>JAOTOM010005163.1:215000-950000 GCA_034440615.1 Ashinkailepas kermadecensis
TGAATTGTGCATGCGGTGAACATGACCGACCGATTGGAATTGTGTATATTGTCGACTTAGCACATCATTGAACCATTAATGTGAAGCCCAGCCTATGCCTCGTAGATCTGTTGATACGAGACTGTGCACCTTCTGTTCTTAAAAATGCCAGTAGAGACTGACGAAACGTTGGAAATATTAGATGACCTATGGACCACTTGTTGGCGATTTACTGTTTCGTCTCACTGAGCAACAGTCTCACTAAGCGGCATGAATAATGGAAAAGAACAAGAAGCTAAATATATATTTCGCGGGCATTTTATAAATCAGAAATGTTTACCAGAGGAAAGCTTCCCCAACTTTATCAATATGCATGCATACATACATACATACATACATACACACATACATACATACATACATACATACATACATACATACATACATACATGCATATATATATTTATATATATATATATATATATATATATATAAAGATATTAAGGTACGTCACAAACATCAGTGGGCGGATGGCCAGAGAGCATTTTCCTTTTTGAGTTCATTTTGATGTCGCTAGCTCTGCCTCATAGCCCATCTTGATTTCCCCTTATGTAACCAGATAATGAGTAGTTGGTCTAAGCCCAATATCCCCCTGGTGGGATAGTCGGAAGCTGATATTTCATGAAGTGCCCAAAGTATACTTTCACCACCATAAGATCAAGGCAATGAGCAAGGCAGACAGAACAGCCAGCACTGTGGACCTTGTCCCAACAGGTTGGGCGGAGGCCCACATTCCAACCTCAGAGATGAGAGCAGTTGTCGCTAAACTGGCTCGCGTTCTTGACGACTACCGAGCAGGCATGAGGAATTCCGGGCGAGGAGGTGTCGCGCAATGAGCCAGGGAGCAGGACTTCCTCGGGAGAACCGAGTCGCTCCTCGACATCGCGCACCACAACGTCAAGGCATTCACATCACCCAGGACCGAGCCTTCCTATGAGACCAAAACACTGAGCGCAATTACGGGACGGGCACTCTCGACATGGTGCTCCACCGCGCAGAATTGGCCACAAGAGAGCGGGAAGTTCCCTTCCAGCATGCTCACGAACGCTTCTTCCGAAGGTTATTATTATATTGGCAAAGGAAAATAATTCCAGGGTTGCATTGCACAATATATGTGCTTTTACCTTTTCACTACATGCAGGTATCCAAAATAGTACAGAAATTAGGGAATCTACGGCCGACATCACATACAAAAGGACGAAAAATCCGTAGCGTCGGCAGACAGTGGGCCGCAGCTGTCTGCCAGGAGAGGGGGGGGGGGACAATATCACAGAAGTGTCCAGCCACGGCCGGTCGCCGCGACGCCTAAGAACAAGTCGCTGCCACCGCCTCTGACCACCAGCTCGGCACGTGCTTCCGAAACTCACCCTAGTCTCCCGACGGGCAGAGGCGAGCTAACCGGAGCCGACGAGACGAGTCAGACGACACCACCCCTCGCCGGCGGCGCCTGCCCGGGAGCGTCCAGCGCACACATGGCCCGAGGCTGGCGTCGTGTCTGTCGCTCCGACCAGCGGAGAGCACGCGCGCCACCGTCCGTCACCCGGCGCCCGCCACTGTCGTCTGCTCCTCCTTGGTGAAAACATCCTGGTTCGATCGGACTCGTAGTCATGGTTACGCGCCGACCGCTTGGAAGCCCCGCGTCGTCGCGTCGCGCCGACGCGACGGTAGCGGCGGCGGCGAGACGCGGCCGCGCTGCGCCGGCAGATCCGGCACACGTGCGGGCCTGGCCAGGGGTGTGGCACACTGCTGGGGAGAATAAGCACACTTCAGTGCATGCGCGCGTGTGCATTTCCGCGTATGAGGGTGTCTGCCGATGGCTTACACGCATCAACAGAGCGGAAAATTGGAAATGTTGCATCCGAGATCTCGGCTGAATGTCAGGGCGCGGGGCGTAACCGGAACTGGTCCCCAGAGTCGACCGCGGTCGACCCTCGTCAGCTTGTCACTCGCAGCGGAGGGCTTCCAATTAAGCGGCGCGGTGGGCAGGGGCTTCCATGGAGGCGTTTCTGAGACTGAGAGGCTGGTGGGTGCTATCAAAACTGCAACAACGTCCTACGCGCACATGTCGTGAAAATGCGAGATCAAGGAAAGAAGTAGCCGCAGTCCAGCTCCGTGTGGGTGTGAATACCCAGCCGGTGACAGCCAGGTGACTGACAAAAAGCGGCTGTTGTTGCATTCAACATAATGACTTTTCTCACTACGCCAATGAAGTCCTCAATACATATATTTCATGTGTTATTGCCATTTACTTAATTCTTCAATATATTTGCCATAGATAGGGGAGATTCGTGAGCTTTTGGGTGACAGAGAATAAAGACGCAGGAAAATCTACAAGACCATAGGTGGAGATCTCTCGAGATTCCAGGGGTTCAGCAGCAGGAATTGCCCTCTCACGGGCAAAACATTCGAACTAGAATGAAACTACATGGGTTCGGGAGTTCTCTCAGCCCGTCCCATTGCATGTGTTGCGTTTATATTGCTTTTTCTTTCGAAAGAACACATTTCCAGGGAGGATCCAGGGAGGTTGAAACGAATCCAGGGAGGTTCTGACTCCTTCCCCCACCCCTCCCCCGGAGTCTCCACCCATACACAAAACAATGACAAGTTCACTTATGAAACGACCTAACCATAGCGAAGCATAATTGAGATGAGGTGAACATGACATGGGGTATAATAAGCGATATCAGTTACCGAACAGCTCAGATATATTCATTGGGGGGGAAGAGAGTGATTTTTTTAGGCGTGCCGGACCATAAAGGTCATTTGCGCCGCCTTTAAACAGGTCGCCACCGCAGACCATCCCCGTACGTCGATCGGACGTCGATCGGTAGATTACTCCGTCACATAGTCCTTCAAGTAAGCCGGTGGTCTCCGTTGTCGCCGAGGCCTCGTAGGCGTGGGCACGGGCGGAGGCTCCCGGTGCGGACGCGGTCGAGGTGACGGAACGTCGGCGGCTGTGGGCGGCGTGGTGGGCGCATCTCGGTGTGTCAGTGCCGTCCTGGGCGTCACGTCTGCGGGTGACGCGCACCGTCGCGCGGCAGCAGGCGTCGCGGGTGTGACGGTCTGCTCGTGGTCGGGCGCAGGCGGACCGTCGGCACCGGGGTTGGGGCCCGTCCACTGGGCAGCCTGCGGCAGCTGTGAGAGAGGCTGGCAGTGGTCGGCGCGGGCCAGACTTTGGATGGGTCTTAGGTACCGCCTGTTACGCAGAGTCACTCACCCCGAACCGTGCACCTTGATGAGATACTGGTCGTGAGGTTTGGCCTCCGCCACTACGCCGGTTCTATCCCAGCGCTTGGAGTCTAGGTTTTGCAGCAGCACTGTAGCGCCTGGCATCAGCGGTGCTAGCGGATGCGTGTGGTGTCCGAGGTCATCCGCCTGCTTGGCGAACCTCAGCCTGAGCGCCTCTTCTTGGCGCACCCACGTCTCGCGCCAGACGGGATGGACCGCGGTGCTGGTGAACACCTGCGCCGTCGGTGCGATGGGCAGAAGGTCACGCAGATTTCTGCCGAAGATGATTTGCGCTGGTGACATGCCGGTCTCGAGATCTGGAGTGTTGCGAAACGGCAACAAGCCGGCCGCCACAGCCTCCGTGTCGATTCCTCCATGTGCGTCCGTCTGCGACGTCAGGAGGCGTTTCATAGACTTGACGGCAACCTCCGCTCTCCCGTTTGATTGCGGGTGGTAAGCGGATGACAAGCGATGTCGCACGCCCCAGCGCTGCAGAAGGGCGACCGTCTCCTTCGCGGTGAACTCGGGCCCACCGTCCGTGCTCAGCTCCTCAGGCACGCCGAAGGTCGCGAAGTAGTTTATTAGGGCCCTGCCGAACCCCTGTGCGCCGGACAGAGAGGCGACGATGTGTGGCCAGCCGCTGAAGCGGTCCACCACGACCAAGTATCCGATGCCGCGCAACACACAGAAGTCAGCGGCTATGGCCTGGAAGGGTCTCGTGGGTACAAGTGGCTGAACCGGCGGCATGTGCGGCTGGGAGGGCGACATTCTCCAGCAGTCGTGGCATGTGGAGCGCGCGCTCTCTATATCCTTGGAGATGCCCGGCCAGAAGACTGCTCCCTGCGCCCTACGCACCATCTTGCTCACGCCCTGGTGTGCCGCGTGGAGCGCGCGCAACACCTCGTTGCATAGAGTTTGTGGCACCAGGACTGTGTCGTCCATCATGATGACCTCATCTACTGTCGACAGCCTGTCCCGGTACTGCCAGTACGGTTGAAGAGCTTCGGGTACGTTGTCGCGAGATGGTGGGAACCCGGATTGGATAAGCTGGGTGAGCTGCTGGAGGCACCATCCCTGTGTGTGCTCTCTTTAACACGCTCCCATGTTACCGCCCCAAGCGCGCCCGTGGAGGATTTCGCCGCGGCGACGACGGTAATCTCCAGGTCGTCGTCGGCGTCCGCCCAGACGCGGAAGGCGGCCAGGGCGTCTCGGCTGGTCCTGCTGTCGAACTGGGTAGTGGCTGATGGGTATCTAGATGCCACGTCCGCCGCAGGGATATCCTTGCCGGGCACGTGTACGATCTGGTACCTCCACATCAGCGTCCGTTGCTTCAATCGGAAAAGCCTTGGGTTTTGGATGTCGTGAAGTGCACGGTCTCCGAGAATCTTCACTAGCGGCTTGTGGTCGCTCGCGATGATCAAATCGCGGCAGCCCATCGTGAAGAAGCGACTATCTTCCAGGGCCAAAGCCACCGCGGGGGCCTCTCCTTCGACTGGAGCGTAGCGCTTTTCCGCGTCTCTGAGGAAGCGTGAGCCGGCCAGCGTCGCTCGCCATCCATTGCGACAGCAACCGGGGATCAGCGAGGCACAATCGCAATGCTTCTGGTGGAGCCAGTACCCCACGCCAGTGGTAGACCAGTCAGGGCTGATGCAAGTCCGGCGACTAGGGTCGAATATCGCTACTCCCTCTTCGATCTCCCTGATGATAGCCGCCTTGGATTTCCGGAAGGCCTCGTCCAGGTCTGGGCCCCACCGAAATCCGACCTTCGGACTCAGCAGGGGCCTGAATGGTGTCATCAGTTCGGTGGTTCTGCCGTAGTGCGGTACCTGGTTCACGAGGCCGAACCACGCCCGTATGTTGGTGACGTTGGTGGGTGTCGGGAATGTGGCCATGGCGCCCAGGTATTTGGGCAGGGGCTTTACTTCTGTTGCCGTGACCCGGAACCCCGCGAAGTCAGCCTCGAGCGACAAGAATTAGAACTTGCCAGGGTTCAGTACCACACCGTTCTTTCCCACCAGCTCGAGGAAGTCGACGACGCGCCACCAGTGCACCGACAGGTCCTTATACCACATGATGGTGTCGTCGACGCACTTCGACTTCTTGGGCACGTCCGCGATGATCGCGTCGCATCGCTCCGTGTAGGTGTCCTGGGATGCGAGGAATCCCATGGGGGCATGCCGGTAGCGGAACCTGCCCTGCTCCGTCAGGAATGTAGTCTTATGCCGGTCTTCAGGCCTGATTTCGATGGAGTGGAATCCGTTCCAGGCATCCGTGACGGTCTTGAAGGTCCCCGGCGGGATGGCTCTGGCCTGTTTGGCGGGCGGGACGGTGTGATGCGTCTCGCGTACGCTGTGGCGGTTCAATGGCTGCAGATCGACAGTGCGACGAGGGGTTCCGTCTGGCTTGGGTGTCAGCACAATGCTGTGCAGCCAGGTCACAGGCGTGTTGGGTGGCACGCGCTCGATGACGCCCAGAGCTACGTCCCTCTCGAGCTGCTGCGACACTTCCTCTTGCCAGTGCACTGGTACGTTTGGGGGTCTCCTCGTCACGACCGGCTGTACGCCGGGATCGACCCTGACCTCCATGTGGGGCCCAGTCATCGCGGGGAGTGGCTGGTGTGGGCACGTGTTTAATGTCGACGACGCATACCTCCTCAGCAGCCAGGCTTTCATGCAGTCCGAGTTCTCCGGCGAAGTTTTGACGGGCATACTCATAGGGCGACCGGGCGGCGCAGTGCGGAGCGGGCATCCGCACGCCGCCAACCGGGTGTGACAGAGTGTTTCCCGATCAAACCAGCTCGCAGTAGCTGCTACTGCCGCGCCAACCTTCGGGAACTCCAGTCCCAACACACCGCGCTGCGTCAGTGCCGTCCTGCTCAAGTAGAAATGGTTCGTGGAGTTGGTGACGTAGACCACTGCTGACGTCCCGAACAGCCGGCCCTGCGAGTCGCACCCAGACAGCTTCAGGAACACGGCGCCCAACACGTTGATCTCCTCACTGTTCGCGGCGAGGATGCGCTTGGTGACACGAGTCAGGTGCTCCCTGCACAGCCCCAGCTTGTGTAGGACGGGCAGTCCCATCAGGCACGTCTACGCGCCTGAGTCGGCGACGGCGGTGACGCTGGCCGATCTTCGGGGTGGACTAGGGAGCCCCAACTTGGTGTAGGCTCCGCCGTCAATCTCAGCCTTCAGCTCGAATGTCGGGTGCGGACGGGCCTCACACGCCCGCCACCCGCGCGTACCGTCGAACACGTAGTGATCCGTGATGGAGATGAATCCCCCCGTTGCCCCGACTCACGCTGTTCACCGAGGGGGGCGAGCCACTGGGTTCAGTCTCGATAGTGGCAACATAATGGAACATGGCTTCTTCGGGGCCACCATCTGATCCGCGGTCGGAGTCGGCAAGAGTCGGCACGCGATGTCTGTGATTTGACTTCTTTCAGCATTCCAGGCACGTTGTGAACCCCTTGAACTTTCCTCTTATCCTGCCGAACTGAGGTGTGAGGCAGCCGCACCTGCATCTGAATCTTCTCTTCAGTTTCTCTTGTTCTTCGTGGCCTTGTGGTGGCTTGTGGGTTTGCCGTCCCTCCTTCTTGTAAGTGCTTGCCGCCACGCGTGGACCGTCTGTTGACATGGCCCGTGCGGCTGTTTCCTTGCTGTCCACCAGTGCGACAGTTTCCCCGAGGGTCTTGCTATCTATATCCTCGGTCCCGAGTACTCCTTTTCATATCTCGTCATCCGCCAGACCGTTCAACAGCACCATCCGGACGATTTCGTCTGTGTAGTCCACACTCAATATGTCGGTACACTCTGCGGAGCTGCACTGGGCCGTCTTAGTCCACTGGCACACGTGCGCCAGGTCGCGGAGACGTGCTACATATTGGCGCACATGTTCACCTCCTTCCTGGTTGGCGTTGAGTACTGTGGCTCGTCTGGCACTGAGTGCTACGTTGAGGACTGCCAGTCGCCTCATTGCGTTCATGACGTCCTCTGCGCTCTTGCTGGCGATGTCGGAGTCATCACGGAATAGAGCTGTCTCTAGGTCCGGCTCGCAACACGCAAGCAACTGGGCAGTGACCTGCGCAGGGGCCATGTCAGTGCCATTACTGAACACCCCCCATCGCCGAGTGAAGGCCACCCAGTCGTCTTCCCCGACACCTTGCTGTAGAGATGGGCGGTTGATTTTCGGGGGCCTCTGGCGCACGCTCGACTCGTGTACGTTCGTCTGATGAAGTTGCATCAGGGCAATGCATGTTGGAAGGTCAGCAGCCCTCTTGATTTCCCCGCAGCCGACCGCCTCACACTTGAGGGTTGCTTGAGACATGTTCTGGGCTGGTCGACTCTTGACTCTCGTCGGTTGTTATAAATCCAGGAGCATGATCAAACGATATTCAGTTGTATAAGTATATTAAGCACACAAACTGAAGCACACAAACTGCTTGTGTTTGTGTGCAAAAAAGCACACAAACACAAGCACTCCTGGATTTATCCTGGAATCGCATTTAAAAATAGTCAGTATAACGCAGAACTAGGTTAATGCACGTGTAGATCAGGTCAGTCCCGACCCTATCGAGGCTTTTCATCGTCCAGTGATGTGTATGTCCAGGCTGAGATTTAAGAACCCTGAAGATAATGAGATGAAATTAGGCCAATTGCAGGGTGTATATTTCTGAACACTACATGTGGTGCAAGCAGTCAAATGGGCATAAGAAAGTCAATTTTGTGCGATGTACTCAATAAACGTCAATGTTAAGCTTTAAAATCATTGGGGCATGCGCAGTGGCGAACCGAAGGGGGGCATTGAAGCAGTCCCGCCTTAGAGGTTGTCGGCCCCCAAGAATCGCGCCGGGGTTCGGAAAAATAGCGCCAGGCTCCCTAAAAAAACTGCTGGTGTCCCCAACAATCGTTCCGGGGCCCATAAAAGTCATATCGGGGCCCCAAAAAGCCCCAAAAAGCAGGGAACCCCGAAAATCGCTCTCGGGGTCCACGAAATCCCACCACAATGCCCCTGAAAATCACATTGAATCATTGGGCTTCAAAAACCCTTCCGGAATCCTAACATGACGCCGATGGCTTAAACATGTGGGACGGGCCCCTGAAAATACCGATGGGGCCCCAAAACGTCGTGCCGGGACCTCGATAAGTCGCACCAGGGCCCCAGAAAATAACGTAAAGGCCTTCAAAGGCCGGGCCGGGCCCCTGGAAATCACGCTGGGAGCCAAAAGTCTCGCGGGGCACCCGAAAATGACGCTGGCCCCAAAAAGACTGGCCGGGCCCTCAAAATCACGCTGGGTCCCAAAAGGTTGGGCCGGGGCCCCTGATAATCGCGCTGGTTTTGCCAAAAAAGTCGGACCGGGGTGGTTCAAATCACACTGGGAGCACAAAAAAGTATTGCCGTCGTCCTTGAAAATCACGATGGGGCCACAAAAACACGGGCTGGGTCCCTGAAAATCACGTTGGGGTCCTCAAAGGTTCGCGTCTGGGCCCCGAAAATCAAGCTGGGGGCCGAAAAAAAGGTCCTGCCGGGGTTCTTGAAAATCACAACGGGGCCCCAAAAAAGTTCGGTGGAGCCCTGAAAATCACGCTGAGCCTGAAGGTACCAAAAAATCGCGCCCGTGCCCCTCAAGATCACGCTAGGGGCTCGACAGGTCGCACCGGTGCCCCAAAAATCACATCGGGAACACCCAATAAATGAAGCCGGCGCAACAAGCAAAAACAAACAGTCCGGACATGGAAAATCACTCTGGGGTCCCAGCAATCGCTTCAAAAGAAACCAAGACGTGTTGACGTGTTGAGGCCACTAAAACTCGCAATAGGGATCCCAACAAATGACGACAGGGTGAAAAAATCGCACTTAGACCCAAAACCGTCGCGCCGCTGACCTTGGAAATCACACTAGGGGCCCAAAAAGTCACACTGGAGCCCCGCAGATCGCAGCTGGCTTCCCAAAACTCAATTTACACCCGGAATGTTACTCCGCGGCCACAAAAATTGCGTCAAAGACCCCAAAAAGCCGTCGGGCCCCGGAAAGAAGCGCGTTGGAGCACCGATAAAAATGCACCGGGGCCCACAAATATCGCGCAGGAGTCTTACAAAAATAGAAGTCGACCCCAAGAAATCACAAAGGGGGTTTATCGAGTCGACTCGAGCACCGGAAAATTCAGAATAGGTCCCGAAAGAAAGTTCTCCTGAGGGCCTTTCTACTCTGAAAGGTGCCATCGGCTGAGAAAAAAGAACTCGTTGAGCAGCCACAGTGGCAGAATTGGGCTGTGGAGCCCAACTCTCAAGAGTTGGGCTCCGAAGAACCCAGGAATCGCTCCGGGGTCCCCAAAAATGGTTCCAGGCCGCATAAATTCGCGTCTGGGCACCCAGAATTAGCGGTTATGAATAGGTACAGTGGGCACCAAAAAACTTGCACCGGACCCGAAAATTTCCGCTGGGAACGCCAAAATCGCGCTAGGGCCCAGATAAGTACAACGCGCCTCACGAACTAGCGCCAAGCCCCCCAAATATCGCGCTTGGGACCAGAAATTCCTAAATTGTGGTCGGGTCATAAAAAAAACTCCCCTCGGGGCTCCCAAATATTGTCGTCGATGGCCCCGAATAAGCACAGCGTGGCCACAAAATCGCATCGGGACCCGACAAGAATTAAGCCGGAGCCTTCCAAAACAAAGAGAGATTCCGAAAAATAAATGTCCGAACCAGGAAAATCGCTCATTAGCCCAAACATACCACCAGATGCCTTACCAAATCGCATACAGCACCGAAAAACGTACCGGAGCTTAAACAAAATCGCGGCTGAACAGAATAAAAATTATCCCGGGGGCCCGAAAAATCAGGGCGTGGCTCGAACTTTACATTATTCAGAAGAAGTCACCAAAAATTACGCCGAGCCCAGACAACTGCGTCGGATCCCCCGGAACCACGCGCCTGGGCCCGAAAAATCGCGACGGTACCTCGAGAAATTATACCGGAGCCCCCAATATCGTGCTGCGGCCCCACAAATATGAGCCAGGAACCCCAAATAAACACAGCGGAACCCTAAGAGCACATCTGGAGGACGAAAATGTACCGGGCCCTCCAAAGAACGGAGTCTGGCAAGATGCGACAAGGCCTCAAAACATGCGTTGCACCTCTAAATAAGCACACCGGGAGTCTAAAAAGCAAAGCACAACGTGGCCCTCAAAGCACACCGGGGCCTTGAGATCACATGGGGGGCCTCAAAAACAGGCTGATGATTGCTGCTGGAGACACGGTCCAAGATAAGGAACACATAAACTGGCATTAAATAAACATTTCGGGGTCTGCGAAAACGCGCCGATACATAAACAATATCGTCGATGCACACAAACAAACAACAAAACTCTTAAGACGGGTCGCAAAAATGCGCTGGGCCCCGTACAAAAATTGGCTGGAGCCCTAAAACACATCCGTAGACAAAGAAAAACGGAGAGGTCCAAAAATGAACACCTAACTAGAGCCTCAGTTCGATATTGCGTGTAAAGAAAATATACGACCTTCAATATACCAGGAGGTGCTGAGTTGACATCAAAAGTAACGATACAGATTATACTTTATTACTCAACGTTTCGGCCAGGGGCCATCGTCAGGAGTGATGTAAAAAGTTAAAGCTTAAAAAAATTATAAAAAAGCACGCGGGAAAAAGCGTGGAAAAAGACACGTGGAATGCAGAAAAGCCTCCTCAGTGGTGCAGACACTCGTAGAAACTCCAAACCAGAAACAAACTGTCAGGAAGGAATCCTCCGAGGAAGCCCGAGCCGATGGTCCATATACATATCGATGCATACACTCACACACATATAGACATATATCCATTATAACGCGTAATACATACTATATATAATTTATGTTTATGTAATTTTATGTGATATACCAAGACGTCGTTTGCGTGTTTAGTTGCGGCCGTAGATTACGTATATGTAGAGATTCGAGGACCTTCAGATCAGCGTTGTCCCTGGCTGTTGCTAGAATTTCTACTTTGAAGTTTGTGTTAGTGTCGCTGTGTTCCATGTTAGAATGTTTGTCGATCATGTGTTCGCCTAAAGGTGTGTATGCTCTCCGAAGTCTGGCATCTCCCAAGTGCTCATTGTACCTATCCCTGATGCTACGCTGGGTTTCACCGACATAAAATGTTCCAAGACAGCGATTGCACGTTATTTTGTAAACTACGTTTTTCCGTGTGCATCTACCTTTGAGCCCGTTGATACAGGTGTGGCACGTTCTCCTACCATGGCGTGGCATGGCGGCATTTCCAGGGCTGAGCGGACCAGGTAGGATTTCAGCGTAGGTCCGCTAGTCCAGGCTACCCTAACATGGTTTAGATGAGACGAACGGATGGCTGCGTTTACCTGTCGACATAGTTGGTCATCGACAAAAGGAAGTCTCATGTAAACATAGTTGGGATTGCTACCCCAATTATCAGAGTTTCGTTTGTCAGATCAGAGTCATGTTTCGATATTATAATACATGTTCTCGATTATCAGAGCATTCCTTCCCAACCAAACCCTACCAAACGTCTCGAAATCGGAACATGTACTATCATCAAGGAAACTTTATCAGGGAAGTTACATAAAGAACCAGTGTTATCTCTCCTTCCTCATTCCAGCCGCACAGCGGAATTATACGGGCTCCCAAAAAACCACAAACTAGAGGTTCCACTGCGCCATATAGTGTCGGCGAGTGGTGACCCCCTAGACAAGTTATCTTGGTTCTTGAGTAAGATTCTCGTCCAGATACTAGCGTTGGTTCCCGCCCATCTGACAAACTCGGAGTCGTACCTGCAGAGGGTGAAAGAAACGTTTCCTACAAAACTTCCGGAAGGCAGTATTGTTTTCACCATGGACGTGAAAAATTGATATGGCAGCATTCCGATAAAGGAGGGAATAGATGCTGCGATTCGTCTAATCGAGGACAACCTGGATTATATTTGTCTTTTCGGGATTGGGGTACAGGACTGTGTGAAATTACTAACACATATTTTCAGTAATAACCTCATACGTTTCGGTAACTCCATGTACAAGCAGACAAAAGGCGTGGCTATGGGTAACCGATGTGCACCTCCTTTAGCGATTGCTTTTATGCACCGCCTTCAGTCGATCTTCTTAGCTTCGTATGATTTGAAACCAGCTCTCTACATGAGGTATATAGACGATATTTTTGGTGTTTGGACACATGGCTTGGCCTCTCTGCTCGAATTCTTTGCAGAAATTAACCAACAACATTCCAGCATCAAGTTTACCTTAGAACACACTGGTCACAGCAGTTCGATTCCTTTCCTTGATACGTTGTTTGTAGTTCAGGCTGATGGGAGATACACCACCGAGCTGTACTTTAAACCAATGGCAGCCCCCATCATCTTGCACTATGATTCGGCCCACCCGATGGCCACTAAAAAGGCCGTTCTAGCATCTTAAATGAGGAGAGCAGTACGAGTCTCCTCCGATACTATTTCATGCGAACGGAGCCTTGCGAAGATGACGACTCTTTTCCTGGAAACGGATACCCAGCACATCGGGTACACTCCGCCGCTCGTGCTATTCACCCTCACAACAGGAGTAGGATACGTGGGCAACGTCGGCATCGAGCGGGTAGCAATCCCAACTATGTTTACATGAGACTTCCTTTTGTCGATGACCAACTATGTCGACAGGTAAACGCAGCCATCCGTTCGTCTCATCTAAACCATGTTAGGGTAGCCTGGACTAGCGGACCTACGCTGAAATCCTACCTGGTCCGCTCAGCCCTGGAAATGCCGCCATGCCACGCCATGGTAGGAGAACGTGCCACACCTGTATCAACGGGCTCAAAGGTAGATGCACACGGAAAAACGTAGTTTACAAAATAACGTGCAATCGCTGTCTTGGAACATTTTATGTCGGTGAAACCCAGCGTAGCATCAGGGATAGGTACAATGAGCACGTGGGAGATGCCAGACTTCGGAGAGCATACACACCTTTAGGCGAACACATGATCGACAAACATTCTAACATGGAACACAGTGACACTAACACAAACTTCAAAGTAGAAATTCTAGCAACAGCTAGGGACAACGCTGATCTGAAGGTTTCTCGAATCTCTACATATACGTAATCTACGGCCGCAACTAAACACGCAAACGACGTCTTGGTATATCACATAAAATTACATAAACATAAATTATATATAGTATGTATTACGCGTTATATTGGATATATGTCTATATGTGTGTGAGTGTATGCATCGATATGTATATGGACCATCGGCTCGGGCTTCCTCAGAGGATTCCTTCCTGACATAGTTTGTTTCTGGTTTGGAGTTTCTATGAGGCCTCACACGCGCGTGCCGTCGAACACGTAGTGATCCGTGATGGAGATGAATCCCCCATGGCCCCGACTCACGTTGTTCACCGAGGGGGGGGTGCGCCACTGGGTTCAGTCTCGATGGCGGCAAAATAATGGAACATGGCTTCCACGGGATCACCAGCTGCTCCGCGGTCGGCGTCGGCAAGAGGGAGTTCGCGATGTCTGTAATTTGACTTCCTCCAACATTCCAGGCACGTTATAAACTCCTTCAACTTTCTTCTTGTAATGCCGAACTGAGGTGTGAGGTAGCCGTACCCGCATCTGAATTTTCTCTTCAGTTTCTCTTGTTCTTCGTGGCCTTGCGGTGGCTTGTGGGTTTGCCGTCCCTCCTTCTTGTAGGTGCTTGCCGCCACGCGTGGACCGTCTGTTGACATGGCCCGCGCGTCTGTTTCCTTGCTGTCCACCAGTGCGACGGTTTCCCCGAGGGTCTTGCTATCTATATCCTCGGTCCCGAGCATTTCTTTCCTTATCTTGTCATCCGCCAGACCCTTCAGCAGGACCATCCGGACGATTTCGTCTGTGTAGTCCACACTAATGTGCCAGTACACTCTGCGGAGCTGCACTGGGCCGTCTTAGTCCACTGGCACACGTTGGGGGGGGCCGGGAAACGGTCCATAATATTGCACAACTTCCTCCCCTTTTATTATTTTTTTTTAATTTGCATTCGGTACTTTTTTGCCGATTACCTCACTATACCTACTTTCTGAGCACCCCTGGGATTTCACACCCGGGTACTTTTCAAGGTGAAAGGTGCTTTTAAAACACCCTTCTGGGTACTTGCATAGAGGTGTACTGGTACTTACGCTAGTACCGTATGGGGCGGCTGTCAAAAACCACTTCCCATATAGTGCTAAACCGAAAGGTACTTACTTTAGCACCTATGATTAGTCCCACGCCGTGGGTGGGGAAAAGGGGGAAAAAGGAGGGGGGGGGGAAAAAAAAAAAGGAAAAATTTAAAAGGGAAAAAAAAAAAAAAAAAAAAAAAAAAAAAAGAAAAAAAAAAAAAAAAAAAAAAAAAAAAAAAAAAAAAATAAAAAAAAAAAAAAAAAAAAAAAAAAAAAAAAAAAAAAAAGAAAAAAAAAAAAAAAAAAAAAAAAAGAAAAAAAAAAAAAAAAAAAAAAAAAAAAAAAAAAAAAAAATCAATTACGATGTCTCTGCGAAGGGTCCCCGAAAGCGAAGTGGGAAATAAAATCTTAGCATGCATTTCCCACGCCGTGGGTTCATTTACTCCCGCGAAATTCGCGAAAACCGCCTCTCTGGGTGTAAAAAAAGTAAAAATGCAACGCGAATATATATTCGCCTTTCCAACCACACACATTAAACCACCGGCCGTGGCGCGAATCCACCACACACACCGCCTCAACGACAACCCGTCATCTACGTGAGATGAGGCAAATCTGAGCTACACTTCAGATATACAGGGTGTTTCACAATTATTGAAACAAAGTAGCGGCCTTTCGGATCGTCAGTAATGACTTTATTCTCTTTCTCTTTTCAGATTATTGCTGGGCAATAGTTAGCATTTTTATATATTGAACACAATATAGTGAAGTCATGTCCTGGACGATGGAGCAGAAGATCCTTTGTGTGAAGACATATACGAAACTAAGTCTTTCAACCCTGTGACACAGGAGTTTCGTATATGTCTTCACACAAAAGATCTTCTGCTCCATCGTCCAGGGCATGACTTCACTATATTTTGTTCAATATATCAAAATGTTAACTATTTCCCAGCAATAATGTGAAAAGAGAAAGAGAATAAAGTCATTAGTGACGATCTGAAAGGCCGCTACTTTGTTTCAACAATTGTTAAACACCCTGTAAACAAACTCAAGACCTCGGAATTGGTCTTTAAAAAGCGAACGCTTGTCAAAGACCGCTCAGCGTTCTCAGCACAAGTGAAAAACGCTCAGCATAAACGGGGAAAAACTTATCCGAACCCGGCGGCGGAAGGCCACACAACCATCGGCGATGATGCACATGAGGCAAATCCTGCCTTACAAAAACACCACTAGTGACTAGCACAGTCTCTCCACGAACAGCTGAGGAACTGAAGTGGGCTGATGCCATATCAGCTGATAGGGAGGGCGTCGAATCCGCCACGCGAGCCGGCCGCACCCGACCTCAGGAGTGTACCTCCAACGACTACACGTCATCTACGGATGGCGGATCACCAAAGATGGCGGATCGAGGACGAAAGAAAATGGTGGCACAGTGTAAACTTAAACTCTCATTAGCATGCTTTTCCTTTTCATTACCTCACATTAAGAACGCAGGTCGCAGCGGTACCCCTGCAATCGCCCATGACCTCCCCGCAACACCCAGCCAACACCCCACGTACTTCAAATCGCACGCTGCACGGCTCATGCGCGAATCTGGCAGTTCACCCGCGGGCGGAGGTGAAGTGACGGAAAAAGGGTGTAACAAAAGTACCTCACTTTTCATACTTTTTAAAGTATTGTCGGAATACTTGACATGAAAATGATACTTCGAAAACTCCCTCTGTACTTCGAAGAATGCAAGCCTACCACTTTTTACAAAAAGGTGCTAGAATATGCCCCATATTGATACTAGATGGGTTTTATGTACCTCCGATTACTCCCTGAGTACTGATTTTTTTTTACAGTGCATAACGTCATCTGCGCTCTTGCTGGCGATGTCGGAGTCCTCACGGAATAGAGCTGTCCCTAGCTCCGGCTCGCAACATGCAAGCAACTGGGCGGTGACCTGCGTGGTGACCATGTCAGTGCCATTACTGAACACCTCCCATCGCCATTGAAGGCCACCCAGTCGTCTTCCCCGACATCTTGCTGTAAGGATGGGCGGTTGATTTTCGGGGGCCTCTGGCGCACGCTCGACTCGTGTACGTTCGTCTGATGAAGTTGCATCAGGGCAATGCATGTTGGAAGGATAGCAGCCCTCTTGATTTCCCCGCAGCCGACCGCCTCACACTGGAGGGTTGCTTGAGACATGTGCTGGGCTGGTCGACCCTTGACTTCCGTTGGTAGTTATTAATCCAGGAGTATGATCAAAACGATATTCATATGTCGAATTATATTAAAAACACAAACTGAATCCTCCTGGATTTAACCTGGAATTACACAGAAAGAATACAGTCAGTATAACGCAGAACTAGGTTAATATATGTGTAGATCAGGTCAGTCTCGACAGTGTTGCCTTTAGTTGTCAGAGAACCTTATGCTGTTATCAAGAGGGCGCCTAAAACCGTCAGCAGACTATCCGTCACTTAAAGACAGATTTCTGCAGTCACTTGATGGCAATGTGCACCACCACTGGTTTTGGATTTGGGGAGGGGAGGCCGAGAGCGTTTTTGGGTCGATTTTTTGTCATGCAACGCCATAAACGCAATGCTAAGTTGCACGAAGTTTGGGGACGCGTCGCTCCACCCCTCAAGCATGACGACGCCCATGCATGAGGCCCTTTGTAGCAGTTAGAGGCGTTGGCATGGATTTTCATCAGCGGGTACGGGAGTTTTTGTTCATTCTTTATCATGCAACGTCATGGACATAATGCTACATTTTATGAAGTTTTGTGAAACGATTCCTCCATGTCCCCGACTTTAGCCGTCGCCCGTGCTCAGATGACCCTTATTAACTATCAAGTGCCATCCGTAGCTGCAAGTGGATCCTCGGTGCTAATTGTGAAAGGACCTCCGTAACTTCGACGGGCCCTCTATAACTATGTCAGACTCTATTTGAATGTGCCCCGTCTTGAGTTTTTCGAGGTCCCGGTGGAATATTTTGGTTCCAGCGCGGTTTTATTGGCCTTGTGGTAGTTTTCGAGGCACCGCTGTATTTATTTTGGGCTTCCGACGCAAATTGTTTGGGACCCCCCATGGTAATGTTCGGACCCAACGAGATTTCTGGGGGTCCGATGCGATTATGGTGCCCGGCACGAGTTTCCGTAGTCCCGCTACATTTATTTGGAGTCCTCGATGAGAATCTTCGGGGCGTCGACGATAATCATTAGAGCTCTAGCGCGATTTTTTTGGGCGGGGCGGGGGGGGGAGAGGGCTCTGAATTCTCATGGCGCCGGCGCGTGTTTTGGGGGCCTTCTGTGCTTACCTAGGTCCTGATGTGGAATTTGTCGGGCCCCAATGGGAATACTTGGAGTCCCAGCGCGATTTTGCGTTCCAGTGTATTCTTAGGCCCGGTGCTATTTTTTAGGGATCCCGCGCGACTTTTTGGGACCTCGGCACAATTTTTCCGAATCACAGCGCTATATATGGGGGTTCACCACCTCTCTGGGGGATTTTCCCCTTTGCCTCTCCTCCCCCGGATACGCAACTGCCTATGCTACGTGGTGAAGCTTGGTTCATACAAGGCAATGGACACCTCATTCGGCCTTGGTAACATACCTGCTTGCTGGAGCAGGCCAGGCCAAGCCTTCGCAATACCAAGCGTGATAATCAATGGTTCGTTCCCCCACGAATGGTCTCAGACTACGGTGACCTGACATGACCTGATCACGCTTTTGTCATATTCGGAAGTTAATCAATACCGGCAGACAAGGGCACAATAATCGGGTGGGGTACAGAGTCCCACAGGGGTAGCAGCCTCCAACTTTTGACGGGCGAAACATTGACCCTATGGCCGCTGCATGGAAAGAATTGACTTCAGAATTGTCCTCTCCTTCCCCCTTCCCAACTTTGAAACAATTCACGTGTCACTGCTAGCAGAGGCTTGACATTTATTGCAATACAACGAAAGACACGCACCGTGAATGTGGGGTAGCAACATCAAACTCTCTCCTATACCAGCTGAGACATTACTGCATATCTAAGAAGAGTTTTGCCAGGTGTTGCAATGCAATCCACAACGAAAGAAACAAACGGGCAATACGGGCGTTGTAATATCGTTAGGAAAAGCTTTTATGAGCCAGGGTTGATCGTGAAGTACGCCTATAGCAGGCGGTTTTTTTATTTCACACCCTCCGAGGATTTCAAGTAGCATCTGAAATAAATGTGTTTAACTGACTGGATTTACCGATATCTGGGCAGGGGCTACACTTGGTTCCATGCACATCGAACCATTGATTAACGTGTTATAGCGCTTGTAGTTAACTGAGCCCCAGCCGGTAGTTCTGAAACTCAACGGTTCGGAATTGTTCCTCCTTGCTAGCGCAAGGTGGCGCAGCGTCCCAAATAGGTTCCACCGATTCTGCGTTGGAGCACCATTATCAACATAAAGCAATAAAACCAACGTTTAGCTGACACACCCTTGTGTATAAATTCCTAGTCAGTCACCGTTATTGCATTACGTCGAAATACGTCATTAAGAAGTCGCTGCTAGTATATTTAAGGTTCTTCGTATTTTGGAAGTAGAGTTCTTTACTTGATGTAAAGTATTTGCATGCGACGTTTGTGGGCGGCGACGACACGACGGCGACGACGGCCAGGATTTCATACAGTTTGCTCGCATCATGGTTGCTTTGGAGTAGTGCCAGCTGGCAGCGTTTGGCTACATTACCGGGCTGCGGCCGATTGAATATCTGCAAAGTCATGCTGGCTCCTCTAGCGATGCAGTCAATATCTAAGGCAGAGATTAAAGATTTATTAAGCCATGCAGTCAAACATCAGTACCGCGTGCAGGATCGAGACAAAAAGGTGGGCCAAAGACTTGGTTGCTCAACTAGATACTAAGTTGGCCAGGTATCTACTACCTGGATGTTCGTAGATGTATTGGCAAAAATATTTATCTGTATTGATGATAAATGATAGCTGAACTAATTGCTTGGCAGAGTGGTTCACTATTACTCATGCTGTGCGATAGATGCCTACCTACCTAGGTAGGCACCTATTTCTTAGAGAATAGTACCTGCCTAGGTACTTAATTTAAAAAAACGTTCATGCTAAGGCACCCTGTTTTTGAGTATCTGAGTAGGTAGAGGAAGTGGTGGTATCTGAACCAGAGTGGGAAACTTACTTTCCGGGTTGGGAGTCGGAGTGCAAACCGATATCTTCCGGAGTACATTTTCATAAGACATTATTTTTTATGCATGGAATCTGTTTACCAGTAACCAACCAGAAAAACCTAACTCAGACCTACATAATATGCATAAGTAATACCATTCTCATTTTTGGTCAGATGAAATATCAAAACATAGGTACAAGGAAGTGAACAATGGATGGCACTGCCCGGCAGTGACTCGTAATAATCAGCACTGTTTCATTTCTTGTAACTCACAGGAGCAATGCGCTTTCCTTTCACTTTTGGCTCAGTACAAGGCTAGCCATATGAAAAACAAACAAAAATACTTCACACTTCACCAGAGTGGGAAACTTACTTTCTGGGTTGGGAGTCGGAGTGCATACCGATTTCTTCCGGAGTACATTTTCATGGACATTATTTTTTTATGCATGGAATCTGTTTACCAGTAACTGACCGGAAAAACCTAAATCAGTACCTACATAATATGCATAAGTAATATCATTCTCATTTTGGGTCAAATCAAATGCCAAAACATACAAACAAAGAAGTGAACAATGGATGGCACCGCCCGGCAGTGACCCGTAATAATCGGCACCGTTTCGTTTCTTATAACTCACAGGAGAAATGCGTTTTCCTGTCACTGTTGGTCTCAGTACAAGGCTAGCCATATGAAAAACAAACAAAAATACTTCACACTTCACCCTCAGCTCAGAGCACATACCTACCTATGCAGCCAATTTCCCACGTAATACGAACGCAACTCCGCTACCGCACACGCCACAGTTGGATGTGATCAAAGAAAAGGATCAGTCAAGGTCTTGTGTTTACTGTTAACTTGTGTGGACACTGTTAACCATGTGTTCAAAGTTGCTAATGGTTATGACATCATATACAAAATACCTTGCATTGATTGGTTCACAGACAGATTTCAGAACAGAAAATGCTAACGCAGCCAATTCTGATCGGTGGACTCCGGAGAACGTCTCTTAAAACTATCAAAGTTTCCCACTATAGGGTGGGAGGAACGCAAGTATTCCGAGACGCGGCCCCAGAGCCGGAGAAGTGTTCTAAGTGCGCATGCGCATCATCCTGCAAGTTGCTGTTGGCGCGTTGTTGTCGGCAATTCCGGTGGTTGAGATTGATGGAGTGTGTGAAGATGTGGTCCGGCTGCTGACTGCTACAAAAAGTGATTAGTTTGAGTGGTGACCGTAAGTGGAATAACCAGGGTTTTTTTTGGGTGTCATTCTGTGTTTGTTTTTATTGATATCTTTGTTCCCACATTTGTGTCGGAGTACATGTAAAGCCCATCCTATCCAGTATGAACCCGGAGTGCAAAAATGTTTTCAGAGATAGAATCTCTTAAGAAGTGCCTTAATTCCCACCCTGCACTTCACCCTCAGCTCAGAGCGCATACCTACCAACGCAGCCAATTTCCCACGTAATATGAACGCAACTCCGCTACCGCACCCGCCACAGTTGGATGTGATCAAAGCAAAGGATCAGTCAAGGTCTTGTGTTTACTGTTAACTTGTGTGGACACTGTTAACCATGTGTTCAAAGTTGCTAATGGTTATGACATCATATAAAAATTACCTGACATTGATTAGTTGACGGACAGATTTCGTAACAGAAAACGCTAACGCAGCCAATTCTGATCGGTGGCCTCCGGAGAATGTCTCTTAAAACTGTCAAACTTTCCCACTATAGGGTGGCAGAAACAGCTTTTCCGAGACGCGGCTCCAAAGCCGGAGAACAGTGTACTCAGTGCGCATGCGCATCTTTTTGCAAGTTGTAGTCGGCGCGTTGTTGTCGGAAATTGAGGTTGAGATTTGAGGAAATTGAGGTTCAGCAATTGGTGGTTGAGATTGATGGAGTGTGTGAGGATGTGGTCCGGCTGCTGACTGCTACAAAAAAGTGGTTAGTTTGAGTGGTGACCGTAAGTGTAATAACCGGCATTTTTGGGTGTATTTCTGTGTTTGTTTTTATCATATCTTTGTTCCCACATTTGTGTCGGAGTACATGTGAAGCCCATCCTATCCAGTATGAACCCGGAGTGCAGAAATGTTTTCAGAGATAAAATCTCTTAAGAAGTGCCTTAATTCCCACCCTGATCTGAACACTTTCTGTTTCCCAAACACCCATGTTTGGGTGTCTCCTGGGCCGACACATAAAAGACATAAAAGATCAGTGCAACTATGAGCCACAAGGGCCCTTCTTGGTTGCACTTTTGGACACTGAACCAGTTGCCCACCAAATCTGTATATCAGCCCTCCCTGGAATACAGAAAAACAAGCCCCCTATTCTTATAATGATTGTCTATGCTGTTTTTAAAGATGTTCAGTGTGTTGCTACTGACAATGGTTCCTGGCAGCTGGTTCCAGTGTTTGACTACCCTGTTGGTGAAGAAAGACTGTCTTAACCTTGTCCTGCTGTGATTAACTTTAATTTTGAATTGATGACCTCTAATTGCATCATTTCTGTTAAATTCAAACATTTCCCTGAGATATCCCTGTTCCTGACCATGAACAAATTTAAAAACCTCGATGAGATCTCCTCTCAGCCTTCTATATCTAAGTGAAAACATATTCAATTTCTTCAATCTTTCCTCATATGCCAGGTTGCCTATACCATTAACCATTTTTGTTGCCCTCTTTTGTACTCTCTAGAAGCCAACAATCTTTCTCATAACTAGGGGACCAAGCTTGGACACAGTATTCTAAATGTGGCCTGACATGCACAGTAAAGCTTCCTGATGACCTCCTCACTTTTGTATGACACATTCCTCTGTATTGCCCCAAGCATTCTTAGTGCCTTTTTCCTGGCTTCTTTGGTCTGTTCTGATGCCCTCAATTTTGTGTTCAAAATAACACCTAAGTCCTTCTCCTGCTGAGTCACAGATAATACTTGGCCACCCATCAAGTATGGCACCTTCATATTCTGCCTACCTACATGCATGACTTTGCACTTATAAAAATTAAACTTCATTTGCCATTTTTCAAACCACTTCACAAGCTTGTCTAAGTCGTTCTGCAGCAAAACCTGCTCATTGTGCCCTGTTATTGCCCTAAAGATCTTCAAATCATCCACAAATTTCAAAACCTTACTGCTTAGGCCACATTCAATGCTATTCACAAATATAATGAACAATAGTGGCCCCAGTACCGACCCCTGAGGGACTCCACTAAGAACATTTTGCCATGATGACTTTGTACCATTTAGCATTACTCTCTGCTGTCTATCTGAAAGCCACAACTCTATCCATTTTAGGATGCTACCTGCAATGCCATGGACCTGAAGCTGCATCATTAACCGTTTATGGGGTACCTTGTCAAAGGCCTTACTAAAGTCAAGATATGCTACATCAACCTTATTTCCCTGATCAAATTGTTCTGTGGCAAAATTCAAAAAGTCCAAGAGATTTGTGAGACACGATCTCCCTTTTCCAAACCCATGTTGAGTATCTTGAATCAATCTGTTTCCTTCCAGAAAACTAACCATTCTATCCTTGATAATTGATTCGAGTACCTTGCAGACTAGGGATGTGAGGCTTACTGGCCTATAATTTTCAACTTTCCCTCTTTCTCCTTTCTTGAAAATAGGAACTACATTTGCCCTTTTCCAATCTGTTGGAATTTCATGTTGTGAAACTGATCTACAAAATATTATACTAAGTGGAATTATCAGTTCCTTTTCAGCTTCCCGCAATACCCTAGCATAAATTCCATCAGGTACTGCTGCCTTGTTTGGCTTTATTTGTCTGATATAATTGAAAACAACATCACTCTCAATGTAATCAATATCGTGTATCTGACCACCTGTCACTGAACTGTGGTTCACGGTTGGCAGATTTGTCACATCCTCAACTGTAAACACTGATTTAAACTGCTTGGTCAGCTCCTCAACCATCTTGCCATCCTCACTCAATATAGTCCCATTTACTTCCAGTGGACCAATTGTGCTTGAAACTTTACTTAGCTAGTAGAAACTAAAGAACTTTTTACTGTCCCCATTACAGTTCCTAGCCAAATCCAATTCTTTTGCTCGCCTTGCTGCTCTGGTTTTCTGCTTCACAGCATCTCTAGCTTTTTGATATGACCTTAGATTTATGATATTTGAAGCTTCCTTAAATACTCTAAATGCATCTTTCTTAGCCTTAATTGATCTCATCAAATCTGGTGTAAGCCACGCTGGCTTTCCTACCCTTCTTTTGTGCCTTTGCTTTTGGGGGACATGTCTAATCTGAATTTCCCTCAAGTAAGATTTGAATTTTTCCCACATTTCACAGGCATTTAAATACAAAAATTATTCTTCCCATTTTATGGCACTTAAAGCCTCTCTCATGCAGTCAAAGTCTGCCCTGTTAAAATTTGGAATCTTTGCCAAATTATCCTTGATTGTCCCCACTATTTGTACCTTAAATCACACTATGTTATGGTCACTTCTTCCCAGAGTTTCTCCTACAGTCAAGTCTTGAACTAAATCACTTAAATCTGAGAAGACAAGGTCCAAGAATGAGCCCTGTCTGGTTGGTTCCGTTAAAAACCGGTGTAAGAACAAGTCCTCTTCAAGCATTTCCTAAACAGTTTACATGATGGGGAGCCAACACCAACATTTTCATATCCTTTTAGATTAAAGTCACCAAGAATAAGGCATTTCCTCTGAAAGTTTCTACTGATGTCCTCGCAAATCACCTTATCGAGCTCCAGTTGCTGAGAATGTGGCAAGGTTCCTGATCGATACAAAGCTCCTATCCTCAGTTTATTGCTGTTGCCTTTTCCCACAGCAACATGAAGCCAAATGGACTCCACAGACACATTTTTTACCCCATCTGCTATTTTTTTAGAACTGTATAAGCTATTCACATAGAGCATTACACCACCCCCTTTCACTGCTGGACCCCTATTGCATGAAAACATATTGTATCCCTGGATCTCATAGTCCTGTAAGTCATCCCCAAAATATCCCTCCCTGACCCATGCCTCAGTGATGCAAACAAAATCTGGTTTCTCCTCAGCAACATAACACTTGAACTCATCAAATTTGGATCGAATGCTCTGAGCATTAAGCATCATACACTTAACAAAAGTTCCATAACCCTCTTTGGCTTTTTCATGTTGAGTAGCTCTATCATCTTTGGATGAGCTACCACTCTGCCCCCTTGATTTACTGCTACCCCTATTTGCTGACTGTGAGGTTCTATTGCCTATGCTGTCACTATTGGCATATCCCTGAGATGGCAATGCCAATTCTTTCCTCCCCACCCCATTATCTAGTTTCCTTGAAGGACATGTTCATATACTTTGCCTAACACTTGCATCCCCTTCTCGGAGAAGTGCAGGCCATCCCTCTGATAGAGGTCAGATGAGCCATAAAACCTGCACCACTTGTCCACAAAGGTCAAACCTAACTCATTGCAGAGCCTACCTACCCTGGCATTGGCTGCCAGTGCCCTAGAGCTCCACTCAGGGGAGACTCCAGCCCTAGATAGAATAGCTTTCACAATAACTCTGCTATTGCTTTGCTTCATGGTGGCCAGAAGGGCCCTGTAGTCCTGCAGCAGCTCCTCACTCCTAGCAGGACCTATGTTGTTCACTCCTACCTGCATTATAACTGTACTAAACTGGTTTTCACTGGTGGCCTGTGCCACCACTGGGACCAGGTCTCTAACCTTGGCACCAGGCCTGGTGATGCATCTCCTACCTCTCCGACCTTTACAGAATACCCTATCTAAATGCCGCACACGAGAATCTCCTACGACTAGCACTTTCTCCTTGCTGCTATCACTATCCTGGGGGCAGTCCTCCAATGCCTGGAACCTATTGGATGTTACTACTCCTGCCTGTTGAGCTGCTTGACTAGGTTGCTTCCCACTCCTACCACCTACCACCTGCCACTCACTGCCCCCTTGCTTAGGCTCACGCCTCCAAATCTTCCACCCCCTGACTTTAAACCACTGCCCGTACTGACTTTAAACCGACATATACTGCCAAGGTTAGTTATTTGTAAAGAGGTGTACAGTGGGGAACAGTGACGTGACATGAGTCAGGGAAGTGACGTCACAGGAGTCGGGTGTAGATGTGTTAGGTTAGGTTAGGTTAGGTTAATTTAGGTTAGGTTAGTGCCCGTCATCGACACCCGACTCCTGTGACGTCACTTCCCTGACTCCTGTGACGTCACTGTTCCCCACTGTACACCTCTTTACAAATCACTAACATTGGCAGTATGTGTCGGCCAAAAGGTAAAGATTACCGTCTCCTGTCTCCTGTGTTCAGAGCGTAAATATTGATGTTCAGAGCGTTCAGAGCGTGTTCTCTGAACTCATGTTCAGAGCGTAAATAACAAACAGATGGTGGTATTAAAAAACGATGGACCTTTATCTACCAAAATACAAAGGTTGGATCACATAGTTCTACAGATTGTCTGTGTACAGAGCCAGCAAAGTCTGCAGGCACCATTTTTAGGCTTCTGAGAGCAGTTGGCTTAAGAAAACCATAAGAAAGTGACGTGAATAAAGAAATATTTGTTTGCCATTGCACCAGTACTGTTTAGGTGGTGTGTAAAGAACATGCGACACTTCATCGGAGATCGTCAAGGAAATAAAACATATCAGTCAGCATGCTCTACATCTCGTATTCGGCCCTCGCCATGTCGACGATTGGCGCAGTTGGTTAGGGCGTATGTGGGTTCGAATCTCACATAGTTACGTTTTTAACCTGGTCACACGGTCGTTAGCGATCAGGGCCGTTGGTTAATGTTGCACTTTAGATTACTTTACACTATCATATGAGTTGCTTGATGTAACAATATTTGTCCATGAAAGTAAAGAGGGAAATACTCAATTAAAGCCTACTCATGCAATGAATGTCCAATTGGACCATTTGGAATTGGCATCGTGGAACTTTGTCTCTGGAAGGGTGCTTCTGGCTGAAAAATTTGAGGGGCATTCGGGCACACTGAAGGTCAGACTTTCAATGCGCAATTCTGGCTGAAAACCTGAGGGGACACTGGGGACACATGCCCAGTGTCCCTTGTATCCACCCCTATCCCAGAAACAATTGAAAGGGATTCTGATGAAATGGAGCCACTGAGATGCTTCCATGACAGCTTCACGCTGCCCCGCTGTAAGACCTCTCACTTTTTGCAGGCATTCAACTTTTGGGATCTTCGAACCAAAGTAGTCATACACCTACCTCACAGCGAGGTGTTGTGACCCCATGAAACATTGCATCCATATCCGGTTCAGGTTGTTTATTTCAACAGCCCGGTTACGCACCACATTCCGTTACATTTTTAGTGCAAGCAATGCTACCATAGGAAGTGCAGAAGATACCCGGTCAACATGCCTCTCACGTAACGTTCGCCAGGGGGTTCGGCCACCTAAAATCAAACTAGAAGCACAACATTTTGAGGAATTACAGCTGTAGTGAACTCGCTACAGTATACATTTCATGACCCCGGGTCAATGTCTTCAGGGTCAAATGAGGTCACAATCAGCCTCCACTCCACCCCAGCCGGCACCGCCCATACGTACAGAAAGTATGCACGTTCCCCTGCCGAACGGTAGGTAGAGACCGTTCATACGTACGCTCGGTACGCTCGCTACATGCGCTGGTACAGACTGCGTGATGTTGTCACGGTTGGTAGTACGGACACGTGCGATCGTTACAGCCAGCATATCTTTTAGCAGCTACTAATAACTTGTACCACAACAGCTAGTCAGGTAATCCTGCACCACATTTTTGTGTTTGGAATACAGCACACCACTACAAAATGTTTTTTTTTTTAGTTGCTCTTTGCAAATGGTTAGAGGATTTTCATTCAAAGAAACTGTTTGAATATGGATAGCATGTTCATTTTTGTGCTCAGTAAACACTACAACTACTGGTTCAGCCATACAGAAGCAGCAGTAAAGCTGCCTATTTGTATTACTAGCTGCACACTTCTGTTTTCTTTGGTATCCAAGCAGGTGCCCTGTGTTTCTTTAGATTTAGCCAAATTATCACAATCCTACTTTGCATGCTGCTGATGTTGGTGAGACATTCTAGGTATCTATTGACATCAGTTAATTTGGTGTTAAGCATGGTGCTTTATGGAGTAAAGTCCCACCGTGCCTCTACCTCAAATTTGTTCACCTGAATGCTAGTGTTCTGTGCCAAAAAAAGAAGACTAAATTGTATAAGGAATTATCTTAGCTCACCATCTTGATCTACTGGTCATTGGTACCTACCTATCTACAAATTCCATCTTCCTTCCATTTCTAGTTCATTCCTTGACATAGGTAGGACATGATCAGTGTTAGCTGATTCAGGTATGGGAGAACACCATGGGTTCTGCTGTATGATGTAAACTCACTCTGTCTAACTCTCCATCTGATATTGATGTATTATTCAAGGTAGGTATAATGTTTGTTTACTGGTTACCAATCCAACCCTCCGAGCGATGACATTTGTTTGATTTCTGACCTTATTGACCTTTACCTGGCAAAGAAGCAATGACTTTAGGACACCTAAACCTCCAACACTAGGGTTGAATTTGCATTTTGTAATCTGTGACATGGAGAGGAAAACCTTTGGGCAATCAAACATGGAAATTATATTTTTCTGAAAACTTATGATGCCAAAATCTCAGTTTGCAATTCCCAGTGAATTTTGAGCATGTTATCACACAGCAGTTCATTGGCAAATGGCATCATTTGACTTATAAATGAGAAAAAATGAGATAATATTTTTATAAAGAGGATAATGTTCTGGATACTAAAAATCCAGGAATAGCCTTTTTTCAATCCAATCCATCACTCATTTGCAACATACCGATCTCACATACTGGCAATGTTATGAGGTCTGCCAATATGTTGATGTTCTTTCTGCTTTTTTGGCATGCCAGATCTGATGCAATGCATAAATGAATCTACTTTTTCCAGATATGGTAATATGCTGCATGGTATCCTCACTGTGGAACTGGATAGAGCAGGATTAGAAGGTGTCTCTCATACCTGGCTGTGGCTTGTTGTTGCTAAGTATATCTGCCAAGTGGTCCACAGCCCACATATCTACATCTTCCGGCTGCAATCAGTGACACTCTCAACAATGACAATGGGGTCAATATAGCTTGCTTTCTCAAACCATTTGTCTGATTGATTGGAATTTTGAGCTTGCATATCGGAATACTGAAATGTTGTTCCATCATTTATGTCTAATCCTCCTGTCACATGCCTGGGAATGTGTGCCTTAAAAATATACTGCTATTCAACAGCCACAACCTGCACAACTGCCAATCAGTCTTGTTCTGTTATGAGGAGGTGGGATCTGGGCATGGGAGGTGTCACTGGGCATGGGAGGTGTTCTGTTATGAGGAGGTGGGATCTGGGCATGGGAGGTGTCACTCACACCATGAGTATCATTGACATGGCAGGTGTCACTCACACCATGAGGTGACATGGCAGGTGTCACTCACACCATGAGGTGACATGGCAGGTGTCACTCACACCATGAGTATCATTGACATGGGAGGTGTCACTCACACCATGAGGTGACATGGCAGGTGTCACTCACACCATGAGTATCATTGACATGGGAGGTGTCACTCACACCATGAGGTGACATGGCAGGTGTCACCACACCATGAGTATCATTGACATGGGAGGTGTCACTCACACCATGAGTATCATTGACATGGCAGGTGTCACTCACACCATGAGGTGACATGGCAGGTGTCACTCACACCATGAGTATCATTGACATGGGAGGTGTCACTCACACCATGAGGTGACATGGCAGGTGTCACTCACACCATGAGGTGACATGGCAGGTGTACTCACACCATGAGTATCATTGACATGGGAGGTGTCACTCACATCATGAGGTGACATGGCAGGTGTCACTCACACCATGAGTATCATTGACATGGGAGGTGTCACTCACACCATGAGGTGACATGGCAGGTGTCACTCACACCATGAGTATCATTGACATGGCAGGTGTCACTCACACCATGAGGTGACATGGCAGGTGTCACTCACACCATGAGTATCATTGCATCGTTTTGCTTACTGAGCAATCAAGTAAGACTTTTTCACATACATTCCCAGGCTGTGTATGAAAAAGTTATGCTAATTAAGGCAAATAGAATCCCAAGCTATTCTGCTCACATATTTGCAGAAAGATGCATCACTGATTTGTGGGCACCCTATGGCAAGCTTCTGGTTTGCTCACAAATGATCCCGAGGATGTGGCTGCAATGTTTGCTCTTTTTTCTGTCTGTATATGTGTGCTGCAACCTGATGCTCCCACTGCTTTCTAGACTTGTATTGAGACACTAAACATGTTCACTTCTCTACAGGTTAAGTGTTATCCTTCCTGTATGACATAGTTTTTTCTGCAATGGAACCTAGTGACATATACCTGCATGTGATAATGTTTTGTGCTCCAGTGCTAGTTGATAATTTATTTGTAATTTTTGAGCACTCCAAGTTATGGACAGATCAGTTTTGCATCCATAATTTGTAAAGTACTCAAGCACACACTATGTTATAAAAGCTAGCGAAATTATTATTCTTAGCATTTTTTTTTTTTGGTTTAGGGTATTTGAAGCAAACTATAAGGATCATTAATAAAGCAGTCAGAACTGGATGAGCAAGTGAATGTCATTTTAAAGTTTGTTTCAATAAATTTACCATCATATTGTGTCACCATGGCACCTGTCTAAACTATGAAGTGGATGACTGATGAGAGATGGTGCAAGCAATCTCTAGCAGATGGCACTTTGTCTCCGCTAAAGATTTAGGGGAAAAAGAAGAAAAAAAGATGGTGCATCATGTTTTTTCTTGAGGGCACTATCAAGCTGGTGCAGAGAAGGTTTACTTGCATACATAGCAGACATCCCCCATTGACGAATGCCATCATGGCCATGGTTGGAAAAAAATATGAAAAGAATGTATTGTATATAACATCAATGAAGGAAAACAAGAGATGGGTCCGAAGTGCCGAGAACTTGGAGAGGATCATGTCTGCACACCAAAACAGTTCCCAGCAGTGCCTGTGCAAGCACCACGGTTCACTCTGCCTCTCCTATGGCTCGGTGTGGCTGATGGCCTGACAGGAGGTGAATATATTCTGTTGCATGATCCAAGTGAAACAGCTGCTGATGGCCCGAGACAAGTCTCATCGAATCAAGATTAACGGCTGCTTCACAGAGGTGACAGCTGCCAAACCAGACTTCTTTTGTTTAAAAAAAAATGTCTGGTGGTGGGAGGAGGGAGGAGCTTTTGGAACTCAGGTATTCAATTCCCCCCCTCCCTCTGCTTGAAGTGTTCACATTTTTACATTATCCATGGCGTTTTGCCTGCAGGACAGAATTATTGAAAAGGACACTCAGATTATATCAATTCCAGACTGGTTGGTTGGTTGGTTATTGGTTTTACGACACGTCGACCGTTGAGCCATATAGCGTCGGCAATCTCTCACGCCGATTGGTCGCGGGCGAAGAGTAGCGACAGGTGAGACTCGAACCCACAATCTTTCGATTGAGACGAGCATCTTACCCCTAGACCACTCGTCCCCAATTCCAGACTGGGAAAAGGCTCCAAGTGGAAATTTCGTGCCTTGAACCACCTCCACTCAGCAGCTGCTTTGGACGAACCCCTTTCGATCCGCACTCTGCTACCCCTTTGAGATACTGCTCTGCCTCTCTGGAGTTCGCCCTCCTTAGCAAATTCCTGGATTCATGCCTGCCACATGCAGACCCTTGGAAAATCATTGGAGCAACCTGTGCTTAAAAAACATTCATATTTGGAAAAGCTCGTGGCAATATTTACGTCTTGAGATATTAACATTTTCACGTTAAATGACAACGTTGTGCCTTGATGGCAACATTCCTTGGAAAGGGTACTCAGATTAAATCATTTTCGGGCTGAAAAAGGCTCCAGTGCAAGTTTTATCCTGCAACCACCTTCTGCTCAGCAACCTTTCTGGACAAATCCAGGGTGCCGCCTTTTCGGCCCAACTTCTGTCACCACTTCGAGATGCCTCCCCGCCTCCCTTGAGTTCGTTCCCTAGCGAATTATTTGATCCGAGCCTGTCGACAAGTCGCATTTCCATCCACATGGACGTGTGAACAGGGAGAACCTCGCATTCTCGGGATCAGGGCCCCCAAGCAGTTGATGGCCTCTTCATGATCAGGGATGCGCCGTCTGAATGGCCGTCAGCAGCAACGGCGCCCCATCGGGACGTTCTTTTTGCGAGCATCGTGGGAAGGCAGCAAGCGTCGATACGAGGCGGTATCTGGATGTTCTAAAGAAAATAGTGAAGACTGTGCAAAAGAAGAAACATCGACATGCCGCAGCAGTCTTTCCAGCAGAATGGCTTGCCACCGCATACCACCGCTGAGTCGAGAAGGCTCAAAGACCATTTTGGAGGACGTGTTATCTCCGAAAACGCCTCCCGAGTGGACTCAACAGTGGCCTGACCTGAGGGCTGGCTGAATCGATAGGGCGTTGGACTCTTGATCGTTATATCGTCGGTTCGAATCGAGTGGGAAAATCTCAACCGTCGGGATTACGGATTCCGCCGGCGACCAATCGGCGTGAGAGGTTGGCGACGCCATGTGGCACAGTCCGCCGTTCAACCTGCCGCTGGATGGCATTACAAAAATTCAAAGATGGCTCCGTAAAGGATAAACAATACGCATACCGTATTGCGTGATACTGTCTGAGCTTGCTTCAGAGTAACACAGATGGATTATAACATACCTAAGGTATCAATTGTGCAAATATCGGAGTATATCGGCGATGAAAAGCGTTGTGCCATCGAGGGCGAAGCTGTACTAGATTCAGGACACATTATTTCTTGTGGTTCGATTGGGAGAGAACCAGGCAAGGTCATGGTGGAGGCACTGCATACAATCCAGCCACCTACGCGAGAAGCCTCATGAGCTGCATGCTGTGGTGCAGTGTGGGAGATTCTGGGTTCAGTGCTCATGCAAGTCTGGCCTCTCAGAAAGCTGCAAGCATTGCATTGCTCTGCTACTATACCTAAACAGGTGAGGAAAGTGAAGGGTTGAGTGATTGTTATGATTGGTAGAACTGTGTACAGATCTAATATGGAAATGGCAAATTATCATTAGTAGGGCATAAAACCAGGAGGTTCTGACTCCTGATAACATCAGAATTTCCATATATGCCTGGCATCATCATGCAAATGTGGAGGCCTTGCAGAATTATTGATGTTGCAAGTATCTGTTTCCACCACATTGCTTTCATTAATCTGTTTACTCTGAATGCTAAGTCATTCAATTATTGGTGTTAAATTGATGGCACCAAACATACAGGAGCCTGCCATTTGAAATCAACCAATTCAATGAAATCGTCTAGATGTTCTCTGAAATATGTTATTAATGAAGTTTAGTTTGGACACAAGATAAATCCATCCCATGTTTTCCACCATAAAGCAAAGGAGATTAGGCTAGGTTTGGTTACTTCTATTTATTTTTTAAAGAAATGTTTGTGAATTGTTTGAACATAATTCATTTCAAATTTTATCCCATATGTTAGGCTAGTGCAAGTTTTAGAACTGTAAATTTGTGCTTTAAGGTGCTTGATAAATTATTGGACTTTCTTTTCCAATGCAATGTTTTGGGGCATGGTCAACATGATGTGACTACCAGACTTGTGCTCGACTCGAGTTGAATCGAGAATCGACTCATGAATCAATCGTTTTTGGACGAGTCACGAGTTGAATCGATTCTTTTCCCCAAAATATATCTTGAGTCGTGAGTAGAATCACATCTTTCTAAAAAATATATGAGTTGAATCATGAGTCAATCATTCAAATCACAATGAGTCATTTGAGTCTTGCGACTCAAATGCAAGTTATGAACAAATGATATAAAGCATGTATCTGTGGTGAATATTGTGTATGAAATGTCATGACACAAAGTATGGAGTAAAAACACAGCATAATTATTCATGCTTAGCAATACAATTGTCAACTTGTCATCTGCCAGTGAGTAAAGAATGACGGGTACTGAAGTTATTTACCAAAAACCAATGACAATAACTACAAATAATTATTAATGCTAAGCTTGGTATTCACAATCAGTATCATGCATGAGTCAATCCTAGTGCCAGGAGCACAACACAGAAATGGGTTGTAATTGTGAAAAAGAATATCGAACCGAAACGGTCCTGCACTGCAGGACCGTTCAGGATCTGGACTGAATAACAAACCCAAGGTACCTTTACTAGAAGGTAGATCGAAGTTTTCCTTCAAGCCCGCATGACGTCATCCGAAGTTTTTTTAATATGGTACCAATTTGGTTGCAGAGGACTTTTCTCAAATCATACGCAATGGTCACTTTTATCTACTGGATTTTATCTACTGGATACCCTGATACTACTGGACTCACCCAAATGTATGGAAGTGCTATGAACTGTTTTCATCATCTAGTATTAAGAAACTAAGAAATCTCGCTAAATTTGTCCAAATAATAATGAACCAATTCTCATAGCATCAACTCATGAGTGTGTTGATCTCGAGCTTTGCAAAAGATGTACCTGTACTGAGCTTACATCACAATGTGTACATCATAGCTTTGTTAATCACATATTGCATGTAGTGTGTCATGTACTTTTGTGATTAGTGATTGTACCATGTATGTAAGAATGTAATGTATAATCTTGTGTCATATTGTACCAAATGCCACGTGCCCATACCCCGGGTAGGGGTCGCGGCCAATACACCATTCATTCATTCATTCATCTAGACCCAGGGCATGATGCATTCTTCCTTCATGAATCTTGCATGGATTATTAATGATACATGCATAATTGAACTTTTATGTTCAATACCATTGTGATCTAGGAATGGCTTCCTGAAACATTCCATAAGTTTCAGTCTGATTTCCTGTAGTATGAATTCAGCATCTAGATATAATGTTGGAATGGAACACATACCTGTTCCAGGTGTCATGCCTTACTGTGCAGTACCAGAGGATAGAAGTGGAACTGGGCAGGCAACTTTAATAGACAAGAAATCTGGTTACACCATTTCCATCAGGAGTCTGCCTAAGCAAATTCTCTTGGCACACAATAAAACATGTGTATAAGTTGTCAAATGTAGGGGAACCAAGAGTATGCTCCAAGCATTTAAAAGAAATTGATAAGAGAAGAAACCTGAAGCAAGAACGGTTTAACCTTGCCTCTTTGCAGAGAAGCAAATGTCTGCTACCATCAGCTATTCCCACCATAATAGTCGCACCAGCCAAAACCCAGGGTAATCCTGAAACTTTTCTGTATTATTGCTGTTTACATCATTTGCAAGATTGCTTTGTTGTGTTTTGCCTGCTTTGTTTGCATATTGACAATGTTTTTTCTCCACCAAAGAAAAAGATGGATAGGCCTGGTTAGGTTATGTCCTTTTATTTCAAGATTTTGATACTTTTCTCTGAGGAACTAGATTAGGCTAGCTAATTTTATGTTGGGTTACCTTTCTAAAGTTTTAAATAACTAGTTATTGTATATGAGCCAATTGAAAGCCCTCCTTTTTGGTTTTGGAATTATTTTGTTTTTCAACCAAGATTAAGCATATGCAATGGAAATGAGTGGTTACACTGTCTTAGTCATGTTAATAAGCATGCATTCAAACATCTCTCATCAAAACCTTGTTTGTGATCTAAACTGGAAGTCTACCAAATGTTGTGCTTGTTGGTAGAAAATATGTTCTTAGTGCATAGGAATAACAATCATGATAAGACCCTCATCATTTACTACTAAGTTATAGTTACACTAAGTTAAGGTATGAGAAATAGATGATTTGGGTCAGATCTGCTAACTGAAATGGTGCATTTATGAGCTGTATTTTTTAACAGACTGGACAAAGAGTGATACCAGGTGACAAACATATCAATTAGGTACATTTACATTTGAACAAGTTTTTTTTGCTTCTATATATGAAGAAAATGTGTACTGGATATAAACATATTTTAACCAGTTTGTATATGTCTTCTGTTATATCTTAAAACTTAGTCTGGAATACAAGCATAATCTTTTTGTTGAAAAAATAGCATTGTTCTTGTTATAGGAACACATGTTCAACTTTATTGATGAAAAGTATCAAGTATTTTGGAATGTGTGGCATTATATAGGTTTTGTTCAGGTGATTGGAGCACGATTGCTCGAAGTCCTGACCTGTGTAATTTAAGTAATGTCTCAAACTTATATATAAAGGAGAGGTTATCATGGAGATGACAAGTGAGTGCGACGCGCCCTAAAGCACAAATCCACCACCACAAGTAAGTGATGCCTATATTGAGGTTGATTCTTTCCATCGACAATCACAGGATTTACGTAAAAATGGCAAACATTTTCTAATCAAAATGTTGTTTTTCTGGTGTCTTCTGATGTGATTTCAACGAATTTGACACTCATTCATTTTGAAAATGAAAAATTCCCAAGATATAAGCACTACAAGTTCAAGTACTTCTATCCAAGAAATCAGTCCAAGAAAATAATTTGCTTACGGATACATGCTGTCCCACCTCAGCACCATATGGGAATTGTTGGGAAAAGGTTTTGGATTTGGTGGTATATAATAAAAAATAGCATGCAATTATCAATAAAAACTAATGTAACCTAACCTAGCCTACTGATGTTGGACGACCTAAAACCTATCGACGTTGAATCACTTAAACGCACTGATATTGGATTACTTAAAACCTACGGATATTGGAGTACCTAAATATGATTTTAAAATGTGATTTCCCAAACAAGTCGTAGAGGGCTGTCCATAATAGCCACTATACGTGGAGGGCATACATCGTTAAATAAATAAATAAATAAATAGGAAGACGTCAGCCTTCCACAGCCGCCGGCTGCCAGCGACCATCGTGCAGACAGCGGGGCAGGCGTGCACGGTGCAGTTCGCGGACCGCTGGCCGATCATACACATAGTGTGACCAGATCAGATCGCGAGTGGTGCCGTTGCTGTGTCTGCTCCCGAAGCCGTCCCCGTCGGCTCCTGCGACGTCATTTGCGCGAGGGGTATCTCAGCTGAGGCCATCATCAGTGGTAGCTTTACAATTTCAGGCGGTCTTCTGTGGTTACCTGTCAGAAACTCTCCTGCCACTGGGGAGAAGAAGCCATGGCGCACTTAGCCCCCCCCTCCCCCTGACTGTCCTTTCTTCCGCTCTTGAACGAGGGTGACAACTTGAACACGTAAAATGGACGGTAGAGGGAGCCTACCAATATCGGGAACAATCCCTTTATTTTGGAGGCGCTTGATGGTGAGCCTGCCGGAAATGGCACATTGTTAGGCAGGACGATTATTACTGGGTCATTTAGGATACCCTTTGCTGAAGCTAAAGAATAGGTATTTCAATTAGAATACGTCAAAGTACCCTATAGTGCTATAAAATATGCAAGATAGCGTAGAGAAAGTCGGCAAAATTGCGTGTAAACCAATGGTGAAGGGAAACCTTCAAGCCCGCTACCAAACCAACTTCGTGGGGGCAACAAACCACGCAATTTTATTATGTGCGGATACCTATTGCAGTGCAGGACCTGGGTGCTATGTTGAAGTTAGGTGATGTGTGTCAGGTATATATGATTCAGGTTGTGCATCATGCTGATGTGGATTGAAGTATTATGCACTCATTGCTTTGCATATGCATTGACAACCATCATCTCGTTAATGTTTTTTTAGTCAATTACTTTTGCATGCACATATTATCTGTAAACAAAGTTATAGCAAACATATATTTATTCGACAGACAGTTTGATGTATATATATATATATATATTTTTTTTTCAACGCATCGTTCATGACTGTAAAGTGATCTAAGTTAAAGCAAAGGAATATATTCAACATGTTTCGATTTAGAGCATCTTCTCTATAAACGAAGATGCTTCTTTTTAGAAACAGCAAAACATCTGTTGAATATATTATTTTGCTATAACTTTGTTTTCACATCACGTTTATTATTTCATAACTATTTTGTTATATTATATGTGTGTTTAAACTTTGTTTTCACCTCACATTATATATATACATGTGTAGTGACAAAGTTATAGCAAATAATTTATTCATCAGACTTTTGTGTCAAATATTTATCTTTCTAATTAATAGATTATATATATATATATATATATATATATATATATATATATATATATATATATATCATATAAATAATGTGTGGGCAGTGCACACTGGTTCATATGGCTCATGAGTCTGATACCACCGAGTCGGATCTGAATCGATTCAAATTTCTGTTTGAGTCATGAGCTGAATCATGCTTTGTGAGCTCTGAGTCTGAACTGAGTCGAATCCAATAATTTTGACCTGCTCTGAATCATGAGTTGAATCGGATCTCAAGATCTATGAGTCAAATGCGAGTCGACTAAACAAAATTGAGTCGAGAACAAGTCTGGTGTCAGTGTGGGTCGGCGACTGGGTGGGGACCGTGTCGAGGCTGTGTCGGTGACTGGGTGGGGACCGGGTCGAGACTGTCGGGGTGAGTGGAGGACTGGGGAAAGATAATTTCTGGACTGGGTCACGCTGGATCGCACAGCAGCTTAGCCGGACGTGCTCACCTGCGATGCTGGTCAGCACCTGGAAGAGGATTTTTCCGGCAGGCTCCGACGCAGCGGCGGTGGCCTGATCTGACATGGCCACTGGTCGGAGGGAGACGACCGGTAGCAGCGGCTCGTCATCCCCGTTCAGCAGTGGCTCAGCGTCGGCTGCCATAGCCGACTCGACAGCCATATCTTATCTGGCTACGTCCTGGTGAAGAGAGCATACAGATACCAGCAGCGCAGCCTGCACACAGTGGTGTAGTCGGTATTTGGCCCAGGGAAGGGGAACATCTGAGTAGGGCCCCCTACCTAGCGAGGCCACTCACCCCCACTATGTCTAAATATATATATATATAATTAAATCGATATCTAAATATATATATATATATATATATATATATATATATATATATATATATATATATATATATATATATATATATATATATACATGTATATGTATATGCATATTTATATATATATATATATATATATATATATATATATATATATATATATATATATATATATATATATGGCTAATGTGAGACCTGCGATCAAGGTCAAACAGTCCGGTAATGATCAAAAAGAAAAATAAACCCTGTTGCTGCGGAGAGCAATCAAGAAAGAAAACCAATTACGGAAAACAAAGGGATACTAACACATCTGTAATGAAAGCATACATTTATTACGTTTAGTAAAAATACCAGTGCTCATCTCCATGGACACAATTGCTTCTTTCTGTTATCCGCTACAGACAGACGTAGCGGACAGGTAGATGGACAAGGAGAATGTTCATGATAAGGGTGGGGTCCACATTGTTGCACCTTTTCAACACCGTCATACGTTCTCCAAACGAGACGTTAATACTAGTGGGGAAAAATAAGCGAAGATTTGGGGACAGAGGAAGGACTAGCAACATGCATGACCAGCTATGCACAACACACAGCATCCTACAATTTTTTTTTTAAATCTCTGGTTGCTCCACCTGTGCCACCGGGGCAAAGGCAAACCAATTGGCACCGCTTGTTTCGCCATCGCTGGAGGGACCGTAGCTGCTGGAGCAGCTGTGGTCAGGCCACTGCAGGGATAAATTTTCCGTGAAATAGGGTGGAATATACCACTTCCAGAGCACTGAATAGTAATCCTTTCCAAGGAAGCATTGACATCGTGCTTCTTGATTTGTAGTGGTTAAATCTGTATGCCTCGCTTCTAGTTAGTTAGTTAGTTAGTTAGTTATTTGGGCTTTAGGGCGCATCGACCATGTTGATCATATAGCGTCCATGTGCCTCGCTTCCAACAGAATCTCTTGTAATCAGATTCAGAATCCGTGCTTGTGCTCATCCTTACGGATTGCGACGCACAAACATCTTACCAGTGATGTGGTCTGTTATGCAATGCCATGTGTTGATAGTATGGTATTGTTAATATAAACCGATGATATAGATAGCACCATCTTTAATATAGGTATCCCCATGTCAGGTGTCTCCCGAAATGAACGAAAAACGTTCACCTAGAAGTACTCTATTGGTTCAAAATTGAGTTGAAGTAATTGACGATATGTTAAGCAACATCGTTTCCATACAGAATGTCCGCATTCTACTGCGTCCGATTCCACATCTCACACCGAACGAAATACCATTATTTTAACACTGGGTCACTGCGACAGTTGTAGCCACTTGGGCGGTCGTCGCCGCCGGGACGACTGGTCACAGGGGCGGCCGCCGCCACTGAGGTGACGGTGGGTGACCTTCCTAGACCTTCCTAGCCCATTATGAATATCATAGAAATCTTATCCCTGATGTATCCCTATCCCCTCAGTATTTATCGCACCCATCGCCAGTTCTCAAGGGCTCCCTCAGCTTTCAGGACCCCGGTCCCTCTGGTGCCCATCCCAAAGCTCAGAAACATCCTAATCCTGTCCTCTCTGCCCCTCAGGGGACCGATTCATCTGTCAAGGGCCCTCTTCAACTTGCATGCACTATTCCCGGTTAGTTATTAGGGCTTCAGGGTGCATCGACTTCATTGGTCATGTAGCGCCCATGCACTATTCCCAGTCCTCGACAAACCTGTCTAGCTTCCATGGGAATTATGTAGCTCAGACAGGCCTCACAATTTCTGGCAAACGTCACCATATCTTGAAACTTTCCATGGCTCTCAGGGGCGGCTCTGTTCATCCCTCTGTGTTCCTCCTAAGCCTCAGGGGCATCACAGTACAGTTTGCTCTAGCTTTCAGGGGACCTCCCGAGTCCTGGATAGTCTTTTGGGCTAGCAATGGCATTCTATTTCTTTGATCTCATGACATCATGAGATCAGATTGATCTCATGAGCTCCATCTTGAGGATTTGAATGAATGCTGAAATTGTTGATGGCTTATGGAAATGTTAGATGAATTGTAAACCATTAAACAACATCAAACATTGGTCACATTTGAACAGAGGGCAATGTGAAATTGATTGTTCATTATTCATATATTATTAATGCAGATAATTTTGCCCCACCATTTCAAAGTAAAGCTGCATAAATATTCTTGAATGCCATCGCAGTTCAATGAGAACACATCATCTACAGTTTGTTACAACACAAGGTATGTAGAAAATGCTCAATCAGTCACACCAAGTGGCAGCATGCTGACTTCCACAGTTGCTTGGTGGTCACACAAAAAATAATATTTTGACATTGTATCAACTCCCTGAATGGGCAAGGATTAATTATTTGGTAACAGCATGCATCACAATAGAACACAATAGGTCAAGATCATGAGCATAGTTGTCTAGCTATAAATATGCAATGCAGCCACCATGCAACACTATACATAACATGCAAGGTTTCATTTGTAGTGCAACATCCCATTTCTGATTGGGATGAATACTGACATACCTGCTATATGGCCTGTGCAGTCAATGCACCCCTAAACTACAATACTGACATACCTAACCACAAATCACATCTTGGACCTCACAACTGGGGGAATAAGCAATGCTAGACTATAAATGATTGTTCATTATGCAGCTTTAGAGCATTGTTTGTGTTCCAATTAGAAAAGTATGCAATATCCCAAAGATAAGGCACATACTGATTGACAGAACCCCTAAATGAGGACAGTAGCCACTAACTGCTGTCAAACTTTCACTTTTGCAATGTCATGGTGGTAACCTACAGCCAATCATCTTAAATATCTGCAGACATGGTCTTTTTTGCTAGACACACAGCCTAAGCTTCAAAATTCCTGGAGCTGAAGTAACTAAGTGGCTACCCAAAACTTGGTGACATAGTCTATCTGCATAAAACAGATGCATGAAGTGGTGCAAAGAACTGGTGACTGCATTGCATGTAAATATCAACCTAAATCAGACCTTGGCAACATCAATAATACTTGGGACCTTCCATGCACAATTAAACATGATGAGGTCAATCATCCCTGTTGTGCTGGTAAACTAGGTGCACCAGCTCCCCCATCCTACAATGGTAGTTAATTTAAAATTAGAGAACCATTGTATGCATGCAATAATTGCATCATTTCCAATGTCAACCAGATCAAAATTAACCCGCGCACGTCCAGGGGGGGCAGATATCTGCCCCCCCCCCTGCGGTTTTTCCTACTTTGCCGCCATACTAATCGGGTTAGCAAAGCCAAACCTCGCATGGCTGCTCATTGGTCTTTTCCGCATGTCCTCAGAAATTTTTGACCCTGGGTCATCTCAAGTCAGGTCACCAGGTCAGGCGAAGTGACCTAACGTCCCTCCGAGTTCTAGGTGGCATCACTCCCACAATAATTGGGCGATTGATTTCAAACTTATATCACGTCATGACCTTATCAGGGTCTATAATATGTATATCACGGTTTTTTCGTAGCGTTGACCTGAGGTCAGGTCGTGGCCATGGCTTACCCATTATAGGCCTATGGAAAAATATACAAATGTTTCCTGGTTACATATTTGCTCTCGGAATGACCTCCAACCGTTATGGCGTGTAGTTGGAAGCTATTCGCAATGCTATCGCTGACATTTTTGCTCAGTGGCCCCACCAAGGTCAGCTGAGGTCACCTGAAATCACTAGCACATTTCTGCGCACTATATCGCAATGCATTGAGCTAGAAGGCTGAAATTACCGTCATTGTGCTTGTATCGCCAGGACGTGTCGACTGATATATTACATGACCTCCCTACTCTACCCCATGACCTTGACCTGAGGTCATTGTTTCGGTGACCCATCTGTTGACCTGACCTTAAATTACACAGCGTATGTCGATAGCACATTTCAAGGGCTGTCGAATAGCATTTGCAGTTTGTTTCTATCTGTTACAGGTCCTGAGATATGTGCCAATATCTGAGGGTCCCACCCGATCTGGTCGAATTTGACATGATGACCCAGTGACCTAAATATTGACCTGAGCGAGAAAATTACCGAAATACTTTCGATAGAGCTTGTCACCAGCTATCCAAAGCCGTTTTCCGTTTGTCGCTACCTAGCATAGTTCTCGAGATCTTAGGGGGGGGGGACAGACATCTGCCCCCCCCCCGGACATGCGAAGTTGGCGCGGACCGCCGGACGTGCGAGTGTTAAGGTGTTTTTTTCTTCTCATTTTTGTGTGGAATTTTTCCTCAGAATACCATGTTTATGAAGGTGACTAAGATGATGGGACCACTTATTTTCTCTGCAAATTATTTTTTGTTTTGTTTTTGAAAAATGTTTGCAAAATGTTTCCAACTTAACCCATTGTGTCCTGTCTTTCTGGTCAGATCATCACCCCGTCTTGGGGGTTGCTACAAACCCCCTCTAATCTCCATGCTAAGCAGCATACAAAACAAGAGGTGTCATCAGAAAGTGCTCTATCAGTAGGGCCAGAAACCACCCTTAAGATTGTATCCCCCAAAAGTGATGTCACTAGTCTCTGTTTTCATGACTGACATCATGTTTTTGGCTCTGGGGAGTTCATTTTGGTGGAGATTTGATGAACAAAAATTATTTGGAATCAGGAAAGGAAATCAAAATCGACCATGGCCCAAAAAATTGTCAACCCCAAAATCAACATTTTAAATTCTTGAAATTTTCAAATTTTTAATTTTCAATTCCCTTTAATATTTATTTTCCTAATGGGTAGAACGGAGACAAAACATTGTTTGAGATCAGCTTGCTCCCATAAAAAATTCTTACTTTAGTCAGAATATTCAATATTAGTTCTTATGGGCAAATATGCAAAACTAACATCATCAAAAATGAAAAAATCAAAAATTCATCTGGTGCATTGTTCCATCCTTAAGGATAAGCAATGGGCGCTAAATGACCTACCCTGGTCGATGCACCCCAAACCCCAATCATTATCAAGGATAAGCAAACACGAAAAGTTTCATTCAAATATCTTTATCTGTTAAAGCATGATGACTGATTGAACTTTTCTGAAGGTGACCTCACATGACTTTGACCAACTCATCGGGCCTATATGAACTAACCTCAAAATTTGCACACAGCATGCAAAATTGATGTGGGAAAAGGCATGCCAAATTTTGGCACACTGCCACATGCCATTCGTTCATTATCTGCAGAAAACCTTAGGGGGTGCCTATCAACCCCCTGAGATGGGGCAGGTTAAACACCTAAACTAACATAACCTAACATAACTAAACCCAACCTATTTGTTTGCTTTATGAAGGCAAACACATGTAAAAAGTTTTCTTGTTACCACAATATACAAAAAGCACAATAATACCAAAAAGTTTATATAAATTTTCCAGACAAATTTTCGGCTTTTTAATTTACTTCAAACAGCTTAGGTTAGGCTGAGTTCAGGTTCTTTTTTAATTTTGAGAATATTCCGAAAATAAATTGATTGTTTTGCTCCAAAGATAAGTTAGGCTTGGTTAGGTTAGGACTTAGATTAGGTCTCATTTTATTTATATTTTTGAAACATTTCTTTTTATATCATGCTACCTAACTCAAGGCCCATTTTTGGAATTATTTTGCTCACAACCAGAAAAGTAAGCACTTGCACAGAAAATAAGTGGTCCCATCACCTTAGTCACCTTCATAAACATGGTATTTTGAATAAAAATTCCCAAAAATAAAAAAACACCATATACTGCAAATTTACCATTCAAACTTACTCATTTAGCCTAGTTGAGCCAACCCAGACCGAACCTAACCAAACTAAATCCAATGTCACCTAGCATAACTTAACAGTCAATCAACCTAGCCAACATAACCTAATAGACTGTCATCAAAGACAGTAATCGGTTTTACGGCGGAAATTTGCTCGTGTTTAGTATAGTTGGTATATTAACTTTATAGATGGTATAAAAGTTAGCAGCAAGCATAACGCCAAGTACGTTTACTTTTTACGGTTATTTTGTGTTAATTATAGTAAAGTAGTGGTCCATTATTGGCCGTATAAACTGATATTGTACATACGAATTTATTTTCATTTCATATAACTTTGATTTGAGGATTTACATTTTTTGGTTCTAAAAACTGACATGTTCAGTCCGTTCCTCTTCCTCCTGGGTTGCCACCGTGGTACGATCGTACTAGCTCTGGTACGCTTTCGACAAATCTGGTACGCATGTAGGATGTCGGTTTCAGGCAGAGCCCTGCTGAAGTCAGGGGCACGCATTTTGTGCATGCCTTTTTCAAATTAATTCAACGATTGCGGATGGTTTGAATAGGCATTTCACGACACAGAATTGATCAAAGAACCTCATCGTTCTTTCTTTATTGGTTTATGGTGTTCCGTTCAGTAATTGTCGTGGTGTGAAATGAAGGCATTCTCGACAATAAATTAAATGCATAAAAAAGGGTCGGACAACTGGCAAGTGGTAGCATAGCGTAACAAGTCGATCAGACGGTATAGCATCATCGCCAACAGGGCTGGAAACCTCTCACGAAGGGAGTGGGTCCAGGTCCTTATTTTCAGGTTGAATCGAACCGCCCACCATTCTTGGATAAAAAAAATTAATTGGCAACCATTTGGAACTATTGGGATTTCCCTAGTGGTTTTAATGGTCCCTAATGGTCTGAATGCCTGCCGATGGAATTGGTTCCAATGGTCCTAATAGTATTCTGGCCAGACCAATCGGAGTTTCCATTCGGAACCTGGTGGTTCAGCGTCGTTTTCTTTGTGGCATAATGGCCCAAATGGTATTAACGGCCGTCTTACTAGACATGTATGGATTGGCGTGAAAAATTACGATGCATTTTCAAATGCTTGGGGCTACGCGCTAGCGGATCTAAAGGGTAGGGACACGGAGGCCATGCCCTCTCCCCACTCTCCAAGCGGCGTGAAGGGGACCAAACTATCTCACCGCCCCCAAAACGGGACTGTAAAATGAACTCAAAATATCTATTTAATGACACACGCAAGGGCATATTTTAAGAAGTGTTCCTTAGGGGGAAGATGGCCACAAAATGCACACCAAAATGAAGAACTTAATCGGGATCGGTAAATTTGCCCCTAAAAATGTATGCATTTACACTTCACCACGCGGCCTATGACATGTCAATCAGTACCCGGAAATTAACTCTGGAATCCCAAAAATAACTCCAAATGTGTCACAAATTGAGTATGGCTCTCTATAAAAAAAAGTGCTTTTGCCACGAAATAAACGCATTTGCCACGAAAGAAACGCACCGGGGCCTCAAAAATCACGACGGGAACGGGAAACGCAACTCGTACTCCGAAAAAAAAGAGATCACAAGAACTTCTGCCTCCCGACAACACGCATTGGGACCCCGAAGACTCGCGCCTAACCCCGAAGCAAAATCGCGCATGAGCTCCCAAAAATAGTGGTGGGATCGCAAAATTTCCGTCGGGATGCTTAAAATTTGTGCTGTTGATACAAATAAACAGTGGGGCCAAAAACTCGTGACAGGACCATATACAAATAAATCAGAGGCTTATAAAAATCCAGCAGGGACCCCGAATCGGGGCCTGGAAAACCGACCTGGAACCACATGAATCGCGCATAGCGCCGAAAAAAAACGTCCCGACTCCCCGACAAAAATAAAATCTGGCCCGGCCCCAAAAATCGCAGTACGTCCCAGTCATGTACCATGTGCTCCAGTATCGATACCTGGTGGACACGAACACACCCGGGATCTCCAGCCATGGTCACGGGGGCGGGTAGGATGAAATAGCGAGTCGTTGGGGAAGGGGAGAAGGCAACCCTCTTTATAACTCAGACATTTCTGGGAGGTCCGAGTGTACCAGTCTCCCTAGCATTTTGTGTCCTCCAGTGGCGCTCCTCGGAAGGAAAATGTGCCCCTCCAGGTACATTCATAGCGGCGCCCATCCAAACAAGCCTCCCCTAATGACAATTCCTGGATCCACACCTGGTAAAACCTGATACTGTTGGTAAAGTACAACGCCCACATCAAATTCGAAACTCTGTCGAGCCAACGGCGGTACGACGTCAATCATGGTCCAACCCCTCTCAGTCACATTAGGCTATAAATGTGGTCCAGATGGTTTGCAGAACCCTCTGAACCACATTGGGTTGTCCTAACCTAACTTAACATAACTTAGATTAACTTCCTTTTTTATGACATTTTTTTCAGTTTCATTTTATCCTCAAACATTTCAAGTTAAATATCCAACCTAACTGACCCATCTCAACATCTTTTGTTGCCTTTTGGAAGTAAATTCACTTGTGAACAATTTAAGCTGCAATAATTCCATAGTTTATTCAATTTGCCATGACTGTAAGACAAAAACTCTCCTTTGAAAACTTTGGTAACCTTTGATCTGATCCAGGATCACAAAAGTCCAAACCCAAATAATTTGGCATATACCTAAAATAAATTGTAATAGTTGAATGGCACTGAGAGGCATTCAACTGTCATGTAAGCACTTGTCATGTCATATCAGCACTTTTATGTCAGACATTGGTCATGTCAGCAAGCAAGACATTCAGTTTTAAAAATTTCCCCCTTGGACCGAGCACAAAATCTAGAAAAGTAAAAACCTAATAGGTACATATGTGTCACATGCTGAATTATCTGCACAAGACATATGCACCTACCTCCATGAAGTGTTTTGTATGAGTAAGAAGGTATGTTCATAATATTTTTGTTCCCATATGGTAGACATTGACATCACACAGGATTACACAAATAGAAACCTCACACAATTATGACATGTTCAATCATCTTGTGGAGGTTTCACAATGATCAGATACGTAGCTTCTAAGATTAGCCATGTCTGCATGCCAAAAAAGAGCTTTAATAAAGAATTTCACCATTATGGCAGGCCAGTCACCCAAATTTAAACTACATGCACTTGGCACACTTGGTAAACTATGCACATTTCACACATGCCTCATCCCTTGATTAGACAGTGGTCCCTCTTGTCTGTTTACCTTCCTCCCCATTACACATAGGTAGAGCATGAGCAGGCTATATCTAAAACTGTACAGGCCATTTAGGAAAAAATAAGTTGTGAATCACAAGAAAAGCTACTACACTTGATGGAGAAGCATAGCACATATCTTCCTAAGAAAACATTTTGTTGGCAACTATCAACAGAATTTTTAATGTTCCATACATATTTCACTAGTGCCTGTATACGGTCATGGCTGGTGCTGCTGGTGCCCATGCCAGAAATCTAAATAGGTTTTATAAAAAAAAAACAAGATGCATGAAAAAATAGATGGAACAGATGAAAAATAATAGCACACAGCCTCAGAGCAAGTCATTTTTCCTGAAAGACATTAAAATAGCTCTAAAATCTGTATATATACAATTGCTTCCAACCCTCACCAACCAAACTCAGACGGGAGTGTACAGGCGACGGCTTGCAGATCTGCACACACAAGGTAGGAAATTCAGCCAATCAGCGGCTAAGGATCGGAGTATATGACGCATTTTAAGACACAAACGGGCACATCATTTGCCATCTGGCAAACGACAATCATTTGGTCCAAGTCGTGGCCAGATACCTGCCGGTTGAACTAGAGATGAGTGAGGTTGCAGTTTGGCTACGTAGGCAACCTAGCTTGTTGTTGTGGTTTATGCAATAAGTTATTTCTTGTTTGTAAGTTTTCGATCTATTCGATTGGATAAATATTTCTGACCGGATCTGGATATTATCATTGGAACTACTATTCGCTTGTATTTTTTCAATTCACATTATTTTATGTCGGATCGTTCTATCTCAGAGACTGAGTGGTCTGGCAGCACAGCGAAATCCGCTGTAAAACCGGCTAGTTAGCCTAACCTAACCTGCAGCCAAGAGGATGTGGCAGCATGCCAAAATTTGGCATATCTTTTCCTGCATCAACTTGACATGTGCAAATTTTGAGGTAGGGTCATCTACAGTCAGTTAGTCACGGTCAAATGAAGTCACCTCCAAAAACGTTCAACCAGTTATTACACTCTAATGGATAATCATATTTAAATATAACTTTCTCTGGTTGTTTATCTTTGGGAATGCAACAAAATTTGGCAAATTTTTCTTAAACTGTGTTTTAGGAATTTTTGGATTTTTTTTCTCGGAATACGATGTTTATGAACGTGATTCAGAAGATGCGATCACTCGTTTTCTCCGTAAATGCTTCCTTTTCAATTTGAACGATGACATCATAGTCACGTCGGTACGGTATGACGTCATAGGCAAGGGACTGAGGCTTTGATTGGCTAATGCTACAAACATTCACATACCTTAATGAGATGGTCCCGGCTTTATCTAACCACAGATTAATAAAACACACAACTTGCCACGGTTCCAGGCGGGTTCCGTCGAGAAAAGTTCCTTTGTAGTCACTTCTGATGAACCCACACCTCTTCTTCTCCTTCCTTCTGGCGACACAAAGCGTCTCGGTGCACTCCCACCGATGCCTACTCTCCTGCAACCTGCAGGCCTTGGAACACTTAGAGCAGACAACTCCGGCAGGAAGAACTCCGTGGCATCTAAGGAAGTCTAAGCTCGCTTCGTTGTCCTTATAGCAAAGTTTGATTATATCATATGGCACTGGATCACAACCTACACACACCGAAGCCATTTTCAAACTGTTGACCTCAAAGTGACCCCTGTGACCCCGGTCTCATCTATCCTCACGACTTCCAACAAATAGTATGATAATTCATAATTAAATAGGAAAATCTAACCTAACCTAACCTAACATAACCTAATGTAATACAATCTACTCTTATCTAAACTAATATAAACTCATATATTTTAATTTAAGAACACAAGCGTAATGTTTATAGTGACGGACCACGAAGTGATATGTAAGAGTCGGCTTCTGCTCGGTCTCGTCGTCTTTCCTCACGACTTCCAACAAGCAGCATGATAATTAATAATTAAATAGGAAAACCTAACCGAACCTAACCTAACCTAACCTAATGTAATACAATCTACTCTTATCTAAACGAATATAAACTCATATATTATAATTTAAAAACAAGCGTAATATTTATCGTGACATCATCCGTACATCACGGCCGAAAGCCGTGCTCTGCTTAGTTTTTTTTGACATTGCGGTGAAATAGTGGTGGTGTCATCTATGTGGCAGAGGCGGAAATTAAGCATTTTCAACGTGAAAAAGTGTTGAATCAACTGCGTGAAGTGTTGAATGTCACTTTAATCACGTCTGAGAATTGCCAGGTGAGGGATGGATAAATTATGCAACAAACAGCAGTGTGTCATATATGGCGCATTATAGATATTGTCGCTAAGATTAACCGAGACGTAAGCATTTACGGAGAAAACGAATGATCGCATCTTCCGAATCACGTTAATAAACATAGTATTCCGGGACAAAAATACGAAAATTCCCAAAACACCCTTTAAGACAGAAATACCCAAAATTCTGCAACAAAAGGAATTTACTTTTCATTTTTGATGACTTGCCTATTTTGCATATTTGCCCATTATGGCTAAGACTAAAGATTCTTGCAAAATTAGGTACTACCTACAAATGCACTTGTTATGGGGGAAAATTGACTTAAATGATTTCCCAGTGCACTCATTCATCCTACCTAGGTATGTCGGAGTTATTCTTCTTCACAGGCAGCTGACAACAATCAAGGCATTCGCGATTCACGTACACCGGAAATTTCATCGATACATATGTTTACTACGTGTGTCAAGTTAGCAGCGAACAGCGAACAGCAAACAGCAGGGTGGGACTAGGGGTGCTCATATTTATTCAAAATGCTACGATAAATCTGAAAACATGGTATTAGGTTAATTTCGACCCCTTGATTACGAATATCAGGTCATCTAACAAGTCACGTTTGACCTTCAAGGTCAAATTCAAGGTCAAAGGACGGGGACCCTCATAACATGCCGAATTTATTTCCGTAGATCGTCAAAAGTGGCACCATTTGATAGCTCGTGTCAAGATCTAACGTCCATCACGTTGATCTGACCTCTGACCTATGACCTTCAAGGTCACATTCAAGGTCAAAGGACGGGGACCCTCATAACATGCCGAATTTATTTCCGGAGATCGTCAAAAGTGGCACCATTTGATAGCTCGTGTCAAGATCCAACGTCCGTGACGGTGATCTGACCTCTGACCTTTGACCTTCAAGGTCACATTCAAGGTCAAATGACGGGGACCCTCATAACATGCCGAATTTATTTCCGTAGATCGTCAAAAGTGGCACCATTTGATAGCTCGTGTCAAGATCTAACGTCCGTCACGGTGATCTGACCTCTGACCTATGACCTTCAAGGTCACATTCAAGGTCAAAGGACGGGGACCCTCATAACATGCCGAATTTATTTCCGGAGATCGTCAAAAGTGGCACCATTTGATAGCTCGTGTCAAGATCTAACGTCCGTCACGGTGATCTGACCTCTGACCTATGACCTTCAAGGTCACATTCAAGGTCAAAGGACGGGGACCCTCATAACATGCCGAATTTATTTCCGGAGATCGTCAAAAGTGGCACCATTTGATAGCTCGAGTCAAGATCCAACGTCCGTCACGGTGATCTGACCTCTGACCTTTGACCTTCAAGGTCATATTCAAGGTCAAAGGACGGGGACCCTCATAACATGCCGAATTTAGTTCCGGAGATCGTCAAAAGTGGCACCATTTGATAGCTCGTGTCAAGATCTAACGTCCGTCACGGTGATCTGACCTCTCACCTTTGACCTTCAAGGTCACATTCAAGGTCAAAGGACGGGGACCCTCATAACATGCCGAATTTATTTCCGGAGATCGTCAAAAGTGGCACCATTTGATAGCTCGTGTCAAGATCTAACGTCCGTCGCAGTGATCTGACCTCTGACCTTTGACCTTCAAGGTCACATTCAAGGTCAAAGTACGGGGACCCTCATAACATGCCGAATTTATTTCCGGAGATCGTCAAAAGAGGCACCATTTGATAGCTCGTGTAAAGATCTAACGTCCGTCACGGTGATCTGACCTCTTACCTTTGACCTTCAAGGTCACATTCAAGGTCAAAGGACGGGGACCCTCATAACATGCCGAATTTATTTCCGGAGATCGTCAAAAGTGGCATCATTTGATAGCTCGTGTCAAGATCTAACGTCCGTCACCGTGATCTGACCTCTGACCTTTGACCTTCAAGGTCACATTCAAGGTCAAAGGACGGGGACCCTCATAACATGCCGAATTTATTTCCGGAGATCGTCAAAAGTGGCAACATTTGATAGCTCGTGTCAAGATCTAACGTCCGTCACGGTGATCTGACCTCTTACCTTTGACCTTCAAGGTCACATTCAAGGTCAAAGGACGGGAACCCTCATAACATGCCGAATTTATTTCCGGAGATCGTCAAAAGTGGCACCATTTGATAGCTTGTGTCAAGATCTAACGTCCGTCACGGTGATCTGGCCTCTGACCTATGACCTTCAAGGTCACATTCAAGGTCAAAGGACGGGGACCCTCATAACATGCCGAATTTATTTCCGGAGATCGTCAAAAGTGGCACCATTTGATAGCTCGTGTCAAGATCTAACGTCCGTCACGGTGATCTGACCTCTGACCTTTGACCGTCAAGGTCACATTCAAGGTCAAAGGACGGGGACCCTCATAACATGCCGAATTTATTTCCGGAGATCGTCAAAAGTGGCACCATTTGATAGCTCGTGTCAAGATCTAACGTCCGTCACGGTGATCTGACCTCTGACCTATGACCTTCAAGGTCACATTCAAGGTCAAAGGACGGGGACCTTCATAACATGCCGAATTTATTTCCGGAGATCGTCAAAAGTGGCATCATTTGATAGCTCGTGTCAAGATCTAACGTCCGTCACGCTGATCTGACCGCTGACCTTTGACCTTCAAGGTCACATTCAAGGTCAAAGGACGGGGACCCTCATAACATGCCCAATTTATTTCCGGAGATCGTCAAAATTCGCACCATTTGATAGCTCGTGTCAAGATCTAACGTCCGTCACGGTGATCTGACCTCTGACTTTTGACCTTCAAGGCCACATTCAAGGTCCAATGAAGGGGCACCTCATAATGACCCGAATTTACACCCGGATCTTCCCAAATGTGGTGTCAAAGTGTTCCTGGGGCCGATGAGCAACCGCCGCTGAAGTGACCTGACTGGCAAAACTTGACTTTAATAGTCAAATTCAAGGTCAAAGGACGGGGTACCTCAAAATGACCCGAATTTACACCCGGATCTTCCCAAATGTGGTGTCAAAGTGTTCCTGGGGCTGATGACCAACCGCCGCTGAAGTGACCTGACCGGCAAAACTTGACCTTGGCGGTCAAATTCAAGGTCAAAGACGGGGTACCTCAAAATGACCCGAATTTACACCAGGATCTTCCCAAATGTGGTGTCAAGGTGTTCTTGGGGTTGATGACCAACCGCCGCTGAAGTGACCTGACCGGCAACATTTGACCTTGGCGGTCAAATTCAAGGTCAAATGACGGGGTACCTCAAAATGACCCGAATTTACACCAGGATCTTCCCAAATGTGGTGTCAAGGTGTTCTTGGGGTCGATGACCAACCGCCGCTGAAGTGACCTGACCGGCAACATTTGACCTTGGCGGTCAAATTCAAGGTCAAAGGACGGGGTACCTCAAAATGACCCGAATTTACACCCGCATCTTCCCAAATGTGGTGTCAATGTGTTCTTGGGGTCGATGACCAACCGCCGCTGAAGTGACCTGACCGGCAAAACTTGACCTTGGCGGTCAAATTCCTGACGCAGCCACAGGCGACCAGGTCACCTGTGGTCACAACAGTGACACCCGGTCAGTATACAGCGTATATATATATATATATATATATATATATATATATATATATATATATATATATATATCAAATATATACCTTTCCCGTTCCATATTTGTATCTGAACTGTTCCCGGCCAACCCTCGTGACTTACCTGCCTTTTCGTCTGTGTGCCGTCCAGCAGTGCGCTGTCCTCCAGCCGCGCTGGGTATCTGGTGGACGTGTCGGATGATGAGGTGGCCGACGAGCCCCTGCCGTCCGCTACTGGCGACCAGGTCACCTGTGGTCACAACAGTGGCACCCGGTCAGTATACAGTTTATATATATCAAATATATATCTTTCCAGGGTTAGCAGACTTTTACTCACTGCCACTTTTGCCCGGTTAAAACCATGGTTAAAACCGAGTGGCTAAAATTACTTTTGCCCACCTTTTGCCCAGGTGGGCAAAAGTAGGCAAAAGAGACATGGAAGGGGACGAACACTTTTTTCCCAGGTGGGCAAAAACCAACTTTGACCTTCTTTCACCTCTGGTGAAGGGCGTCGCCACGGATTTTTTTTTTTTTTTTGGGGGGGGGGGCAGGGCTGGAGATCCTGGGGGGGGTCGGGGGGTTCGGACCCCCCGGGCCCCCGTGGTGGCCCCTCCGTGGTGGGGCCCCCGTTATCTCGCTTCCCCACCCCCCCCCCGGTCAGCAAAATATCCGCTACACATGGGCCCTTTCCTACATATAGTGGGCCCTCGCGAAACATCGCTTCCCCCCCCCCCCCCCCGCCCCCCGGTCAGCAAAACATCCACCACATGGGACCTGTCGTACCTATAGTGGGCCCCGCGAACATCGCTTCCCAGCCCCCCGGTCAGCAAAGCATTCGCCGAGGGACACATCTTAGCCAGCCAGAGAGCCCTGTGAGCCATGGTTTGGGGCCATTTTGGAGCTGGACTTGGGCCCTTTTTGGAGCTGCCTCCCCCCCCCCCTGAGAGAATTCCTGGCTACGTGCCTGAATGGTGGGCCCCTGTACTGCAGTGGGCCCCCATCCCCCTGGTGGGCCCCTGCAGCTTGGACCCCCCAGTCCCGAAGAGCGATCTCCAGCCCTGGGGGGGGCGTCGGTCCTAGGGGCGAAGCTAGCCACCCGGCTTAGCAGGGGCCAGTCCAGGTCCAGGACTTGTCAACGGGGGGGGGGGGCTGGGGGTGGAAAGCGATGGCGGCTCGCTGTCTGGTGTTTGTATTGTTAACCGGTTGTATTAATGTCTGGTAGTTTTAAGGGAAAATACTGTGACCGGGGGGGAAGCGATGTCGGCTCGGTGTCCGGAGTTCGTATTGCTGACCGTTTTTGGGGGGGGGGGTGGTATACCCCCCTCAATTTTCAAAGTGGCCCTTCCCCGGTGCCGACGCCTATGCCTCTGGTGACCTAAATATTGGTCAGAGCGAAAAAAAATGACCGAAGTAATTTCGTCATGAATTTTGACGAGCTATCCAACCGTATACGACTGTGTATCGTAGCTTGCATAGCGGCAGAGTTTGAGGGGGGGGCGATCAATCGCCGCCCCCCCCCCCTCCGTCCGACGTGCCTGGCGCGGACTCCCCGGCACTGCAAGGGTTAAGTTGTGGCTCCATTTGTCAACTATTTTGTGCAATGTTAATAATATTTTAGTCGAGGAGAATAGCATTTTTGCTTTTTCGTGGATGACACTTTTTCACCCAATAAAATCATTTGTGTTCAATTTATGCGAGAGTGGATGGTGGACAGTCATTGGATTTGGTAGAAACAATAATGGTTGTGGGAGCAAAATAAGTGTACTTTTTACTATGGGGCTACGACGATTTATTCTAGCACCCGTCTCCATCATCATATTAATCCTGTGACCTAACTTGGGAAAGTAAATACATATGGCAATCCATGTGACCTTTTGACCTGCTTTCATATGATGTGTTCAGATATTCAGGGAAAATGCAGAAATGGCCGTGGAAAGGTGGCCGTAAGAATAATCCGGGCAAAACCAACTTTTGCCCACTGGCTGGGGTAAAACCCTTTTGCCCGGGCAAAATGCCAACCCTGTACCTTTCCCGTTCCATATTTGTATCTGAACTGTTCCCGGCCAACCCTCGTGACTTACCTGCCTTTTTCGTCTGTGTGCCGTCCAGCAGTGCGCCGTCCTCCAGCCGCGCTGGGTATCTGGTGGACGTGTCGGATGATGAGGTGGCCGACGAGCCCCTGCCGTCCGCTACTGGCGACCAGGTCACCGGTGGTCACAACAGTGACACCCGGTCAGTATACAGCGTATATATATATATATATCAAATATGTACCTTTCCCGTTCCATATTTGTATCTGAACTGTTCCCGGCCAACCCTCGTGACTTACCTGCCTTTTCGTCTGTGTGCCGTCCAGCAGTGCGCTGTCCTCCAGCCGCGCTGGGTATCTGGTGGACGTGTCGGATGAAGAGGTGGCCGACGAGCCCCTGCCGTCCGCTACTGGCGACCAGGTCACCTGTGATCACAGCAGTGTCACCCGGTCAGTATACAGCGTATGATATGACATAAGAACATGCCGCAACGGCATATATATTGTTACGCGGGTGTGTCACTTTAGCCGTTCGTGCCTAAAGCCCAAATAACCAACTAACTAACTCGGCCAACTCTCGTCACTTACTCGCCTGCTTGGGTGAAGAGCCACCGTCCACTCTGTGGCGCGGATAAATATGTGGAAAACGTTATGAGTCGCCAAACGCTAGAATTTCATTTGTTGCGGACTTTATGCAACGCGCACTTGCCAATGCTTGTAGAACGAGGCAATTATCCTGATATGTATGTATCCTGTGTCTTTTCCTCAGCGAGATCCGGAAATTCTTTCGATCATCCTCCTCCCTGGCTGGCGACTCCGGACCGGGCATTGATGATGAACAGGAACATGCACCTGACAAGAAAACCAAGACAGTAAATCACATGACATTCCAGCTTACACGACAGCAAGCAGGGCGCATGTTCGACGGGGACAAGCGCCGTAAGAGATGGCCTGACACCCTGTTCGCCGCTTTCTGCAACAGCGGTGTGGCTGAAATGCCCTGTGTGCTGGCCGTCAAGTACAGCCACATAAAGTCACTTCAATCTCAACGGAAGACGTCTGCTCCATTTTTCTCTTGTCTGGCACACTGTAAACTCCCGAACTGCTTCTCCTACAAATTCACCATTCAAAAAAGGCCCAGACATTCACACACAACGGTGCACTGTGAGCAGCGGGGAAATTCCGAAGTGTCCCAACACGCGCACAGTACCTACTGGGCACATCGAAACCTGGCAGGAGAACGCCGAAAGATCGTGGCTGACGCCACAGACAAGGACGGAGCGTACCTGACACATGTCAACATGGCATCAGAGGCATCCGGTGCGCACATAAAGAAGGGTAACATGACGGACGCACCACTTGAACAAGTGCTGAGACAAGCAGCGTTCGAGCGGCACACGCGGGAATGCTACTACGCTGGGAATGGAACACGCGTATGCTACTATGCTGAGGTGGCCGCCACAGCTCTGCCCTCGGCACCATTTTCGGACAGGAAAATGCGGGAGCACATGATGAGGACCATCAAAAATGCCCACGGACAGGTAAATAAGGGTGTCTGAAGCTGTGACATTGTTGAATTAAAATAACAACTAGAAAAACGAATAAAGGCCGGCCCATGAAATTGAAGAGAAGGTAAATAATTTATCAGACAAATTATCGATAAGTCCAAGCTAGTAGTTTGTACATTTGCTCAATGCTACTCCTCAATAGTTTCATGCTGTCTCCATACCTGAATAATGCATTGAAGCATCAGATCAATTCGGACGGCTTTCCTCTTGCAACTAGGCAGGGGCGGATCTTGAAATTGGCCAAGGGGGCCGGTCTGAAGGGAGGCCCGGCCCGAAAATTCGCGGCCTGGTGCCTCCACGGGGTGGGATGGGGCGGGGGTGGGAAGCGATGTCTGGCGAGAGCCCGTAGGTAGTGTACGGAGGCCCGTTGGCAGTGTTTAGGACCCGATTCTTGGGGGGGAAGCGACTTTTCGAGGCGGGGGGCCGCGGCAGAGGGGGGCTATGGCCCCCGTCTGGATATGCCCCTACAACCAGATGTTTTTGATTGGTTCTTAGTGTTTCTTGTACATAGTTTGGCGGGAATAGTTAGTGCTATCGTTAAGAGAGGATTAAAAAGACCCCTCCCGAAAGGTCCATGAAGTAAATTAGGAAATACATTGTACTCACCAATTGTTTGTTCGTGGTTTCAGGGAAGACGACAACGTTTCATGAGCCTCGGCCTTGACACAACCCAGCACAGTGGTCGCAGGTTTGTGGCCCCCACACTCACCGAGGAGACCGATGTGGGTCCGGACGTCGTCAAATACCTGACAACGCTCAGATATGTCTTCTGAATATCTACCTCTAGCTGATTATCACCAGAGCCTGACGTTATTTTTGGCCAAATCATATTATGCGTTTGGATCATCGTCGTGTGTAGTATGGAATCAAGGCTTGTGTCTTTACTGTTGTCTGAGAAAATTTGAGCGTGAATTTTGCCGTTTGCTCAAAATGTCTGACCGTCATGTCAATTTGTTGTCAAATTGTATGAAGTCTGGGATGAATCTTTGTACCTACACCTTGTGTATCCTGACTGTCTTCGAACGATGCGTCTTGCGTTAAGTAAGAGCTCCTAACAAGTAGAACGTTCTGTCGAGTAATTACCTACCTGTTTATGAAGTTGGGGTTGACATGTCAGATTGAGAAAATGTGACGGTGTGACGGTCAATTTTACCATTGTATGCCTAGAGAATTTGGAGAAATTTGGTTAATTTGTGTTCAGCCGTTTTGTCGTCTAAAAGTAGGTTCTGGAATTAGCGTGTAATCATCATTTTACGTATTATCATGTATTGATCATATACATGTATCATGTATTGATGTATACGTATTATCATATATTGACGGGGGGGCTATAGCCCCCTTAGCCCCACCCCCCTGGTTGCGCCGCTGTATACAAGTATAGCCCCCCCCGCCCCCCACTCCTCCTACCGGCCAACTGCGTGAGTCTCTCTTGTTTTAATTCAACGCACTCTGTTTCCTCAGCGCTATGGTTATGACGTGATGCACGTTTTAATTTGGACTATCTGTATTTTTCCACTGGGAATTTATGGTGTTTGACCGCGTTACTTTTTAGTTTTCAATATCGACCTGCCGATTTCGCCGATGACGGCTAGTAGAATATAGCCGAAAGCACTCCGAAAGATACGTTTTCCTAGTGGAGGAAGTCCTTCATTACCATCTACTCTGTATGGAATCGGCGCAATACATGACACACAGTGCACAGACTTATTGTTTATTACATGATATGAGCAACAGACATGTGACCCACTAAGAGCTCAAGTCTTCAGATAAAACCCTACTTATTCCCTTTCATCCCTCGATGTATGCGAGTGATACCTAAGTACGACGAAACGGACAGCCAACTATCACAGCTGACATTACAAAGTATGAGATGAGAATAAGAAATACGCTGTAAAACCAATTAAATAGCCGCATAGAGAACACACACACACACACACACACACACACACACACACACACACACACACACACACACACACACACACACACACATATATATATATATATATATATATATATATATATATATATATATATATATATATATATATATATATATATATGTATATATATATATATATATATATATTATCGAAAAAATAGTGGCCCTAGTCACAGCCGGCATATACATTAGCTGAACATCAGCTGCAGAATCACAGCTCTCCAAATCCGCCAGCCTTGGTGGACTTGATGACTTCCGTCTTGAAGGACGTGACTGTTGAGCTCAAGAGGTCAAGGTTCAGCGCAGTTCAAAAAAAGGCATTCGTATGCCGCGTTATCCTGTTGAAGGTTCCACATTTCACGGTGTTTACCCTAGACGTTTGTTCAGTGAACAACGATCGTTGCTGAGTGATGCGGCCAGGGGCATGTAGCGCAAAACAATTATGCAGGTACATCGAATCAATAGATCCACTGAATGGTGTGTTTTTTTTCTCAGGAACATCAGATCATGTTGAACAAACCGATCTCGCATGTTTGGCACTCGGAATGATGTCATGAGACAGTGGCGGCGCCACGGATTTTCCGCAGGGGTGGCAAAGTGGCCGGCCCAGCATCCTCGACCGGGGGGGGGGGGGAAGCGGTGGGAAGCGATTTTTCCAGCCAAGTAGTATTGGTAATTGGTAGTTAATGTGATTTTCAGGGGGGCAAAACATGCTTTTGCCCCCCTGCCTCCAGCTCAGGGGGGGCAGTCTGCTCCCCCCCGGTGGCGCCGCCCTTGTCATGAGATCATGACGATAGAGAGAGGTTGTCCGATGGGTTTGTATGGTGTTTGTAAACTTTCGATCAGATCAGAAATTTGTGTTGTAAACTTTCGATGCGTTCCGGATGAGTTTTAGCTACACCACTCCAAATAACAGAGCCATATTCCAGTACTGAGCGAACCTTTGAGAAGTAAGTTGCCAGCAGTGTTTTTTAGCGAATTTTTAGCCTGGGACTCCCGTTGGGAAGGATCTAATCATGATACCAAGAGCCTTATTGGCCTTGCACACAATTTGGTTTACATGAGGAGCAAAAGTCAATTTCGAGTCCAAAAGAATGCCTAGATCTCTTGTTTCGGACGCAGAAGAGTGTTGCTGACGTTGTAAACACGCGAGATCGGCTTGGTCTTCAGTGTCATCGTAAATGAGAAACACTTGGAAGCGTTCAAGTTGAGTTGCCAGTCAGCTGACCATGCACAGAGTCGATTTACGTCTTTCTGAAGTTCATCACCATCGCTCGTACATTTAATTCTTTGGTACAGCTTAACTTCATCAGCGAACATTACACATTCAGATTGAAGAGAATCGGGCAAGTCATTAATGAAGACGGCGAACATGAGTGGGGCTAAGAGCGCCGCCTCTGGCACACCAGATGTCCGCATGGCGGCAATGCATCTGCCCGCCCTGCGGCAATGCGGGCCATTGCAATGGCCCGCACGCCCGCAGGGCGCCAGACCACCTTCCGCACAGTCAACACCGGCAGTCCGACAGCCACCGGTAATTACCGGCCGCCGGCAGATCTTCCTTGTCTCGTGAAGTCCCGACGTCCAGCTCAGTCCAGATAACCAACAGCACTCCGTCTCTGAAACCAGGTCTGATTACCACAAGTTTGGGGAGATCCCAGGTACACTTTGACAACACATTTGGGAAGATCCGAGTGTAAATTCGGGTCATTTTGGGGTACCCCGTCCTTTGACCTTTAATTTCACCGCCAAGGTTAAGTTTTTCCGGTCAGGTCACTTCAGCGGCGGTTGGTCATCGACCCCAAGAACACTTTGACACCACATTTGGGAAAATCCGGGTGTAAATTCGGGTCATTATGAGGTACCCCGTCCTTTGACCTTGAATTTGACCGCCAAGGTCAAAAGTTGTCGGTCAGGTCACTTCAGCGGCGGTTGGTCATCGGCCCCAGGAACACTTTGACACCACATTTGGGAAGATGCGGGTGTAAATTCGGGTCATTTTGAGGTACCCCGTCATTTGACCTTGAATTTGACCGCCAAGGTCAAATGTTGCCGGTCAGGTCACTTCAGCGGCGGTTGGTCATCGACCCCAAGAACACCTTGACACCACATTTGGGAAGATCCTGGTGTAAATTCGGGTCATTTTGAGGTACCCCGTCTTTGACCTTGAATTTGACCGCCAAGGTCAAGTTTTGCCGGTCAGGTCACTTCAGCGGCGGTTGGTCATCAGCCCCAGGAACACTTTGACACCACATTTGGGAAGATCCGGGTGTAAATTCGGGTCATTTTGAGGTACCCCGTCCTTTGACCTTGAATTTGACTATTAAAGTCAAGTTTTGCCAGTCAGGTCACTTCAGCGGCGGTTGCTCATCGGCCCCAGGAACACTTTGACACCACATTTGGGAAGATCCGGGTGTAAATTCGGGTCATTATGAGGTGCCCCTTCATTGGACCTTGAATGTGACCTTGAAGGTCAAAGGTCAGAGGTCAGATCACCGTGACGGACGTTAGATCTTGACACGAGCTATGAAATGGTGCGAATTTTGACGATCTCCGGAAATAAATTGGGCATGTTATGAGGGTCCCCGTCCTTTGACCTTGAATGTGACCTTGAAGGTCAAAGGTCAGCGGTCAGATCAGCGTGACGGACGTTAGATCTTGACACGAGCTATCAAATGTTGCCACTTTTGACGATCTCCGGAAATAAATTCGGCATGTTATGAGGGTCCCCGTCCTTTGACCTTGAATGTGACCTTGAAGGTCAAAGGTCAGAGGTCAGATCACGGTGACGGACGTTAGATCTTGACACGAGCTATCAAATGATGCCACTTTTGACGATCTCCGGAAATAAATTCGGCATGTTATGAGGGTCCCCGTCCTTTGACCTTGAATGTGACCTTGAAGGTCAAAGGTAAGAGGTCAGATCACCGTGACGGACGTTAAATCTTTATACGAGCTATCAAATGGTGCCTCTTTTGACGATCTCCGGAAATAAATTCGGCATGTTATGAGGGTCCCCGTACTTTGACCTTGAATGTGACCTTGAAGGTCAAATGTCAGAGGTCAGATCACTGTGACGGACGTTAGATCTTGATACGAGCTATCAAATGGTGCCACTTTTGACGATCTCCGGAAATAAATTCGGCATGTTATGAGGGTCCCCGTAATTTGACCTTGAATGTGACCTTGAAGGTCAAAGGTCAGAGGTCAGATCACCGTGACGGACCTTAGATCTTGACACGAGCTATCAAATGGTGCCACTTTTGACGATCTCCGGAAATAAATTCGGCATGTTATGAGGGTCCCCGTAATTTGACCTTGAATGTGACCTTGAAGGTCAAAGGTCAGAGGTCAGATCACCGTGACGGACGTTAGATCTTGACACGAGCTATGAAATGGTGCCACTTTTGACGATCTCCGGAACTAAATTCGGCATGTTATGAGGGTCCCCGTCCTTTGACCTTGAATGTGACCTTGAAGGTCAAAGGTGAGAGGTCAGATCACCGTGACGGACGTTAGATCTTGACACGAGCTATCAAATGGTGCCACTTTTGACGATCTCCGGAACTAAATTCGGCATGTTATGAGGGTCCCCGTCCTTTGACCTTGAATATGACCTTGAAGGTCAAAGGTCAGAGGTCAGATCACCGTGACGGACGTTGGATCTTGACTCGAGCTATCAAATGGTGCCACTTTTGACGATCTCCGGAAATAAATTCGGCATGTTATGAGGGTCCCCGTCCTTTGACCTTGAATGTGACCTTGAAGGTCATAGGTCAGAGGTCAGATCACCGTGACGGACGTTAGATCTTGACACGAGCTATCAAATGGTGCCACTTTTGACGATCTACGGAAATAAATTCGGCATGTTATGAGGGTCCCCGTCCTTTGACCTTGAATGTGACCTTGAATGTCATAGGTCAGAGGTCAGATCACCGTGACGGACGTTAGATCTTGACACGAGCTATCAAATGGTGCCACTTTTGACGATCTACGGAAATAAATTCGGCATGTTATGAGGGTCCCCGTCATTTGACCTTGAATGTGACCTTGAAGGTCAAAGGTCAGAGGTCAGATCACCGTCACGGACGTTGGATCTTGACACGAGCTATCAAATGGTGCCACTTTTGACGATCTCCGGAAATAAATTCGGCATGTTATGAGGGTCCCCGTCCTTTGACCTTGAATGTGACCTTGAAGGTCATAGGTCAGAGGTCAGATCAACGTGATGGACGTTAGATCTTGACACGAGCTATCAAATGGTGCCACTTTTGACGATCTACGGAAATAAATTCGGCATGTTATGAGGGTCCCCGTCCTTTGACCTTGAATTTGACCTTGAAGGTCAAACGTGACTTGTTAGATGACCTGATATTCGTAATCAAGGGGTAGAAATTAACCTAATACCATGTTTTCAGATATATCGTAGCATTTTGAATAAATATGAGCACCCCTAGTCCCACCCTCCTGTTTGCTGTTCGCTGTTCGCTGCTAACTTGACACACGTATGTTTACTTATCACGCAATCTGTTGAGGTGCGCATTCGGAAATATCGCGCCATTTTTGTCTAATTTCGACCAACTGCGGGAAAAAGATTCGGTATATCATTAACACATCCTCGAGAAAGTTTAGTATGTATATTAACTAAGCGGGGAGGTGGGCATAGTAGGAATATTTACTAAACTTCCCGAGGTAGGCATTTGTACTATAGTTGCCTATGGAGATATATACAGTGTGACTGGAAATGAGGACGACAAATAGGTGGATCATTTTGCTGTTAGTATTTAGATAGCCGTGGCTATTCTTACGTACGTGAAGTTGGCGGGCGGCGGGAAATCGCTGTCCTGTTTTTTAACCCCTAGTCCTGTGGTTGAGCCAGTTGGGGTCGGTGAGAGCAGATGGGTACGTTGTGTAGTTGTCGCCGTTCTCAGTTTCTGCTTTAGGTACCTATATAGGTAAGACATGCACCAATGTGAAACCAGATATCAAAGAACGTATCAACATCGTACCTAGGTAGGTACCTATAGGTACCTACCTACCTGTGTGCCTATAGGCACACCGGTAGGCGCCTAGGTAGGTACCTAGGTACCTACTTACCTTCGGATTTCAACATTTTTCCAATATGGTATTATAAGATAAAAATAATGTAGAAACCCGTGTCTCAATATCCACTATTGAACTATATATATATATATATATATGTATATGTATATATATATATATATATATATATGTGTATGTACATACATACATATGTATGTATGTATACATATGTATGTACATACACATATATATATATATATATACATATACATATATATATATAAATATATATATATATATATATATATATATATATATATATATATATATATATATATATATATATATATATATATATATATATATATATATATATATATATATATATATATATATATATATATATATATATATATATATATATATATATATATATATATATATATATATATATATATATATATATATATATATATATATATATATATATATATATATATATATATATATATATATATATATATATATATATATATATATATATATATATATATATATATATATATATATATATATATATATATATATATATATATATATATATATATATATATATATATATATATTTATATATATATATATATGTATATGTATATATATATATATACATATATATATCTATATTTGTATTAGTTAAGATGGAAGGACAAATTGTGAAAACACAGAGCAATGGGAGCATGGCTTTATTAACAACGTTTCGGCTCACGCCTTTCTCAAGCTATGGACAATTTAGAGGCATGGCGATATTTAGCATTTGTGGTCTTTTTCTTCTTTCGTTTTCTTCTTTTTACTTTCTCCTCTTCTTTCTTTTCCCTTTACTTTTTTACTCTCTCTTCCTGCATGAAGTGTTGAACTTCTTCTTTATCACGTCTGTGACACACCAGGTACGGATAATTATACGCGATGTGCTATATTTGTAGAGGGAAGATTTTGATCATTCATTTCTTTGCCAACTGAAAAATAATCATTTGCGGAGAAAATGAGTGGTCGCATCGTCATTTTACGTTAAAATACCGTGTATTCAAAATAAAAATATCAAAGAATCAAAATTTACCTTGATCTCCAATTATACCGTCAATTCAACCTCCAGATGAGAAAACAAGAAATAATTTTCCGGAGAGGATAATGTTCGGGATCCCAAAAATCTAGGATCAGCCTATTTTTCCAAGCATGTACCTACCTACCTACACTGACATAAAGACATAAAAGCATAAAAGATCAGTGCAACTATGAACCACAAGGGCCCTTCTTGGTTGCACTTTGTACACTGAACCAGTTGCCCACCAAATCTGTCAATCAACCCTCCCTGGAATACATAAAAACAAGCCCCCTATTCTTATAATGATTGTCTATGCCGTTTTTAAAGATGTTCAGTGTGTTGCTACTGACAATTGTTCCTGGCAGCTGGTTCCAGTGTTCTACTACCCTGTTGGTGAAGAAAGACTGTCTTAACCTTGTCCTGCTGTGATTAACTTTAATTTTGAATTGATGACCTCTAATTGCATCATTTCTGTTAAATTCAATCATTTCCCTGAGATATCCCTGTTACTGACCATGAACAAATTTAAAAACCTCCATGAGATCTCCTCTCAACCTTCTATATCTAAGTGAAAACATATTCAATTTCTTCAATCTTTCCTCATATGCCAGGTTGCCTATACCATTAACCATTGTTGTTGCCCTCTTTTGTACTCTCTCTAAAAGCCAACAATCTTTCTCATAACTAGGGGACCAAGCTTGGACACAGTATTCCAAATGTGGCCTGACATATGCACAGTAAAGCTTCCTGATGACCTCCTCACTTTTGTATGACACATTCCTCTGTATCGCCCCAAGCATTCTTAGTGCCTTCTTCCTGGCTTCTTTGGTCTGTTCTGATGCCCCCAATTTTGTGTTCAAAATAACACCTAAGTCCTTCTGCTGAGTCACAGATAGTACTTGGCCATCCATCAAGTATGGCGCCTTCATATGCTGCCTACCTACATGCATGACTTTGCACTTATCAAAATTAAACTTCATTTGCCATTTTTCGGACCACTTCACAAGCTCGTCTAAGTCGTTCTGCAGCAAAACCTGCTCATTGTGCCCTGTTATTGCCCTAAAGATCTTCAAATCATCCGCAAATTTCAAAACCTTACTACTTAGGCCACATTCAATGCTATTCACAAATATAATGAACAACAGTGGCCCCAGTACCGACCCCTGAGGGACTCCACTAAGAACATTTTGCCATGATTACTTTGTACCATTTAGCATCACTCTCTGCTGTCTATCTGAAAGCCACAACTCAATCCATTTTAGGATGCTACCTGCAATGCCATGGACCTGAAGCTGCATCATTAACCGTTTATGGGGTACCTTGTCAAAGGCCTTACTAAAGTCAAGATATGCTACATCAACCTGATTTCCCTGATCAAATTGTTCTGTAGCAAAATTTAAAAAGTCCAAGAGATTTGTGAGACACGATCTCCCTTTTCTAAACCCATGTTGAGTATCTTGAATCAATCTGTTTCGTTCCAGAAAACTAACTATTCTATCTTTGATAATTGATTCGAGTACCTTGCAGACTAGGGATGTGAGGCTTACTGGCCTATAATTTTCAACTTTCCCTCTTTCTCCTTTCTTGAAAATAAGAACTACATTTGCCCTTATCCAATCTGTTGGAATTTCATTTTGTGAAACTGATCTACAAAATATTATACTAAGTGGAATTGCCAGTTCCTTTTCATCTTCCCGCAATACCCTAGCATAAATTCCATCAGGTCCTGCTGCCTTGTTTGGCTTTATTTTCTGATATAATTGAAAACAACATCACTATCAATGAAATCAACATCGTGTATCTGATCACCTGTCACTGAACTGTGGTTCACGGTTGGCAAGTTTGTCACATCCTCCACTGTAAACACTGATTTAAACTCCTTGCTCAGCTCCTCAACCATCTCACCATCCTCACTCAATATAGTCCCATTTACTTCCAGTGGACCAATTGTGCTTGAAACTTTACTTAGCTTGTAGAAACTAAAGAACTTTTTACTGTCCCCATTACAGTTCCTAGCCAAATCCAATTATTTTGCTCGCCTTGCTGCTCTGGTTTTCTGCTTCACAGCATCTCTAGCTTTTTGATACGACCTTAGATTTACGATATTTGAAGCTTCCTTAAATACTCTAAATGCATCTTTCTTAGCCTTAATTGATCTCCTCAAATCTGGTGTAAGCCATGCTGGCTTTCCTACCCTTCGTTTGCGCCTTTGCTTTTGGGGGACATGTCTAATCTGAATTTCCCTCAAGTAAGATTTGAACTTTTCCCACATTTCACAGGCATTTAAATAAACAAATTATTCTTCCCATTTGGTGGCACTTAAAGCCTCTCTCATGGAGTCAAAGTCTGCCCTGTTAAAATTTGGAATCTTTGCCAAGTTATCCTTGATTGTCCCTGCTATTTGTACCTTAAATCTCACTATGTTATGGTCACTTCTTCCTAGAGTTTCTCCTACAGTCAAGTCTTGAACTAAATCACTTAAATCTGAGAAGACGAGGTCCAAGAATGAGCCCTGCCTGGTTGGTTCCATTACAAACTGGTGTAAGAACAAGTCCTCTTCAAGGCATTTCCTAAACAGTTTACATGATGGGGAGCCAACACCAACATTTTCATATCCTTTTAGATTAAAGTCACCAAGAATAAGGCATTTCCTCTGAAAGTTTCTACTAATTTCCTCACAAATCACCTTATCGAGCTCCAGTTGCTGAGAATGTGGCAAGGTTCCTGATGGATACAAAGCTCCAATCCTCAGTTTATTGCTTCAACAACTGCTGACATACAGCAGTTGTTGAAAACAGGTTTTTTTCTAGGCCAGCTAGACCCAGGGCACGATGCATTCTTCCTTGATGAAGCTTGCATGGATTATTGATGATACATGCATAATTGAACATTTATGTACAACACCACTGTGATCTAGGAATGCCCTCCTGAATCTTGCAACTCGACTGAAACTCCTGCCACTGGGGAGAAGAAGCTATGGCGCACTTAGCCCCCATGACTGTCCTTTCTTCCGCTCTTGAACGAGGGTGACAACTTGAACACGTAAAATGGACGGTAGAGGGAGCCTACCAATATCGGGAACAATCCCTTTATTTTGGAGGCGCTTGATGGTGAGCCTGCCGGAAGTGGCACAGTGTTAGGCAGGACGATTATTACTGGGTCATTTCGGATACCCTTTGCTGAAGCTAAAGAAAAGGTCTTTCAATTAGAATATGTCAAAGTACCCTATATTGTCATAAAATATGCAAGATAGTGTAGAGAAAGTTGGTAAAATTGTGTGTAAACCAATGGTGAAGGGAACCATTCAAGCCCGCTACCAAACCGACTTCGTGGGGGCAACAAACCAACACAATTTTATTCTGTGTGGATACCTATTGCAGTGCAGGACCTGGGTGCTATGTTGAAGTTAGGTGATGTGTGGCAGGTATATATGATTCAGGTTGTGTATCATGCTGATGTGGATTGAAGTATTATGCACTCATTGCTTTGCATATGCATTGACAACCATTCATCTCATTAATGTTTTTCAGTCAATTACTTAATGCACATGCACATGCATTTATCTGTATATATCCTATATACCAACCATTACATTGCATGACGGATGATAAATAATGTTAGGTGAAAATAAAGTTATAGCAAAAATAATATATTCAACAGATGTTTCGATGTTAGAGCATCTTCGTTGGTGTCTAAATAAATACTAAATCCCTTCTTTAATTAGACACAGATGAAGATGCGTTGATATCAAACTGTCTGTCGAATGACTTATTTTTGCTATAATTTTGTTTTCACCTATATATATATATATATATATATATATATATATATATATATATATATATATATATATATATATATATATATATATATATATATATATATATATATATATATATATATATATATATATATATATATATTATATATATATATATATATATATATATATATATATATATATATATATATATATATATATATATATATATATATATATATATATATATATATATATATATATATATATATATATATATATATATATATATATATATATATATATATATATATATATATATATATATATATATATATATATATATATATATATATATATATATATATATATATATATATATATATATATATATATATATATATATATATATATATATATATATATATATATATATATATATATATATATATATATATATATATATATATATATATATATATATATATATATATATATATATATATATATATATCTAATATATATATATATATATATATATATATATATAATATATAAATAATGTGTGGGCAGTGCACACTGAATCATATGGCTTATCAGTCTGATACCATTGTATCGGATCTGAATCGATTCAAATTTATGTTTGAGTCGTGAGTCGAATCATGCTTTGTGAGCTCTGAGTCTGAATGGAGTCGAATAAAATAATTTTGACCTGCTCTGAATCATGAGTTGAATCGGATCTCACGATCTATGAGTCAAATGTGAGTCGACTCAAAAAATTTGAGTCAAGCACAAGTCTGATTAGGACCCCTGTTTTTGTTCCGTGGCTGTGACCCGAGAAGTAGTGCAAAATATCGTTAATGCTGAGATACGTAGAAGACATATTGGTGATTGTTGATCAAGATACTGACCTCGATGCGGTCAACACAAATATTAACGATGTACATCCATCGATTCAGTTTACGTTAAAAAAAAGAAAAAGAAAAAGATAATGAGGCTGATATTCCTTTCTTGGACACACTGATCAAACGCTGTGACAGCAGATGCACACTTTCCGTGTACAGAAAGCCCACTAACAAAAACGATATTTTGCACTACTTCTCGGGTCACAGCCATGGAACAAAAACAGGGGTCCTAATCAGACTTGTGCTCGACTCAAATTTTTGAGTCGACTCACATTTGACTCATATATCTTGAGATCCGATTCAACTCATGATTCAGAGCAGGTCAAAATTATTTGATTCGACTCCATTCAGACTCAGAGCTCACAAAGCATGATTCGACTCACGACTCAAACATAAATTTAAATCGATTCAGATCCGACTCAATGGTATCAGACTGATAAGCCGTATGATTCAGTGTGCACTGTCCACACATTATATATATATATATATATATATATATATATATACATATATATAATGTGAGGTGAAAACAAAATTATAGCAAAATATTTTTTTTCGACAGACAGTTTGATGTCAACGCATCTTCATCTGTGTCTAATTAAAGAAGGGAATTAGTATTTAATTAGACACCAACGAAGATGCTCTAACATCGAAACATCTGTGGAATATATTATTTTTGCTATAGCTTTATTTTCACCTCACATTATTTATCATCCGTTATACAATGTAATGGTTGGTATATAGGATATATACAGATAAATGCATGTGCATGTGCATAAAGTAAGTGACTGAAAAACATTAATGAGATGAATGGTTGTCAATGCATATGCAAAGCAATGAGTGCATAATACTTCAATCCACATCAGCATGATACACAACCTGAATCATATATACTTGCCACACATCACCTAACTTCAACATAGCACCCAGGTCCTGCACTGCAATAAGTATCCACACAGAATAAAATTGTGTTGGTTTGTTGACCCCACGAAGTTGGTTTGGTAGCAAGTATGCCATAGCTTCTTCTCCCCAGTGGCAGGAGTTTCAGTCGAGTTGCAAGTTTCTGGAGGGCATTCCTAGATCACAGTGGTGTTGTACCTAAATGTTCAATTATGCATGTATCATCAATAATCCATGCAAGATTCATCAGGGAAGAATGCATCATGGCCTGGGTCTAACTGGCCTAGAATAAAAACCTATTTTCAACAACTGCTGTATGTCAAGGTACACTGGCGGATCTAGCCCACCGGTTTGGGGGGGGCCAACTTTCGCTTTTCGGTGTCAGCCCCTCCCCTCCCCCTCCCCCAGTGGCGTACCTAGGAATTACATCAGGGGAGGAGTCGAACGGATTTGGAGGGTGCCCCTTCTCCCGCTATTTTTGGTTAAAAGCACCGGATTTCGACCACTATTTGGCAAAGGGGCCCATCTGAAGAAAAAAATAATAATTGGCAACATAGTTGCCTGTGTAGGGGCCCCAGCATGCCTCCACCGTTTCTATGTTACCGGATTTTTGTTCTTGCTTACCAAAACGTTCACGTTCTCGTTCAACGTCTTGTACCACGTCAACGTTCATGCACGTGTACACACTGGCGGATCCGATTTTGTCAACTCTTGCTGTAAGCAGAACTTAGAGCATGGAACCCTCGATGTGTGTTAGAATCTGCTATGCTACCACACTGGCTTCCAAACATTTTTATTTATTTATTTACAATTGGAGATTCCTTCATCCAGACGCTACTTTTTAACCCCGGCAAAGGTTACTGCATTTTAATTTAGTTGACTTCTGTTGGTTTCGGGGGGGGGCCAAAAGACACCATGGCCCCCCTTTTAAGCGCTTCGGGGGGCCATGGCCGGAATGGCTCCTCCCTGGATCCGCCAGTGTAAATAGATACCTCCTGTTGCTATTCATCTTGCAAAAAATCAGTCAATGTAGCCTGTCTGTTCATCTTAGCAACCCCAACACCAACATACGAAACATGCTGCTCAACTGAGCTCGACTGGTCACTCGCACAAAACATCCTGTTCAAATTCCGCTTTCGAAATCTGGCTCACTGGGCCACTTGCTCGTTACTGGCTAAACAAACTTCATGAACCTACCTGACGAAGGAATAATGAAACTGCTGATTTCGTCATCTCTTGCTGTAAGCAGAACTTCAACAGCATAGAACCCTCGATATGTCAGAATCTACTATGCTACCATATTGTGCTTCCGAAAAATTATAAAAAATACCTGTAAAATTGGAGATTATTTCACCCGGAACGCTATTTTTTAACCTCAGCAAAGATTACTGCATTTTAATTCAGTTTACTTTCGTTGGTTTGGGGGGGGCCAAAAGATACTATGGCCCCCCCTTTGAAGCGCTTGGGGGGGCCATGGCCGGAATGGCCCCCCTGGATCCGCCAGTGTCAAGGTACATGTTTGGAAAAACAGGCTGATCCTAGATTTTTGGGATCCCGAACATTATCCTCTCCAGAAAATTATTTCTTGTTTTCTCATCTGGAGGTTGAATTTCCTGTATAATTGGAGAACAAGGTAAATTTTGATTCTTTGAAATTTTTTATTTTTAATACACGGTATTTTAACGTAAAAATGACGATGCGACCACTCATTTTCTCCGCAAATGATTACTTTTCAGTTGGCAAAGAAATTAACGATCAAAATCTTCACTCTACAAATATAGCAAATCGCGTATATTTATCCGTACCTGGTGTGTCATAGACGTGATAAAGAAGAAATTCAACACTTCATGCACTCGATTTAATACTCTTTGACATCGAAAACTTTATGTTTCTGCCTCAATTCGACATTTATTTCCGAGAATTTATACTCCCAAACCGACGCGTCCTCAACGCGACGAATGCCGGAAATTCCTTGCGATGCTGTAATCGTCAAGGCAATACGTCCTCGAGAAGGTTTCGTAGGTATATTTACTAAGAGGGGAAGTGAGTTTAGTAGGAATATTTACTTAAATTCCGGAACTTTAGTACGCATTTTTACTAAAGTTGCCTATCGAGATATATATAGTGCGACAGGAAATGAGGACGTGAAGAGGTGGATTTTTTAATCTTAGCATTTGGATACCGGTGGCTATTCTTGCGTAAGTAACAGTGGCGGGCCGCGGGCACTCGCTGTTCTGTTTTTTTTAACACGCAATCTTTTGGTTATGCCAGTCGGGGTTAGGGTGAGGGCAGGCGGGTACGCTGGTGTAGTTGTCGCCGTTGTTCTCAGTTTGCGCTTTAGGTACCTATATAGGTAAGACATGTACCAATGTGAAACCAGATATCAAAGAACGCACCAACATCGTACCTAGGTAGGTAAATAGGTATATGTACATATACGTACATATATATATATATATATATATATATATATATATATATATATATATATATATATATATATATATATATATAATACATATATATATATATATATATATATATATATATATATATATATATATATATATATATATATATATATATATATATATATATATATATATATATATATATATATATCTATATATATGTATATAGGTGTATATTTATATATATACATATGTATATATATATATATGTATATATATATATATATATATATATATATATATATATATATATATATATATATATATATATATATATATATATACCCCGCGTATATGTGCAAGTATAATATGGCTGCCGAAACCGGCGAAGGGCTTAATATGCGCGCGAAGATGCTGGATTACCGTCAGTAAATCCTGCGTTGGGATGGCTTCTCGGACCATCGTGTTGCATTTACCTTTGTCAGCAACATTCTTTACAGGCTATGCGCTGCCGCTGCTGGTGAACGTCTCCATTACATCACCGGACGTTGGTGATCGGGTTGCCATACCGAGGATGGACGACTGCCGCGTGATGACGTCGGCGCTGACGGCCTGTGCTGTGCGTCTGTGCGTCAGACGCTAATCAGGATGACCTGTCCGTTATTTATTGCTGATGTATAGCATTTAAGACAATATATAACTGGTATTTTGTGCTATGTAGAGCATGTTTTATGGGTCTGAACAGTCTTAACGCTACTTTACTACTTTACTCTCTTCCCGCGCTGCCCACCCCTTAAGTCCACGGGTTGGTCTCTGATTGACCGCATAGTAAATATGGTATAGGGTCTCAGATTTGGTCATTTAACACGGTTCATTATGGGCCCATCCAGCTGATGCTGCCAGTTCCAGTGCCGTCACATATCACCAAATGCTACCATGCTTGAGCAGTGCCGGCCGGACCAATTTCATCAGCTTCGTTTCCCCGGTACCCGTACCCTCTCCTGGGTGCGCGCCTGGAACGTCTTTGTACTCCAAATAAACGGTAATTGATTCGGAAAATGTTCCTTGATAATCTCAACGGGCGTTTTTCGGCACGGACAATTTTCTACGATACGGGAGATTTCCAGTGTTCTCAAGAAGGGAAAATTGGTGAGAGGCAAGTGACTTTTTGATGGCCATCTTTCCCGAAAACGAGTGTACTGCTCGTTGTGCCCAGTCGGACAGGTGGTCCGCCGGTTACCAGGCTGGCTGGCCGAACGGCCGGCCATCGATGTTTTCCCTGTGTGCTTATCAGTGAGGGGTGGATTATCAGCGACAGATAGCACACAGCGCAAATAGGACGTATCAAAGGGTGCGATGCCGAAGGCAGGCTCAGCAGATGAAGGGAAAGAGTGGACGAGAACTTGCGCCTCACGCCCCATTTCGACGCGAGAACTTTATAGACTATAATATATGCACGCTTGTCTTTAGACATGTGTTTATGATGAAAAAAAACATTCGTTGACTGAAATGAGGATGTGATTAAAGCAGGAACGGAAACGGAGTTTCAGGATATGCACAAATATGTGACACATATGCGTCTGTTCATTCATAGCTCAGCCGTGTACAATGGTAAAGATCGGGTCAGAATTATGTTGCAATGGTGCGAGAACTTGCGCATTAAGTATAAATTTAAGTTTTCTGCGACAATTGTATCACTGTTGTCATAAATATATAATGTTACATACGCAATATATTAATGAATAATGGAATAACAATTAGCCAGAGGCAAACATCCCAAATACACTATTGCAATAGGCTTCATTTTGTATCTCTTGCGTTGGCTTTGTCAGCCGTAACAAAATTAAGAACCGTTATCCTGCTGTATGGCCAATGCAGTCGATTGCGCCAGTAAGCCCAAATAACCAAAGAACCGTTTATCCACCACTTTATTCGTCGGGAGTACAGACTTACATATATGCATGCATATATATATATATATATATATATATATATATATATATATATATATATATATATATATATATATATATATATACATATATACATATATATATATATATATATATATATATATATATATATATGTATATATATATATATATATATAGGTATGTATATTATGGTGTTTCAAAAAATTATAGTTCGAAGTTATAACGGGATCATCTATCGTTTGGTGACGTTGGATGAGGAAACTCAAAATCTAAAATTTCTTTCGAATTGAAGAATATTTAGGGTTCCCGCAAGTCCATCAAAGTTTCTCCTATGTAACGGGCCGGCACCTCGTTCGAATCTCGATGTCTGCACGCTTCACAAAAGTGTTTTTGCGCTGCAATTAAGCTTTTTTTTAACATCTGAGACTTCAGATAACAAAATATAGTGGAACAACATGTTGTTAGTAAAGATGGACCGCTTAATTTGACTAAATATACCCTCATTCGGGTATTCCAGGTCCCTGTCTGCGAGACGTTGACAAGAAATTCAAACTGCTAAGGAGTGTTTCCCGTTTTCTGATTCCTGGCTTCTTTTGTGCACTGAGCAACGTAGAGGCGCGTACAAAGTGTGACAAGCAAGGGCGTCGCCACCGGGGGGGGCCGGGGGAGCAGAGGGGGCAATCGCCCCTGTCGTGAGACTGGGGGGTGCCGCCCCCCCTGAAATTTTAGGAGGCCCCTATCCGGAAATGCACAGCAAAAAAGGTGAGCAATGAGACCGACGGGACAGAAGATCATGCTGTCAAGGAGGCTCCAAGACTAACGAGGCCCCCAGTAAATATAATCAGGTCTCTATAAGAGACGTAGAACAGAGGTTGGGAGCAGGCCCCCAGGACTAAAAGGAGACCCCATGACGAAAAGGAGGCCCCCATGACGAAAAGGAGGCCCCAAGATGTAGAACAGAGATTGGGAGGAGGCCCCCAGGACGAAAAGGATTCACCCAAGGACGAAAAGGAGGCCCCCAAGACGTAAAACAGAGATTGGGATGAGGTCCCCAGGATGAAAAGGATGCCCCTAGGACGAAAAGGAGGCCCCCAGGACGAAAAGGAGGCCCCAGGACGAAAACGAGGCTCCCAAGACGAAAAGGAGGCCCCCAGGACGAAAAGGAAGCCCCAGGACGAAAAGGATGCGCCCAGGACGCAAAGGAGGCACCCAAGACGTAGAATAGATATTGGGAGGAGGCCCCCAGGACGAAAAGGAAACCCCCAGGACGCAAAGGAGGCCCCCAGAACGAAAAGGATGCATCCAAGGACGAAAAAGATGCACCCAAGGACGAAAAGGAGGCCCCCAAGACGTAGAACAGAGATTGGGAGGAGGCCCCCAGGACGAAAAGGAGGCCCCTAAGACGTAGAACAGAGATTGGGAGGTGATCCCCAGGACGAAAAGGATGCCCTCAGAACGGAAAGGATGCCACCGAGACGGGCAAGAAGCCACCCAGGTTAGACGAAAAGGCTTCCGATGGGCGCCAGGATATTCTTAATTTGGAAAACGAGGCCTCCAAGACGGAAGAGGATGCCCCTGCAATATAAAATTAAGACATGATAGGGGAGATTTATCCGGACGCAAGAGGGGCCCCAAGACGGGTAAGAAGGTCTCCGCAGGAATGAGAGAAGGCCACCGGGACCAGCCAGATGAGGCCCATATTTTGGAAGAGGAGGACCCTAGAAGAGAAGATCTAGGACTAGGACAGATGAGGAGGCCCCCATGACGTGAGAGGAGGCCCCTAATTTGAAAAAGGAGACACCTAGGAGAGGGTAGGAGTTCCCAGAAATCAAGAGCGTGTCAAAAATGGCACCGAGGAAACCAGGATTGCAAAGGAGGCCGAAATACCGGAAGGGGGGCCCATAATACGAGAGGAGGCCCTAAGACGGAAAAGGAAGCCAGTGGATATGAGATGAGGTTTCGGAGACGCAAAAGCAGGCCCCAAGCGGTGAGGTTCCACCGAGATAGAAAAGGATGATCCAGAGACGTGGCAGGAGTCACCTAATTCGGAAGAGAACACAAGATTGAAAATGAGACCCCATGATGAACGGGGAAGCCCCTAAAATACGAGAGAAAGGCCATTGGATAAGAGAGATGGCTCCCAGGTGAAAAAGAAGGCTCGAAGACGGCCAAGGAGGTCCCCGGGAAATAACAAGGCCACTGAGATAGGAAAGGTTGCCAGTAATTTGGAAGAAGAGGCACCTGGGAGAGAAGAGGAGTCCACCAGGAGATAAGAGACCACCCTTAACATGGGTAAAGATCGAATCCACACGCAGAGCAGGAGGCCCCCAAGACGTGAGAGGAGGCCCCTAATTTGAAAAAGAAGGCCTCTAGAAGAGAAATGAGGCCCCTGCCGGACTCGAGAGGAGTCCCTCAAGAAGGAGTAGGTCTCCAGGACCAAATGAGACCCCGAAGACCGGAAATAGTTCCCAGGAAATGCGAGGAGGCCCTTAAGATGGGAGTGGTAGCAGGTATGGAAGGAGGTGAGGTTTCCAAAATTGAAGATCCCTCAAAACGGGTAAGGCTTTGCCATGATAAAGGAGGAGGCCCACGAGGCGTGGCAGGAGGCCCCTAATTTGGCAGAGGATGCCACTCGAAGTTGAGAGGAAGCCCCATGCCATGTTAAGGGGTTCCAGAATGTAAGAGGGGGCCCCCAAGACGGGAGATGAGGACCATTGAATATGGAGGAGGGTAGGACACACAAGGAGACGTCGAAAACCGGTATAAAGGCTCTAGGAATTGAGACGAGACCCTTAAGACGCGACAGGAGGCCTATAATTTGCAAGAAGAAGCCCCTAAGAAATAATAGGAGTCGTATCGGGGTACTTTAACATCACGATATGGGCCCCAAAAGATCCGGCAGGGGATATTACGCAAATTACGCTGAGCTGAGCCTGGGGGTACCAAAAATTCACGCCCGGAAATCATGCCAGGGGCACGACAGGTCGTACCGCGCCCCAACAGTCTCATTGGGACCAAAACAAATGAAGCCAGGGCAACGAAAAACAATACGGACATGGATAATCACTCTGGGGGCCCAACAATGACGCCAAAAACCCCCCAAACGCATTTGACCCCAAAAAAGTGTCGAGGTCCCTAGCTAAAAAGTCCCTAGCTCGCGCCAGGGATCCAAGAAAATGACATCAGGGCCCAAAAGATCACATTGGACACAAAAAAGTCGCGTCGCAGCCCTTGAAAATCACACTGGAGGCTCAGAAGGTCGCGTCGGGGCCCCAAAAGTTGCAGCTGCCGAAAATTCAATCTTTAACCGGAATGTCACTTTGGGACAAAAAAAAACTCCTTTAGTGGCTGCAGTGCTATATCAAAGGGGCAAATGCCCCCTCCATCCAGAGAGGGATAAGCTCCCAAGAATCGTGCCAGGGCCTCAAAAATCGCGCTGGGGCCACCATAATTCGCGTCGGTCTACCAGAATTCGCGTATGGGTCTCCAAATAAATACGGCGAGCCCCGGGAAACTCGTTTCGAGGCCCGAAAAACTGCAACAGGAACCGCCAAAATCGCGTTGGGGCCACAGCTAAATACAACGCGTCCCACAGACCCGAACCGCCCCCTCCCCCCCAAAAAAAGAGAAAAATATCGCGCTCGGGACCCACAATTCCCATCGGTAGTCCCGTCCAGGCTCCAAAAAAATTGGGGTCTAGGGCCACACGTAAGCACAGTGTGACCACAAACACCGGATCGGTATCCGAAAAAAAATCATGCCTTCCAAAATAAGGAGGGACTCCAACAACTAAATGCCCAGGTAAAAAATGGCTCTGGAGCACCGACCATATTATCAGATGCCTTCACAAATTACGTATGGCACCGAAAAACATACCGGATCTCGAACAATCGAGGTGGGATAGAAAAACATGGCGCCAGGGGCTCGAGAAATCAGGCCGGGATTCGGACTTTTTTTTTAAATCAGAAAAGATTCACAAAAATCGTACTGAGCCCAGAAAACTGGGGTTGAGTCTCCGGAACCACGCGCCTGGGCGCGATAAGTCGCTCTGGGACCTAGAAGCATCGCACCGAAGCCCCAAAATTTTACTGGGGCCCCACAAGTGTGCGTCAGAAGCCCAAAATAAACACATCGGGACCCTAAGAGCACAACGGGGGCCGAAAATACAACTGGCCCTCGAAAGCGCACAGAGTCTCACAAATAGCGACAGGGCCCTAACACATACGTTGCAGCCATAAATAAACATACCGTGAGGTCTAAAAAATACACCGGAAGCTCTCAAGGCACACAGGGGTCATGATAACGCACAAGAGCCTGAAAAAGTGGCTGAGGCCGCAAAAGGCAACATGGTTCCAAAACAAACAAAAAGACCGGGCGCTAAATAAACACATCGGGATCTTCAAAAACGCACTGACACGCTAAAAAAAATAATCGGTGCACAAAAATGCAACAAACCCTAAAACGAGCCGGGCTTCGAAAATGTCCTAGGCCCCTAACACAAATGGATTGGAGCCATAATACACAATCATAGACCAAGAAAGACGCAACGGGTCCAAAAAAGAACGCTGAGGCAGGGCTTCGGTTCGGTAGCCAATCTGGGAGGATAGCAGCAAAGATATGAAGAGCATCAAAGCCCAGCGGAAACCACATTTCATAACTACCAGAAAATGTGGGAAGTAGGAAATTAATGATCGAATTTAATCAATCGACTTTTCGCAGTGAACGCCCATACGAAGCATTCCATCACATAAAATATGGCGCAAGTCTATCATGTGGCAGCAATTAGCAAAACGCAGAAGGCCTAGCAGAAACCGTAGCATCGCACGAAGTGTGGCGAATGCACCGAATGCGAAGGATGGGTGTGCACGTGCACTGACGTTGCCGTCGTGGCGACCGGGTGCTATGAACTGGAATGCCTGAAATTGTGAAATTTTATATTTTAAAGTGGTGGGTAATACATTTTAAATTGAAGTTATGGGCTTAATACATCTTCGAAATCCTGCTCGTTGTAGGGTTATGTTGCCTTTTTTTGTGCACCAAGTATTTTTTTTACGTGTCAGGGCGTTTCCGAAGATCCCGATGTGTTTATTTAGCTCCCGGCTTTTTGTACGTTTTGGAATCATATTGCCTTTTGTGGCCCCAGCCTCTTTTTCAGGCCATTGTGCGTTCTCATGGCCCCTGTGCGCCTTGCGAGCTTGCAGTGTATTTTTTTAGAGCTCCCGGTATGTTTATTTAGGACCGCAACGCATGTTTTAAGGCACTATCGCTTTTTGGGATACTCGGTGCGCTTTGGAGGGTTAGTTGTATTATCGGGCACCGTTGTACTCTTAAGGTCCCGCTGTGTATATTTTGGCTTCTGACGCACATTTGTGGGGCCCCAGAACGAATTTGGGGCTTCGGTGCGATTTTTCTGGGTCCCAACGCGACTTATCGCGCCCAGGCGCGTCGCTCTTGAGACCCAACGCCAGTTTTCTGGACTCAACGCGATTTTTGTGGATCTCTTCTGGTTTTTCTAAAGTCCGAATCCCGGCCTGATTTTTCGAGCCTCTGGCGCCATGTTTTTGTATCCAACCTCGACTTTTTCGAGATCCGGTATGCTTTTCGGTGCCATACGCATTTTTGGAGGCATCTGGAAAAAATGTTCGGTGCTCCAGAGCCATTTCCCTGACCCGGACATTTATTGGTTGAAATCCTTCCTTTTTGGAGGCTCCAGCTTGATTTTTTGGGATACCAATCCGGTTTTTATGGTATAGGTGTAAGTTCAGCAGTGTGAGGTGACTTATCAAGGGATACCAAAAGAGAACCTTAGAATTGGGTGGTGGAGTTAGGGTTGAAATCCGACCAATCAGAAACCATAGTGGTAGTTTAGGCCCCTCCACAGGACAATTTAGTTGATCACTAACTATATTATTTCGAAATGTCCCTTTTGACAAAATAGCGGTCGAAATCCAAGGACTTTTTAATGGGCGTAGGTGCCCCCCCCCCCCTGCAAATCCGTTTGCCCCCTCCTGCTTGACGCAAATATTGGTACTCCACTGGTCCCTTAATAATTTTCCGAAACATACGCCCATGGGGCAAAGCCAACATTGAGGGGACAAATTACCCCTCACAACCATACAAAACAACATCCATGCCCCACATAAAATGGGATGAATGATGTTTTTTAATGTATATTCTTCCAACAAACTTCTTTTCTGTTATTACAGCCTGCATGATTAGAGCTTCCAGCTTCCATACCTTCTCAACGTCATTTACAAAACGGTACAGCACAGCGGAAACCATGGGCGTGACGGCGTGGAATTTGAAGGTTTTGTATTATGTATGCACTGACATTGTTGCATTGTTGCATTGTCATTTATGCACTGCTGTTCAATGCTTGTTCTTGCCGTGAATTTATTCGCTGAGGATATATTTTAGCTCGTGTGACAGCTGTCTTGCAGCCAGCACCAAATGTTATAAAAATAAACAAATTCCTAAGATGGCGCTCAGAAAACCAATGCAATCCACTTCTCGTTGTGACCTTTGCGAAATTGTCGCCCTAGGACTGAGAAATGATCGTTCAAGCTTTGCTTATGACATCAAGCTGGTGGGAATAAATAACAGTAGTGATGAATCTAGCTATATTCAGTTAGACTTGGAGGACTTAAAAAAGTGGGTTGATCAATGGCAGATATCTGTAAGATATGCTTAGCACCAGCCCCGCCAGCTCGCTGCAATCTAGAGGCCAGCGGGAAGATTCTTCTGGTAAAGAAAGCATTGAGACGTTGGTTTGTTTTGGCACTTAGGTATTTATCCAAATATTACTTATTTATAACCTGGTATGGCCCAGTTTTCAGCGAAAATGATAGTGCTATTGCGTTTTGAGTAAATGATGCACCATTCCAAGAACAAACAAAAGACCAATATGATATCATGTTCCCTATTATCGAACCATAGTAAGAGCCTAAAAACAATATGAGACCCTAACACAATGGAGGCCCCCTTTCGGGGAGCAGGAGGCCCCCTTTCGACCTTGCCCCCCCTGGAAGAATTTCGTGGCGACGCCACTGGTGACAAGTAAATTAGATACGTATATTATTGGAGGGGAGTGTCACCATCCTTTGCTCTCCCCGTTGGTCGACGAGGAACACACGGTCATTGTCAATCGTGATCATTTTCAACGCATGGTCATGGCAGATGTTAAATAGCTTCGACAACTCTCCCTGGAGCAGGGCGGCGGACACAAGATCCTCATCCGACTTGCGCTTTTGGACCTCATGATGGTCTCGTACTTGGCGATCAAGGCAGCCAACTTGCGAGTTGCATGAATTATGTCATAAAGTGTAGCTCTCTCGATTATTTAGCCATCCGACGTCTCAAATGTTCCAAAAATACACTAATTTGTAGTGCAAAACAGTGTTGTGAAATGTCGGCGCAGTTTTTCGAACGAGGTGCCAGTTTGTTACATATGAGAAACTTTGACGTACTTTCGGGACCCCTAAATGTTCCTTGATTCCTTGAAAAACACAGAGTTACACATCATTCACACAGTGACTGAAAACACACGGATGCAAGATGAAGCACGATCCTTTTCATGTATCAATCCCTCCCGCCTCTCAAAAAGTTTTTCAAGTGTAATGCGTTCCCAACCCACATGGTAAACTTTTACATTAAAACGTTTCTGGGCTCTATTAAGAAACCGCGACATAACCAAGAAAACGAACTGCCTGATTAAACGGTTGAATGTTGCCGAAGACAGCAACAAGCCGCGAAGCACGTAAGTATTTTTGGCGTTTGTCTTTAGAGCACATAGTATATGTTCTGAAGAGTCTATGGACATGAACTTAGGAAATTTGCATTTATTTGTAGTAGGTTGGCCGAGGCCACTGGTGCTTTTCCGTTTTCACTGAAGTTTGCTTCTGGGATCCATGATCCTCCCAGGGCCCGGACAAGAAGCTCGGGGAAAGAAATCCAGGTATCCATAATTAATGTAGTATATGTTTTGGCTTTGCTTCACTCCCACGTTTGATTTGAGAGAGCTTTCAAATGTTGTGCTGCACCAAATGTGTTTGTACAAATGTGTCAGAAAATTTCCATCAGTGATATGAGATGAATATCAAAATTTCGTTAAGTGACTTGCCTTAACGAAATTTTAATTAGCTTGCCGGTGGTCCGTCTTCGCGTAGCCACCTTACTTTCCCAATGGGCCCTAAATAGCCTTGTAGTCGGCGCGCCATTAAACCCAAATAATCAATCCACCGATCAATCAACCACCTTACTTCCCATATGGCTTTCGGCACAGAATCTGCGTGCACTGCCCAAATGGGACCATACGGATTGCCCACGTCCAACCCTTTCACGGGTTCATTGTGGACTGCCATCGATGGCCAATCGCATTGTTGTTTGTTGTGTATATGTCTACCTACCTACTGATTTATATATATATATAGATATATATAGATATATATATATATATGTATATATATATATGTATATATATACATATATATATATATATATATATATATATATATATATATATATATATATATATATATATATATATATATATATATATATATATATATATATATATATATATATATATATATATATATATATATAGATATATATATATATATATATCTATCTATATACATATCATATATTATATATATATATGTATATATATACATATATACGTATGCATGTGTGTGTGTCTGTGTGAGTGTGTTTGCATGAATGGCGTAAGCCCTACCCGGCACTTTAAATTATGCATTATTGAACTTCCCCATATGCGTTACATCTAGGGTCATATTCCGCTGAGAACAGGGGCGATTATTCTATTATATTGTATTGTATTGTATTTACTACAAGGGATTCTGGGGGCATGTGCCCCATTAAAGGTGGCGCTCCTTCGGCCGGGAAAGGCGCCACTCCGAAACGTTTTGAGTGCACCTCCCCCCCCCCCTCCAAGTTTTAAGGAACGGAATATGCTCCACGTACATTCGCAGGGGTTGCACCTTCATGTTTTTTCCTAGATGGCAGAATAAAGTGGCCCAAATCCGGAGAGACATTGGTATTTGGGGGTATCCTTGGTTGATCGACCCAGTGCTGAGCCTCCCTACTGATTTTACGATCCTACTCTCCTGGCTCAAGGGGACCATTTTGAGTCGGCGGCGATGTGCTGATGATAATGATACTATAATGCCAGGTGGTTGGGGTCAGGCGAAGGGCAAGCGTTTTGGAATTGTCCCACCTTCCTCCATTTTCCTTAACAAGTCAGGGTTAGACCACTATGTTTTCTCAATGGAGCCCATTTTATTTATTTTTGCTTAGCAGTATTAGTTACAACTTAATTTTACTCTGGAACAATGTAGAAATTGACACAATTAACCCGCTCTCCCCTACCTATCACTAAATCGTCCAAGTCGCAGGAACGGCATGCGGCCAGCCTCCGGTTATACGCGGAGACATAGTCAGCGTGCTTACCGCCGCTAGCGGGTCAGACTTACCGAGGCATGCTCCATTCGCCAACCGCTCCCCGCTCCCCACCAATCATCAAAGGAAGCCGGAGGGAGGGACAAGTGAGCAAGAGGGACAAGAGGGAGTGTGCGCGGTCAAAGGACGACTTCGTAGGCATTGAACAGGAAGGGTGAGGGACATCCGCCATCAGCGACAGTTCAGTGACCCAATTCAATGGAAGTCGAGGTCTCGCTCCTAGTCAATTCTGCGACATGTAACAGATAACGGGTACAGAGTGCACCAGACACCCAATGAGTTCAGCTCTCTGATGACCGAGCTTAACCCAGCCTCTGTGCAGGGTTTATTCTAGACATGGCTGGGTATTCCAGGTGGGTCGAGATTGGACGGACCTCCCTAGTTTCATGGAAGATCTTCGGTCATGATTGTAGCGCACATGATCAGTAGTAATAACATCGACATGTTAAACAGAGCAGTAGAGCTTTATGACGGAAGAAATATGAGTTATTATTGGCAACTTCGCTGCGGACGGACATGTACAGGCCGACGTATTTAATTCACGGCATTAGCTAGGCAGGACAAAACCAAAACAGAGTTCCCCTTGTGGCTTTCGCCTTGTTATGTTATCTCCTGCCAATTGATCCTCTGGCAGCAGGCACCAGTGGCACCCGGAGGTGGGGTGGGGTTATGTTCTCTTCTGCCAACTAACCATATGGAATGAGCTATGGTCGCCAAATGATCACAATCCATAGTCCAAGAGCCCTAAAACTCAAACAACAGCAAAGCAATCAGCGGTCTTGACCCATGCATCTGCCCCCTCCGACCTCGGTGTTCACGCTCGTGTCCAGTACAGTGGTCCTAGTGGTGGATTGGTGTTTAGGGGCGCGTCGACTGCAAAGGTCATTTTGCCCCCATTCCAGTACAGTGCAATGTCTTCGGGACCAATAACTGTTTGATACATTGAGATCTGCTTCTGTTTGTTGTAAGTGCAGTTGGCTCAGTGTGCTGGAATGCGGTCACTGCCAGCGCCGCTCGCACCACCAAAAGCGATGTGTCAGATCGGGGCTATTCCTAACATACAGAGTTCATAACGTCCAAAGTTAATAACGTCCAAAGCTCACAACCTCCAAGGATCATAACGTCCAAAATGCGAAATAAAGTCCAAAAACGTTCAAAATGTTTCGGATGGGGTGCGTTCGTAACGTCCAAGGATCACAACATCCAAAACTGGCTTCAGAGGGAGCGTTCATAACGTCCAGAGTTCATAACGTCCAAAAATAGTTCCTCAGTTGTACGCTAGAGAAGCCAGCGAAGCCCTGACTGTGAAATCGTGCAGCTATGTCTCCACTTGCTGTCAACAGGTGGCATCAGTGTGCGGTTATTGTCGCATGGCACCTCGCAAATGTGCTGCCAAATGTGGTCTGGTGGTTTCTTCAGGTGTAGATTCTAAAATTGTCTGCAGTTCCTCCAGGGGACGAATACATTTCCTCAGAGGGTCGCCTTCGGTGGGAAAATTCGTTCAGCGGGTGCAGGGGCTGCGCTTGAGAATACTGACGGGGGCACCTTTTCCTCCGCAAAGAGCGCCTTTGGCTGGAAAATTCGTTCCAAAGGGTCGGGGAGGGTCTTTCCCGGTCGGAGCGACGGCACCTTACCCTGGGGAGCGGGGGTAAAGACTGCCGTGGGATGCTGGGGAATGTATCGGGACGGGACGTCGCTGCTTATCAGTTATCAGCTATCTGGGCGGTCTCCCAATGCCGGAACTCTGTACTTTGACCATGAGGGGTGCGGCTCACCGACGCGCCGGGCCGAGCATCGCAACAAACGGTGGGGCATAAGTTTGAATGCATACAGTTCAGTTTAGTGAACACACAGCAAAATGGAATGGGCGATGCTTTGCATTCGAATTCAGGGATATATTATTCAAGCATAAAAGCTAGGAAATCCATTTTCTTCGCCCATTCTTATTTTCCGCGCGTTATTCACAATAGATAACCTCACGGCTTAGGAGAAAATACACATAAATTGTCATGTGCGTTGCAAGGAACATGAAAATAAAAGAGTTACGGCCAAATAGGGAAAGCAAAACTGGACTCTTTCGGCCGGATATGGTGAATACACGACTAGAAACTGCTTGAAATGGTTCTTGTTCACTCTGGTAAAGCATTATTGCAATGCGCGGATCCAGGCTGCAGGGTGGGACGCATATGGTGCAAAAGATGCCTTTTATCGGATCATATTTGCAAGGAACAGCCATGCATCGATGTCGACCCCTCGTCGTTGTCGCATTTCCGCCATTTAGCGAGGAAAAAATGCTGATTACATGAAATGCATCCATGCAACAACGGCTTGACGGTTATTTGAGGTACTTTTATACTCATTTTAAGAACTTACATCCCTTATTTGTTTGTTCTGGAACCGCTCCTGCCCTGTCCGCGAAGTGCACAAAAAAATATTATGTGGTGTCTCCAAGAAACCTGCTAGCCCATTCAACGCCAAATCGACAAGTGAAAGTGCCAAAATAATCCAAAATATTTTATATTTTGATGAAAATAATTGTGTGGGGTTATCTGATGCACCGAATCCAGTTGTGCCATTCTTAGAAATAACAGATCAATGGTCAAAGAATTACAGGCTGTGGCATTTGCCGCCCCGGTAGCTCAGTTGGTTAGACCGTTGGCCTGCACTGGTCTCCCCTGTCCTGGCAACGCAGGGTCCGAGTCGCTTCACGCGCTCGCATTTAGCCCCGGCTGGGAGGGTCAGTTGGCAGCTGGCCCGATAAGGCCGGGGACGAGGTACCGGACATCGGTGCATTAACGGCACGTTAAACTTCCGGTCTAAATTCTGCCGTTGAACTGGAGTTCATGGATCGGGTGGTGGGGCCGGCGTTCACGCAATAAGCTCTGCTTAGCAATAGAACCCTGGTTCATAAAGTCACCCCAGCAAGAATTCGGAGAATTCTTTTTTAAATTGTGATAGGTCACCTAACAAGGGTGTTTTAAGGTGTTTTACTCAATAAAGAATAATCCAAATTATTGCAAACGTATATATCGGTGAACTCACAATAATCCACTGCACCTTTTGACTCCTTAGGAATTTTCCTCTACGGGCTATTTGAAACGTGACATCGTGACCTAAGGTCAAACGACCTACTTTAACTTTCGGAACAGTCACAATGCGATTTAAAAAAGTGCAAAACTGAAGTTCGATATATTATCTTTCGGAGCAAGTAATTAAAAAACAGGGTTTTGCCCCTAAAACTCTACATATTCGCTCTAAATTAGGCTTGCATGGTTATTTTTGCGCTAGTGTACCATTTCCTGTTTTAATATGTCTCTAAAATGGTACATCACTGAAATATAAGCCTGTTCACGATCAAGGGACGTGCTGGGATGAAAATGTTGGTTATCTGAGCCTGAGTGTTGTGTTGCAGAAGTATTCGAATACGTGATGTCAAAGGTTAAACACAAATTAATTTTTTTTACAAATTATGGTAGTAGACGATTTATAGGTCATACCTTACGATGAATTACAAGGGAGAGAGAGAGAGAAAGAGGGAGAGAGAGAGAGAGAGAGAGAGAAAGAGAGAAAGAGAGAAAGAGAGAAAGAGAGAAAGAGAGAAAGAGAGAAAGAGAGAAAGAGAGAAAGAGAGAAAGAGAGAAAGAGAGAAAGAGAGAAAGAGAGAAAGAGAGAAAGAGAGAAAGAGAGAAAGAAAGAGAGAAAGAGAGAAAGAGAGAAAGAGAGAAAGAGAGAAAGAGAGAAAGAGAGAAAGAGAGAAAGAGAGAAAGAGAGAAAGAGAGAAAGAGAGAAAGAGAGAAAGAGAGAAAGAGAGAAAGAGAGAAAGAGAGAAAGAGAGAAGAGAGAGAGAAAGAGAGAAAGAGAGAAAGAGAGAAAGAGAGAAAGAGAGAAAGAGAGAAAGAGAGAAAGAGAGAAAGAGAGAAAGAGAGAAAGAGAGAAAGAGAGAAAGAGAGAAAGAGAGAAAGAGAGAGAGAGAGAGAGAGAGAAAGAGAGAGAGAGAGAGAGAGAGAGAGAGAGAGAGAGAGAGAGAGAGAGAGAGAGAGAGAGAGAGAGAGATATATATATATATATATATATATATATATATATATATATATATATATATATATATATATATATATATATATATATATATATATATATATATATATATATATATATATATATATATATATATATATATATATATATATATATATATATATATATATATATATATATATATATATATATATATATATATATATATATATATATATATATATATATATATATATATATATATATATATATATAGAGAGAGAGAGAGAGAGAGAGAGAGAGAGAGAGAGAGAGAGAGAGAGAGAGAGAGAGAGAGAGAGAGAGAGAGAGAGAGAGAGAGAGAGAGAGAGAGAGAGAGAGAGAGAGAGAGAGAGAGAGAGAGAGAGAGAGAGAGAGAGAGAGAGAGAGAGAGAGAGAGAGAGAGAGAGAGAGAGAGAGAGAGAGAGAGAGAGAGAGAGAGAGAGAGAGAGAGAAGCATCCACAACACAGCAATCACATTATGATCACCGAGAAACCATTCGCGCAACCATTTATTGCATCTCGAAAGTTAAAAAATCTGCGAATGTAGTGAAATATCAGGAAGGGCACAAACATCAGGTGGCGCCGTGTTTGGGTCCCTAGTGCTCACTGCTCACTCTGGCTGACCGTGCTCGGCAAGACCGACTGTGTCACGGTGTGACAGGCTGATGGAACCAAAAATAGAGTTCAGAAAAGGCTTGTTTTGGGAAACTTGTGCGAGAATATGATCTATACAAGGAGAACCCTGAAAACCCTCGCACCGGCTTCTTAACCTTTTCTGCCCTTCGTCCGAAGCATTGCGTCTTGGCAGGCAGCAGTGGGACGCACACGGTGTGTGTGGGTGTACACTTAGCAGCAAATCCCGAAACTGTTCATATCCGCTCTTGGCCTTCCCGGTCTCAAAGGCCGTGACCTCCTCAATCACGCTGTATGTTGCAAGGAAAACAGTGATTGTATTATGCACAACTGTGAGGAGTGCCCTGGTGAAGACGGGGTGATGCACTTTCTAAGGATTATCCTTACGGACAAATCAGGAGAAGAGAGTGAAAGTGATTCAGCCCCAGATGATGACATGAACAATGAGATTAGGTACAGACAGTGGATGAGCATGCATCAATGTGCACTCGTAGAAAGAGTGTAGACCAAAGAGGAAAGCATGAGATATTTGAGCCAGCAAGCCGTTACGCTGACCAGACACCAATTTGTGGCTAACAAACAAGGTCAGGACTTCACCTACGCAAAGGCTACTGGGAAGGAGGTTGAAGCGATCGTCTAGTGCGACTTCACTTAAAATTATTCATTTGTGGTCCAGGATATAGCTCAAGGCTTCTACTGGGATTCGTCCCTGTGTACGGGGCCCCAGTTTGTAGTGTACTGGCGTGAGGACGAGGTATTGTGCCATCAAAGCTACTGCTGTATCTATGACGGCACAAAGCACAACACCGACATGGTGCATGCGTTCCCGCAACGGCTTATCCCAGAGATTCGGACCGCAGTGCCTGACCTCCAAAAGTATTTCTTTCAGAGACGGCAGTGCTGCACAGTATACGAATAAGCATAACTTCATCAATATGTGTTACCGTCAAACAGATTTTGGGGTACCCTGTGAGTAACATTTTTGTCGCATCTCATGGCAAGAGCGTTTACAACGGTATCGGGGACACAGCCAAGCGTGCCGCCGCTCAAGAGAGCCTCAAGCGCCCGCTTAGCAACCAGGTACTGACGGAGGACTGTTTGAGTATATATCGCACAAGCTAGTCAACTGCATCAAGTTCATAGTTGTATCAAAGCAGGACGAAATGAACGCCACGACCCACCTCATCGAGCGCTTCTCAAAAGCCGTCACGGCGAAGGGAACACAGGGGTACCACAAGTTCGCACCAGTGACCCACAGAACCGAAATAGTTAATCAACTGTCTAACGATGCGGGGCGTGTGTTAATGGTAGCTGGGTGAAATGAGACGAGTTAGTGTGCGCTCTGATACAGATCTTTTGATTGATATTATCGCAGTGACAGATCATCAGTCTGCACTGGGATTCCGACAAGGTATGGGATGATCTGCAGATCTGTAGATCATCACATTACATTACATTATAATACTGTACTGCAACACCTTATTGTATTGCATCGAATTGTGCAATTATGCTATCTTATTGTGTTACACTGATGTAAACAGCTCACGCTCCAATTCGATTCATTTCAGGCTCAACACGTCTCAATGAATGCGTCCGCGCCAAGTTTGTTCTCAAACAGTTCACGATGAATACGCTTACTCAGTCAATGACGTTCATTTTTTCGTTTCCAGAATGTGGGGTTTGAAACACCAGAAAGTTAATATTACAGTGGTTGCCGGAGTCATAATCCATTCAGTGTTGTCGGCGAAATATGATCGTACATTTTTGAAATACAAGATGCAGTGGATCATGACGGGTTCAGAGATATGTAGCTTTGTGCAATTCGTGTTACTCTTCATTGCGTTCCAGGCCTCCAAAGAGTTCGGTGGCCACTCAAATATGTCCGAGGCTATAACTCGTTAACCGTTGCTCGGATCTTTCTCAAAATTGCATAGCAGCTGGAATATAGTGACAAACTTACTCTATATGAGTATTTTCCAAGAAATATGAAGTGTAGTCTGTTATTTTGGCCCCTTCACTTGTCAATTTGTCGTGGAATGGGCCACCTACTACAATTCGGAGGCATTTCTACCATTTCTGCTTAGCCCTTGACCTCACAACGAGTTACAACACTTGTGCAACACAACACTCAATATCAGATGACTAACATTCTCATTCCCTCACGTGCCTCGAACGTCAAAAGGCTTGTATTTCAGTAACATGCAGTTATAATCACATCATAACAGGCCACGATATTCTAGCACAAAAACAACCATGCATGTCTAATTTAGAACGGATATGTAGAGTTTTAGGGACAAAACACTATTTTTATGTTTTACTCCGAAATATAACATATCGAACTTCATTTCTGCACTTTTTCAAATCGCAATGTGACTGTCCCGAAGGTTAAATTAGGTCATTTAAGTCACGATGTCACGATTTCAGAGAACCCGTAAGCGAAAATTAAGCAAAAACCAAAGTATGCAGTCGAATGTTGTGAGTTCACCGATATATGCTTTTGCATAATTCAATTTGTTCTTCATTGTGTTAAGGACCTGAAAATACACCATTGTTAGGTGGTATTTCAGAAATGCCAGAGGCTATAGCTCCTTGACCATTGACCTGGTCCTTCTAAAAATGGCATAGCTGGATTCAGTCCATCAGATAACCCAGCACAATTATTTTAATCAAAATTTAAAATATTGGATGCTATGCTCTTGTCGATTTGTTGTGGATGGGCCTGCTGCAGATTCAGCCATGTCGAGACAAATAGTTGACATTATGAAACCATGAAGTACAGTACATGAAAGCTGTGAACAGCCACTACGTTTCGTGGAGCTACTCCTAATAGCAATTGAGATTGAAAAGCATGAAAAAGGGAGTGGGACTGAATCAGCATCATAAGGTATCAGGGTAAGACTAGGCAAAGTATATGCTTTCGTTAGCACGGGCGAAATATGGGAAACATTGAAATTAGTGCACACTGGAAAATGGGTGTTTTGGGTTGCAATGAATCCTGCGCAACGTACATGCGATGCATGGGATCTCCAGGAATGAAATGGAATAGCGCAGTGGACCAAGTTAATTATCACATATCTGTAAATCTTATCATGTCCATCCTTGTACAGAAAACTACTGAAACATACCATCCATTATAGGTGAATGAGGCTAGTTTCTCATAACATTGCCCGCTCTTTCTGAACAGCACTGGTTTTGGTGTTGCAAGTGGGAACGGCCTGCAATAGTGTTGAAATACGTTTGTACGATATCTTGTGTTATTGCTGTTGATATTGCACAAGTCTCATGCTCACACTTTCACTCATAAGTGCTCTCTCATACAGTGCATAAGTATCAAAGGTGTTCTGGTCGGAAAATTTTCAGATTGCGATAGGGGACACGCGCGGCCACGCTACTGCTAGCGCTTCGTTTACACCTGGCGGCGGAAGTTCGAACTGTAAGCATGCCATCTGGTCGAATGGCGGCCGCGGCCGCTAGATGCTAAATCATTTAGATAATTGTCAAAACCAAAGGAAGTATGCTATCTCGATATTTTGCCCCACCTGTGCTGGATACATTCATCATTTCTGCATCAGCTGATACAACTTAGACTCCAGTATAATGGCCGTTAGTAATCGTCAATTTTGTTTTAAAGTTGACATGTTTCCATATTTACGTATAGCTTTAGCATGGGGAACGCCAGAAGCTTTATGTAGTCGCATGTGAAATTGAATATTTTGATCAAACGATGGTACTAACTAAAAATGACCCCCTGGAACTTCCTCAGAATTTATCACTCGTTTCAATGAAAGTATTCCTGATCAACTGACACCGCTGCTATACATCGTCAAATTTGTTTAAAGATGAAATAGCATCGCAAGTATGTCTTTAAGTGAGGACAGTGTCAATTTCTTGCAGATAATAAGGGCCCTGGTGTATAATACAACTATTTTAACAACACTAATGTTTTTTTAAAATCTTCAAATTTTCTTTAAAAACACATTTACTGAATATTCACATCCAACACCAGTGCATGAGGCATTCCAGATTTGGTGCATGACAAACCAAGAGGGAAAAATATTCCACAATTGTGGTTGGCATCATTAATAATTTATCTTATTAACACCACCTGTACTATATGTGCAGTATTATTGTGCTTTGAGGTATTCACAAGACAGGTTTTGACACATTTTACCTGCAGGAAGCAAATAAAGGGGTTAGGCTCGCTTCAGTCACTTTTTAGTTGCAAAAATGCTTTTTTGTTCCTCAAGTTCTTTTGTTCTTCAAAAGCAGCTTAGGCTATGGTAGGTCAGAGTAGGTTTTTTAATTTGATAAGTTTTAGAAGACAAATTGTTTGATTTTTATCCATCTTTCAAGACTATTCTCTTACATTAAAAGTTAGGCTAGGTTAGTCTAGACCATGTGGTTTTTCCATTTACTTAACATTATTTGGTATGCTATATGACCCAACCCAAAGCTCATCTTTTGGTGTTACTTTGTCTGCCAACTGAGAAACAAAAACTGCAGAGGAAATGAGTTGTACGATCATGCTAACTACCTTTCTAAATATGACATTGGGGAAAAAATCCAAGAGTTACAAAATTACTTGAAAGGAAAAATACATATTTACAATAATCATACATACCATAGGTATTGTAACTTGCAATTTTGAGTATTTATTCCTTGTGAATTAAATAGCAGGACCAATGAGCTATGGAGTTAAATGATAACATATACTCTTAAATGTTATGAGGATGAATGATCGAAACCTGGTTGAACCATCCCAAGCCAATGCAACCCAGAAACCCAAACCTTTTTTTTTTTTGTTTTTGATAAATTTGTGCATTAGAGTAATTTTTCAATGCTTGGAATTTTTGCCAATGCAATGTTTGTTACAGTGATTAAGATAATGTGACCACTCATTTCCCGTGCAAATACTTACTCTTCAGTTGACAAGCAAAATCATACCAACCAAGAGCTTTGATTCAGATAATTTAACATAAAATGCATGTTAAAGTGAGCTATCATAACATAGCCTGAGAAAGCCTAAATAGCATACAACCTAACAAGCCCAATAATGTAACCTAAGGTAACCTAACCAAGTTTAATCTCCCTTTTAGGAAAATAAACTAAGAAAAAGAAAAATATGAAAACATTGTGTTTTTTTTCAAGATTGTCCAAATTAATAAAGCCTAACCCAGCCCAACCAAACTTAGCCTAACCTGCCCTTGAGATGAAAGATTCATCCAAAATTGAGTTTATTGAACTTTAAGATATTCACAAGGGAAGTCTACCACTTACATAAAGCAAACAAAGGTATAAGGTTTGGTTAGGTTAAGTTTTCTAATTTGGAAAATATGTATTTTTGTATTTAACAAAAAACTTTTTTTTAAATCTTCTATAACAGGTTAGGCTAGGTTCTTAAATTGGAAAAAATGTTTAGAAGAAAATTCATCAAAGGTAGTCTTGCCATTTATGGAAATACTTGATGTCTTGGACATTATTTTTGCAGTGCAATGCTTATGAATGTGCTTAACATGACGTGACCACTTATTTCCTCTGCAAATGCATACTTTTCAGTCAGGATGCGAAATACAAGCCAGAAAGGGGGTGCTGAGTTCAGCAATATATCATATAACATAATATTCAGCAAGTAACATTGAAAATACAGCAAAAATGCAACATAACCAAACATAATTTAGCCTAATCTTCCATGCAAGAAAGGAATCTTTTTTAAACATAAAATTTCTGAACAACTTTATTGGCAAACATTTTCAGTGTAAAAAACCTAACCTAGCTAACCTAGCCTGAACAGTTTTTGAAGAAAACTGCATGCTTCATGGAGGTGAAATGTGTGTAAAACTTGTCATGGTTACCTTAAACTGCAATAATACCATTTTGTTAATAGCATGTTTAAGATGATTTGGGCTTTAGGGCACATAAACTGCATTGGTGACATAGCTTTTAAGATGATTTCTTCTGACAAGAGGTTAGGCTGGGTTAGGTTAAGTTATGTTCCCTTTTCTTTCCTAGTTATGTCATTATTCTTAGAATATTACCCAACTCAAAGCCCATTTATTGCCTGCCTTGTGAAATGTAAGCATTTATGGAAGAAATTATTGGTCATCCAAAAACAAATGAAAAAAATAATCTGCAGAATTTTCCACAGAAAAAAACCTAATATAACTGAAGCTAACAAAACATATCCCTGTTTTCTTTATGGAGTTAAAATACGTGCAAGACATGTGCTGCGAATACCTTAAAGCACAGCAATACTGGAATTTTTGCCTTCTTGCAGCAAATGATTTATATTAAATCTCACCATGGTGTGTAGGTATATTGCCACAATTTTGCAAAACAAACAACAAGCCTGGGCACATCATTTGCATGTGGCATCCAAATCAAACAAATCTGAACACGGCTTCAGAACTTGAACATGTAGGTATCCAGACAGGGAATGCTTATCCAACAAACTTACATTCAAATACTGGGATTGTAAGATGAATGGTGCCTATCCCCAGATTGATAATAAGTATGGTCAATTTTGAATGTTCAAACATTTCTGTAATGATTCTGAGATGTTGTGATATTTGGGGAAATTTCTCACTATATTATTTGGCAGTTTGAAAATGTAATATAATATAAAACACATGGCCAGGTACATTTCTCCCTCAGGCATCCCCCGCTGTGAAAGTACATGCAATATTACAAGGCTTGTATCCCTGTTTCCATCCGCAAATACTGATACAGCTAATGTCATCAGTATCAAAGGTGTAACTCATAAATTTTATTTTTTTGAAAAAAAAGGGGCCATTTTCCCATTTAACCAACCCAAAACAAAAAAAAAAAAAAACCCACCCAACCCCCTTACTAGAAAAAAAAAAAAAAAAAAAACCCACCCCCCAAAAACAAAAAAAAAACCCCCACACCCCACAAAAAAAAAAAAATAAAAAAAAAAAAAAAAACAAACAAAAAAAAAAGAACCCCCACAAAAAAAAAAAACTACCCACCCAAAAACCCAAAAATTATCATAACCAAATCGCTATCGCTACCTACGCACGTCTCACCACTCACGCTTCGGACCGCTGACGCCGACCAACCTTCCGGGACGCACCGTGACCGTTCCCGGCTCGACGACAGAACTGCCGTAGCCAAGTGCAAGACGCCGTACACCAGCCATCATCTACGAGCCACCAGCCTGCCACCACACACACACACCGCACCAGCCAACATACACACACACACATACGTACAGTGCCCCCAACCTAATTCTCCGGCACTCCACCACTATCCAAACCTCCTCAAACCTCCAACCGCTCTCTCAAGCTCACCTGCTACATCTACTGAGCCGTCGACCTCTACTCTACTCTTCGAGATCTCGACGACCTACTTCAACTCTACTGATCCTCCAATCAACTCTACTCACCTTTCTACTTCATCTACTTCATCTACCACAGTGGCCAGTGACAGTGCCTCTCCAGAGCAGTGCCCGTCTCTACTTCTACAACGCCATCTACTTCTCTACGATCTACCGTCTTTCTACCAGGTCAGTCCGGCGGTGCTGCCACCCCTCCCACCGCGCTCCCTCCACCCCCCCCCCCCCTTTTCCCTCTAGTGCCGTCTGCACGATCTTTTCTGATCTTTCTGACCGTGCTCTCTTCACGCACATCTCTGATTTCTTTGTGTTTTCTTCATCTTTATCTGCCCCTCTTTTGACAAACTGTCGGGCTTCCTTCACGCCCTTCTATACCCTCCGCCAGCCATTTGTACTGTTCTGTGTCGCACACACACCTGTCACACTCATCTTTTTCCAACACCACACACAACAAACACAGCCAACACCACACGCTTCAACACCATGAACACCAATACACCACCTACAGGCGAGTTCTTCATTTGCCGCCGGGGAGACGGGGAGCCCATGGGCTCCCTCGACCCCTGGCTGGTGGATGAAGAACTCGTCCGACAGACAGGAGCGCCCCTACACGCCAAACCTATGAGATCTGGGGCGCTCCTCATTCACGCCAACAACGACATAGACGGCCGCATACTCCCCACCATACATCACATACAAAACACCCCTATCTCGATCACTCCGGCCACACACATGAACACCTCACAAGGCACCATCAAGGCACGGGAGTTGGTCTGTATACCGGAGGAGACCCTAACCCGGAGGTTCCGGGAACAGGGCGTCTCCTCCGTGTACAGGCCGCCCCCACGCCACGGATACAACACCACGGACATACTAATTCTCACCTTCACAACACGTACACAACCCAAACACGTGAAGGCGGGCTACCTGCTTTTTCCGGTCACACCACGCGCACCCCTCCCGCGAAGATGCCGTAAATGTCAACGGTACGGGCATTCAACGGGGGGGGTGCCACAGCAACACCCACACCTGCGCAAATTGCGCAGGACAACACGACACAGACCACTGCACCAGCGGCGTGCGCAGCTGCGCCGCCTGCGGGGGGGGGGGACCACGCGGCGTCGGACGGGGGCTGCCCCCGATGGCAGGCGGAGCGGGAGGTGCTCCGCCAGGTCCACCTCGGGGGCATGGCCCTGGCCGACGCCAGAGCGTCGGTGTTTGGCCCGCGGGCGGCGTGGCCGCTCCGCCGCACAGAGCCGGGGAACCCACAACCACCACCACTATCACACACAGAATACCCGGCTCTGCCTGCACCCACGCCACACAAGCAGACAACGAATACATACACACAACAACCCGACGCACCAACACCAACGAACACCAACACACACCCAAAACACCCCGCAACACCAGGACACCCCATCACCCACCGACCACTACAAGCACCACCAGCCATCCCAACTCGCCTATCAGCACCCACCCCACCCTGCCACCCACCACCACCGCCACCACCCTACCAACCAGGAACCTCAACATCCCCTCAGGCCTCACTCACTTCACACACAACGGACACATCACTGACACAGCACTCGCACACAGACACGGGGTCTGAACAGACAGACACCGAGCGCATCAACACCGACTCAGACGTCACAGTCCCCTGCACCCCAACACCACCCCCTACCAACCACAAGTACCTCATAGGCCCACGAAAAGCACCAACAAAAAACACTCCCCCAAAAGACCACTCACGCGTGCCAACACCCACAGACAATGAACACAATACTCCAATGGAACACTCACGGACTCATTAGACACTGGCCAGAATTTAAACACTACGCATTACAAACACACCACACTGCACTATGCATACAGGAAACACACTTTAAACCCCATGACCCGTATCAATTCAACATCCCTCAATACACGCTACACAGACAAGACACACACAACACACACACATACAGATCAGGCGGAGTATGCACATACATTAGGAATACAACACCGCACCGCCTGATACCATTCAACACCACAGCAGACATATTACTCACGGAAATCCACCTACACAACACAGCTTACACACTCATCAACATATACGATCCCCCTCGCGAACCACAGAAACCCTTTCGGAATTAAACAAGGCACTCGATCAAATTCACACACCCGTCATAGTCACAGGAGACTTCAACTCGCACCACCCACTATGGGACACCCGCACAACACGACCCGATCACAGAGCACTCACACTCATCACACTGGCTACACAACATAACCTCACAGTACTCAACACCGGATCACCAACATACCTCGTCCCAATTAGCCACACCCTCCCCACTACCCCTGACGTAACCCTGGCATCCTCCCGCATAGCCCTTACCCTATCATGGACATCCGACCCCGATCCTCAATTCAGTGACCACGCACCCATAACCATCACCTTTAACCAAATCCCGACCATCGGCCCACCGCATCCACCCACGGGCCGATGGAACCTCAAAAAAGCATCCTGGACATCCTTTTCAGAATCTATGGCAGCACAAACAGCACACAACCCACACCTCACACCAGAACAATTTGCAGACACCCTCATCACCACAGCACACCAACACATACCACAGACAAAACCACGCCATCAACACAAACCTCGCGCGGCACCCTGGTGGAGCGACGAATGCCACCGGGCAGTCCGCGCGAGGAACCACGCACGACACAGACACGAAAGACACCGCACACCAGAAACACTCACAGTATACAAACAACTCAGAGCAGCCTGCAAAAGAACCATTAGAAATGCCAAAAAAACGTCCTGGAATAAATTTTGCACCCAATTTAACAGATTCACTCCTCTCGGCGAAATTTGGACACTTCTTGGAACATTCCAACATCGACAAAGACCACCAGCCAAAGCCATCACACTCATACACAACAACGTCACCACCACAGACCCACAAAGAATAGCAAACATTTTCGCACACAACTATCACATTAGGTCATCCACACTCGCACAGCACCCCCCACCACCAATCAGACACACACGGCCACACCTTTACAACACTAGGTTCACACTCACAGAATTACAAATAGCAATCACACAAACAGGAAACACAAGCGTAGGACCAGACAACATACACTATTCATTCTTCAAACACCTACCAACACAAGCACTACAAACACTACTGGACACCTACAACACCGCATGGACAACACATACATACCCACAATCTTGGCTACACGCTCTGCTCATTCCTATCCCAAAACAAAACACAGACCTAACCCTATGCGACTCCTACCGCCCTATCGCACTAACCAGCTGTCTCCACAAACTCTTTGAACGCCTTGTCAAAAAACGCCTCCTCTACATTATTCAAACACAAAAACTAATCTCTCCTATACAATCAGGCTTTCTTCCTAATCGCTCATGTCTAGACAACCTCACCTATCTCACCACACACATCCAGGAAGCGGCGGCCAGGAAATGCTCCACCGTCGCCGTCTTCCTGGATCTCAAACAAGCATATGACACGATCAGCATCACAGCACTCCTAGAACACTTACACAACATAGACATACAGGGCAGACTTATACACTACCTTCATTTCTATCTACTAAACCGCTCTTTCCAAGTAAAAATAGGACAACACACTTCAGACACTAAATTCCCCACAACCGGCCTAATGCAAGGTTCGGTTCTTAGCCCCCTTCTCTTTATTTTAGGTCTAAATTCAGTCATCACCGACAACCTTCCGGCCAAAATTGCAATCTACGCAGACGACATTGTAATCTGGACTTCACAAAAATTACCAAACCACGCACTAGCAATACTACAGAACACACTAACAGAACTACACAACAGACTCGCCCTACTAAATCTACACATCGCACCACACAAATCTAAATGTATGTTCTTCGGTCACCACAAACACACAGATGAACAACCACTAAAAATAGACCAGACACCCATACCATTTGTCACCAGTGCGAAATTTCTCGGCATCACATTTGACCGACTACTCACCTTTCGGTTACACATCTTAGACATCCACAAACGCGCATCAAAAAGAATCAACCTACTACGAGCACTTTCTGGCACAAACTGGGGATCCGATCGAAACACACTTCTAACTCTCTACAAATCAATCATTCGGCCAATTTTGGAATACGGATCCCCACTCTTCGAAAATGCAGCTAAATCAAACATCCACCTACTAGACACACTACAACACCAATGCCTCAAAATAGCCACTGGAGCATACATCACTACACCTTATCTCGCACTGCACATCTACAACCACATACCAGAACTCAAACACAGACGCACTGAAGCACTACTTAGATATCATTACAAAACACAACTAGTCAAACACCACCCATGCACTGAAGCACTCAAAATCCGCACCAAACGCAGACACATACTCATGAACGCACCACGACTCAGAACCACGATAGGAACTCGCATACACCAACACGCAAATAGACTACAAATCACACTCCCCACAACACAACCCCTCCCACCACCCACAGCATGGTGGAAACACCAAGCTCCCACAACACACTTCCTCATAGACAAACCGAAACACACATACACAGACGCAGAAATTCAACAACTATTCCTACAATTCACATCACAATATGCAAATCACAACATCATTTACACAGACGGCTCCAAATCACATACACAGCAGACGGGCACAGCGGCGGTGCTGTATACAAATACAGCACCGCCCCGAGTCATCTTACGTGCCCGTCTGCACGACACAGCATCCACATACACAGCAGAACTCTACGCAATCTTCTCGGCATACTCCACCATCTATAACACACAAATGCAACACAATATCATAGCAACAGACGCAAAATCAGCACTACAAAGCATAACACCATACACCACATTCAAACACCCACTCATTCCCAAAATACTCTACATACATAACAAACTAAACATCCAACAACGCCCACTACTTCTCTGGATCCCAAGCCACACAAACATACACGGTAACGAACACGCAGACACAGAAGCAAACCTAGCCACAACACTACAACAAACCACGCAATGCCCATACTCAAAATCCGATTACTACCCCACAATCCGCCAAGCACTCAACAAACACATACAACAAACGTGGGACACAACAATAACACAACTCCACGAAATACACCCAAAACACGAACAATGGCACTCCATCAACCAACACACCAGACAAAAAGAACGTACACTAACACGCATACGAACAGGACACACAGCACTCACACACTCCTACCTCATTCTACGACAACAGCGACCACAATGCACAACATGTCACCGAATACTCACAATCAAACACATACTCATTTACTGCACCAAATACAACCACCAAAGACAACATATCACCAACTATTGCGCCACACACAACATCCCACTAAACCTCACTACTCTCCTCAACGACGACCATCCAGCACTACACGAACATGTCTTCCACTTTCTCTCTATCACACGCATACTAGAACAACTGTGAAAAAGGGGAAAAAAAAAAACAACAACAAAAAAAAACAAAAAAACAAACAAAAACACAACAAAAGATGGAACGAAAACAAAAAGATGTTCCAAAAAAAATGAACAAAATAGCCAAAAAAAAAAAAAAAAAAAAAAAAAAACGATAAACATGACGCTGATTAAAGGACAACGAAAGAAAAACAAAAATATACCCCAATAACAAATGTTCTTGCAATGTCTCAACCAAGGCGAAGACCCAACCCCAAACCCCCCACTACACCCCGTACCCCAATCTGGCACCGTCCGGACTGGCGACTCTTCTCAACCGCAACATCTTCGGACTCCAACCATCTCTACTATACTTCCGCTCAACCCAACTCTACTCAACTCTACTCTACTCAGCTCTACTCTACACTACAAGAATCTACTTCGACTCTGCTCAACCAATCAACACCCTCTTCCACCCCTCGACTAATCCTCCTACCATACCCCTCACCCATTTATACCGCTTCACACCAACAACCGGAAACAGCCGACATCACCACACGGTGGCAGGCTGGCCAAATTCACACACACACACACACAGTGTAAATGAGGAAGAAGGGGGAGAAGAGGCTTGACAAGACCTGGTTATCACAACCGGAGATTAAGCCACAGAAGCTGTCCGCCGTTTCAAGCCCCCACCCGCCCTTTCCAGCTGTCTCGTAGGTGTCCTTTCCAGGACATCTACGGGAAGCTCCGCCCCCTCCGCCACTAGTCGGTTGTCAGCCGGATTAGCCGGCCGACGCCGCTAGTCGGTGCTCGTCGGACTAGCCGTCGCAGCCCCCCTCCCACTCCTCCTCGGCCTAGCGGTGCTCTCGGGCATCGTCGGGAAACCGAGTTGTACCGGCGGCCAGCCTCGATTGTTTGTTTCCCATCCCTCCCCATAGGTTATAAATCGGTCATAGGTATCTTTCTGGTTTAATGGATCGGGCTAACGTTCTCTGAGCGTGACTGCCCCCGCCTCTGACCGATTTTCCCATCCCTCCAAAACTCTGTGTCTTTCTTCCCCTTTCACACGCCAGTTCTTCACATCTTTCCTTGCAGCATCCCCTCAGGGTGCCTTTCTTGCTTGCACCCCTTCCGGGCGCCCTTATCCACACATACACTCCACCCTCTCCCCTCTGGTGTAAGTGCACCCTGCCCTGCCCCGGTATGCCCGGGAACACCCAGCCCCCTCGGAGGACGGAGGACGCCGCCCCCGGCCTGGAGCCCGCCTGCCCCCTCCCCGCGACCCCCCGGAGGGTGAGTCATTCGTGTTGGTGACGAGGAAGGAGGGATCGTGGGCCCGAACCTCCCCGTTTGCGGTAGCACGGGAGCTGGACGGGTGGACAGGCGGAGTTTCCTCGGCGAAGGTCCTCCGCTCTGGTGCCCTGCTGGTGCGGGTTAGGGAAGCCTCACAGGCACGTGCCCTCATGAGCCTAAACCGGTTCCTCGGCAAGGACATCACGGTTGAGCTCGCGGACAGGCTCAACCTGGTTTATACCACCGCTTACGCCCCGGAGCTGGTGGATCTGTCCGAGGAGGAGCTCCTGGACGAGCTGCAGTCGCAGGGAGTGTGCGACGTGACCCGTCTCGGTCGTCGCCCTCGTGCGGGCCCAGTCCTGAAACTGGGCTTCCGCACGCAAGTCCCGCCCACCCACGTCATGGCGGGCTACTTGCGCATCCCTCTCCGCCCCTGGACCCCACCACCGGCCCGATGTGCCTTCTGCCAAAGGTACGGGCACCTGGCAAAGGCGTGTCGCTCCAGGGAGCCGGTATGTGGGCGATGTGCCGAGGGGCACACGACGGATATGTGCGCGTCCGAGGTCCCACGTTGCGCGGCCTGCCTGGGCCCCCACCCGGCCGCATCCCCACGCTGCCCTGCGTGGCTCGACGCCAAAGAGCGCCAGCAGCGGCGACTCACCTCACAGGGCTCCTCGCCGCCCGCACCACCGATGGTGTGGGCCCGGCCCCACTTGGCCCCAATGTGGCCGACTCCGGCTGAAGCGGGCTCCCGCCCCAGGTCTGGAGGGTCGGGTCGGTCCGACTGCGACCCGCTTCCCTCCTCTCCTTCCCCGGCCTCTCGCCCTGCCCCCTTAGCGGGCCCCTCCGTCCCCGGTCCCCGCACCGCCCACAGGACGTCACCCAGCCGGCCATGCGCCCTGCCCCTGCCGCGGGCCCCGCCAAGGCAGACACCGCCCACCACTGTCGGGCCGCGCAGCAGACCGCGGCGACCCCAGTCACCGGTTGCTCTAGCGCTCAGCCCCTCCACCGCCAACAGGCTGCTCCGACCAAGGCTCGGGCGTCTTCCACACCGCCCCCTCAGGGCCGTCGCCTCCCCACTCTGTCCCCGGAATCGAGTGCTCGCTCCCGTTCCCCGAGCCCGGACCGCACTGGGGATCCAGAGCCCCTCTCCACGTCACCAGGGTCGTCCGCCTCCTACGAGACGGATGACCCCATCACGCCCTCACCGCCACACACACGCCTGCGAGGGCGTGATCATCACCACACAACACAACACTAATGCAGACACCCACCACTGAATTCTTGCTCCAATGGAATACGAGGTCCCTCATATCCCATTGGGCAGAATTCAAGGAATATATCATCAGAAATAAACCATTGATTGCCGCCGTTCAGGAGACCCGATGGCGCGACAATGACCCGTATAATTTTAATATCTTTGGTTATTCCCTCTACACCGACAATAGAAATTCTACATCCCGCGGCGGCGGGGTCGCCTTATTTATATCCGACACCCTCCTTCATCGTCAGATCCCCATTGTAAATAACCTAAATTTTATTGCCGTTTCTGTCAAAATTGCACAACTAGAGCTTACTATACTCTCTCTCTATCTCCCACCTTCTCCTACACTATCCTTATCTTCTGTGACCGACCTATTCGGTCTCCTCCCTCACCCCTGTCTGGTGCTGGGAGATTTTAATGCCCACCACCAGGCATGGGGCTGTCACACCACATCACCTCGCGGACACCACATCGAAACACTCCTCAACACCCACAACATGGTCTTTTTAAATGACCAAACACCCACACACAACACCGACATTGCCCCGTTCCGTCCATCTGCCATCGACCTATCTTTGGCCTCGGCCTCCATCTCACCCCTCTTTTCTTGGCATGTACAACCCGACCCCCTCTTTAGCGATCACTTCCCTATTCATATTATGCTTGAACGCTCAGCCCAGGCTAGAGATTATTCATTTCTCCCCCGCTGGAATGTTCGCAAGGCGAAATGGCCATCTTTCTCCCAGGAAATTGACACCGTCTTCCCTCCTCATTCACACCCCCAATATCAGCTTTTACTTGACACCATATTACTCGCGGCAGAAAATCATGTCCCCCACACTCGTCGCTCCCCCGGCCGTCATCACGTGCCGTGGTGGAACGACGAGTGTCAACGCGCCGTCGCTCTGCGGCGGCGGGCTGAGCGAAAATTTCGCAAAAATCTCACCACCCAAAACATGTTAGAAGCCCGCGAGGCTAAAAAACGTTGTCAGCAGATTATCCTTAGCGCCAAAAAATGCAGCTGGCAACTCTATTCAAACTCATTCAACCGTTTTACCCCCATCGGCCAGATTTGGACCAAAATTCGCTCTTTCTCAAATGGCAGACCCCCACACCGCGGATTCCCACAACTGACAATTAATCAACGCAGCATCACAGAACCCTCGGACGTCGCGGAACACTTTGCCACCTATTATGCAGACATCTCCTCAAATACGCAATACTCGCAACAAACCACCGACTTCCTCCAAACCACTCTCGCCACCTGCAACTTTACCTCGGACAACACGGAACCATATAATGCCCCCTTTACTCTCTATGAACTAAATTTATCCCTATCCAAAGTAACAAACACCGCGGCTGGCCCTGACCAATTGGCATACCCCTTCTTCCAAAATTTATCCGACTCCGGCAAAGACAACCTCCTTTCGGCACTAAACCAACTATGGACTGACGGCACCTTTCCCCTCTCCTGGTCTACTAGCACTATCATTCCTATCGCTAAACCTCGCAAACCTCGCGACCTTCCCTCTAGCTATCGACCTATCTCTCTCACTAGTTGTGCCTCTAAACTTTTTGAGCGCATGGTCAATGGACGAATCAGAGTTCACCTTGAAAACAACAAAATTCTCACACCCTTTCAAAGCGGCTTTCGACCCAGACACAGCACCACTGACAACCTTATTCTATTAGTTGACTCGATTCAGCGCGGTTTCATGAAAAAAAAACATGAAACCGTGGCACTCTTTCTCGATTTAAAATCCGCATTCAATAAAGTACACAGCTCGGCACTCCGAATCAAATTACATCGTATTGGCATCAGAGGCAGAATGGCAAAATTTATCACCAACTTTCTCTCTAATAGAACATTCACCGTCCGCTGCGGCAATATCCATTCTCGGTCCAAAAAAATTAGATCAAGGCGTCCCACAAGGCAGCGTGCTATCCCCCACCCTCTTTCTTATCATGATTAACGATGCGCTCGCTGACCTCCATCACATAGCCCCCTGTCTAAAATACTCCATTTACGCCGATGATTTGGCCATATGGTGCACGCACCCATCGGCAGACAATGCAAATCATATAATGCAGCGCGCCATGAATCAAATTGATTCATGGTGCTCCCTCTGGGGACTGCAAATCTCCCCCACCAAATCCGTCACAATGCTTTTCTCCCGGCTCACCACGTACATTCCACCTCTTACACCACTCCGTTACCGCGACCAAATTATCCCTCACCAAACCACCTTCACCTATCTTGGCATCGTACTAGACAAAAGTCTTTGTTTCGGCCCCCATATTGCTTATCTAAAACAACGTTGCGCAAAACGTCTAAATCTCCTGCGCTGCATCTCCGGTCGCGACTGGGGTGCAGACAGGGCCACACTCAACACATTGTATATTACTCTGATTCGCTCAATCCTGGAATACAATGCGTTTATCTTCGATAATATATCCCCTTCACACATCACAACACTTGAACGCATACAGAATAACGCAATTCGCCTCATCACCGGAGCACACCGCACCACGCCCATCACTAGTCTCCGGGCTGAGGCCCACCTCCCCAGCTTACAACACCGCAGAATACTTCAACTAGTCAGATACCACTTTCGCACCACAACACAACACAACCACCCTGCCACCCTCGCACTCTCTAATCCTCCCGTTCGACGTACATATAATAGGAACAAATACAATATTGCCATACATTTAGACCATGTCCTCACATTCGCACTCAAATTCCCCAACGTAATCCCCGACAAATTGCCTCCTCTAATCCCGTTTTGGCACATGAAACACCCCAAACTTGAGTATCTCTTTCGGGAAAACAAAAACCTGCTCACCCCCATCGAAGTCCAAATTAGATTTTTTGAATATCAAGAGGCCCACCCACAACACACCTTCTTCTACACGGACGGCTCACGTACCAGCAATGGTACGGGAGCCGCCTGGTGCGGTGGGCCCGACACTGGTCAAACCAAATTAACACTTCACCATTCGGTTTACACAGCAGAACTAGTCGCCATACTCACTTGCCTACAACACATCATTGCGCAACGCATTACTACCCCTACTACAATATGCACTGACTCACGATCCTCCGTGGACGCCCTCGCCTCAATACACAACACCACACACCCCACGCTCCACGCCATCCGACACCTCTACAATGCCAACCACGCACACCTTCCACTCACACTGCTCTGGATCCCTGGACATAGGGGCATCCCGGGAAATGAACGGGTTGATGGTCTCGCCCGCGCGGCGATCGACCTCCCCGATAACAACGGAGCCCCAGTACCCCCCGGAGATCTTTTATCCCTCACAAATAATCTGTTCAAAAAGTATATTCAGGCCTGCTGGTCACACAACACCACACACCTACACACCATCAAGCCCACACTCTCCAGCTGGCCCTCCTCCAACCAGCACACCCGTCTGAACGAGGTGGTACTCACCAGACTTCGCCTGGGCCACACCGATTTGACACACAATTTTCTTTTTCATAGACCTCACCGCCTTCCACTTTGTAACACATGTCACGTTCGCCTTACTGTCACTCATATCTTACTTGACTGTCCAGCATATGCTCTTCACCGTCGCTATATCATGCAATATGTCGCCAAGATCCACTCACAACTTTCGCTTCAAGCTCTCCTCGGGAATGACCACCCAGAACTACTTGATTTACTCTTTCGCTTCCTCCAGGACACCAAACTCTCCGAACTGATATAAAGCCTCCGTCGCATTTTCCTTTTCCAAGCTAGCCTGATAAAAGATATACGACACGCGCCACACTCCGTACTGGCTGTATGACTCCGCTCCACATCTCTTCTTCTCCGTCGTCGCAAAACACGTCCATATAGGTTATCTCACACTAGGTAGACAGGATCCGATCCAATTTGGCTACTACGGACGGACTTCCTTTTAAATTGCGCTTGGTTTTTTACCCTCGGGTTTTCCAAGCAGCCTGGTTTTCCCCTTTTTAGGGGTTTCCAGGCTTTAACTTAAAACATACACTTACACACACAAGGTCGGGCCCGACGCCCACGACTCGCCCTGGGCGTCGGGCCTCCGCTTCGCTTTTCAGGTCGCAGGTGGGCAGTGGAGCCTCTCCGGAGGTTACGATGCTGCCCACCCTCCAAATGTCCTTCCATTGTCATGAGTGTCTGTATGTATGTATATGTACCTGTATGACATGCGTGTTTCGTCTCTACGCCATATTTCTTGTTTCACGGCGTCTCTCCTTTCTTGACTAGTTGGTATAACCGGATGTCACATAAGCCGGATTAACGTAACTCCTTCTTTAACGTAGCAATCTCTAGCAGATGGCACTTTGCCTCAGCTAAAGATTTAGGGAAAAAAAAAAGAAGGAAGGAAGGAAGAGCTTGAGAAGACCCTTGCGATCTCGATCAAAAGGTGATCAAGCGCAGAAGTTGCCCGCCGCCCCAGTTCCATTTCCCTTCCCGCCCGCCGCAATTGAATATTGCCACAATATTCAATTGCCGCGTGGCCTTCCCCATCCCAGCTCTCTCGTAGGTGTCCTTATTAGGGCATCTACGGGAAGCTCCGCCCCCGGACCACTAGCTGGTTGTCAGCCGGATTAGCCGGCCGACGCCACTAGTTGGTTGCTCGTCGGATTAGCCGACGAGCTCCCCTTCCACTTCCCTTCGGCCCTGCGGCGCTCTCGAAGTGCCGTCGGGAAACCGACTTGTTTCGGCGTTCAACTTTGACTGTTTTTGCCCATCCCACCCACTAGATTAGAGCCGACAGAGGTACCTTACTGGTTCAAAGGATCGGGCTAGCGGTCACAAGACCGTGACTGCCCCCGCCTCTGCCGGCTACTCCCCTCCCTCCAAACCACTGTGTCTTTCTCCACCTTTTCACTACAGGTCTTTTCACACATTTCCTTGTAGCACCCCTTTAGGGTGCCTTTCTTGCCTGCACCCCTTCAGGGTGCCCTTATCCACACGTGCACTTCACCCACCCCCTTTAGTGTAAGCCCACCCGCCCTGCCCCGGTATGCCTGGGGACACCCCGCCCCCTCGGAGGACGGAGGCCGCCGCCCCCGGCCTGGAGCCCGCCTGCCCCCTCCCCGCGACCCTCCGGATGGGGAGTCCTTCGTCCTGGTGACTAGGACGGAGGGCTCGTGGTCCCGCACCTCCCCCTTCGCGATAGCCCGTCACCTGGACCAATGGACAGGCGGAGTGGTGTCCGCCAAGGTCCTGCGCTCCGGGGCCCTCCTTGTCCGTGTCAGGGAGGCCTCCCAGGCCCGGCAGCTCATGAACCTAGAGAGGTTCATGGACTGCCCAGTCCTGATCGAACCGGCGGATCGCCTGAACATGGCTCACATGACGGCGTATGCCCCTGAGCTGACAGGGATGCCCGAAGAGGAGCTCCTAGCTGAGCTGCAGGATCAGGGCGTCTGTGAGGTCACCCGCCTCGGCCGCAGTCCCCGCCTCGGCCCGGTGCTCAAGCTGGGATTCCGGACCCAGACTCCGCCCGCCTACATAATGGCCGGCTACCTGCGCATCGCCCTCCGCCCATGGACACCACCCCCGTCTCGCTGTGGCTACTGCCAGAAGTATGGCCACTTGGGCAAGGCCTGCCGCGCCCGAGAGCCGGTCTGCGGGAGATGTGCCGAGGGGCACCCCACCGACATGTGCACCTCCGAGGCCACTCGGTGTGCGTCCTGCGCGGGCCCCCACCCAGCGTCATCCCCCCGGTGCCCGGCATGGCTCGAAGCCAAGGACCGCCAGCAGCGCCGACTTGCCGCCCGCGTCGCTCCTGTTCCCCCACCGCCGATGGTGTGGGCCCCGGCCCGCTCGCCCCCCTGTGGCCGACCCCGGCTGAGGCGGCTTCTCGCCCCCCTCGGGCTGGGCCGCACGAGCCCAGCCTACGCTCTCCTCCCCTGCCCCTGGCCTCTCGCCTGGCCCCCTTAGCGGGCCCCCTGCCCCTGTCGCCTGTCCCTCTGACACCCGGAACCCTCACCACCAACAGGACGTCCCGCCTCAGGCCACGCGCCCAGCCTCGGGCCCCTTTGTCGCCCGACCCCCCCTTCGCCACCGAGCCGCCACGCCTGCGCCGGCAAGGGCTTCGTCCACCCCACCCCCTCAGTGCCGTCACCTCCCCTCTCAGTCCCCGGAGTCCCGCCCTCGCTCCCGGTCCCCGTGCCCTGAACCACCCGAGGATCCAGAGCAGTCCTCCACCTCACCTGGCTCGTCAGATTCATATGAAACTGACGATCCCACCTTGCCGTCCCCGCCACACACACGCCTGCGAGGGCGTGATCACCACACCACACATCACTAATGCAGACACCCACCACTGAATTCTTGCTCCAATGGAATACGAGGTCACTCATATCCCATTGGGCAGAATTCAAGGAATATATCATCAGAAATAAACCATTGATTGCCGCCGTTCAGGAGACCCGATGGCGCGACAATGACCCATATAATTTTAATATCTTTGGTTATTCCCTCTACACCGACAATAGAAATTCTACATCCCGCGGCGGCGGGGTCGCCTTATTTATATCCGACACCCTCCTTCATCGTCAGATCCCCATTGTAAATAACCTAAATTTTATTGCCGTTTCTGTCAAAATTGCACAACTAGAGCTTACTATACTCTCTCTCTATCTCCCACCTTCTCCTACACTATCCTTATCTTCTGTGACCGACCTATTCGGTCTCCTCCCTCACCCCTGTCTGGTGCTGGGAGATTTTAATGCCCACCACCAGGCATGGGGCTGTCACACCACATCACCTCGCGGACTCCACATCGAAACACTCCTCAACACCCACAACATGGTCTTTTTAAATGACCAAACACCCACACACAACACCGACATTGCCCCGTTCCGTCCATCTGCCATCGACCTATCTTTGGCCTCGGCCTCCATCTCACCCCTCTTTTCTTGGCATGTACAACCCGACCCCCTCTTTAGCGATCACTTCCCTATTCATATTATGCTTGAACGCTCAGCCCAGGCTAGAGATTATTCATTTCTCCCCCGCTGGAATGTTCGCAAGGCGAAATGGCCATCATTCTCCCAGGAAATTGACACCGTCTTCCCTCCTCATTCACACCCCCCAATATCAGCTTTTCTTGACACCATATTACTCGCGGCAGAAAATCATGTCCCCCACACTCGTCGCTCCCCCGGCCGTCATCACGTGCCGTGGTGGAACGACGAGTGTCAACGCGCCGTCGCTCTGCGGCGGCGGGCTGAGCGAAAATTTCGCAAAAATCTCACCACCCAAAACATGTTAGAAGCCCGCGAGGCTAAAAAACGTTGTCAGCAGATTATCCTTAGCTCCAAAAAACGCAGCTGGCAACTCTATTCAAACTCATTCAACCGTTTTACCCCCATCGGCCAGATTTGGACCAAAATTCGCTCTTTCTCAAATGGCAGATCCCCACACCGCGGATTCCCACAACTGACAATTAATCAACGCAGCATCACAGAACCCTCGGACGTCGCGGAACACTTTGCCACGTATTATGCAGACATCTCCTCAAATACGCAATACTCGCAACAAACCACCGACTTCCTACAAACCACTCTCGCCACCTGCAACTTTACCTCGGACAACACGGAACCATATAATGCCCCCTTTACTCTCTATGAACTAAATTTATCCCTCTCCAAAGTAACAAACACCGCGGCTGGCCCTGACCAATTGGCATACCCCTTCTTCCAAAATTTATCCGACTCCGGAAAAGACAACCTCCTTTCGGCACTAAACCAACTATGGACTGACGGCACCTTCCCCCTCTCCTGGTCCACTAGCACTATCATTCCTATCGCTAAACCCCGCAAACCTCGCGACCTTCCCTCTAGCTATCGACCTATCTCTCTCACTAGTTGTGCCTCTAAACTTTTTGAGCGCATGGTCAATGGACGAATCAGAGTTCACCTTGAAAACAACGAAATTCTCACACCCTTTCAAAGCGGCTTTCGACCCAGACACAGCACCACTGACAACCTTATTCTATTAGTTGACTCGATTCAGCGCGGTTTCATGAAAAAACATGAAACCGTGGCACTCTTTCTCGATTTAAAATCCGCATTCAATAAAGTACACAGCTCGGCACTCCGAATCAAATTACATCGTATTGGCATCCGAGGCAGGATGGCAAAATTTATCACCAACTTTCTCGCTAATAGAACATTCACCGTCCGCTGCGGCAATATCCATTCTCAGTCCAAAAAGTTAGATCAAGGCGTCCCACAAGGCAGCGTGCTATCCCCCACCCTCTTTCTTATCATGATTAACGATGCGCTCGCTGACCTCCATCACATAGCCCCCTGTCTAAAATACTCCATTTACGCCGATGATTTGGCCATATGGTGCACGCACCCATCGGCAGACAATGCAAATCATATAATGCAGCGCGCCATGAATCAAATTGATTCCTGGTGCTCCCTCTGGGGACTGCAAATCTCCCCCACCAAATCCGTCACAATGCTTTTCTCCCGGCTCACCACGTACATTCCACCTCTTACACCACTCCGTTACCGCGACCAAATTATCCCTCACCAAACCACCTTCACCTATCTTGGCATCGTACTAGACAAAAGTCTTTGTTTCGGCCCCCATATTGCTTATCTAAAACAACGTTGCGCAAAACGTCTAAATCTCCTGCGCTGCATCTCCGGTCGCGACTGGGGTGCAGACAGGGCCACACTCAACACAATGTATATTACTCTGATTCGCTCAATCCTGGAATACAATGCGTTTATCTTCGATAATATATCCCCTTCACACATCACAACACTTGAACGCATACAGAATAACGCAATTCGCCTCATCACCGGAGCACACCGCACCACGCCCATCACTAGTCTCCGGGCTGAGGCCCACCTCCCCAGCTTACAACACCGCAGAATGCTTCAACTAGTCAGATACCACTTTCGCACCACAACACAACACAACCACCCTGCCACCCTCGCACTCTCTAATCCTCCCGTTCGACGTACATATAATAGGAACAAATACAATATTGCCATACATTTAGACCATGTCCTCACATTCGCACTCAAATTCCCCAACGTAATCCCCGACAAATTGCCTCCTCTAATCCCGTTTTGGCACATGAAACACCCCAAACTTGAGTATCTCTTTCGGGAAAACAAAAACCTGCTCACCCCCATCGAAGTCCAAATTAGATTTTTTGAATATCAAGAGGCCCACCCACAACACACCTTCTTCTACACGGACGGCTCACGTACCAGCAATGGTACGGGAGCCGCCTGGTGCGGTGGGCCCGACACTGGTCAAACCAAATTAACACTTCACCATTCGGTTTACACAGCAGAACTAGTCGCCATACTCACTTGCCTACAACACATCATTGCGCAACGCATTACTACCCCTACTACAATATGCACTGACTCACGATCCTCCGTGGACGCCCTCGCCTCAATACACAACACCACACACCCCACGCTCCACGCCATCCGACACCTCTACAATGCCAACCACGCACACCTTCCACTCACACTGCTCTGGATCCCTGGACATAGGGGCATCCCGGGAAATGAACGGGTTGATGGTCTCGCCCGCGCGGCGATCGACCTCCCCGATAACAACGGAGCCCCAGTACCCCCCGGAGATCTTTTATCCCTCACAAATAATCTGTTCAGAAAGTATATTCAGGCCTGCTGGTCACACAACACCACACACCTACACACCATCAAGCCCACACTCTCCAGCTGGCCCTCCTCCAACCAGCACACCCGTCTGAACGAGGTGGTACTCACCAGACTTCGCCTGGGCCACACCGATTTGACACACAATTTTCTTTTTCATAGACCTCACCGCCTTCCACTTTGTAACACATGTCACGTTCGCCTTACTGTCACTCATATCTTACTTGACTGTCCAGCATATGCTCTTCACCGTCGCTATATCATGCAATATGTCGCCAAGATCCACTCACAACTTTCGCTTCAAGCTCTCCTCGGGAATGACCACCCAGAACTACTTGATTTACTCTTTCGCTTCCTCCAGGACACCAAACTCTCCGAACTGATATAAAGCCTCCGTCGCATTTTCCTTTTCCAAGCTAGCCTGATAAAAGATATACGACACGCGCCACACTCCGTACTGGCTGTATGACTCCGCTCCACATCTCTTCTTCTCCGTCGTCGCAAAACACGTCCATATAGGTTATCTCACACTAGGTAGACAGGATCCGATCCAATTTGGCTACTACGGACGGACTTCCTTTTAAATTGCGCTTGGTTTTTTACCCTCGGGTTTTCCAAGCAGCCTGGTTTTCCCCTTTTTAGGGGTTTCCAGGCTTTAACTTAAACCATACACTTACACACACAAGGTCGGGCCCGACGCCCACGACTCGCCCTGGGCGTCGGGCCTCCGCTTCGCTTTTCAGGTCGCAGGTGGGCAGTGGAGCCTCTCCGGAGGTTACGATGCTGCCCACCCTCCAAATGTCCTTCCATTGTCATGAGTGTCTGTATGTATGTATATGTACCTGTATGACATGCGTGTTTCGTCTCTACGCCATATTTCTTGTTTCACGGCGTCTCTCCTTTCTTGACTAGTTGGTATAACCGGATGTCACATAAGCCGGATTAACGTAACTCCTTCTTTAACGTAGCAATCTCTAGCAGATGGCACTTTGCCTCAGCTAAAGATTTAGGGGAAAAAAAAAAAAAAAAAAAAAACAAAACACACACACATACGTACAGTACCCCCAACCTAATTCTCCGGCACTCCACCACTATCCAAACCTCCTCAAACCTCCAACCGCTCTCTCAAGCTCACCTGCAACATCTACTGAGCCGTCGACCTCTACTCTACTCTTCGAGATCTCGAAGACCTACTTCAACTCTACTGATCCTCCAATCAACTCTACTCACCTTTCTACTTCATCTACTTCATCTACCACAGTGGCCAGTGACAGTGCCTCTCCAGAGCAGTGCCCGTCTCTACTTCTACAACGCCATCTACTTCTCTACGATCTACCATCTTTCTACCAGGTCAGTCCGGCGGTGCTGCCACCCCTCCCACCGCGCTCCCTCCACCCCACCCCCCGCTTTTCCCTCTAGTGCCGTCTGCACGATCTTTTCTGATCTTTCTGACCGTGCTCTCTTCACGCACATCTCTGATTTCTTTGTGTTTTCTTCATCTTTATCTGCCCCTCTTTTGACAAACTGTCGGGCTTCCTTCACGCCCTTCTATACCCTCCGCCAGCCATTTGTACTGTTCTGTGTCGCACACACACCTGTCACACTCATCTTTTTCCAACACCACACACAACAAACACAGCCAACACCACACGCTTCAACACCATGAACACCAATACACCACCTGCAGGCGAGTTCTTCATTTGCCGCCGGGGAGACGGGGAGCCCATGGGCTCCCTCGACCCCTGGCTGGTGGATGAAGAACTCGTCCGACAGACAGGAGCGCCCCTACACGCCAAACCTATGAGATCTGGGGCGCTCCTCATTCACGCCAACAACGACATAGACGGCCGCATACTCCCCACCATACATCACATACAAAACACCCCTATCTCGATCACTCCGGCCACACACATGAACACCTCACAAGGCACCATCAAGGCACGGGAGTTGGCCTGTATACCGGAGGAGACCCTAACTCGGAGGTTCCGGGAACAGGGCGTCTCCTCCGTGTACAGGCCGCCCCCACGCCACGGATACAACACCACGGACATACTAATTCTCACCTTCACAACACGTACACAACCCAAACACGTGAAGGCGGGCTATCTGCTTTTTCCGGTCACACCACGCGCACCCCTCCCACGAAGATGCCGTAAATGTCAACGGTACGGGCATTCAACGGGGGGGCTAGCTCGCCGGTGTGCCGCTGCTGCGGCCCGCTACAACTAAACTCGAGCAAATCATTATAATTCATTCAAAACAACTGCATTAGAGCAGTCACAGGAGCGTCCTCCGCACAACACCAATAGCCACTCTTCTAGGAGACTCAAAACACATCTCCCTCCGCTTCAAGAGGATACTACAGCTGTGTCGCTACCACATTGTAATGAAATCCGTTGAAAGCCATCATCCGGCACAGTGCTGCTTTATGCCTGGCAGATACAACTGCCGATTTGGACGCGAACTGCCACCGTTTAGTGTTCAAATTGCCACTGCTCTCCCAGACCTTAGCCTCACAATGCCAATCACTGCAGCCGGACCGCCGACTAGGCCATTCTCAACCCTCAGTCAGCCAAAGGTCGAGTATTTGCTCTCGGAAAAGAAATTGACTATCACACCGTCGGAAATCCTTGACACCTTCAACAAATTCGCCGATGACAACAATCACAAAACACTCGTATTAACGGGTGGGTCAAAACACGAGGTTAAAGTAGGCATCGGCATCACTGAACCAGGCCTTTGGCTTTTCAAGCGTCTACCGGATAGCTTTTCCATCTTCTCCGCTGAAGCACTGGCTATCCTGGCCACTATCTCCATTCGAAAGAGGCGTAAAACTAGAAACGTAGTAAATTGCTCAGATTCCAAATATGTCCTTCGGTAAATTAGCAACATACACGACTGTCCACATCTAGTCATTGATCGAATCCAACAAATCGTGGCCCATAACGTAAACAACTTCTCCTTCCTCTGGGTTCCGGACTAGGCCAACATCCCAGGAAACGAGGAAGCAGATCGGCTGGCAAAGTAAGCCTTAGCATCGATCACTTATCCCAGTATGGAATATTTGGCAGACGATTTTTAATAAATTAACCGAATTCTTGCTGGGGTAGGTTTATGAACCAAGATTCTGTTGCTAAGCAGAGCTTGTTGCGTGAACCCTGGTCCAACCACCCAATCTACGAATTCCAGTTCAACGCAGAATTATCACCAGGAGTTTAACGTGCCATCAATGCACCGACACGGCCGTCCCGGTAGCCCGTCCCCGGCTTTATCGTGCCTGTTGCCAACTGACCCTCCCAGCCGGGGGCTAAATGCGAGCGCCCGAAGCGACTCGAACCCTGTCTTACCAAGACAGGAGAGACCAATGCAGGCCAGCGCTCTAATCAACTGAGCTACCGGGGCGGGTATTGCATTGTATGTATGTATGTTGCGTTGTAGGATTGCGAAGCATTCCTACAACGCCACATATGAAGGTATTACCAGAACACATGGACAAAACACAAGTCTACACCTCACCACTACAACCACACCCACAACATCAAACAAACGATAGGCACATGGAACACATCAAATCAATCCCATCGGAAAAAGGAAGTCATCGTCAATAAACTTAGAACTGGTTGCACAAAACTAATTCAGTCTCAACTAGAAGATGACCATTATGCAACACCTCACTGCGACACCTGCAACATCACATTAAGCATATGCCACATCCTGCTACACTTGGGTAGCCTTAACGCTCAAAGACAACCACTTAAGGCCTTCTGCCAAAAGAGAGCATCACCTTCTCGCTTCCATCGCTTGTGGGTGACAAGCACCCATAACTCCTCCAATTATTGTTTTTTTAATATTTGTACTCCAACAAACTGGCAGCATCATTGTAGACACCACACCACCAACACGCACTTCAACGCGCAATGCATGCCCGCGCATACAATAGTAGCAACAACGTACCAAAGTAGCCATCCACGAATGGCTTCGGACGTATATGAGCCGATTCGCTTTCCCATTCGAAATAAATGGCTACCTAGCGGTGCCGTCGAATGGAGGTAAACCGACTTGCTTGCAATTAATAACGTAAACGACTACCCTGAGGTACAACGGATGTAAATGAACCGGATTGCAAAACACCGCACTAACCTCATTGACAACCCTGCATGAAAGTATGGTAGTAGAGGTCTGCACTAACCCACTTCTAAGAACTAACATGCGGCGGCCGGCGTGATGGCCCAATGTGTAAGACGGCTTACATTTTTTCAATACGGCGTTCCATGCGATCGCCATGCGGCCCGACTACACGAGACATCCAGCCGCCGCGACCGGAAACCCGTGGCAGGTGCGGAGAAATTTGTGAAAAGCAAACGCAAACACGAAGCCTACTCGTCGCCGAAACGCCCACACCCTGTCAACAGCGGCCACTTGGTAGCTGCTGCCAATGCAAGCAATGACTTCCGCCTAGCCACAGGGTATCAGCCTAGAGCAGCCACGCTCTGGACAGCCGGAACCGCCAACCGCCAATCAGCGGCCAGCAGTCACCAGTCACCAGTCACCAGTCACCAGCGTCACCAGTTACCAGCGTCACCAGCCGGCACCATCAGCCACCAGCCAGGCCACGGGGCACAAAGAGATGGCGTGCGTTGCCTGACGTCTGGGGCCGGTCGCTCCCAGGGAGGGCGCCATTTATAAGCGCCACCCCGGGGGAAGTCGGGACACACCACCCAAGGCAGTCGTCGCAGGCAGACCACCCAGAGCGTCGTCAGAAGCACACCATCCATGGCAGTCGTCGTGGGCAGACCACCCAAGATGGTCGGAAGCACACTGCCCTAGCGAGCAGTCGAGCCTCTTGTGAAGTGCAGTGAATGTGGACAATGATGAGTTAAACTGTGAACTTCGCCTGCGTGCGGGTCGACTGGGCCACCCCTGCCAGACAGGCGAAACGAAGCTGACAGCGCGAAATGTGAGTGAATCAGGCCAGGGAGTGGCGATGTACCCTTCACCCATCATGCAAACCATGTGACCCGTCCGCCACCGGTTTTGTGTACGTGATGGTCCGACCCGCGGGGTATGGATAGCCGTTAGCCCCGGGAAGGGTAAAGGGGAGGAGCGAAGTGTGTGACGATCAATGGCATTATGGAGCATGGTTCCAAGGTTGGCGGATGATACATGAATGTTTATAGTTTAGAAATGCATGGTTTAAGGTTGCTGTGGAGGATACATGAATGTTTATACATAGTTTAGAAATGAATGGTAGAAGTGAATACATAACCTGCACGCACATTACTGATGCGAGTTTAGACGACGGAAGAACCACCTGGTTCGGGAAAGACGTAAATGCAGAGGGCAGGTCTTCTGGCTCACCACATGCTAAATAACCACCTTCTTGCCATGGGGAATTAAAGTATCTTAGGAGATCTGCTGGGGCCCCCACGTCCCTCATCGAATTCGGTCAAGGTGGGAATACCCCCGGTCTCTTCCCCACTGTCGCTCTGTCCTTCTGTTGCTCCGTATTTCCCTCTCTCTCTCTCTCTCTCTCTCTCTCTCTCTCTCTCTCTCTCTCTCTCTCTCTCTCTCTCTCTCTCTCTCTCTCTCTCTCTCTCTCTCTCTCTCTCTCTCTCTCTCTCTCTCTCTCTCTCTCTCTCTCTCTCTCTCTATATATATATATATATATATATATATATATATATATATATATATATATATATATATATATATATATATATATATATATATATATATATATATATATATATATATATATATATATATATATATATATATATATATATATATATATATATATATATATATATATATATATATATATATATATATATATTCTCTCTCTCTCTCTCTCTCTCTCTCTCTCTCTCTCTCTCTCTCTCTCTCTCTCTCTCTCTCTCTCTCTCTCTCTCTCTCTCTCTCTCTCTCTCTCTCTCTCTCTCTCTCTCTCTCTCTCTCTCTCTCTCTCTCTCTCTCTCCATCTCCACCCCCCGATTTGGACGGGACCAACTCACCGATAGACCGCCAGGGTCACCGAAGTGGGCTTGCACCCACGCTGCGGTCGCGGCCTGCCTGTCGTCCGGGAAACGAAGCCCCGGCAAGTCCGCAGCTTCGCCTAAACAGAGAAATCACATAGTGGGAAAAATCAAATCAATCCAGGATAGGAAATCAGGTGCTGCTCCAAAACACAAGGTACAACTAGCTAATACAAAAATGAGGACAGACCGGTACAAACTTCTCAACCCCCCCCCCCCAATGAAACCAGTCGGGGAAGGGGGTGAGCTTACCTCTAGTCGACGGATCCGGCGTCGTAATGTGAAGATTTCCCTCACCAGGCGCCGAAAAATAAACAGAGTATCCCCTCTTGGGGACGAGAGGGACTGACGCTCCTTGGTTCCGACCCAGACGCCGCTAATACCCCCGAGGACGTGTCCGTGAAACTGTACAGCGACATAACGAATGAGTGGGGGAAACGAAGAGGGCAGGGTCTTAAAGAAATCCCCGCCGGCCCAGAAGGGCGGTGGCCGAGTAAACAGGATACGGCGCCGAGCTGTGAGGTAAGATGGGAGGCGCCAGACACGGTTCACCAACAGTCTCACAACATGGTCCGGCCGACATAAGCTGGAGACCAGATTCGCACAAGTTAATTATTGTAGTGGGAAATATCGCAAAGCAGTCACGATGGGGAAAAACAACGTTTACCGTGAAATCGCTGGAAACTCGCCCTCAGGCTTTATGCCTGTCAGTACATGTATTACCCTTGAATGATTCGGGCCGGGTAAGCATTCGGAGGTCCAAAAGTCTTAAGTTGATGCCGTTGAGGAACGAACAGTGCACTGACCATTAAGTGGCCAAACGTACTAGGTGTGAATGAGGGATTTAACAGGGAATTAATTCCGGGTTCGTCTGTTACTTGAATTTAAAAGCTAGGCGGCAAGACAGGACAGGACGAACCCGACTACCGTCTGTGACGGAAAAACGTGAGACGACTTACGCATTTTAGCGAGGAGACGGTTTGCAAGCCGCTCTTCCACGGGCGAGAAATTCCATGGGCCCAAACTTGAGCTACGAATAGCCTCCGCCCTCTTCTCTTCGGAGGAGACGGAGGATGGTTGATAGAAGACGGGAAATGGCGAAACACTGTTGGTTGAACCGGTGGGAAAGCGTGCCGGAAAGACTGGACATTTCACAGGGCAGCTGGATAACTTGAGTAATTATATGCCGCAAATCCCTCCGTCCTGGTGATCACAGAGCGCGGAAGGGCATCCCGAGGGCGGTCAGACCCGACGGGGTCAATGGGTAAGCTCGCAGGCAGCGGCACCCAATTTTGGGTCGGGATGAATCTGTGCGCACAGTCAAGGTAACAGCCAAAACAGCTAGGTTGGTATTCCTTCCCCGTCTCAGCTATTCCAGTAGGCCTGGGCCTCTCGATTACGGCACAGGCAGGGAAGATGAAGTTTAGCGTTCCGTAAGCCCCCAAGGATAGGACAGGCAGGGGATTTGAGGGTCTCCCGACCTGACCCCGGGCAGGATAGGTTAGAAAGACGACCATTCCGACCGATTTGTGGCCCAGGACCACCTGTGGGGGTGCCCGCCGATCGCAGGTTTAGAGAATGCAAGTCCTGGCAAGGCTTTGACTCATTTAAAGTATAGGTATGTCGGCCATTATTACCCAAGCCCAGACATAAGACCATCAGAAACTAACGGAATGTCGCAGCCCAGTGTCATCGAGCCTTGAAGGCAGTAATGGAAATAGTATATCATGCCAACCAACAGTGTCGCGTCAGCCGGTCACAGTTGTGGACCTAAGCACGGGTAATTAACATTTAACTTTGGGCTAGAAAGCCCTAAGCAACGGTCTGAGGGAGTAAGACTCGCTGAATTCGCATGTACCCCTGGAATGGAAAATATCGGGCCAACACTTTTAGTAGAGAGCGAATGTTCGGAATGGAAGATGGAAATGAATGGATACGTGGGAGCATGCATGAAGTAGCTATGGGTAATTAAGGACCAGTGGGAGCTGTTGGAACTCTGCGTACGCATCTAGCTGTCAGAGATCATCGTTGCCAAAATTTGACCCAGGATAATTACCTTGGCCCTCAATTTGCCAGTCCGGTGACCCGCGGGAGCATTGCTGGTGGAGGACATGGAGGGAAACAAGGGGGTGCGGGGCTTTAATACTTAAGAGGGTCCCGAAGCTGGACGAAGGCCGGTGACGGACGCATTTCCAACTCCAATGTCCGCCCATTACTCTTATGACCCCCCCTTCCTAGGTCTCTCCAACCATGTGGTTCCTCTATCCCCCCTGGCGCCACGACCAAGCCAGGTTCACTCACGAATGGAAGTGGTGCAGTGAGAAACTTGGCCTCGCTATATAAATTTGTATTAGGATAACGAGTTACGGGGCGCCGACAAGATGACTATACAAAGACATAATGATATGACACATGATGACAGCACATACTACAGCGTGGACTCGCGGGTCACCGCTCGCTGTGGGCCGCACCGTCTGGAGGCCGGCGGGACACCGGAAACGAGATCGGCACGGGCCGGGAGAACCCGCCCAGCGCCCGTGAGCGTAGCAAACATGGCCGCCGCCGGCGGCCGTGCGGAAACAACTGTCTCGAGGTCGCTTCGACGTCAAGGGCGCACCGCAGTGGAGCGAGACCCCAAAATCAAACGCCACCATTCAGACGAACAACATCAGAAGACCAACAACACCACACAAGACTCCAAGACGACCACACAAGACTCCAAGACTACTCCAAACTGAAACGACTGCTACTCAGACCAACCACTCAAGACCTAACCTGCTAGAAACATACAAACCACTCCTCGCACCTACCATCCCCTCCATTATCCCCCCCTTCCCCTACCAAGACATGACCAGACCACCCCTCCCCATCCCTTCCAAACCACCACCCCTGCCAACCCCTCCCCCACCTAACCCTCCCCCATCCACCCCCCACACCGACCCCGACCCCGACCTCGCCGCCCTACAAATGGACAATTATCTCCTTGTCCGCAAGGTAAAGATCCCCGGCGCTCTTCGACAAGAGTAGGCTAATGCCGGCACCATGGAAAAATCAGCTTTATCGACACTCCTCCCCAACCCCAACCACAGACTAGATGCCGACCAACCCCACTACCAGGTTGGTGTATTCAAAATCCTGAAAGTACCTCAGTACACATTGACCGTGCAGGTTACCACCCACCCTCATCACGAGCGGATTTCAACCGAGGTAACCCCAAAATTAGCTAAACTCAACTAACTTAACCTAACCTAACCTAACCTAGCGGAACATGCCGAGTGCTTCCGACACGTCCAGACCTGTCCTCGCTTCACAAGCAACACGGTCAGTGAGAGTGAACAGTCAGCACTGGGCACCCCAACACGGCGCCACCCTTTGTCTGTGCCCTTCATCATATTTCATTACATTTTTAGATTTTTAGATTCTGCGGATTGTTCTTTTTCCTTGTAATTCATCATAGGATATAACTCATAAAACATCTACTACCAAAATTTGGACATATTTTGTCATTTCTTTTTAACCTTTGATCTCACGAGTTAGAACACTTCTGCAACACAGCACTCAAGATCAGATAACCAACATTCCCATCTCATCACGTGTCCGGAACGTTTTAGGGGGAGCTTTAGAGGGAAAACCCGAGTTGTAATTTTGTGCTTCGAAAGACAAAATCGAACATCATTTCTGCATTTTTTTCTTCAAATCGCATTGTGACTGGCATGAAGGTTAAATATTGTCACGTGATCTTATGTTAGGATGTCAAGATTTTAAAAAGCCAAGAGAGCGAAAGTTCCGACATGGCCAGAAGATGCAGTGGATTATTGTTAGTGCAACGATATATACATGTCATTTAATATATACAATTCGAATTCTTCTTCTTTGAGATAAAGGCCTCCAAAGACACACATGTCAGGTGACATCTCAAACATGCCCGAGGAAATAACTCCTTCCCCGTTGCTCTGAGCTTCCTAAAATATTGCACAGCTGGATTCGGCTCATCAGGTAACCCCATACAATTAATTTAATCAAAATGTAGCATATTGGGTGTTAATTTGGACCATTCACTTGCCGATTTGCCGTGAAATAGGCCCAATGGGAAAAGTGTAGCCGGTACGTTGACCCGGGTAATGCAGCCAACGGCGTGTCATCACTTTTAGACATTTTCCAGCACCAGACCCAATCTTGAAAAGCTATAAAAACGGCCGCCTTTTCTTTACACCCTTCCCCCGGGTGCACGTGCCACGTGCGGCAAAAAATGTTTGCACTGCCGAGCTTGAAGATTGTCTTAGATATACCATTGTGTCGGTTTGGTATCAATCGGTTCATTGGTTCGCGAGCTATGCCGGCTGAAACCGAGCCGTTAAGCGTCATGAGCGGACATGATACCGATGGCGCCGCTCTGGTGGTGGGTTTGTGAAGGAACTCACAGCAAGCCCAGAGTGGGCTTGCTGTGATTAATACTATATTCTAGTTTCTAGAGGAGGTGCAGGTAATTTCCAATGATCAAATTTGAACAACATTGAAACAACCTCTCTTATGATGTGTAGTTCGTTTTATTATCAAATCATTTCACCCTGTCACTTTGCCCTTAAAGTGAATTGGGAGCAATTGGCCACTCAACGTCTTGTAATAAAAACGCGTCATACATCTTCTGTGTAATGTGCTGACAATTTCCAATGTTCTCACTAAACGAAAATCGAACGTGCTACATTTGTATATCATCTTGATATAAAAATGTAGGTTTGAACGTTTTACTCCATGAAGGTTTAACCATTCATTTTTTTACCTTTTAACATGAAGCTGTTCGGCATTATTAAGGTTCCGACATAGCTCGATGCACGTCAAGCGCCGACGGTTGCTGCCCAGAGGATCCGTAGGGCGGCCGAGCGGTGGCACGACAAAAAGTAAAGGTCCACTCTTCAACAATACTGAGCAACATCGGCTCTGCCACGACAAAATGGCGTAGGAGAAATTCACGGTTGTAGATGCATTATTTCCACTCAACGCCCATAGGCGTAATGTTCTTCCACAATATCGAGAAAACCTGTCGGCATCAACTCCAATGGTAGCGGAAATCATGCCAGGCACATCGCCTATTGTATCAAATATGAAAATCTGCCTGTAACTTTGGCGTTGGGGCCCATTAATATTCAGGGAATGGTTTCGCGCCCCGCCATATTATGAATAGTGGGCGGTCGGGGACGGGCCACGGGCCGTGGGCTTCGCCGCCGTCTATGGTGGAAAATAGTTCCCGAAGACAATACGCAAAGTAACAATATGCGCAATATATCACTGTAAGTGGCAATGAAATTGACGTCTGAAGGCAAGATAAGTTTGATAAATGCACTTCGCATCATATTTTATGGAGACAGGGTCTCATAAATTGTAACTATATTCTTCGCGCACACACTAGTGCGCGATCCGGGCGGGCTTGTGGCGGGCGCATATTTCAGAGTTTTTGAATGGCATCAGGAACCTACCTGTTTTCTTTCTTTACTGGAGATAACCCCGTTGTCCGCATCAACCCTTTCCGGTCTTTCCGGTCAGATCATCACACCCCGTCTCGAGGGGGGTGATACATCCCCCTCTAACCTCTAAACTAAGCGTCGCGTGAAAACGAAAGAGGTGTCATCGGAAAGCGCTCGACGAATAGGGCCGAAACCACCCCAAAAATTACATCCCCCAAAAATGATGTCACTAGGGAGTCTGTTTTCACGACTGACATCATGTTTTTGGCTTTGGGGAGTTCATTTTGTGGGGAGATGTAGTGAGATTGCATGCGAGGTGGCACTGGCACTGGCCCTACGCGGTGGCACTGGCCACCGCGTGGGGGATGTCGGCAGGTGAGTCAGCCAGTACGGCGACCTCGTGACCGGGACGGGCCGGCCGGATACGTGGCGTGGTGGGGCGTGTGCGGGATGGGCCAATCAGCGATCGGGGGTGTCTGAAACGCGGGAACGGTGTCGAGTTGAGCTAGGAGGGTGTGGGCTGTGCCGGGGCGGTCTGGTTACCGCCGAGCGCTGCGCAATACACGGTCCTGGCATCAAAGTTTTCTTTTCGTGAACTACAAGCTATTTCTGCCTTTTTTTGTGTTGCGATGCCGGGACCCGGGAGTGAGGACTCTGTTACGGCATTGCGAGTGGCGGACGAGTCGCCGGCCGGTCAGAAGTTCGACCCGCGCCTGATCGACACCTTCGACGGAACCGGCGACGTCGTGGGCTGGTACACGCAAGCGGTCCTGCTGTGCGAGTACCGGGGTGCGTCGCCTACGGATGTGCTGCCAATGCGCCTGAAAGACGGCGCGTTCGCCATCTGGCAGCAGCTACCGCCGGAGGACCGCCGGTCGCTCGACCGGGTCCGGTACGCACTGTTCGTGGCGTTCGGGATGGACGCCTGCGAGGCGTACGCGGCGTTCACGACGCTCCGACTCCAGGACAACGAGAGCGTCGATGTGTTCCTGACGAGCCTGCAGAAGTACGCCGCCCTGTTCGGCGGCGTGTCGGACCAGCAGATGGCGGCCGCGCTCGTGAACGGGTTACCCGCGGCCGTTAGCGCTGTCGTGCTGGCGGGAGCCCGGCCAGGAGAAGCGGATCTGCTCAGCACGCTGTCACGCGCACGCACGGCGTTGAAGGCGGAGAGGCGTCGCGCGACCGAGGAGGCCGCGATCGCCGCTGCTGCCGCTGCGTCGGCCGCGGTCGGTGCCGCCGCTGCACGACGTCTGACCCCGGCCCTGCGGCGGCGCTGCTGGACTTGCGGCGTCGTCGGTCATTTCGCGGCCGCCTGCCCGCGACGAGTGGGAAACTCCGCCGGGGGCGCGCCAGCGCAAGCGCCGGCCCCGGAGGCGTGAGCGTGCTCCCGGTGGTGGAAATGTCTGTGGACGGCGTGGCGCGTCGGGCACTAATAGACACGAGATGTACCGATGTGCTCATCTACGTCGGGTGCTGCTCGACGTGGGAGCCGCGGTCGGTGCTGCTACGCGCCGTTAATGAGGGGACGCTGAGGTGCGTCGGCGTCACGCGTGTGGTGGTGGCCTACCAGGGCAAGCGGGTTACGCTCGCGGCCCTGGTGGTGCCGGACAGACCGCTGGGCGTGGACATGATTATGGGCATGACCGGGGTGACGGCGCTGGGAGGCGTCGTAGTGCGGGCCGCGTCAGACGTGGGGGTCTGCACGGCGGCGGCGGCGGCACGGAGCGTGCAGGTGGATGCCGCGGTGGTCGGGGCGGCGGCACAGGATGTGCAGGTGGATGCCGCGGACTTCGTGGCGCGCTTCGACGCGCGGGCTGCGGCCTGGACGGTGGCCTGGAAGTGGGCGACGGGCGTCGGACCGGCGCGCCTGCGGAACCGGACCGCGCAGTACGCGGTGCCGACGGCAGCGCGCGCGGCGTACGATGCCGAGCTCGACTTATGTGTCGCCGAGGGCTGGCTGCGGCCATACAACGAGAGGACGGATGGGCCAGCGCGCGGCCTGATACCGTTCATGGCGGTCCAACAGCCGAACCAGGGCAAGGTGCGCCCCGTTCTGGACTACCGCGAGTTGAACGGTCACGTCCTTGCGCACACCGCCGACGCGGACGTCTGTGTCGACCAGCTGCGACGCGCTGGCGACGACACGGCGCCCGTGTCGCGGTCGTTGATCTGCGCAGGGCGTACCTGTAGCTCCGGCTGGACAGACGGCTGTGGCCGTATCAGACGGTCGAGGTTCGCGGACAGCGGTACTGTCTAACACGGATCGGCTTCGGGCTCAACATCGCCCCGCTTGTGATGAAAGCCGTCGTGAAAGCAGTGCTGCTCCGCGACCGGGACGTGTCCCGCGGCGTGTTGCCCTACGTAGATGATCTGCTGGTGGACGAGAGCGTCGTCAGTGCGGACTACGTGGTGGCGCATTTCGCGAGGTACGGCCTGGCGTGCAAGCCACCGGAGCGTGCGGCTGCCGGGACGCACCTTCTCGGGCTCCGCGTGAGCCCGAATCAAGAGGGCGCGCTCCACTGGCGGCGCGACAATCCGGTGGCGGCCCCGCCGGCGGTGCTCACTCGTCGGGCAGTGTTCGCCTGGTGCGGCCGACTAGTGTCGCATGTGCCCGTGGCCGGCTGGCTCAAGCCGGCGGCCGCGTGGCTCAAGCGACGCGCCAACGCCTTGTCGACCGGGTGGGACGACCCGATTGGTGACGATATGTTGCGCGGCCAGGTCGACCAGGTGGCGGCTCGGCTGATCGAGGCTGACCCGGCCCATGGCCCCTGGTGTATGGACGGAGACAAGTTGGTCGTCTGGACGGACGCCAGCTCGCTCGCGGCGGGCGTGGTGGTGGCCAACGCGGACGGCGGCGTCGTGGAAGACGCGAGTTGGCTGAGACCGGAGTCGCAGGCCGCTATGCACATTAACATGGCGGAGCTCGACGCGGCGCTTAGCGGTATCAATCTTGCTGTGGCATGGGGGGTCAGTACCGTCGATCTCCGCACTGACTCTGCTACCGTGCACAAATGGATTGATGACGCGCTGAGTGGCCGCTCGCGCCTGCGCACTAAGGCACAAGGGGAGATGTTAATTCGCAGACGGATCGACGTCATCCGGCAGCTGGTAGCGGAGTTCCAGCTGTCCATGACGATCGGTCTTGTGCGATCCGCCGACAACCCGGCGGACATCCTCACCCGTGTGCCGAAAGAGTGGCTGCGCGACTCGGCCTCGGCCAACGAGGATGGCGACGATGCGCCGGCCGTAGTGGCCGCCATTGACCCACGGCCCGACGCGAAGCCCGCGTGGATCAGGGCGGTCCACGAGGACCGCGGACATCAAGGGGTGCGGCGTACCCTGTGGCACGCGCGGCGGCTGTGCCCTGAAACGCGGGTGTCGCGGCCAGCGGTACGGGCGGTGGCTCAGGCCTGCAACGTGTGCCAATCGATTGACCCGGCGCCGGTCCGATGGGACCATGGGCACCTGAGCGTGCCGGACTGTTGGCGGTGCCTGGCCATCGACGTGGTACACTACCGGGACGTGGCGTACATGTCGGTGATCGACTGTGGACCATCACGTTTCGGGCGGTGGCGCAAGTTGCGCAACGTGACAGCGGGCGAGATCGCGGGGCATCTCCACACGATGTTTCTGGAGCGCGGCGCGCCCGATGAAATATTGTTGGATAATGCTACCGCGTTTCGTAGCCGGCGCATGGCGGCACTCGCAGTGCAGTGGGGCATGCAGATGCGATTCCGGGCGGTGTATGAGGCGGTCGGGAACGGCATCGTCGAGCGCCACCACCGGACGGTGAAGGTGATGACAGCTCGACAGGCCTGCTCCATTGCGGAGGCGGTGCATCGGTATAACACGACACCATTGGACGGCGCGAACGCCGCCACTGCCCCCGCCGCCCGCCTGTACGCATATCCGGGTCGTGAGCTGCCGATTAACACCACCGTCCGGCCCGACGCGATGCGTACCGAGCTGGTCGACGCCCCGCTCCAGCGTGGAGATCTGGTGTGGCTGCGACGGCGCGGCGCGCCCACGCGTTGCACGGAGCGGTCGCGCGAGGGCATCGTGACGCGGCTGCTGCCGGCCCCCTTGATCGAGGTGGATGGTCGCTCCTGGCACGTCAGCTGTGTGCGGCGGCGCGTGGACGACGGTGTTCGCGCCGCGGCGGAGGACGCCGGGGACGACGACGACGACGATGACGGCGACAGTGACGACGACTACGGCGCTACGGAGTGGGATAGGCCCCTGCCCCGTCCGCCGCCGCCCCGGCCGGCTGTCCGCGCAGTGATGTGGCCCGGCGACCCACAGGGGGTGGCGACGCCTGGCCCGTCGGGCGACGTCCCGCCTCCGCGAGCGGAGCGACCGGCCCCGGTGCGCCCGCCTGACGCCCCCGCCGACGAACCGGCCGACGACTCGCTGGACGACCTGGACCTGACGGTGACTGATCCGCACGACGCGACGTATGCGCCGGACGAAACGCTGTACATAGATTTGGACGGGTGGCGGGCTGCGCCCCGCCGGAGCGCACGACTGTGTGGTACGGATGGCGTGGCGAGTGGTGTGGGCGAATGATGTTTGAGATCATGGGGGGGTGCAGTGAGATTGCATGCGAGGTGGCACTGGCCCTGGCCCCACGCCAGCCAGCCAGCCAGTACGGCGACCTCGTGACCGGGACGGGCCGGCCGGATACGTGGCGTGGTGGGGCGTGTGCGGGATGGGCAAATCAGCGATCAGGGGTGTCTGAAACGCGGGAACGGTGTCGAGTTGAGCTGGGAGGGTGTGGGCTGTGCCGGGGCGGTCTGGTTACCGCCGAGCGCTGCGCAATACACGGTCCTGGCATCAAAGTTTTCTTTTCGTGAACTACAGGAGATTTGACAAACAAAAATTATTTGGAATCAGAGAAGGAACGCGAAATCGACCATGGCCGTTTTTTGTGCACCCCAAGATCAAAATTTCAAGTTCTTGAAATTTCAAAATTTTGAGTTTTCAATTATCTTTAATTTTTATTTCTCGACATTTCTCGACAACTTTGGAAAACCGACCGCCATCTATTAAGTATCCGGCAGAGCTACCATGTTCGTGTGTTCAAAATTGATCCAGGCCATTAATATCCCAATCCGGTTTGAACTAAGTTTACCCAAAATTGGCTAATCTACACCAACCTGACCTAACGTAGCCTAGTCTAGCTTAGCCTAACCTAACCTAACCCAACATAACCTAACATAACTAGCATAGCCGAACCTTTCACACAAGGAAACAAATTAAAGGAATATTTTCAAACAATTTTTGTTCTGAAAGATTGTCAAAATGAAACGCCTGTTGTTTCATCACTAGTAAGATAATCATTTGTGGTGATGTTATGCTGGGGTTGGCACAAGGTAGTGATGAGACGGTCTGCCAGACTGTAAGATGGGAACTTGCATTCTGCTTACTCAGTGCTAAAATAATGGCTTTTCGTTAGGTGTAAGATGTTGAAATGCAGTAGGATGTCAAAACTCACCACGGAAACGATGTCACTTAACTTAACTTATAAGTTATTCAGACAAAATTTTGACCCAACAGTTACTCATAGGTGCACCTTTTTCATTTTATTTCCGATACCTAATTTACTATAAGTATATTTTTGCAATAACGGTGCAAAATACCTATCCTTATCAGCTGAAGCTGATATTGTATAGTAGCCCACATCACAGGCAGTCCTTTTACGTCGCAACTGCCATCAGCAGAACAAGGTGAAGCTAGTGCAGCAGAACAGTGGAGAGGAGACAGAAGCTGGCGATTGGCAAGTGAATGCCATCCTGCCCGACATGGCGGGATATGCCAAGGTACGGGTAAACGGGCAGCATCTAACCATGCTAGTGTACACTGGGTCTCCAGTCAGCATTGTCAGCAACTGCACAGCCCTCCCTGCCCTCAAGCTGCGACCCTGTCGGCTGCGGTTGACCTCCTTCACAGGCCAGCATATCCGCCTGCGGGGCGAGGGGGATGTGCTGGTAGAGGCAGGTGGCCAGTCGGTGCGCCTGCGTCTGGTGGTGTCGGACATCGTCCACACCGCCCTCTGCTGGGGCGGGAGTGGCTCAAGGTGCTGAAGAGGGCGGAGCTTGATGCGCCAGCGGTTTGCCCAGTGATGCCCGGGCTGACGCTGCAACAGGTGATGGAACGACACCAGACACCAGAGTGTGTTCGGGGAGGAGTTGCAACAGGTGATGGAACGACACCAGACACCAGAGTGTGTTCGGGGATGAGCTGGACAGGACCCCCACCAAGGTGTCTTTGAAGAATGCCTGGGAGCCCGCCAGCGAGCCGTGGCAGCGCATCCATGCCGACTTTATAGACCCGATGTTGGGCTGTAGCTTCCTCGCTACCGTGGCTGCGGGCGGCGGAGTGGACCTCGCCTTGGCCCGCGCACTGATAACCTACAGGGCGACTCCGCACGCGGCCACAGGGCGTACGCCAGCAGAAATGCTGTACGGCCGGAACATCCGCACACGGCTGAACCTGCTGGTGCCGAGTGCGGACACAACCCTACAAGAGGCCGGCCAGCGGCTGCAGGAGTCAGCAGGCGGCAGGTCGAGATAATTTCGGCAAGGAACCGCCGTGTGGGCGCGGTGCTACACCGGCGCGAGTAAGTGGGTGCCCGGGACAGTGGCCGCGCGCCCCGGTCCCGTGACCTAAGAAGTGGACGTGGGGCACGCTATCTGGTCTCGCCACGTTGACCAACTGCTGGCGGCGGAGCAGCGAGGAGGCGAACTCGCCACGGATCGTGGCGGCAACGGAGAACAGCGACCGGAGCGCGGACATGGTGCGCCACCAGACTGGACACGTGTGGCTGCTGCAGCTCGCGAGCCCGCGATCGCGACACCGCAGATTGTCCGTAGCGGTGACGACCACGAGGACGCCGGCGAGCGTGCGCCGAGCGCTCATGCCCTGGAGGGCGGCGGGGACAGCGAGTGGTGAGCGCAGACGACGGCGAGGGCAGTGAGAATGCCGCCACCAGGGATGGCGAGCGCGGCCAGCGGGCGGGCGCGGAAGACACGGAGGACGGGACCCCGGAGGCTTCCCGTGGTGTCGGCGACCGCAGCAGCAGTGCGGCAGGTAGCGACAGACGTGCCGCAAGCAGCGGTGCTGGCGGCTGGAGCCGTTCGGCCGACGCGGCGTTGACGCTAGTGGCCGTGCAGATGGAGCGGAGAGCGGTGGAGCGGCGATAGCCGCCAACGCGAGTGCCGCCGGCGGGATCACACGTGGAGCCATGATATCGGTGGGCACGGGCATCCCACGGCCTCGGCGATCGGATAGGGCCGCGCGAACGCCCAAGCGTCCATTAAGGAGATGTATAATATATGCGTTTAAAGGGGAAGGGGTGTGGTGTCCCGAGCCCAGCCAACCTAGCGGCCGAGCTAGGAGCTCGGGTGTTTCACGCCCAGCCGGTAGATGGCTGGCCCGGTTGGACCCCGGCTGGCCGGCGGGGAGGGGGGTCGAGTGTGTAGTCGGGGAGTAGACTGGTGTGTCAGAGCGCCTGATTGTGCGTTGCGTCGGGCGTTTCGCGTGTCGTATGCTTGTGTTATAATACCAAGCCTGGAGACCCCTTGCCAGCGCGTGTTTCGTGGCCGAACGGTAGAGTCAGAGGACAGAACAAAGACTTCATGGAGACTCACCACGAGGCACCATGTTGATACTTCGATGGAAGAGATATCCACTGAAAAAAACATGTAACGTAATTTTTTTCTTCAATGTTTTCTAAGTGAAAAAAAATAAATTGTTGCTGAAGCAACAAAACAACCTAACAAAGCCTAATCCATTTTTTGTCCTGCTTTATGGAGGTCAAATGTGTGTAAAACTTGTCTTGTGAGTATATTCATCCACAATAATACCATACATTGCCCATCTGTCTCCAATGTGTCTGTGACATTGTACATTCAAGTATTGGCTGAATGTCCCTTCTTATTCACTGTAAAAAGCATCTATGCATACTTAAGATATTTTTCATATCAATTGTGTCAGTACCGCGGTCATACAACAACAACCTGTAAGGCATCTGTGATTTCACTGAATTGCTTGTTAGCAGAACCAGAAACAGATCTGAACTGAATGCTAGCAAAGCAGTTTTAGCTACCCTGATATGTACTTCAGAGTGCAATGCTAATCTATTCAGATTCCGGATCTGGACCAGCTGGATGCCGCCAAGGAGGAAGCGGATGTTCATCAGGCTGCCAAGCCTCGACCCTGCTGCCTCCTGTGCTGCTCAACCTGGATGTTCCTGCTGGCGAGCAGCCGACAACGCCTTTGGTCGAGGCAATGGCGGCCCAGGACCCAGCGATGAGGCGGGGATCGAGCTGGAGGCGCTGGCTTTCGTGGCAGGGTTTGTGGCCTTCAAATCCAGGGTCATCGATCCCACGCTGGGACAGGCAACCATCAGCGTACAGCCCAGCCCTGTGTCTGACAGCTGGTTCTGCATGGTGAGCTCCGAAGTCGCGTGGTGTCCTCGGGGCGCTGGATGGGGATGGCGCAGGGCTGCGAGCTGACGTTCAGCCTGTCGATGGGCCACACGGCGGATGACCAGCCCGGCATCGTCAAGCGGCTGATGGCGGAGCTGTAGGCCAAGGAGCCGCCGCTGAGCAGTTCGGAATTGTCCACATCTGCATCCGTTGACTCAACGCCGTCAAGATGGAGGCTGCTGCCCAGCGGCGCAGCCAGAAGCAGCTGCGTCAGTACTGACAGAGCTGCATGCAGGGCTCCAGAACTCCGCTGGTCGGGGGCTCTTTCCCATTTAATATGTTTTTTTCTCTCTTTTTAACGTGCTTAGAGTGTGCGTGCGTTTGTTCGTTTGTCGTCACGCTAAGCTTTAGTTCCGATCGTGGGCCCAAACGGGATATGAGTATGAGCACGAAACGGACGGTTCGAAAAGTCCCCAGGGCGACCCCAGCAATGCCGACTACCGATATATGCCGCGAAGAAATGCATGATTTGCACGTTGGGCGTGATGTAGTGTTTTTGTCAAAATACTTTATTGGCATGCACGGTACATGCACATGCGGGAAAATGTAGGCATGATGTTGTTGACAGCTACAAACAGCCTTGTAATTAGTTCTGATTTGTGAAATTGACGTAGCTGTGACCTTTTCTGGGTGTGAACCGAATTGGTGCCATAAACTGGGATAGTGGCCTGGTTCGTCCGGCCAGTTTTGACTGTCATTGCGTGTAAAGAAAGCATACGACCTTCAATATACCAGGAGGTGCTGAGTTGACATCAAAAGTAACGTTAAGGATTATACTTTATTGCTCAACGTTTCGGCCAGGGGCCATCGTCAGGAGGCCCCTGACGATCGTCAAGATGGAGGCCAGGGGCCATCGTCTCTCCTGACGATGGCCCCTGGCCGAAACGTTGAGCAATAAAGTATAATCCTTAACGTTACTTTTGATGTCAACTCAGCACCTCCTGGTATATTGAAGGTCGTATGCTTTCTTTACACGCAATGTCTAAAACCCAGGAGCATCTAAGAGACATTCTTCGTTGTATTAAACAGTTTTGACTGTCAGTGCTGCAACTGTGACCCGGCCTGTCTCCGAGTCGCCAGACACCAAGCACCGGTGTTGGCAGTGTGCCTTTCGCCGCGGGCGTTCGGGTGGCCACGTGTCTCTGAGTGGTGGGGCGGTGAGCAGTGGACACGGCCGGACCGGCCTGTACAGTGCGATAATCGGTGGAATGCAATGCGACAGCGACACTCGGAGGACGGACGGACAAGTCAGCTGCAGCCGTAACCCGTGTGTATGGCGATAGGAATGAGGTCGGTGGAGTTTGCGCTCAACGTGGTGGTGTCACAGTGAAGATACAGCAGTCGTTACCAAGGATAGTGAAGGCAATGGAGGGGAACAGAGCACGTACTCACGAAGTGGTGGCGCTGTTCGTGTGGCGCCACGGCCTGGGACCTTTGTCGTTGCTCAGTTTCGGCTCTTAGTGCTGGTATTGTGACCTGACCTCGATGGACGGCAGCTGAATTTGATTGGACGGCGAGGAAGATATGTCAGATTCAAAACACTGCCTTCATTTCATATTGGTTTGCTCGTGATCGTGACATAACTGTGTCTGTAGGTTCCATGTGTGTTTAGCCAGTCTTTCATGTTGTGTTTTGAAGCTCTGTTTGTTCAGACGCTGTGTTGTTCCAGACATGCAATTGGCGGGCGTCGTCAAGCCGCACCTTCCATATATATATATATATATATATATATATATATATATATATATATATATATATATATATATATATATATATATATATATATATATATATATATATTCGCCAAAGTCGTATTTGTATTGGCATTGGCATTCAACGACGGCTTTATGATCGTTCGAATCATTTACCACAAATGCTTCTGCTTGTACTGAATACGCTGGAAGCAACAACATAGGTCCCACATGACCACTTTAACGGTCATGGTCCAACGCAAACCGGTTTCTTCGGTCGCCTCCAGTTTTTTTTCACCCAAACCTGCCCAAATCTAGTGTCAAACGATAGCCTGTGGTGAACTATCGTGTAACATTTCAAACCGGTACATGTCAAGGTCTAACTTGAAGATCAAAGGTTTGATTAACTTATTAGATGGCGATATTGAAGCGATATCGACAAAACGCGAGGTTCGGTTGCTATCGCTCCAATTTCCACCAAATGGGAGTCGTTCGACGTGGCTTGTTATGTGGTATCAGAAAGCTAAGCAATCGAATTATTTGTCAAGGGAAAAGGCCAAGCTGATGCTTCGGTCGCCTCAATGTTTTTCCTTTTCGCTCAAACCTATCCAAATTTGGCATCAAGCGATAGCCAGTGGTGAACAATCGAGTAACTTTTCCAACCAGGGCATGTCAAGGTCAAAAGTTTGATTGAATTCTTCGATGACCTCGCGTTTCGTCGCTATGGCTTGAATTTGCAGAAAATAGATGTCACTCGACGTCGCTTGTTGTACGGTATCAGAAAGTTGATCATTCTAAATAATCTCGACTGGTCGAAATTCAAGCTGATTTCTTCCGTCGCCTCGCATTTTTTTCTCGCCCAAGCCTACCCAGATCCACTATCAAGGGACAGCCAATAGTGAACCCTCGAGTAACATTTTGAACCCAGGATATGGCAAGGTCAAGCTCAAGGTGAAAAGCTATGGGTCCAATTTGCACCAAGTGGGTGTCATTCGACATGGCTTGTGCCGTCTTATATTGTTACGAAATCTAACTAATTTCAAGGGTCAAAGGTCAAACCCATTTCTTCGGTCGCCTCGCATTTTCTCCTAGCCCAAACCTACCCACATCTGGTATCAAGCAATAACCTTGGTAAACCCTTGGTGAACCTCGAGTAACATTTGAAACCGGGACATGTCAATGTCAAACCACAAGATCAAAAGTTAGCTTAAATTGTTCGAAGTCCTCACGTCTCGTCGCTAAGTCTTCCGTTTTCATCAAGTGGGTGCCATTCGACGTGCCGTGAGGTACTCCAGGAAACTGTTCAGGAAATACATTAATTTTCAAAGTCAAAGGTCAAACTCATTTCTTCGGTCGCCCCCGTTTCTTCGTTTGCTCCCAAAGCTTGGGAGAAATGTTTGGTATTAAGAGATAGCCCGTGGGCTACTCTCGAGTAACATTTCAACCCGGGACATGTCAGGTCAAGCCTCAAGTACAAAGGTTAGTTCTAATTTTTCAAAGTCCCCGCGTTTCGTCGCTATGGCTTCAATTTGCATTATATGGGTGTCATTCAACGTGGCTTGCCGTACGGTATCAGAATGCTAAGCCATATAAATAATTTCGAAGGTGTCGAAGGTCTGGTGTGTGTACAATGATTGTGTGCAATAGGAATAGAAGGATGAAATCTCTTTTTGTTTGCAGCCGTTGTGATAGAAGGCACTCATATCCTATATGACAGGGAACTCCCCCAAGAAATCCGTCATATTCTGCTCGGACGGCGCTCTCATCGCTGGTTTTTAATTTACACTGCCACATTGCTGTTCCAGACATATAAAATATAGAACTTTTGTTTTCAAATTGTCCGCTTTCCTCTTCATGGTTCAGCGAAAGCTGTCAAATTTGCAAGAGCAGCCACACGTGAATGCGCACGATTTTGTAACATGTAACCAGGGTTCATAACCGCGAGAGAGCAATGTTGTAATCAGGGGTGGATCCAAGATTGTCATGGGGGAACTTGTCTGGAAGGGCGCCATTTCTTTTGAGCGGCGCCACTGCAGCACCCGGAGGGGCACCTCCGGCTGAAAAATTCGAGCGGGTGCACTGGAACCCTTTTCAGAGGGGCGCCTTTTTCCCCACCGGAGGGACGCCACCTTCATTGTGGGAGGCACATGCCCTCAGTGCCACACCCTTTATCTGCCCTGGTTGTCATTGCATCGAAATGTGTCCGCGTAAAACAGGAAATCATGGGAAAGGTTATTGTATGTCCATATTTACTACCATGAAACCATTGTCCAATATTTTCTGTTTTTCCTGCTACAAGAGGGCAACGTTCAACGTACTTACAACATTGCTCTATGGTGATTGTGAAATCGGGCCCAGCGCAAACGACATAAAGCTATGTTCATAGGCAGTGATAAGGAGCGAAACTTGTTAATTTTGGCGGAATTTTGGTTCCCCCAAATATTTTTTTTAGCAATGGTAAATCTGAAAATCAGGCATTGAAAGTGAAGTGGCTGTAATCCAAGGATTTTTTTGGGAGGGGGGAGGTGAGGCGCCTACATCCTGTCCAAGCTTACTGCGTCCCTTGTTTGTCCCCTCCCCAATGGGAGACAACACGCGAAAGCTTCCAGACGCAGCCGCCAGAGCGGCGACACATGCGAGAAGGACATGAATTGCCCGCCGCATCAGCCCGCGTCCATGCCTTTCGCTTGTGAAGAACGGGAAATTGGAATGAAAGAAGCTTACTAAGATTAATTACTTGGTGTTGGCGAGTTCAGAGCTGAGTTCCTGGTTTCGCATATAAGTCATTTCTGTCTCTAGGTAGAGTCAGTGACCTTCCGAAGGAGGGACAAAGGGGACAGTGCCCCTTTGTCCCACGATCCCTGAGAGATTGTTGTGGCCCCCAAGAATATCCCCGAGATTCGGAAAAATTACGCCGGACCGCTTAAAAATCCCGCTGGGCCCCCAAAGATCGCACCGGAGCCCATGAAATAATAACATTGGGGGCCCCAGAAGATACGCAGGGACCCATGAAAATGATTGGGCCCCAAAAATTGTAACGAAGACCCTGAAAATTACATTGGGCCCCAAAAATCGCTTCATGGCTCCCAAAAATGACCCTGTTGTTGCCAAAAAGTGGGACCGGGCCTCTGAAAATACCATTGGGCTCCAAACCGTCGCGCCGGGCCCCATTAAGATCACGCTGGGGGCCAAGAAGTCGTGCGGTGGTCATCGGGAATGACGCTCGGAGACCCAAAGACTGGCCGGGCCCCTAAAAATCACGCTGAGGGCTCAAAAGGTCGAACCGAGGGTCCCTGAAAATCGCGCTGGGCCCCCACAAAGTCGCACCGGGGCACCTGAAAATCACGATGGGAGCCTCAAAAGAACGCGCCGGTACCCCTGAAAATCACGCCGGGGCCCGAAAAAGTCATGCGGTGGTCCTTGAAAATCACGATGGTGGACCCAAAGACACGGGACGGGCCCATGAAAATCACGCTAGGGGCTCAAAAGGTCGGGGCATTCCCATGTATCATGCCTCCGCCCTTTGCATGATGGGCGGGCGGGGCCCTTTGGCTCCTGGATCCGCCGCTAATGAGACCTGTATGCTGTGTGATGATATCTGAATTGTGTACTTGATGTCCTCAGCGGTTGGTGTGATGTTTCGTACATTATGCATGACATTGTTTACTGGTTGATCTCTTATTCCATTTCATCATGTATGCAACATATGTTTTTTGGCTTACCATCTGCTTTTCTTGTCATGGGCTAATGCAATGGTGGAACGGGAATATTTAGTGTCCGGAAGCAAGGCATAACAACTTACAAAATTGTTCCTGCCTGGGTGTAATTTCCCAGCCATGTTATCTAATTTTATATTTTAATCTACCATCACTGTGCATGTAGTATGAGCTTTCCAGACTTAGCTTTGACCAGGGGATCTCAACATTGGGCACACGGACAGATCAGAGGCGGATCCGAAAATGTCCATGGGGACACTCGTCTGGGGGGGGGGCGAGATTTCCTCGGAGGACCGCCGCAGCGATAGTCCCTGGAGGTGCGCATTTGCCTGAATGTCTGTTGAGAGGAGGGATGTGTGCACTCGACCGTATTGAAAAGGGCACCGTTTACCCCGAAGAGGGCGCATTTCCTCTCAGAGCAGCGTCTTCGGCTGAAAAATGAGCGAGGGGGGTCGTTGCACTTTTGCCTTCCCAGACAGGTACTCAGGTCAGATGGACGCCATCTTTTCATGGGGGACATGCACCGAGCGCTCTCCTGTATCCGCCCCTGGGGTAGATGCACTCTTAAAGTATACACAACAATGCCCCTGGTAGCTGCCTAGCGTAAAAATTAGGTTTCTGAAGAACACAAATTAGGAGGGCACAATATATGAAGGCAATGGCCAGGCTCAAATGGATTGGGGGATGGGGCATACCACATTAAGGTCCAATATTAGAAGTTTAAATTATTGGAAGGGCACATCCAACACGGGGGAGGGAAGCAAGTGCCCTCCCAGGCACTGCTCCGACCGTAAGGTATTCAAGCACAGTACATAAGGAAGATTGTCGGCAGTCGGTAAACATAAACATATTTCATGACTGTCTAGAAATACTGATCATGCCACATCTCAGCAACACAATCAGACTCTTCCAAATGTGCTATACATGGGTGCCTACACGGGAGTGCTTAGTTCGTTTGTGTTCTATCCCTTCCTGTCTTCCTCTTCCGACGGGTCACAAACATGCGCCAGCGGCGGGCAAGGCACTTGGTATTATGGCAACGCAAAGCACGATCCGACGCTCTGACGCCAGTCCGCTCCCAACTCCTCACGCCACCTCACTCCCCACCGGCCGGCCGGGGGTCCCAGGATCAGCCCTCTGCCGGTTGGGCGCGAAACGCACGTTCGTCACTCGGCCGCTAGATGGGCTGTGCTCAGGACACCACACACCACCCCCCTTAAACACACCTACATCTCTTCAATCAGACGTTTGGACGTTCGCGTGGCTTGTCCGATCGCCGAGGCCGTGGGATGCCCGTTCCCACCGATACCGCGGCACCACGCGCGATCCCGCCGGCGGCACTCGCGTTGGCGGCTATCGCCGCTTCACCGCTCTCCGCATCAACTGCACGGCCACTAGCGTCAGCGCCGGAGCGACTACAGCCGCCAGCACCGCTGCTTGCGTCACGTCTGTCGCCACCTGCCGCACTGCTGCTGCGGTCACCGACACCACGGGAATCCTCCGGGGTCCCGTCCTCCTTGTCTTCCGCGCCGGCCCGCTGGCCGCGCTCGCCATCCGTGGTGGTGGCATTCTCGCTGCCCTCGCCGTCGTCTGCGCTCACCACTCGCTGTCCTCCGCCACCCTCCGGGGCATGAGCGCACGGCGCACGCTCGCCGGCGTCCTCGTGGTCGCCACCGCTACGGACGATCTGCGGTGCCGCGATCGCGGGCTCGCGAGCTGCAGCAGCCACACGTGTCCAGTCTGGTGGCGCACCATGTCCGCGCTCCGGTCGCAGTTCTCCGTTGTCGCCTCGCTGCTCCGCCGCCAGCAGTTGGTCAACGTAGCGAAACCAGGTAGCGTGCCCCACGTCCACTTCGTAGGACACGGGACCGGGGTGTGCGACAACTGTCCCGCGCACCGGTCCCAGGATCAGCCCTCTGCCGGCTGGGCGCGAAACGCCCGAGTTCCTCACTCGGCCGCTAGATGGGCTGTGCTCAGGACACCACAGTTCGAAGGAGGCTTTCCCTTGAATTTTTCATAGTCCATGCTTTTCTCGGATTCCTCGACCGGGAAGTATCCCCACCTGCTCCGCTGGATGTAGGGACACAGCAAACACCAATCCCATAAAATGGTTACTGACATATTCCGTGCGAACTATTAAAAACCAGCATCACAACCCTTCGACACACTCCCAGCGTAAGCTGGCCGCAGTTTGCTGTCTTTCGTGTCACACTCGCCTGGTCTGCCATCTGGTGGCAGAAACTCCACGATATCTCTCATTCTGAAACTGTGACTACACCCCCCCCCCACACACACACGCATGCATATATATATATATATATATATTGTGTGTGTATGTATATATATATATACATACTTTGGCGTTATTTTAACCAACAAAACGAGGTTTTGCCCATCACCAAAGTCAATTTTAAGGTTTGTCCCTCCCAGAAATAAATTTCTGCTTGCGCCCCTGCATGCTCCACGTCTGCCGGAAACAATGTTGGCTGCTACACAATAATTTCCTGAGAATTCCGCCCTTGATTTGTATATTTCCATTGCCTCCACAGTCCATGCGTCATCTTTGCAAACAACACATTGCATCGACATGGTCCTCGTGACCTGCGATGTCACTAGTTGACCCAGGGACAAAATTTGGACCTGATATGAAGAAAAATGGGTCAATTTACATGTTTTGGTCATGCCGCTATCCTATCATCCATTCCGAAACATGATTCATTGCCGGGGTGGAACTTCGCATATTTGTCGGGGAAGCTGCCCCCTTCCCCTTTTGCCACAATTTAGCATTAGGCCTATGGCGTGACAATTATCGGTCTTTATGTCCTTCCCATAATTTACAGAAAGCACCATCCCACATTCAATCATTATTAACGTTCGTCAGTGGGAAGAAACCAGACAATGAATGCCAGATGGACCTGAAATCTGCGTGACTTGATGGCGTGATTCAGCTCGTATAGTAGGTGAATGGAAAGTTTTAGGTCACAAGGCTTTCATAGAGACGGATACGTTCTATCATATGGTTTTACTTTCATTACATTATCTCTCTTTATTCAGAAACGACGACATGATACATCATCCATGAAAAGCATTGGGGGCAATGAGGATTTCATCCGTTGAAAACATATGACGTCACGAACAGTTCGAATCGCCGCACGGTTGTACCTAATGTTAAGGGCCTTGCGTGCGTCAGTGTTTGATTTTTTTGTTCGAATATCTAGCTGTGCAGAAACAGGTGTAAATACTGTGGTTCTGACGTAATAAACAGCAGGATATCTGAGTACAAGTTAAATGCATGTTCAAATGATTTTCAGCATAAACAACACAAGAGCGTGACCACGACCGGATTGGCGTCGGTGTATCTTTTGGCAGTTGTTGATTAGCAGTGGCAGTGACCGGGCTCGGAGGTGGGTACTTGCCTGGGAGGTCTGGATTTTATTTTTACATTTGTGATATAGGTTACTGGACATATGCTTGCAGTGATACCCGGGCGTGCTGATTCTCTTGAGTCGATTTTCATCCTGAGGTGACAACTTTCTATTCAGAAGACGGCACCACATTGGCAAAGGTGGTCGAATGTGGCGCACGATAGAAAATGGTGTTGCGAGGACATAGGGGTACCTCCACTAGGCCAGAGACCACTGGCCATATTTATGGTGGTTTTTGTTCAAAATCATTTAGGTTCAGGAACATGCTGAAGGAAACAGACCTGGAAAAATGATAAGCATGCAATAGAAGTGCTTGGTAATATTAATTCTCGGAAGTTGCAATAACAGTTGATCTCTTATCATTGTTGCTTATACGGAGGACATACAGGTAATCTTCAAGTATTGCCCCTCACACAGTCTTTATATCAAAAAGATATCTAAGTCACCATCAGCTGACTGCCAGTCAGCTGTTGGTGACATCACTCAAAGTATGCAGACAAACCATTAATTTGGAGATCAAGGTAAAATTGTTTTTTAAATATTTTTTTGATGCGATACTTTTTGCCATGGTTCAGATATGAGTGGGAAGCTTGCTTTCTGGGTGGGAGTCGGAGTGCATACTGACTTCTTCCGGAGTACATTTTCATCGACATTATTTTTTTATGCATGGAATCTGTTTGTCAGTAACCAACCAGAAAAACCTGTCATCAGTACCTACATAATATGCATAAGTATAATGCATTCTCATTTTTGGTCAAATCAAATGTCAAAACATAAAACAAAGAAGTGAACAATCGATGGCACCGCCCGGCAGACTAGTAATAATCAGCACTGTTTCTTCTCTCGTAGCTCATCAGGAGCAATGCATTTTCCTTTCACTGTTGGTCTCAGTACATGGCTAGCCATATGAAAAACAAACAAAAATACTGCACACTTCACCCTCAGCTCAGAGTGCATACCTACCTATGCAGCGAATTTCCTACGTAATATGAACGCAACTGTGCTACCGCACATGCCACAGTTTGATGTGATCAAAGTGAAGGATCAGTCAAGGTCTTGTGTTTGCAGTATGACACTGTTAACCATGTGTTCAAAGTTGCTGATGGTTATGACATCATATAAAAAATACCTTGCATTGATTGGTTGACAGACAGATTTCAGAACAGAAAATGCAAATGCAGCCAATTCTGATCAGTGGCCTCTGGGACTGCAGAGGCATCTCTTAAAACTATCAAATTTTCCCACTGTATGGGTGGCAAGAACATAGGTTTTCTGAGACGCTGCTCCAGAGCCGGAGAACATTGTACTCAGTGTGCATGAGCACCATCTTGCAAGTGCTGTTGGCGAGTTGTTCTTGGCAATTCCGGTGGTTGAGATTGATGAAGTGTGTGGAGCTGTGGTCCAGCTGGTGACTGCTACATAAAGTGGTTAGTTTGAGTGATGACTGTAAGTGGAATAACCAGCATTTTTTTTTGGTGTCATTCTGTGTTCTTATTGATATCTTTGTTCCCACATTTGTGTCAGAGAACATGTGAAGCCCATCCTATCCAGTATGAACCTGGAGTGCACAAATGTTTTCAGAGATAAAATCTCTTAAGAAGTGCCTTAATTCCCACCCTGGTTGAGATGATGTGACCATTCATTTTCTCCACCAATGATTGCTTTTAAGTAATGGCGGTTAATGCAATTGATGACGTCATAGGCACTATATTGAGGAAATGTGCTATGATATTAATGGTATTTTATGAGTTAATGCTGCAAACATTTACATACCTGAATGGAATCGTCCAGGCTGTGGCTTGTCCGTTTGTACCTTGATGGTGTCTGACTGACCAGCGTGGGGTTTGGACTGAGGCAGATAAAGCTTTGTTGCTTTGAAAAGGATTTATGAATTTTGTGGACATGGAATTCCTTTAAAGAAAACCAATACTGGCAGACCTTGGAAAAATTTGAGCAAATAACCTTGCTTGTAATGACACCATATTGTTGGAATTTTTTTTTAACTTGTGTAATTGTCCTCAAAAGAAAGCTGAATAATTATGTGAGATATTGGTATGCAACAGATACACTGTGCAGCTAAGCTTACGCTGATGCATGGTGTATCTTGTGTGTGGCTGCATCTGGTTTGTCTACTGACATTTGCTGAGTGTTCTGGTTATAATAAAGAGTTCAAAAATTGCATATGAATAGGTAAATCATAGACAAATCATAAAATAACCTAACCTAGACTAAGATAACATAGCATAATATATAAAATATATTATAGCATAATATAACCTAACTGGAAAACCAGAATCATTCCAAACTTTTCAGCCCTGACATCAAATCTTGGTGACATTGTTAGCTCTGCTGTTAACATTAACAGCATAACAAGGAACTTCTGGCCTTGATCGAAGGTTATGGACACATCTGGCTGGATATATTCCTTGTTGGGAATAAATAGCGAATTAAGCCAGAAACATGGTTTTCAATGTCAAAGAATTAAATTAAGGGGGGAAAGGGTAAAAAATTTTTTTTTTTTTTTTAAAAAAAAAAAAAAAAAAAAAATAAAAAAAAAAAAAAATATTTTTTAAAAAAAAAAAAAAAATTATTTTTTTTTTAAAAAAAAAAAAAAAAAAAAAAAAAAAAAAAAAAAAAAAAAAATAATTTTTTTTTATTTAAAAAAAAAAAAAAAAAAAAAAAAAAAAAAAAAAAAATTAATTTAAAAAAAAAAAAAAAAAAAAAAAAAAAAAGGAGGGAAGAAAAAAAAAAAAAGAAAAAAAAATAAAGTAAAGTAAGGTTAGGTTAAGTTAGGTTGGGTTAGGTTTTTTTTATGGAAAAAAAAAAAAAAAAAAAAAACAAAAAAAAAAAAAAAAAAAAAAAAAAACAAACTTTTTCTTGTAATGTAATGTAATGTATTTCGGATCCTCCCGAGCAGGGTTTTTCAGTTTCCGTCACAGAAGTGCACTAATGTGCATCACAAACCATCATCACGAGCATACACGACAACAACGAGTCGTATCACAGTGCTGATGTAAGCGATGTTCCGGAGGCCGGAAATTAGAGCCCGGACATGCGCAGCATGGCCGAAAGCCTCCGTCTGAAAACAGTGTAGCCACCTGAGTTCCTCACATCTGGAGGCAGATTGTTCCACGTCCGGCAAGCTCTCGGTATGAAGGATTGGTTGGTTATTTGGGCTTAGGGGCGCATCGACTGCGATGGTCATACAGCGCCCATCGGTATGAAGGAGCGGCGCGCGAATTCTGTGCGGCATCGTGGTACCTGGAGGTCACCGTTAGCCGTGGCCCTGGTGCTCCGTTGCGACACAGTTGAGCGACAGTTTAGTTGACCGCGAATGAATTCTGAGCCAGTGAACTCGTTCATAATTTTGAAAACTGAGTGAGCATCTGCCTCGGATATGAAATCCTCGAATTTGAGCCATCCTAGTTCTTTCAACGTGGGCGACACATGATCCCGGTAGTGCAAGCCGGCGACAATCCTTGCACCAAAGTTGATGCATTTTTGAATGCGTCGTTTCTGGGCTCTGCTACAGCTTCCCCAGACAGACACACAGTATCTTATGTGAGGGAATACGAGTGCCTCAATTAGCACCCGTCTCGTAATGTGAGAAAACTTATGACGCAGTCTAGCGAGTCCAATGAGTATGCGGTTACACAGACGCACAACAGTAGATACATGCACATCCCAGGACAGGTGTGAGTCAATTTTCACGCCAAGTAATTTCACAGACTTCGTGGGTACTATTTCCAACTGGCCCAGACGAACTGAGAATTCCACAGGTGTATGCTGTCTAGAAGATTGGAGAACAACCATCTCAGTTTTGGAGGGATTTACTTTTAGTCGATTCTGGATGAACCAGTTAAAGGCGACTGACAGTGATTTATTCAATCGTTGGCTAATGGCTGTGATTTCGTTTCGCTTCCCAGATTCGAGGAACTGGACATCATCGGCATACATAACAATCTTGCCGTGTGGGATATGTTGTGGGAGGTCATTGGAGAATATTAGGAACATGACCGGACCCAAGATCGAGCCCTGCACCACACCATGTGTCACCGACAGAGGGCTAGAATCCTTCACCGTTTGCGAACGGCCCTCAAGCCACGCTCGGAACCATTCGGAGTTGACGCCGTACCATCCGAGCTTGTCCATGAGGCGACTATGCTCCACGCTGTCGAACGCCTTTGAGGTGTCAGCTGCAACCAGTGGAGTGATCTCGCCTTGGTCGATTTTGAGGGTAGCGTGGATGACCGTGTCTAGCAGAGCCATCTCGGTAGACAGGCCGGGCCGGAAACCGTACTGTTCTGGGCACAGTAGATGATGACTAGTCAGATAGTCTATCAGTTGTGTACACACGACACGCTCGCAGAGTTTTTCGACCACTGGCAATATCGATATTGGCCTGTAGTTGTGTGGGTCGTTTGCATTACCACTTTTGTGCAGGGGTGTTACCATCGCCGTTTTCCATGACGGTGGCAGTTCACAGCTTGTGATGCATGAGTTGATAATGTTTAACAGGTGCGGGCCGACCACACTAAACGTCATCCTGAGCATCTGGATGGTGATGCCATCAGCTCCGGACGCTCGTGAGCCACCCATGCGCTGCAACGCTTTTGACAGCTCTGGCATCGTCACAGGATACGGTGTGAATGCGCCGCTACAGACACGTGGGGGTCTTGGCCAGAGGGGCTCTCCGGGCGGCGCCATCGCTAGATCAGCAGCTATCGCTGCACCGACGCCGGTGAAATGCCGGTTGAGCCGTTCATGCCAATCAGGCGGTTGAATGGTTGTGCCAGGCTCTTCTATCGTTGACTTGCTGGAGGCAATAATGAACTTGCGGATGTTCTTCCACGGTGTGCGGGTACCAGCAGTATGAAAGTATTCTGTGCATGCGTGATGTTGAGCCGTTCGGAGTGCGCTCTTGTGCTCACGGTAATTCCGCTGGGCTTCTTCGCTTCGTGCTGCATCTCTGTGCTCGCGCGCCTGTTTCAGTGCTGCCCTTGCTGTATGAACGTCATCATGCTGCAACCAAGGCGGCGACCGGTGCTTCAGCTTGATTTGACGAAGGGGCATGTGATGGTCGATTATTGGCTGCCATGCAGCCAGCCATGCGTCCCACTTGTCCGAGGTGTTGGTCGCTTGATAAACAGCGGACCAGTCGGCCAACAGCAGATCTAGGCACAAAGCATTTTGATCTAAGCGTCTTGTCGATCGGATGGTAATGACGGTGGGCTGAGGGCGACGCCTGTCAATTGTGATAGATGCAGCAATGACGTCGTGGTCGCTGAAATCTGTGTGAATGACTCGAACTTCTGTGGTCAGGTCAGACCGATTTGTGATGAGATGATCGAGGAGACTCGGGCTGTCTCCTTCTCGTCGTGGTGGGTGTGTGACGTTGGTTGTCAGCTGGCTGAGGGACAGATCGCAAAGCGTACGCAGATAAGCCCGCACACCCGGTTTGTCGGGCTGCAGCACGTCAAAGTTGGTGTCACCGAGAAGAAAGATGGGCTTGCCCAGGGTTAGGACGTGTGCCAGCTGATCATGTAGCTCCTCATTGGCCGGTGTCACTGCACTATTTGGGGAACGGTATACAGCTCCAATGACAACTGTTGTTAGATCAATCACAGTGATCCACAGTGATTCTAGAGATGAGTTCGGTGTAGGCACCCACAATGGCTCGACAGTGAGGCGATTACGGGAGATAATAGCGACTCCACGCCCGTGCGACACTTCCCTCCGCCTGATGTTGAAGCCAGGTAAGATGAGGGTGCTGTCGTCCATATCTACGGAGAGCAGTGTCTCGGTGGCGCAGAATATGTCAAATTGCTCGGTCGATAGCAGTTGGTTGATGTCTAGGTGTTTGGTCAGCGAGCTGACATTCCCGTGGCCGATTTTGAGTCGACGACAACGTCTCTGTTGCTGGACTTTACCGACGTTCTGCGTTTGACGAAGCGTCAATCGTGGAGGCTGCAAGAGACATCGGCTGAATGTTCGCCGTGGAGGTGGCATTGCACTCGCAGTGCTTTGTACAGCTGAGGGAGTTGGGCGGCACTCTACACGATGGGGGGCTTCCCCAGTGCCGGGAGTAGTCTGCAGAGCAGCACTCCTTTGAGCTGATGTTATTGCTCGTTGCCTTGCTCTTCGCTTCACTTGTTGTCCGCCCCGACATCCTCGCCTCCTCAGCCGTCGCCGGCGTCCGACCGGGACCGATTCGGCGGGACGGACCAGGCCAGGGGACGGCTCGACAATATTGTCTTTAGCGCCGGTCGCGGCCGGGCTCGGCTGGCCGGGGTCGGTCCGGACCTCCGAATACGCAGACATCTGCGGCGGCTGTCCTAGGGGGCGGGGTTGACGGGGGTGGAGAGGTGCGAAACGATTGATGGTGGTGTGCCTGCGCGTTTCTGACTGGTGGCTGTTTTGTTGTTTGTTGATTTGCTGATTTATCATGTGCTTGCATTGATTATGGAATTTCTATGACTGGATCGGGAACTTGGCTTAATTACGAATCTTGTCTCACGCTTCAGACGGTTTTCTCAGGTAATGTGGCTCGCCCTCACACATTACAACCATCAGTATCCGTTGAAGTATTCAAACTTAATATAGCGGTTTTCAGATGATTAAGACACTCACAGTTTTCGGCGCCGTCACACATTCACCGTTAGATGTTCGGATTCACGTAAGCACACTACAACACAGCGATGTTCTCTTGCTCCGGATAAATATATGAAACAATGTGGAGCGGCCGGGGTCGCTGTCAAGCGCCCGCCACCCGGCCGCACAGCCAGGCTGGAGGTTTTCTCCATACTTTGAGCGACATCATGAACACCTGACCGGGAGTCAGCTGATGGTGACTTAGATACCTTGTTGACATCAAGAAAGTGTGAGGGGCAATACTTGAAGATTACTGACCTACCCACAAACCTAGTTTATTTGTGCTGCTTGAATGGTCAATATGACCGTTCGAGGCAAAAGTTGTCACCTGTTGGCATACATGTTGAACTACTGTGTGTGGGATAAAAGTGTGACAAATCTGGCATGCTACCAAAAACAATTTGGACTTCCCAGTAGAAAATTAGCAGTGTAGATCCATGTAAGGGTGAAACTTAGTCCAAAATGCAAGGTAGATAGCAATATAATTTTCACAATACACCACCAGTGAATGCACATGCAAATTGGTTGCATGTTTTTTTCATGACAACAGTTGTGATTAGGAACTATGTACACACAATGTGCAGCACAAAGGCAAGGGAGTGCAAAAGCATTCAAATTTATATTGTATTATTGAAGGAAAAAATCAATAAATCTGGGTGAGGCACTGAACCCAATCTGGGATATTTTCAGAAACTATCTTCCATGATTTGCAGTTGGGCTGGAAGGTTGGTTTTGATTAGCCAGCCCAATGCTGGAGCTGCTCTGCAGAAGAACACCTGTGATGAATTTGAAAAAGTACATCTATAACCTAACCCATGATGATGGGGCTGGAGGCTCATGTACTTTTGGTATTATTAGCACAACACCAACCAAAAGAATCAATGCCATGTAACAGCAATATTTTGATCGACCTCCTAGTGGTCACACAACATTGGTATGCACTATCAGAATTTGTATGCACTATCAAACTCTTTTTCAGGGATGAGAGAAATGTCACCAAATATTTCAAATAATTATATTTTAATTCAGATAGGGCATTTCAAGAAACATTTGTAAGAACACACTTCTTAAAATAACTAAGATGATGTGACCACTCATTTCTGGTTCAAATGAATACTTTTCAGTTGGTAAGGGAAGTTATATCAAGAACGGTGGGAGAATATATACTGAAGAAAAGGCATGATGGATTTTTAAAGATATTATTGTGCTTCATGGCATTAATAAGACAAGTTTTCCACACATTTACCTCCATAAAACAGGCTGCATGACCACTGCAGTCGATGTGCCCCCTGCACCCCCCAAACCTCCATAAAGCAGACAAAGGGGTTAGTGTTGGTTAGGTTAGGCTCGGTCAGGTTTTTTAGCTTATAAAAATGTTTTGTATTGAAATTTAAAAAATAAATTTCCTTCTTTAAAGAAACAGGCTTGGCTAGGTTAGGTTTGGTTTTTAATTTGAAAAATTGTGAAAAAAATGATTTCGTGTTCTTCCATTTTTGTTGTCCCTTATATAGGATGTTAGGCCAGGCTAGGTTAGGTTAGATTATATTGCATTTTAAAATTATTTTCTTAAATTATTTTTGATGCTGTTACCTAATTCAAGGTCATATTTTGTTGTTATTTTGCCTGCAAACTGAAAAGTAAGCATTTGCACAAGAAATGGGTGGTCACATCATGTTGACCACATCCAAAAACATTGCATTGGAAAAAGAAAGTCCAAGAATTTATATAGCACCTTAATGCACAAATTTACCTTTTTAAAACTAATACTAGCCTAACATTTTGTTGGTTATTGGTTTTACGACACATCGACCGTTGAGTCATGTAGCGTCGCCAATCTCTCACGCCGATTGGCCGCGGACGAAGAGTAGCGTCAGGTGAGACTCGAACCCACAATCTTTCGATTGTGAGACGGGCAACTTACCCCTGACTACTCGTCCCCAGCCTAACATTTGGGAGAAAAATTGAAATGAATTATTTTCAAACAATTCACAAACATTTCTAAAAATTTAATGGAAATTAAATGGAATTAAAATAGAAGTAACCAAACCTAGTCTAATCCCCCTTGCTTTATGGTGGAAAACATTGGATGTATTTATCTTGCATCCAAACTAAACTAAACATCATTCCATTCAGATTTGCATCCATTTAACACTGCCCTTTGTTCCAGTCCTCTTAATCATTCTTCAATCCAATCTAGAACTTTTCCATCAATCTCATGCTGGTGTAGTTGATCAATTGGATGCACATGTGGACTGACATCATTTCCATAGGGTTTTTCTACGTCTTAGTGGATTCATTTCTACATCTCACACCTAACGAAAACAAATATGTTAATTCTGCTTCATACTTCTCTTTTTGAAAATTGGTACTATATTTGCATTTTGCCAATCTTCAGTTACTTCATTATTCTCCATAAACTGCCTGAAAATTACACCTAGGGGAACTGCTTAAAGTTCTAGCACACTACTAAGATCCTAGGAAAGGTATCATCCTATCCAGAAGCTTTATTAGGTTTTATATTTTGCAATTGTTTTTCTTTAGCTTCTGTTGTTTTTGTGAGATCCTCAAACTATCGCATGCCATGGCATAATTTTCATTGTACCAGAGTTATCTTCAGTAAAGACTGATGAGAACTGCTTTCTTAGTGACTCCACTATATCACAATCATCAACCACTATTTCACCATTTATCTCCAGTGGCTCTACACTACACTTTTTACTAAAACTTGTAGAAGCTAAAGAACCTCTTAACATTGCCTGCTGAACATTCTCAGGCTAATTTGATTTCATCCAGTCTTTTAAATGCCCTAACCCATCTAGCTTTATTTCTAGCTATTCTATATACTCCTAGATTGTCCTCAGAGTTAGCTTAGTTAGTCTGCTGCTGAGCATCCATGATTGTCCTCAGTGTGAACTTCCCTTGAAGTCCTCTATTGCTGTCTTGCACCAGGGACATGAAAACTTCGAATCAAATGGGCTCTGGATGCCACAGACGATATTTACCATCTTGATATTGGCAGCGAGGACAAATCAGCTGCTATCAGTATCCCGGGATTTTAGTAGTACATGCACGTTGTGGTAGGTTTCCGAAACCTCGGGAACGAGGCCGAGAATGAGGAGTTGCTTGCCGCCTCCAGGGCAAAAGGTCTGCCTCCCAACGCCGGCCTCATAGGATAAGCGTTTCCCCTCGCTGTGCTATGGTTGAGAATGTTATTAGAAGACATGTATGCATACTTTGAGCATACCTGCACCACCATCAATACCAATCTTCAGCAATTTTAACGGCGGCAGCTGTTAAAATTATTATTCTTATCAGGTGTTATTATACCAATCAACAGCAGGTTTTAACAATTATCATTATTATGAGGTGACTGTCAGGGTTGTTGCGGGTCGGCATCACCGAGCTCATGATTTAGTTAGTTGGTTATTTGGACTTCGGGGCGCATCGACAGCGATGGTCATATAGCGCCCATAACAATACCGAGCTGTTCATCCATGTTGTTGCAGAGAGTAGTTCGGACCTGCTTCCTGGTTGACTCGCCGTCAAACTTGACATCTGTGTAATGCTAGACAATGTGAAACATTGTTTCAAGTACTGCATTGCATGACGCCAGTGCCCTTGGCAGGCCGTTCTCGACAGATTCGCGGCCGAAACGCGTCATGATGTATGTACCAATCGATGTACGATATATACGAGTACCAGTCTCATGGTGGTCGGATAAATATCCTGAGGCAGTGCGCGCTAGGAAAGGGATGCTTTTTACCTTTAATAGTAATAGTTGTACCTCTAATTTGATAGCTTTTCTCGAAGCACTGGCGTTCACCAGACGTACCATCGTCGAAACGCAATGAGATTCATGGAAGGCGTATGTAAACACGCTAAATCGCTTCCCCTCACTGTCAACTGTGTGGTCCCGCATACAGCGCTTTTGACCACATGCCCCAGTTCCATCCACTCCCTGCCATACACATGGCGGACGGGACATCATCGACCCGGAAGAATTGGCCTACAAGATAGGACGTGCTTTGTCCGCACGCTCGGAAAATAGTAATAACGTGCTCTTTTCGACACATGAGGCTCGGTCCGAGGCGCTCTCTCTCTCTCTTGATTTTTCCACCACAGACCTACTGGAGTACAACATTCCATTTCCTATATCTGAATTGCCTGTAGCAATCAGCACACTCAAGTTCATGGCAGCGGATCAGGATGCGCTACATAATGATGGTACCAAACGTTTACCAGCAACAGCTTTAGAAACACTTTCGGGCCTTAATTAAAATGTGAACATCAGGCACTTTTCCAAATTCGTGGCAGAACGCAATTATAGTGCCCATGCACAAACCAAATGCAACTGGCAAGGACCCGCTGCATCACCATTACCCCATTACCATTGGCATTACCCCATTCTGCTCACTTGCTCCTGGTGTAAGTTGTTTGAGAAAATGGTGAATATCTGCTTATTCCGTCTTTATTGTGGGCAAATCATAATTGGGAGTGAATGGTGAGTGATATAGTTCAGCTTGGAGAGTTGGGTAGTAGGGGTACCTTCAGTTTTCATGTGTCTCCTATTTGTGGAATTTATCTTTTGAATTGCGAATGTTAACAATTTCCAAATATGTGCATGCAGAATGTGTTCTTCGAGAAGTGATCAGGTATTTACAACTTGTGATGGCCGTGGAATTAGTATGGATGTTTTATACTACTCCAGTGCCTTTTCTGGAAGGTCATCCATGTGATGTAATCATTTGATGTGAATTAAAAATATGGAACAATGTGGAATGTGATATAGAACAATGCCTTTTGTGGAAGGCACCATTGGTGTATGCCTGTGTTCAGGATTTTAAAATTATGTTTGCATCTTTGAGAGCAAATGTCAAGTAATTTTGTTCCCATATGATGCCTACGTCAAAATGGATTTGGACACACTGTGGTTGAGCGCTTAACTAACCTTATCAGCTCCAGGGAGGTGCCTATGTCGGAGTCTCGAGCTTCTAGTCCACCCGTTACTGAGACTGTTTCTCATTGGACGTACCACATCGCGACTCCGACAAGCATTGCTTTCATGCCCAGTATGGGAGCTCCTGAAGTTTCGGCCCAGTTAGATGCAATATTGAGGGAAAAACTCAGCACAACTTTGCGGTATTGGAGCACGATCGCCGTCTCCGAAAGGTCGCCTGGTGACTACTCTTCCTAGTGTCACGAAATCCATTTGTGCCCTGGGTGTACAGGTGAAAGATTACTTTGGTCTGAATTAGTAACAGTGAAAATAAAATGAAAAATACTCGATTTTCTAACAAAAATATAGAGTGCCTTGAAGTTCATGGTAACAACAAATTGTCAGTATGTAATCTCGTAATTCCGGAGTCTATTTGGCTAGACTGATATTTTGGGAGGAAAAGCAAGGCAACTTAGAAGTGGGAAATGACTGATAATATTGTGAGTTCGGAGTAGAAAATTATGTCCAGCTGGGTGCCACTTTCCGCCTAAATTTTAGCACTTTGGAATGCTGCTCTTCCCTGACGCCCGTCTGTATTGCAGCGATGCCGACCAACAAAGATGACTCCGAGGGCGACATGGAGCAGGACGACAGCAGCGGCAGCGAGTCGGCCTCATCTCATGGCTCGGACACGGACACGTCCGACCTCGATCTGGACCAGTGTCTGGTGCGCAAAAACGAGTGCCTGGATCACCTTTACGACCTGGAGCAGCAGTTCGCCGCCATCAAGGAGCGGCTGTTCACCGAGAAGCTAGCGCTGCTGGACGACCGACTGGCGGCGGTGCGCGCCGGTACGGCGGCCGAGTTCCTGGCGCCGCTGCGCCAGCTCGAGCAGGCGCACCGCACGCGCCAGGAGGTGACGCTGCTGCTCAAACGCTACCGGCTCTCCAACGCGCAGCACCGCTACGAGTCGGAGCTGCTGGCGGCCGAGCAGAACTGGCGCAGCAGCAAGAGCATGCTGCACGACCAGGTGCGCCAGGAGCTGGAGGAGCGCGCGCGCCGGCTGGAGGAGGACCGTCGGCACGTGGACATCGCGTCCGACCTGTGGGTGGAGGAGTGCACCCGGCGCCGCCGCTGCCGGTCCAGCCAGTCTGAGGAGGGCGGCGGCGGCGGCCGGCGCAAGCGGCCCGTCACCGTCACCGGGCCCTACATCGTCTACATGCTGTCCGACAGTGACGTGCTCGAGGACTGGACGGCCATCAAGAAGGCGATCAGCGTCAGCAAGCGGAAGTCGGACGTGAAGATCTTGCGGGACGTCAACGGCCTCTGGGGCTGCTGAGACGGGCGGTCTGGCGCCAGACGGCGCGACTCGGGGAGCAGCGCCTGCCGCTGTCGGGTGGCGACGGCTCGTCTGTGCCGGGCTGTGGCGCCGTCAGACACGCGCGTGGCCAGTGTCGACAGCCGGCCGGCCGTCGGGGGCAAGTGACGGTAGCGCGGCGGCGGAGGCCAGCCGAACGGTCGGCGATGAGATCGCACGTCGCGACGTCGCTGGAACAGGCGCCGGCCACCGGCCGATGCTCGGTAGCGCATCCGAGCCGCCCGCCGGCACAGGGACGGCCGTGGGGTGTCCGCCGCTTCGACGCTCACTGAACGCCGAACCGCTCGTGTCATCTCCGGCGTGACCAGCTGATGACGTCATCACCGAGCGCACAGAACGCTGTGGTGTGTCGGCCATTTGCCACCAGGAGGCGCCTCGCACTAACTGCACGTCGGATAGATGATGAATGCAATAATGTAATGGACGATTTTCAGTAGTTTTTTGGCTGGTCGTAGGCCGTATATAGTTTGTTTTTAAATATCCTCTGTTGCATTTGTTGCTTTCTCCATCTTCCCCATACACCTGTACATATCATGCATAGTGTTTCAATCAGTGAAGCTGTCTTTCATTGCGAGATGATTGGATGAGTTAGTTTACTATCATTAACGAAAGGATGGATTGTCAGACATTGTTGCACCAGTGTATTATAATTAATGTGTTGCGTTCCCATTAAATATAGATTTAGCCCCAATTATGACGATATGTATTTTAATATGCATCCTCTACTGGAAATAAGAAAAATTTCCCTTTTGCTTATGAAATAGAAATAAATGCATGTGATGTATGTCTGCCTTGCCTTTCCGGAAAATACCATTGGCTATTTGCATCCTTGGGAGCAAATACCATTCATATTGGATGCAATCCAAGGATGCAAATACCATTCATATTATTTGCATCCTTGGGAGCAAATATCAAACAATTGTATTTACATCTGACGCCTAAATAAAAATGGATTTGGACACACTGGTTAGCGTCGTTATCGTCGTTGGTGTGCTTCTGTTTTGAAACTTTCTGGGGCTTCTATGGTGGGCATAAGCAACGAGATACTTTTGCGGCCTGTTGTGTCATGCTGCTTGACAATTAGAACGTCAAGAAGTCGAAATGTGACAAGTCTTGCGGAGTTCCTATGCCACATCCGTTGAATATGTCGGTGGAAGCATGGAAGAGGAATAGTGAGAATGTAGTTTGTGCTACTTTGGCATTTAATAGGAAATCTTGCTGGTGAGAGTGGCAATATGGACCATGGTCCTATGATAAGCAGGCCTTCTTGCGTGAATTCTGGTCCCAGCACCCGATCCGGAAATTCTAGTTCAAGTGCATAATTTTGCGACGTTTTTATAGCAAGGTTGGCTGTTTCATGCGATTGTGAGGAACTGGTGGTGGAAATAATGCTGATATAAGTATTTGCTGTTCAATATTTCCATAAAGAAAGAATGAGTAGAAATAGAGATTTCGCATCAAGCAACCGTTCAGATCCCTAAAAGTATTAAAAGCACAGTTGGCGTGTCAGAATATATTGTCCCCACCCCCACAAGTCGGATCTGAATCCGCCACACGGCGCCACAGCTGCACAAGGATATACCGTTTCATATAACTTCGGACCGGCCATTGCCAATTCGATGGTTGGTTTTCCAAATACATTTAGAATTTAACAGAACGGTATAGAATCACTCCACGCGTTCTGAGGAGGGGCCGCGGTAGCGCAGTCGGTGGAGCGTCGGATTCTTGATCGCAAGATTGTGTTCGAATCTCGCAACCGGCGGCATTTACCAAGTCCACCCGCGAACAATCGGCGTGAGAGGTTGGCGACGCTATATGGCCTAGCAGTTGAATGCGTCGTAAAAGAACCGAAGGTTAGTTAGCATTCTGAGGAGAACCACAGCGAACAAGTGCATAGTGTACCTTGACCCCTGGATCTTAGTGGATACCCATCCTCAGAATGGATGTTGGGAAGGTTTACAATGCGTGCTAGATCCAGAATATCTTGTGTACCGCATACGCATAATAATAAATTGGGTTAGGCAACTCAACAGTCGCTCAACATCCTCTCACCGGGTCACCTATCTATTGAGCTGGAGCACCCTGGTACAACCCTAGCTCCAGAGCCAAAAACGCTCCAGCGAAAAAGAAATCTTTCAGTTCGCTGGAACTTTCCAACGTTTTCCCGAGAAACATACATGCCGCTGACAGTTACAGTGCTCCATGATCGCATTTCCTTGCAAACCGAAAAAGATGCAGGTGCTGGGGACGTCCACCCGTGCGGGCGAGAGATCCGCCCACTGAAGAAGCCTAAACGCGACAGAGATCATGTAAGAGGCTTCATTCCCCGGTGGCGTGCCGAAAGGGGGGGGGGATATTGGGGAAAGCTCCCCTCCTTGAGAAGCTGTAGGGCCCAATCGCGCCGGTCTTCGGAAAAATTGCGCCAGGCTTCCTAAAATCCTACTGAGGTCATTAAAAATTGCACCGGGGCCCTTAACAATCATATTGTGGACACAGGGTTGTGGGTGGCCTAAAATGACGCTGGGGCCCCCAGATCGCACCAATGCCTCTGAAAATATAATTTGGACACCGAAAATAGTTCCGGTGTCCCTAAAAATAGCGCTGGGACGCCAAAAAGTGGGTCTGGGGCACCTGAAAATACCGCTGGGGCCTAAAAAATCGCATCATGGCCCATAAAATCATATTGGGGGTCCGTAATGTCGCACAGGGGCCCCAGAAGATTACGCTGGGCCCCTAAAATCGCACCAAGGCATTAGGTTACGTGTAGAAATCACATTAGGGTCCCCAAAAATCGTTCCGGGGCGCCTAAAAATAACGCTGGGGCTTCATAAAGTTGAACCAGGGCCAAAAATATCGCGCATGGGGCTTACAAAAAATATAAATCGACTCCCAAAAAAAACAACAAAGGGTCTGCATCGAATGGACCCAAACACCGGAAAATGCAGAACATGTACCGAAATTAAATTATCCAAAGGGCCTTTGTACTGTAACTCCTAACTAATGGTTACTGCTGAGAGGCATTCATAAGTTCCCCAACTTAGTGCTAAAGTAGTTATGAATTATACCGCTAGATGACACCGTAAACGTCCAACGACACCAGAGCTTCCCTGGATACAAACAGACGGCAGGAGCATGTGGTAGATACATTGCTCCAAAAAGGTTAGGTTATGTTAGGTTAGGTTGCTAGATTCAGCTTGGTTAGGTTAGGTTTTCAGCCTTTTTGGAGCAACGCATGCAGCCGGCACATGCTTCTGTCATCTGTCATCTCAGGGGTAGGCTCTGGTGCCGTGGGCCGTTCACGGTCAAGATAACTAGATACAACGGTTGGTTGGTTCACGGTGTCATCTAGCGATATAATTCATAACTATTCGTCCATGGAGTATTCAGTGCTATCAGGTGACATTACTAGAGCCTGCTGATTACTCCGCCGTGCCAGTTTTGGCCAGACTGATTGCTGGTTATAGCAGTTTATTTTTTTATTTTCGTGGGGTGACACCCGTTGCTCCTTTTCGTTCTTTTTCTTTTCTGGGTGACACCCGTCACCCCGCGCGGATTTAATCGTTGTCGTATTTCCGTTGTCTGTTGTCTGTGTGTCCTTCGTCTATATTTAATTCGTATTAGTTAGGGTTTTTTTCCCCACGATGGGGAAAAAACGAAAGAAGGATCCGGACCCCAGCTCGCCACCGGACTCTGAATCGGAATTTCCACCACTCGTTACACCTGACGACCATCGCGCGACCCCGGACTCTGCCAGTGGCGTCGCCACGAAATTCTTCCATGGGGGGGCAATGTTGATAGGGGGCCTCCTGCTCCCCGAAAAGGGGCCTCCACTGTGTTAGGGCCTCCTCTTGCTTTTTAGGCTCTTAGTATGGTTCCCGAATGGGAACATGATTTCATATTGATGTCTTGTTTGTTCTTGGCATGGTATATAATTAACGCAAAGCGCAATAGCAAGAATCTTTTTTTTTTCGCTGAGAACCGAGCCATATCAGGGTATAAATAAGCAAATGTAGATAAATACGTCAGTGCCAAAACAAACCAATATCTTTATGCTTTATCGATGAGAAGAATCTTCCCGCTGGCCTCTAGATTGTAGCGAGCTGGTGGGGCTCGTGCTGAGCATATCTTAAAGATATCTCCCATTGATCAACCCACTTCTTTGTTCACCAAGTTTAACTGAATATAGCTAGGTTCATCACTACTGTTAGTCATTCCCACCAGCTTGATCTCATAAACAAACTTAAACGATCATTTCTCAGTCCCAGGACAACAATTTCGCGAAGGTGACAACGAGAAGTGGATTGAATTGGTTTTCTGATCGTCATCTTAGGGATTTGATTTTTTTTTCATAATATTTGGTGCTGGCTGCAAGGCACTTGGCACAGAAGCTAAAATAATAAATACTCCGCGAATAAATTCACGGCAAGAACAAGCATTGAACAACCATGCATCAATGGCAATGCAACAATGTAACAATGACAATGCATAAATAATGCAAAACCTTCGAATTCCACGCCGTCACGCCCATGGTTATCGCGGTGCTGTACCGTTTTGTAAATTATGTCGTTGAGAAGGTACTGAAGCTGGGAAGCTCTAATCATGCAGGCTGTAATCACAGAAGACAACTTTGTAGGAATAAAATACATTTTAAAACATCATTCCTCCCATTTAATATGGGGCATCGGTGTTGTTTTGTATGCTTGTGAAGGGGAATTTACCCCCGCAATGTTGGCTTTGCTCCATGGGCGTAAGTTTCTGAAAATTATTGGGAGACCAGTGACGCACCTATATTTGCGTCAAGGGGAGGGGGCAAACGTATTTGGAGGGGGTCCAACTACTGAATAAAGTCTTCCGATTTCGACCAATATTTTGTCAAAGGGGAACTTTTTAAATAAAATAATTAGTGATCAACTGAATTATCCTGTGGACGGGCCTAATCTACCACTATCGCTTCTGATTCGTCGGATTTCAATCCTAGCTCCCACAACCTGTTCAAATGTATTCTTTTGGTATTCCTTGATAAGTCACATCGCACTGCTGAAATTAAACCTGCACAAATCACTATAAAATGTAAAATTTTCCCATTTCAGACATTCCAGTTCATAGTGCCCGGTCGCCACGACGCCAACGTTAGTGCACGTGCACACCCATCTTGCGCATTCGGCGCATTCGCCACACTTCGTGCGATGCTACGGATTCTGCTGGGCCTCCTACGCTTTGTTAATTGCTGCCACATGATAGACTTGCGCCATATCTGACGTGATAAAATGCTTCGTATGGGCGTTCGCTGCGAAAATTCGATTAAATAAATTCGATCATTGTTCCCTTCTTACCATATTTTATGGTGAAGACATGCGGATACCCGCTGAGCTTTGATGCACCTCATATCTTTGATTAAACATGCTTCCAGGTTGGCTACCGAACCGAAGCCCTGCCTGAGTGTACTTCTTTGGACCCGTTTCGTATTTCTTCGTCTACGGATGTGTCTTAAGGCTCCAATTCATTTTTGTTAGAGGCCCAACGCATTTTCGAAACCCCTGCTCGTTTTAGGGTTTTGTTGCTTTTTTTTGCGCACCGAATATTTTTTATTTAGTTGTCGGGGCGCTTTCAAAGATCTCGATGTGTTTACTTAGTGCCCGGTATTTTTGTTCGTTTTGGGATCATGTTGCTTTTTGCGGCCCCAGCCTCTTTTCAGGCCCTTGTGCGGTCATATGGCCCCTGTGTGCCTTGAGAGCTTCCGGTGTTTTTTTTTTTGTTTTTTTTAGTGTTCCCGGTATATATAGTTATGGCTACAACGCATGTTTTCGGACCTTGCCGCTTTTTACGAGACTGCGCTTTGAAGGGCCAGTCGCACTTTCGGTCCCCGTTGTGCTCTTAGGGTCCCGCTGTGTTTATTTGGGGCTTCTGATGCACATTTGTGGGGCCCCAGTACGATTTTGAGGCTTCGGTGCGTTTTTACTGGGTCCCAGCGCGACTTATCGCGCCCAGGCGCGTGGTTCCGGGACCCAACGCCAGTTATCTGGGCTCAATGCGATTTTGTGGATCTCTTCTGAATTTTCTTTAACTTCCGAATCCCGCCCTGATGTTTCGAGTTCCTGGTGCCATGTTTTTGTATCTCACCTCGATTTTCTTCGAGCTCCGGTATGTTTTTCGATGCCGTACGCGATTTGTCAAGGCATCTGATGACATGTTCGGTGCTCCAGAACCATTGTCCTGACCCGGACTTTTTTGCAATCCCTCCTGATTTTGGAGGGCTCCGGCTTTATTTTTCGGATACCGATGGGACTTTGGGGGTCACACGGTGCCTATGTGGGGCCATGGACGCCAATTGTTGGCAGCCCGACGTTAATGTTTGATGCCCAGACCAAATTTTTGGTACTACCAATGGGTCCGAGCGCGAAATTTTTGGTACTACCGAATTGTGGGTCCGAGCGCGAAATTTGGTGGGACCGGTTCGAGTTTGCGGGGCGCGTTGTACTTAGCTGTGACCCCAACACGATCTTGGCGGTTCCTGTCGCAGATTTTCGTGCCTCGGAGCGAGTTTTCTGGGGCCCGACGTATTTACTTTGAGCCCCTACGCGAATTCTGGTCGGCCGACGCGAATTTTTGTGGTCCCAGCGCCACTTTTGGGGGCCTCGGCTCGATTCTTGGGAGCATATCCCTCTTAGGAGGGAGGGACCATTTGCCCCTTTGATATGTCACTGCGGCCACCGAAGGAGTTCTATTTTTTATATAGGTCCTTATGTGATATTTTTGGGTCCTGGTACGATTCTTCGGTCTCCAGGTGCGATTTTTTCGGTACCCGGACACTTTTTTTCCAGTGCCCAACGGGCTTTGCGGGGACTTTGAACCGATTTCTTCGGGCGCAGAGTGACATTCCGGTTGATAATTGATTTTTGGGGCAGCAGCAACCTTTGAGGTCCAGGCGCGACTTTTTTGGTCCCCAGTGAGATTTTCGAAGGCTGCGACGCGACTTTTTTAGTCCAATGTAATCTTTTGTGTCCCGACGTTATTTGCTTGGATCCCTAGCTGCCAGTTTTAGCGACCTCGATACTTTGTGGGTGTCCAATACGTTTTGGATGCTTTTGGTGTCATTGTTGGGGCCCAAGAGTGATTATCCATGTCCGGATTGTTTTTCGTTGCCTCGGCTTCATTTGTGTCCAAATGATACTGTTGGGGAACGATACGACTTATCGTGCCCCTAGCGTGATTTTCATGATCCGGGCGTGAATTTTTTGTATCCATAGGCTCAGCGAGATTTTCAGGGGCCCCGGCCGGATCTTTTGGGCCCATGTCGTGATTTTCAAGTACCCCGGCACGACTCCTGCCATTTCAGGTGCTTCTAGCAAATTATAGACCTCCTCTCGCGTCTTAGGGGTCTCGTCTCATTTCCTGGAGCTTCTTTACCGGTTTTGGACGTCTTCTCGTCCGTCTTACCCTCCTCCATATTCAATGGTCCTCCTCTCCCGTTTTGGAGGACCTCCTCCCACATCCTGGGGCCCCTTTAACATGGCATGGGACTTCCTCTCATGTTCCAGGGGCATCCTCTGCCAAATTAGGGGCCTCCTGCCACGCCTCGTGGGCCTCCTCCTTTGTCCTCGCAAAGCTTGTCTTGAGGGGATCTTCAATTTTGGAAACCTTGCCTCCTTCCATGCGTGCTACCTACCACTCCCATTTTAAGGGCCTTCTCTCATTTCCTGGGAATTCCTTCCGGTCGTCGGGGCCTCATTCGGCCCTGGAGACCTCCTACTCCATCTCGAGGGACTTCTCTCGAGTCCGGCAGGGGCCTCCTTTTTTCTTTTAGAGGCTTTCTTTTCGAAATTAGGGGCCTCCTTTTCACGTCTTCGGGGCCTCCTGTTCCGCGTTTTGATTCTATCTTTTCCCATTTTAAGGTTGGCCTCTTATCTCCTGGTGGACTCCTGTTCTCTCTTAGGTGGCTCCACTTCCAAATTACACGCAACCTTTCCTATCTCATTTACCTAGTCATTTCCTGGGGACCTTCTTACCCGTCTTGAAGCCTTCTTTCTCGCCTGGGAGCCATCCCTCTGATCTAATGGCCATTCTCTCCTATTTTAGGGGCTTCCTCGTGCATCATAGGGTCTCTTTCCAATCTTATATCGTCCTCTTCCGAATTAGGTGCTTCCTGCTACTTTTCTGGATTATCCTTTTCTATCTTGGTGGAACCTTACCCGTTTCGGGGACTGCTTTTACGTCTCCGAAACCTCATCTCATATCCACTGGCTTTCTCTTCCGTCTTAGGGCCTTCTCTCATTTTCTGAGGTCTCCTTTCCCGTATTGGGGCCTCCTTTGCAATCCTGGGGGCCTCCTTTGCAATCCTGAGGGCCTCCTTTGCAATCATGGGGGCCTCCTTTGCAATCCTGGAGTCCTCCTTTGTAATCATGGGGCCTCCTTTGCAATCCTGAGGCCTCCTTTGCAATCCTGGTGTCCTCCTTTGCAATCCTGAGAGCCTCCTTTGCAATCCTGGAGTCCTCCTTTGTAATCATGGGGGCCTCCTTTGCAATCCTGGGGAATCCTTTGCAATCCGGGGGCCTCCTTTGCAATCCTGGGGCCTCCTTTGCAATCTTAGGGGCCTCATTTGCAATCCTGGGCGGCCTCCTTTGTAATCCTGGAGGCCTCCTTTGCAATCGTGAGGGCCTCCTTTGTATTCCTGGGGGGTCTCCTTTGCAATCCTGGAGTCCTCCTTTGCAAACCTGGGGGCCTCCTTTGCAATCCTGGGGGCCTCCTTTGCAATCCTGGGGCCTCCTTTGCATTCCTGGGGGCCTCCTTTGCAATCCTTGAGTCCTCCTTTGCAAACCTGGGGGCCTCCTTTGTAATCCTGGAGGCCTGCTTTGCAATCGTGAGGGCCTCCTTTGCATTCCTGTGGGTCTCCTTTGCAATCCTGAAGTCCTCCTTTGTAATCATGGGGGCCTCCTTTGCAATCCTGGGGGCCTCCTTTGCAATCATGTGGGCCTCCTTTTCAATCATGGGGGCCTCCTTTGTAATCATGGAGGCCTCCTTTGCAATCCTGGGGCCTCCTTTGCAATCCTGTGGGCCTCCTTTGTAATCCTGGAGGCCTCCTTTGCAATCGTGAGGGCCTCCTTTACATTCCTGGGGGTCTCCTTTGCAATCCTGGAGTCCTCCTTTGCAAACCTGGGGGCCTCCTTTGCAATCCTGGGGGCCTCCTTTGCAATCCTGGAGTCCTTTGAAATCCTGGTGGCCTCCTTTGTAATCCTGGGAGCCTCCTTTGTAATCATGGAGTCCTCCTTTGCAATCCTGGGGGCCTCCTTTGCAATCCTGTGGGCCTCCTTTGCAATCCTTGAGTCCTCCTTTGCAAACCTGGGGGCCTCCTTTGTAATCCTGGAGGCCTGCTTTGCAATCGTGTGTCTCGTCGGCCTCATTGCTCACTTTTTTCCTGTGCATTTCCGGATAGGGGCCTCCTCAAATTTCAGGGGCGGCGCCCCCCTGTTTGACGGCAGGGGGCGACTGCCCCCCCTGCCCCCCGGTGGCGACGCCCTTGGACTCTGCACATGATATTCCACGTCTCGATACCACTGTTTATCATGGAATATTCAGTGCTATCTGCTCGACCATATCCAGAGCCGTTGATTACTCCGCCGTGCCTGTTTTGGCGTGATTGACTGCCTGTTGCCGCAGTTCCATTTTTTATTTTCGTGGGGCGACACCCGTCGCTCTTTTTCTTTTCTTGGGGTGACACCCGTCACCCCGCGTGGATTTGTTTCATCCGATCGTATTTCTGTTCCGTGTGTTTCTGTGTCGTTTCGTCTTCTTTAAGTTGCATTAGGTAGGGATTTTTCCCCGCGATGGGGAAAAAACGCAAAGAAGGAAACCGACCCATGCTCGCCACCGGACTCCGAGACGGAATTTTCGCCTCGTTGACCACACCTGACGACCATCGCGCTACCCCGGACTCTGCACATAATATCCACCATTGATGACCCGCGCCGGACAATCCCTTTGGACGACGCCATGGAAGCCCTTTGTCCCTCACCGACCCCCGCTCATACCAAGACCTCGCCTCACAATTCCGACCAGACCATCACTCTCCACGCCACAGACCCAAGCCCTAACCAGACCACGCCATCCCAACCTGATCCCATCGAACCTCCTCGAAAGTACTGGCTCTTTCATAGTAATCAAGCCTGTCGAGGAATCCGTCTCCTTCCGCCGTATTAACGTTTTCTGGCCGACCAAACAACTCCTCTCCATCTGCTCCTTAGCTGATCCTGATATCGAAGCCCCTGTCAACGGAACCCTTGTCATCAAAACCCAAACCCGAGCCCAGACCAAAGCCCTCCTCCGTACCACCACATTTTGTGGTAAATCCGTCACCATTACCCTACACTCCAACCGCAACACCACCAAGGGCACCGTCTTCGCGCCGGAGCTCCGCTTCATGTCTGAAGCGGATATCCAGGCGGAGCTCAGGCCGGAGGGGGTGACCCACGTCCATCGAATCACCTCCTTTAAAGACGGACAGAAACGTGATACAAGCCTCCTTGTCCTTACCTTCAACTCCACCACTCTTCCAAAGTCTCTCCTCGCCGGCTACATCCGATACCAAGTCCGAGTATTCATTCCCAATCCCTCTCCGCTGTTTTAATTGTCAGCGTTTCGGGCATGGGAGTAAAACGTGTCGCCAAACCGCCCGATGCCCTAAGTGCGGAGAAACACCTCATCCTGATTCTACCTGCTCCAAGCCTGCCCACTGCCTCAGCTGTAACACGTCTGATCACCTTACCACTTCAAATCCTCTGCCCAGTCTGGCGACAGGGAGAAAGGAGGTTTGTGGCCGTTAAGGCCACGACCGGGGTATCCTACCCCCAGGCCCGGCGATCTGTCGAGGCCACCTCCCCCTCCACCAAAACGTACGCACAGGCGACCAGCATTTCTCCACCCACCCCTCGCGTCAACACCACCTCCACTTCGATGCAAACCGACTTAATTCCAGGTCTAGCTCCACTAAAAAAACTTGCATCACTCACCACACCGACACAAAACACCTCGACTGCCAACACACAGACCAATCCTGCTTCCAACAAACAGACCACTACAGCGCAGACGGGACAGGCCCCGCAGTCATTCGGCTGCGGGGGAAAAACGCCCGTCAGCGACCCACCGACCGAGCCCGGTGAGACCGGCGCTGGCCGGTAACCACGTGACCCGACCAACTCCCAGCCGGCGGGCATCCCCCACGGCAGTGGTGGGCCGGCGTGAGCCGGCCGTCAAGGTCACCGGTCGACCGGACGGCCCGAGAGGGTCAATCCACCGTCGTCCGTAGCCAACCCACGTGTCCGCCAGAGTTATACTCCTTGGCTCCGACATGCACCAAAAGGTGCAGACAAACATTAATCACTTTCTTCCCGATGTCCACACTATTGCAATGGAATTGCCGCAGTCTGATCTCCAAATGGGGCTGAAATGAAAGTTTGTTTTTCAGTATTCTCACACCTATTCTCATCGCACTACAAGAAACATGGTTTTTACCGAATGATACATACAACTTTAATCTTTCCAATTATTCACTGTATCGTCACGATGAGGACCGTGGACCACATCGCATTGGCGGTACAGCACTATACATCAACAATGATTTTACACATACACAAATTACACTTAATACATCTTTACAAGCCGTAGCTTGTAGCCGTTTTCATGGGAGTAGAATATAGACGTATGTTCTATCTATATTCCACCACAAACCGACAACACAAATATTTTGACACAGTTAGAAAACCTTATAGGACATTTCAAGAACCCGTTCATCTTACTCGGAGACTTAAATGCACACAGCCCAGCGTGGGATACAAGAATGTACACAAAGAGACACTCGCGGTCGCATCATTCAACAAATTTTAGACCGGCATAATTTAGTAATACTTAACACCTGGAGAGCCAGCTTTTTTTCACTTTGGACACAACACAGCAACAGCCATAGATTTAACCATTTGTTCCCCCACCCTGGCCAACGACTTTCGATTGGACCATAGAAACCGACATCCACGACAGCGATCATTATCCCATCAAACTAACACCCACTTTTTCAACGGCTACTGATACCACGCCCAGTTTTATCCCCCGCTGGAAAATTTCAAAGGCCGATTGGACAACATTTCAGGAACTTTCTTATTTTCAGTACAACCCCAACATTTCTCCCGTCGAAAACATCAACTCAATTACAGATAAACTTTTCGAGGCAGCATCCACCACTATTCCACTCACGAAACCATTCACAAGAACGAAACCCAGTACACTGGTGGTGTCTAGAAATTTCAAAGGCCATTGCGGTAAGAAAAAGAGCATTTAGGAAGTATTTACGACATCCTCGATCATGAAAATTTAACCATCCGTAACCGCGAACGTGCGAGAACCCGCCGCATCATTCGCGATGCTAAACGCCGTTCATGGGCCGCATATTTACAGCAGCTCACTTTTCAAACACCTTTGAGTAAAATATGGCAAGTAATCCAACGCTTGTCCGGACGCTCCCCATTTAAATCTCTACCGGCCCTCAAAATCCACAATCTCACCATTACCGACCCACAAACCATAGTAAATACCATAGCTGATACCATAGCCCATAATAGCTCCGATGAGAACTACCGACCTAGTTTCTCTACAAAATGCACAACACACTTTTTCACACCAATCTCGACCTCTTTGAATCCGACAATACCGAGTACTACAATGATTCCTTTCATCTTTCTGAACTGGCAGAATGCCATTTCGTCCGCCGGTAGCACTTCAGTAGGGCCTGACAAATTACATTATTCCTTCTTTCGACATTTGTCTGACCACATCAAACAATGCATCTTAGACACGTTTAATTCATTATGGTCAAATCATATCTTTCCTGAAGCATGGAAAAGAAACAATCATCATTCCCATTCCAAAACCCGGCAAAGACCATAGTAACCCCAAGTAATTTTCGACCCATTGCCCTCACTAGTTGTTTAGGGAAACTTTTGGAACGAATAGTTATTAAAAGACTGACCTGGCACCGGGAAACAAATTCACTTTTCTCTCCATTCCAATGTGCTTTTCGGCATGGACGCAGCACCAGTCGATCATCTTATCAGATTAGAAACGGACATCCGCCTAGGCTACAAGAAACATCAACACACTGTCGCAGTATTTTTGGTTATAAGTAAAGCTTACGATATGGTTTTCAAACCCGCATTACTCCTCTTCAAAATTCAACAACTCGGCATAAAAGGACACTTAGCACATTATTTAATAGGTTTCTTATTTGGTACTCGCTCCATTCCACATCAGGTGCCGGTCAGCCATTTCTGATCCTCATATTCTTCAAAATGGCCTACCACAGGGAAGTTGCATTTCACCAGTTTTATTTAACCTCATCATTAACGATCTTTTCACCGACATGCCTATTAATGTATCATATTCTTTGTTTGCCGACGATAGTGCAATTTGGTGTTCCGGAAATTTACGAGCATTGTTTATTTCACCTACAAACGCACTAGACAAAATACATCAATGGTCCATGAAGTATGTTCATTTTTCGGCCACAAAATCTGCAACCATGATATTTAGCAAATGTTTTGTCCGCCCAATACCAGAAACACCGCTTCACCTCGAAGCAATGATATACCTTTTGTAAATGCGTTTAAATTTCTTGGTATTATTTTTGACCGTAGGCTTTCAATGCATAAACACATCAAACACATACAGAACAAATGTTTTCACCGACTTAATTTATTTCGATGCATCACTTCTTCATTACTTGGAGCCGACCGTCATACACTTCTAGTACTTTACAAATCTTTAGTTCTACCCATAATTGAATATGGATCCGTAGTATATACCGGTGCTAGCACATCCTCCTTACACATTTTAAACACCATTCAAAATAAATTTATCCGTATCGCACTCGGTGCAATGACAACTTCACCCATCATTTCTTTAGAAGCCGAATCGGGAATTCCTCCACTAGCTCTCCGTAGAATGCAGCAAACACTTAGGTACGCCACCAAAATTCAATTTCCCGCAAACCACCCCACACACGCGTCATTACAAATTCTCCTAAATTTACATCATGATTATTTAGGTCCAGCCGAAAAACGAACTGGTCTCACTATAGCTTCTCAAGTCAAAATATTTTCCGAACAACTTCATTTCACTATTCCACGCATTACTTCTCTTTCTCCACCAACTACACCACCGTGGCATTTAGCCGAACGACACATTTTGTATTTAACCACCACTCCAAAACCACAGCTTTGTCCAGAATATGCGAAACAAAAATTTTACAAATTTCGGACTCGTTATTCTCATCTTCCCTTTGTTTTTACTGACGGTTCGAAAGACGCCAACTTTACAGGAAATGCCATAGTTTTGGGAACATACAAAAAACAACATCGACTACCAGACGGAACATCAATTTTCATCGCCGAATTACATGCTATCCTCATTGCCCCCCGTTACATTCGCAATCGTTTTCTCTACCACCCCATGCGCAGCGTCGTCATTTGTTCGGATTCCAAATCTGTTTTACAATCTCTTTCGTCACTTTCTTTTTCACATCATTGCTATATTTCTATTTATGAAACGTTAGGAACACTTCACCTGATGGGCGTGGAGGTCCGTTTCCTGTTGGTGCCCAGTCACTGCGGCATCCCAGGGAACGAAGAAGCCGACACATTAGCAAAAGCATGATTACACCTCCAAAACATCATAGAAATTCCACCACATTTTGAAGGTATTAAATCATCAATACAACAAAGCATTCGACATTTTTGGACACAAAATTGGACACAAAACACGAACCATACACAGTTACATATCATCAAACCTGTCGTCGATATCTGGACCACATCATATAAAAAAAACGACACGAAGAAAACATATTATCACGTTTACGCATCGGCCATACTTTTCTTACACATCGATATATCTACACGGCTTCACCCAGACCTTCATGCCCATCATGCAACACCTATCTTACAGTTACACATATTCTTCTTCACTGTCTGAAGTTCCACGGCCATCGAAAAATACTGGCGGATTATTGCCATATACACAACATTCCGTTTCTCTGCCAACACTATTGGGGGATAATCATCCATTTCTGCTCAAACTACTTTTCAGTTTTCTCCAACAAACCAACCTGCTCCAGGACTTATAAACGGACTTTTTCCAGCACTATAATTTTTATTTTCCTCTTTCCGCGGCACGAAATTACCTGAGGAGGCTGAAGTGCCTAACCTAACAAAATGAAAAAAAAACTATTCGTAGCACATATGATCCGGGGAACTTGTGAGATAAGGTACATGTGAGCAGTGGCGTCGCCACGAAATTCTTCCAGGGGGGGGCAATATTGATAGGGGGCCTCCTGCTCCCCGAAACTGTTTTTTTGTGTTTTTTTATTCTCGTCCCCATATCAGATGAAGCAGCAGCCTATCCCATTTGGCTGTATGCACCTTCATTGGGTATTTCAATGTGGGGCTTCCCTAGGTGAGCTGCCCATAGATCAGGACAGCCAACACATGGGTGCCTCGGGATGTAACCACGAGATATACAGAATGTGATTATACCAATACCATTATCATCCCTTCTGTATTTCCTTTTTCTTTTTGCAGATAGACTACCACCAATTAGTAGAAAGGAAATGAGACCCTGGAAAAACCGTGGACAGGTAGCAAGCTAGTAACGCCTACGGAATTCCCAGGGTCACATGATGAAAGGTTAGGGGGAGTACAGAAAAGATGAAAGCATTCAAACAGAGATAACTCATGCAGAATATGCATGGTTGAATACGAACCTAACAAAATCCTCTATCCTAACAACTAGATTCTGTCTTCAGTTTTCGTTTTATTTGTATAATTCCATAAAGTAACGTCTAAGACATTTTTTATCACTGCCTTTTTCCTTGGCACCTGTTCTATTCTGGTAAATATTTGACAAATTACACTGTTCCAGGAGGTCCTGTGTTAGGGCCTCCTATTGCTTTTTAGACTCTTAGTATATCCCATGTAACAATGACAATGCATAAATAATGCAAAACGTTCGAATTCCACGCCGTCACGCCCATGGTCATCGCTGTGCTGTACCGTTTGGTAAATTATGTCGTTGAGAAGGTATTGAAGCTGGGAAGCTCTAATCATGCAGGCTGTAATCACAGAAGACAACTTTGTAGGAAGAAAACACATTTTAAAACATCATTCCTCCCATTTAATATGGGGCTTCGGTGTTGTTTTGTATGCTTGTGAGGGGGAATTTGCCCCCGCAATGTTGGCTTTGCTCCATGGGCGTAAGTTTCAGAAAATTATTGGGGGACCAGTGACGCACTTATAGTTGCGTCAAGGGGAGGGGGGCAAACGTACTTGAAGGGGGTCCAACTACTCAAAGTCTTCCGATTTCGACCACAATTTTGTCAAAGGGGACCTTTTTAAATACAATAATGAGTGATGAACTGAATTATCCTGTAGAGGGACCTAATCTACCACTATCGTTTCTGGTTCGTCGGATTTCAACCCTAGCTCCCCCACCCTGTTCGAATGTATTATTTTGGTATCCCTTGACAAGTCACCTCGCACTGCTGAAATTACACCTACATAAATCACTCTAAAATGTAAAATTTCCCAATTTCAGACATTCCAGTTCACAGTGCCCGGTCGCCACGACGCCAGCGTTAGTGCACGTGCACACCCATCTTGCGCATTCGGCGCATTCGCCACACTTCGTGCGATGCTACGGATTTTGCTGGGCCTCCTACGCTTTGCTAATTGCTGCCACATGATAGACTTGCGCCATATCTGACGTGTATAAAATGATTCGTATGGGCGGTCGCTGCGAAAATTCGATTAATTAAATTCGATCATTAGTTCCCTACTTCCCATATTTTATGCTGAAGAAATGCGAATACCCGCTGAGCTTTGATGCACCTCATATCTTTGATTAAACATGCTTCCAGGTTGGCTACCGAACCAAGGCCCTGCCTGAGTGTACTTCTTTGGACCCGTTTCGTATTTCTTCGTCTAAGGATGTGTCTTAGTTCTCCAATCCATTTTTGTTAGAGGCCCAACGCATTTTCGAAACCCCTGTTCGTATTAGGGTTTGTTGCTTTTTTTGCGCACCGAAGATTTTTTAGTTTTCGGGGCGCTTTCAAAGATCTCGATGTGTTTACTTAGTGCCCGGTATTTTTGTTCGTTTTGGGACCATGTTGCTTTTTGCGGCCCCAGCCTCTTTTCAGGCCCTTGTGTGGTCGTATGGCCCCTGTGTGCCTTGAGAGATTCCGGTGTTTTTTGTTTGTTTTGGTTAGAGTTCCGGTATATATAGTTATGACTACAACGCATGTTTTCGGGCCCGGTAGCGTTTTGCGAGACTGCGCTTTGGAGGGCCAGTCGCATTTTCGGTCCCCGTTGTGCTCTTAGGGTCCCGCTGTGTTTATTTGGGGCTTCTGACGCAACATTTGTGGGGCTCCAGTACGATTTTGGGGCTTCGGTGCGATTTTTGCTGGGTCCTAGCACGACTTATCCCGCCCAGGCGCTTGGTTCCGGGACCCAACGCCAGTTATCTGGGCTCAACGCGATTTTTGTGCATCTCTTCTGAATTTTCTTTAAATTCCGAATCCCGGCCTGATTTTTCGAGTCCTTGGCACCATGTTTTTGTATCTCACCTCGATTTTCTTCGAGCTCCGGTATGTTATCATGGACCTTGATCAGGTCCATGATACGCGGACCGCATCATATGCGGTCCGGCATATGATGCCGTATGCAATATGTCAAGGCATCTGATGACATGTTCGGTGCTCCAGAACCATTGTCCTGGCCCGGACTTTTTGGAATCCCTCCTTATTTTGGAGGGATCCGGCTTTGTTTTTCGAACACCGATGCGACTTTGGGGGTCACACGGTGCCTATGTGGGGCCCTAGACGCCAATTGTTGGCAGCCCCGACGTTAATTTTTGATGCCCAGACCAAATTTTGGTACTACCGATTGGAATTGTGGGTCCGAGCGCGAAATTTGGTGGGACCGGTTCGAGTTTGCGGGGCGCGTTGTACTAAGCTGTGATCCCAGCGCGATCTTGGCGGTTCCTGTTGCAGATTTTCGTGCCTCGGAGCGAGTTTTCTGGGGCTCGCTGTATTTACTTGGAGCCTCTACGCGAATTCTGGTAGACCGACGCGAATTTTTTGTGGTCCCAGCGCGACTTTTGGGGGCCTCGGCTCGATTCTTGGGAGCATATCCCTCTTAGGAGGAAGGGGACATTTGCCCCTTTGATATGTCACTGCGGCCACCGAAGGACTTTTTTTTTAGCCGATGCCACCTTTCGGAGTATAAATGCCCTCCGGGTATTTTTTTCCTGACCTTTCTTAATTTTCCGGTGCTGGGGTCGATTCGATCGAGTCTCGGTGTGAACTTTTGGACATCGAGTTCTATTTTTTTAAAGGTCCTTATGTGATATTTTTGGGTCCTGGTACTATTCTTCGGTCTCGAGGTGCGATCTTTCTTCGGTGCCCTGACACGTTTTTTTTTCAAGTGCCCAACGGATTTTGGGGGGGACTTTGACCCGATTTTTTGGGGCGCAGAGTGACATTCCGGTTGATAATTGATTTTTGGGGCAGCTGTAACCTTTGGGGTCCAGGCGCGACCTTTTTGGTCCCCAGTGAGATTTTCAAGGGCTGCGACGCGACTTTTTTAGTCCAATGTAATCTTTTGTGTCCCGACGTCATTTGCTTGGATCCCTAGCGCGAGTTTTAGCGACCTCGACACTTTGTGGGTGTCCAATACGTTTTGGATGCTTTTGGTGTCATTGTTGGGGACCCAGAGTGATTATCCATGTCCGGGTTGTTTTTCGTTGCCCCGGCTTGTGGGGGCCGGGCCGGGCAGCCCCGGCCCCAGCGCTGCCCCGGCTTTGTGTCCCAATGATACTGTTGGGGAACGGTACGACCTATCGTGCCCCTAGTGTGATTGTCATGGTCCGGGCGTGAATTTTTGGTACCCCTAGGCTCAGCGTGATTTTTAGGGGTCCCGGCCGGATATTTTTAGGCCCATATCGTTGTTTTCAAGTACGCCGGCACGACTCCTGCCATTTCAGGGGCTTCTTGCAAATTATAGACTTCCTCTTCTCGTCTTAGGGGTCTCGTCTCATTTCCTGGAGCCTCTTTACCGGTTTTGGACGTCTTCTCGTGCGTCCTACCCTCCTCCATACTCAATGGTCCTCCTCTTCCGTTTTGGAGGGCCTCCTCCCACATCCTGGGGCCCCTTTAGCATGACATGGGGATTCCTCTCATGTTTCAGGGGCGTCCTCTGCCAAATTAGGGGCCTCCTGCCACGCCTCGTGGGCCTCCTCCTTTGTGCTCGCAAGCCTTGCCAGTCTTGAGAGGATTTTCAATTTTGGAAACCTCGCCTCCTTCCATACCTGCTACCTACCACTCCCATCTTAAGGGCCTTCTCTTATTTCCTGGGAATTCCTTCCGGTCGTCGGGGCCTCATTCGGCCCTGGAGACCTCCTACTCCATCTCGAGGGACTCCTCTCGAGTCCGGCAGGGCCTCCTTTTCTCTTCTGGATGCTTTCTTTTTTCAAATTAGGGGCCTCCTCTCACGTCTTCGGGCCTCCGGTTCTGCGTTTGGATTCTATCTTTGCCCATTTTAAGGGTGGCTTCTTATCTCCTGGTGGACTCCTGTTCTCTCTTAGATGCCTCCTCTTCCAAATTACAAGCAACCTTTCCTATCTCAGTTATCTTGTCATTTCCTGGGGACCTTCTTACCCGTCTTGAAGCCTTCTTTCTCGCCTGGGAGCCATCCCTTTTATCTAATTGCCCTTCTCTCCTATTTTAGGGTTTCCCCGTTCATGATATCGTCTCATTTCCAATCTTATATCGTCCTCTTCCGAATCAGGTGTTTCCTGCCACTTTTCTGGATCATCCTTTTCTATCTTGGTGGAACCTTACCCGTTTTTGGGACTGCTTTTGCGTCTCCGAAACCTCATCTCATACCCACTGGCTTTCTCTTCTGTCTTCGGGCCTCCTCTCATTTTCTGAGGTCTCCCTTCCAGTATCGGGCCTCCTTTGCAATCCTGGGGGTTTCATGTGCAATCCTGGGGCCTCCTTCGCAATCCTGGGAGCCTCCTTTGTAATCATGGGGGCCTCCTTTGCAATACTGAGGCCTCCTTTGCAACTCTGGGGGCCTCCTTTGCAACCCTGGGGGCCTCCTTTGTAATCCTGGGGGCCTCCTTTGCAATCCTGGAGTCCTTTGTAATCCTGGGGGCCTCCTTTGCAGTCCTGGGGCCTCCTTTCCAATCCTGGGGCCTCCTTTGTTATCCTGGACCCTGGTGCCCTTTGCAATCCTGGGGCCTTTTACAATCCTGGGGGCCTCCTTTCCTGGGGGCCTCCTTGGCAATCCTGGAGTCCTCCTTTGTAATCCTGGTGGCCTCCTTTGCAATCCTGGGGCCTCCTTTGCAATCCTGGGACCTCCTTTGCAATCCTGGGGCCTCCTTTGCTATCCTGGGGGCCGCCTTTGCAATCCTGGAGGCCTCCTTTTCGATCCTGGGGGGCCACCTTTGTAATCCTGGAGGCCTCCTTTGCAATCCTGGGGGCCTCCTTTCCAATCCTGGGGGCCTCCTTTGCATTCCTGGGGGCCTCCGTGCCAATTGTTGACACTCTCTTGATTTCTGGGGCCTCCTATCCTCTCCTAGGTGACTCCTTCTTCAAATTAGGGGCCTCCTCTCACGTCTTGGAGACCTCCTCCCATGTCTCGTCGGCCTCCTTGCTCACTTTTTTCCTATGTATTTCCGGATAGGGGCCTCCTCAAATTTCAGGGGGAGGGTGGGGGGGGGCGGCGCCCCCAGTCTCACGGCAGGGGGGCGACTGCCCCCTCTGCCCCTCCAGTGGCGACGCCCTTGCATGTGAGCCCACCTTGCCTCCGGAAATTGTAGAAGTCATTTGGCAGTTTTAACGATAATGAACCGGTGAACTTGTGTGCTTGTGACATGGAACCTATTATTTCTGGCTATTGCTATGGAAAAGGCATTTTATTCAGCAGCTGGGAAACGAAGCCGCGGCGATCATGATTGTTCCAGCAATAGCATGGATGAAGACAAAAATCCTGTATTGTTTTATATTGTTGCTTAGTAATACACCATGCTATCCAAATTGTAATATCTTTGTTCTGTGGCATTGACGATGGAAATCCGCCTGGCGGGTGTCGATACCGTCGGGCAAGTACATCGACCCGGTCCTGATACAGAAACTGTAAAACTTCAGGAAGATACAGTATTTTCTCAAAGTTTCTGCAGTGGGGACGCCAATTTCCTGGCCCAAATCATGTACCCGTCACCGGTACTGGCGCAGTTCACAGCATGGATGCTGTACGCCATCCACATCCATGGCATACATCATCCATGGTTCACAGCATCATTTCAGGCAGTGTCGCTTCTCCTTCAGTCAGAATGTTTCCTTCAATATGGAAGCACACAGTATTGTTATAGTTTGATGTAATTTTTGTGTACATTTGTACTGTTTCGCTGATTCTGTACTATTTTGCGGGTTAGTACAAGTCACAGATAGTACAAAATACGGTATTTTATTCAACATACAGCGTTAACATTCATCGAAAAATTATTCACAGATTTGGTTTTGAATATTGTTGGGCGATTAGCGGACATGCGGGCGGGTTCAGTGGGCCCCCACCAATCCGTATTGGCAGCGGAGCGTCATAGCGGCATGAAGTTTTTCCTTCATAACGTTATCATAATGGAGAGATGTCATTTTTTGGAGAAGCCAAGCACCAAAATGAAACGTTTTTGAGATAAAACCTCTTCCTTATTTGAAATACACACCAATTTACTACACAGAAATGGAACCTATTTGGTATTTCTTGCTTATAATTATTGTACATTTAATCTCAAAATAATCTTGCACAGTCCACCATCGTCTATGAAGGGAAAATGGTATTGGGCGAGCAAAGTATGGAGGGAGTAACGTGATTCTACTCAATGACGGAACTGGGATTGCGCTAAGGAATGTGGGGATACAACTTTTGGAGGCGCCAACATGCTGTCAGGTCAGGTCCAGGTACGTAGTCAGACGAAATCATCCAGGGGGATGTTCGTCTCCTTTCCTGACTTTACCCAGTGTGCGCAGCCCAGTGGGTTTGCACCGCGGCTTATCAGCATCAGAATGCTCAGAAGTCAGAGCCAATTCTTCCATGGTAGTTGCTAATAGTTTCCTTCCAGACTGCTGTATCCCACGTTTGCATCACCAATAGTATTTGTCACAAAACTCTTGTACCTTGATCTGTTGCACCAGTCACACTAGTGACAGCCTGCCCTGCAGACAAGATTACGTTGAAGGTGCTATTTTTGATTACATTGAATCTGCTTACATTGATTACATTGAAGGTGCTTTGTAGTTTGGGTGATTGGGGACTGGAGTATTACAGTCAAAAATAGTGTGGACAATGTTATTCCATGATATACTTGCAAGTTAATGGCTGAAGGCTCAATACCAAATTCCAGTGGCATTTGCATTGCATAGGCTGCACCAGTCCCATGCAGTTTTCAACCCATACCTTCTGCAATATACCGGGCTAACCACCATTTAAATTAATTACATATTCGAGGTCAAAGATTGACTGAACACTATCATTGCAAAAACATTTTCCATATATAGGTACTTCCTTCCGATACTTTTGGCACTTATTTTTTTCATTCAGTTTGCTATTTAATGCAGAGTGCAATAGGTCAAAACTTTAGGAAATATGAATGTTTGAATGGACATGCAATTGAATATAACGTAGTAGCCACCACTGACTATTTCCTACTTTGTCATAAGCAATCTGCACCAGGTACACAGGGTAATTACTGCCCTTACACCATATTCCATTTTCAAGGAGGGAGACAGGAAATTAGCAACTTCAAACACGTAATTACTGTATTACTGCTATAACAGTTTGGGTGATATTATCTTTCCTCAATCATACGCCTCAATGAAAATATTCCCAGACTATACCTAGCTGCGCCAGCATGCAAAATACGAATACAGGGTGGTCCTCAGTTTCGTCGAGAAGAAAATATAACGTACGAAACTATGCGAGCAATGACTAACTTCGTATGTCTTATGTGCAGCGAAATTGAAACATGTCTGATGCTACCAACTTCTGCCGTATCAGAGGAAAAAACTGTGACGTCACCAAGGCTGGAAGGCGAATTTTGGTGTGCCTTCTAAAGTAAAGGTATCTTGGGTTCAGTTGCGTTGGACGTATACGTCATCAGTGATCTTGGCGGGGGAACGGTGAAGGTCTCCGACCTGGGCGCGTTTGTGGATGTCCCCGTTTCGGGTGTTTCGCGCTGCTGTAGCTTTTGCTCTAGTTTGAACGGTTTGGACATAACCATTGCGTATTTTTGGTGAACCTTTCGGAAGGTCTTTCGTCATAGACTGGTCTGGTGGTTTGCTGGAGAGGTGAGCACTGCCAGCAACTTGAAGGTAGGTGAATGTATGGGTGGGATTATAGGTATCTACCTCAACCGAGGTAGGTGCCCGCCTACCTACCTAGGTACCTAACTAGGTAACTAGGTACCTACCTGCCTAGGTACATACCTAGGTACCTACCTACCTAGGTACCTACCTACATAGGTACCTACCTACATAGGTACCTACCTACCTAGATACCTACCTACTTAGGTAGGTAGATTGTAGGTAGGTACCTGCCTACCTAGGGGAAGAGGGGGGGGGTCTGAACACGTTCTGTTTACTGAACACGTACCTCTGGTCGTCTCCCACATGTTCAGTGCATAAATAACAAAAAGATGGTGGTATTCATAAATGATGGACCTGTCTCTACCAAAATATGAAAGTCTGATCATATAATTCTACCTATTCTTTGTGTATGGAGGTTGCAAAGTTGGTAAATCTCCAGAAACCGGTAAAATGCGATTTTTGGGAATTATTTTTTTAATACATGGTATTTTAGAGTAAAAATGACGATGCGACCACTCATTTTCTCTGCAAATGATTACTTTTGAGTTGGCAAACAAATACACGATCATAATCTTCACTGCAAATATAGCACATTGCGTATAATTATCCGTACCTGGTGTGTCACAGACGTGATAAAGAAGATATCCAACACTTCATGCACTCAATCTAATACTCTGACATCGAAAACATTATGTTTCTGCCTTAATTCCACATTATCTCAGAGAATTAATACTCGCAACACAGTCGATAGGGGCTGGGACCGTCGATCCCGGCCGGCCAGGAACCGTCGATACGGGCCGGAAATTACTTGCGATGCCGTATGAAAAATATGTATATTTGATGACGTCATGACCGAAAAATGTGTGACGATTCTGGTTTTCCGATTAGGTTAGGTTAGGTTAGATTATATTATGATGTAATATATTTTATATATTATGCTATGTTATCTTAGTCTAGGTTAGGTTAGGTTAGGTTATTGTATTTTTATTTGAAAATAACAAATTTATTAGAAAAAAATAAAATAACCTAACCTAACCTAACCTAGACTAAGATAACGTAGCATAATATATAAAATATATAACATCATAATATAATCTAACCTAACCTAACCAGAAATCCAGAATTGTCTGAAACAAATTTTTTGGTCATGATGTCATCAAATATATGTTTTTTAATACGGCATCGCAAGTAATTTCCGGCCGGTACCAACTGTTCCTGGCACGGGGTGTTGCGAGTATTAATTCTCGGAGATAATGTGGAATTAAGGCAGAAACATAATGTTTTTTTTTATGTCAGAGTATTAGATAGAGTGCATGAAGTGTTGAATATCTTCTTTATCATGTCTGTGACACACCAGGTACCGATAATTATACGCGATGTGCTATATTTGCACAGTGAAGATTATGATTGTGTATTTGTTTGCCAACTCAAAAGTAATCATTTGCGGAGAAAATGAGTGGTCACATCGTCATTTTTATGCTAAAAATTCCCCAAAATCACATTTTACCGGTTTCTGGAAATTTACTGCAAAGTTCACAGGAACCATTTTAGGCTTCCAAGAGCAGTTGGCTTAAGGAAACCACAAGGAAGTGACTTTCAATTTGTTTTGCAATTACACCAGCATTTTTTAGTGGCTACTAATAGCTTGCACCACAACAGCTACAGTGAGGTAATCCTGAACAACAACATTTTCATGTTCAGAATATGGCACACCACTATAAAATAATCATCTGTTTTAAAGTTGCTCTTTGCAAGTGGTTAGAGGATTTTCATTGAAAGGAACTGTTTGAATATGGATGGCTTGTTCATTTTTGTGTTCAGTAAACACAGTACAATTAATGGTTCAGCCATACAGAAGCAGCAGTAGAGCTATTTGTTGCATAATGCCTTAGATGTTCAGAAACCCCCCTCTTCCCCTATCTACCTAGGTACCTAGGTAGGTACCACCTCAACCTACTGAAATCTGTATTATTGCAGTTTAAGGCAACCAGGAAAATTTGTCAAAGCCCATTTTTTGGTGTTATTTTGCTCACAACCTGAAAAGTAAGCATTTGCACAGACAATGAGTGGTCCCATCATCCTAGTCACATTCATAAACTGGATATTGGATTATATTGGAAATATAAATTCCAAGAATTCATAAAACACCTTAAAGCACACATTTACCATTCTTTCTTGATTTTGAACATTGCTTTTTTTTGCCATATTAGCCAACCCCAGACTCCTTTTGGGGTACTATTTTGCCTCCCAACTGAAAAGTATGCATTTGCAAAGGAAATAGGTAATTGGTCACATCATGTTCAGCATATTCATAAACATTGCATTAAAGAAAATCTATGAAATCAGAAATTATCTTAACCTGCAAATTTACCCTTCAATCATTAATGACATAGGACACTCCTAGGTAAATGTCACTGTTTGAAAACATCTTTTGCTGATTTGATGCTAGATAAAAGAATATAGAGCCTCCAGAACAAAAAGAAACCTAATTTAAGCTGCATTACCTCTTAGGTACCTACCTAAGTAGGTACCTATGTAGGCACTTACAGCACTTACAATGAGACCTCATCTGTGTGAATGGATGCCCAGTGGTGCAGTTGGTGTAACTGGTGCAGTGATTGGTGCAGGGATGGGTACCTGGTGCCAGCACGCTGATAATCCCCCTGACAATTCACACACATATTAAAAAAATGAGAAGAAAACAATTAAAACAATTGAAAAATACAATTGGAAAATCGAAACCTAAAAAAAACAGAGTGCAAAATATTTGTCTCAGTTGATAGCTCCCACATTTGTTTTCTGTGCAAAATTTGCTTTCTTTGCTTCATGGAGGTAAAAGGTGTGTATAACTTGTCTTGTGGATACCTTGAACTGCAATAAATCAAAAATGTGCCATTGAAACTATGTTGTTTGGAATATCCTTGAAGGATATTCCATTATCCATATCCAGGGATATCCAGGATAAAATTGAGCTTGAAGGACTTGAAGGTCCTTCAAGCTCAATTTTGAGCTGATAGTGAACTTTTGAGTGTGCCTTTTTCATTTACTTTGATAGCTAGGTGCCTAGTATAGAGTTGTTTGTGCTAACAATGATGCTAGCAATAGCAATACCTATCTCCTGCACACTCAAGGTTTTGCTGAAGCCTGCTACATTTTGCAGTCTGCCCAGCATTGTGAATGAAATGATGAATTTGATGGAGAAGTGAAAAAATGGTCCCTTCACATTGATTCTTTAAGAATCACTTTATCGTCACTTATCGATCACTTGTCGATCACTCGGGGGGGGGGGGGTCTAGGGTAGATGCTGCCAATCAAAGATTGTGGGTTGATTAATCACTTTAAGTAAGACAGCCACATTTTTCTGTTTCCAGGGGCGGTGACACAAGTGGGCAGCGTCAGCGGCCGGGTCGGCCCACCATGTCGCAGCACAGTGACGATAACGCGCCGCCGCCCGGCTCGGACTCGTTTTGGGAGCCGGGCAACTACAAGCGAACCACCAAGCGCACGGAAGATGGCCACAGGCTCTGCGACGACCTCATGAAGCTGGTCAGCGATCGCTCAGAAATAGAGAAATCTTACTCTAAGAGCCTGAAGGCATGGAGCAAGAAATGGAACGACCTTATCGAGAAAGGTGCCAGAGTAGAAAGGTTGATGCATAGTGCATAGTGCAAGTGGAATGGTTGTAGCTAGGCATGCTTCTTAGGACCAAGGAAATGTCCTACCTGAAATACTGTTGTCTTCTTCCTGTAAGCCATCCATAATCGTAGCCACATAGTCGCTCTGGGTCGGCTGTGCAATCTGGGTACTTTTTCTGGCAGAGCAAAAATGGCGCCTGCTAGCTTTGTGTATTGGGTGGTAAGGACCACAGTACAACAGCAAAAGAAAAAAACAGGCAAAAACTTTTCCCATCTAGTGCAACGAAAAAAACCCCCTGAAAAACATGAGCCACAGTGGTGCCACGATGAGGAATTTTTTTTTATACTGGGAGTTTTCTGCTACATTTTCTGACAGAAGCTTATGAATCAGTTGTAGCATTCTCCACATCATAATCGCATTGTTAGTACCAGATGTCAGCTTTATCTACATTATGACAGGTTAAAATATGTTGATTGTCACTCGTCACAAGCAGTGCATAGAGCTAGCACATTTCACAGACTTTCTGATTGACTGCATGTCACTGAACAACTTGTGCAATGAACAAGTTGCAATCAGAGCAATCAGAGCTCAGGAAGCAACAAGCTGTTTCTTTGACTGGAACGTTGGGGGCGTCTGACGGTGCTTGATTTGTCACAAACCAAGTCGCTCCTTACACCCGACTACTGTCACACGTGTCTTGGTAACGCCCTGTACAACGCGCGCTACAGCAGGCTACCATGCAGCCTGTAGCGGCTTTTCCGCGACCTTGCGGACCCCCATTGGTGCTGAAGAAGGCGTGCAGCGAGCAACGAGCGGCGGCTGGCGCAGTGACCGGCCAGGCGCTGTTGACAGGGCCCGAGTACGGCACCGCCGAGGCCGCCTGGAAGGCCAGTCTGGTGGAAGCTGAGCGCCGCTGTGAGCTGCACCTCAAGGTGCGCGACAACCTCATGAACGAGGTGTACGCGCGCGTACGCCAGTGGCAGAAGGAGAATTTCCACAAGGTAAGCAGCGTCGTTGTCGGACGTTCTCCAACATGACACCAATATGTCGGGGAATGAATCGATGTGCAACAGGTGTCCATTCGTTATATCAGTCTGTAAACTGACTCACAAAAGCCGGTTGATGAGGGCGAATTATATGCCGATTATTGCGGCTCGTTGGGCGTTGTCACCGTTTGCCTGTTGTCGCTGCCCAGTGTACGACTCCAAATGGTACTGCAGCTGGGCCTGCTGTGTGAGGAGCCAGTCGTGCCGGTTCCTTTTGGCCGCTGCTCAGTGTTAAAATGATAGGTTTTCGTTAGGCGTGAGATGCCGAAGTTAGCACAGTAGGATGTAGAAAGTTGCGATGGAAGCAATGCCATTTACAATATCTTTCAAGTCCTTCAATCTCAATTTTGAGCCAACAATGTACTTGTATGCGTGCTTTTTTGTTTCTTTTGGATACCTAATATAGGGGCGGGTATGGCTAAGTGGTTGTGTTGAACTCTGGGTACCAAAGGTCCCGTATTCAACACTCGCACCACTCGGTACATTTCCCAATTCCGCGGCCCACCGGCGAAGCGGTGTGGGCGGCGCCATTAGCCGTGATCGCGCATAAAGCGCTTCATGAAACCCCTAATAAACGATAAACAATAAACGATGTCTAATATAGGGATGTCTATATTAAAGGTCACAGTAACAGTGCCTATGCTATCAACTGGCATTGCATAGCAGCTCACATCATCAGAGTAATTAATCCCTTTACCTACAATTGTGTCACAGGATGCTTCTGTCTCACAACCGGCGGAATTGCCGAGTCTACCCGTGACCAATCGGTGTGAGATGTTGATGCTATATGGCCGAGCGGTGGAATGCGTCGTAAAAATCCAATATTCTTATGCGATACACTTTGAAATAAGACATGAAGACTTCGTAAGCACACATCGAGAGCGTGGTGGCACTACTTCTTTGGGAAGGATGTTGATTGAGTGTTCAGAAAGTGGTGTGTTCCACCCTATATCATGAAGAATGTATCACTGGCCTGGCTGACAGCCGCTGTGTCGCCGCTGTTGACTTGGTGTCGACGATGCCGCTGTTGCATCGACGTCGTAGGCAGGATGCAGCTGACACCTCGCGGGGTCGATCTTGCGCCAAGACGAACTCACGCCGAGCGGCGGGTCGACAAGGCGTTTTTTTCCGCGTGAATGTTTGTGTGGTTCTTGCGATACGTTCGGAGCTGCGCAGTGTAATCGGGAACATCTTGTGAGCCGTTGTCCAGTGCGCAGACGCATCGCATGACGTCGACGGACAGCTTTGCCGGCGTTTGTGCGTTGGGGAAGGTGGAATGCTCGTTGCGAGCGGTGCGTCTAACCGGAGGAGTGTCGTCGACACGGTGTCGGCCATCAGCTGCTGATGTGGCGACGACTACCGCGCGCGCTGACCTGCTGCTGGGGCTGGTACCGCGCGCCGCTCCAGGTACCGGCACGACACGCTCGTGCGGCCGCCACGTTGGCGCGACTTCAACTGTGATGTGGCACGCTCGCAGATTTCGGTGCGATTCGTTCCGTGCCGTCGGCGCGCATTTGCTGTAAACCGAGCTGCAGGAATGCTTGACCCAAGACCGACTCAGCCGCGTGCGTGTGCTGCGCTCGACGCTTGCTCGTTCAGGAGGTGTCGGTGACGAGACGCGTCCGGCCAGCAGACGTCCGGCTGACACGGCTGCGACGACGAACGGGAATGAGTGGCCGGTTATGAGCAAACGCAGCGCCGGCAACGACAAAGCACGTTGGCATGCATGTCCTGTTGGGTCCATGTGTGGATAATGCCGTGGGGCGGGCGTGGCGTTGCTGAAATTTAGCATGGCGTCTATAAGCATTGACTGGAAAGAATGACATTAAAAGCGCCGTACGTGATCACTTTGACTGCGACCCTCTGTGGTTATCTGTCGGTGTCGGTAGCAGATCTGTGCATCTGCTGGTCGGTGGTTATCTGGGGCTGACGTGATCACGGCCGGTACTGCCAAGCCGCTCCCAGTGGCCGCTATCGGCACCCCGGTGACCTCTGACCAGCACGTGTGATATCGCAGGCATCTGTCGAGTCACTGGACGACGCTCCACTATCGGCTCCATCTGCGATAGCCGCTGCGTCGGCTCGGCGCACAACTTAAAGAGCGGCAGCCGGGTCGCTTGGCCTGGTTTCCGGCGGCGGTCCCGGCCGTGTGTGCGGTCCCGGCCGTGTGTGCGGTCCCGGCCGTGTGTGCGGTCCCGGCCGTGTGTGCGGTCCCGGCCGTGTGTGCGGTCCCGGCCGTGTGTGCGGTCCCGGCCGTGTGTGCGGTCCCGGCCGTGTGTGCGGTCCACTTGCCGCTCGCAAGGCCGACGCAACGTCGCGACACGGGCGCTGCGAATGCATGCGCAGACGGGGTGTTGGCGACACGGGCGCTGCGAATGTATGCGCAGATGGGGTGTTGGCGACACGGGCGCTGCGAATGTATGCGCAGACGGGGTGTTGGCGACACGGGCGCTGCGAATGTATGCGCAGATGGGGTGTTGGCGACACGGGCGCTGCGAATGTATGCGCAGATGGGGTGTTGGCGACACGGGCGCTGCGAATGCATGCGCAGATGGGGTGTTGGCGACACGGGCGCTGCGAATGTATGCGCCAGATGGGGTGTTGGCGACACGGGCGCTGCGAATGCATGCGCAGATGGGGTGTTGGCGACACGGGCGCTGCGAATGTATGCGCAGATGGGGTGTTGGCGACACGGGCGCTGCGAATGCATGCGCAGATGGGGTGTTGGCGACACGGGCGCTGCGAATGTATGCGCAGATGGGGTGTTGGCGGCACGGGCGCTGCGAATGTATGCGCAAATGGGGTGTTGGCGACACGGGCGCTGCGAATGCATGCGCAAATGGGGTGTTGGCGACACGGGCGCTGCGAATGTATGCGCAGACGGGGTGTTGGCGGCGCGGCCTGCGCTGCGGCGCCTGTTGCCGGCCGCCGAGTCGTGTCGGCTCGTGTGGCCGCACAGATGGGCTGACGCGACCGCGCCGATGCCTTCCCGGGCGGATCACCGCGCTCGCGCTCCCCCCCCCCGCTCTACACCTTGGATGGAGTACATTACGCCCACCTGCCCGCCGCTGATGCAATGCTAGCCCGGCCGGGCGGAGCGAACACAGCGAAGACGGTCCCGGCATTCTTCTATGGAATGTACACTTGAACGAGGTGCTGGATTGCGTGCTGTGGGTGCCCGCGCTGAGAGATAACCTCACCTGTCCGTCGGGCGGTAGCGATGCTGGGAGGCGCGGCCACATGCCGCTGAGAGATAACCTCACCTGTCCTCGGGCGGTAGCGATGCTGGGATGCGCGGCCACATACCACCAATACATCGACAATCATCGCTTCCTCAGTTCGCAATCCTCGGTGAAGTACGAAGTTCATAGCTAGGAAGTAGCTCTACATAAGCAGCTGGCACCGTCAGCGGCGGCTCCCACATGCAATTTGCAGCGATGTGCGGCAGCATCACGCCTGACAGTTCCAGTCGTGTCTCCACCGGATGCGGGACATAAGGCGCATGCCCGTAAACTCATGGCTGTGAACTCATGGCTGTTTGGTGTCGTGTCACGATCAACATCAACATGTTTTGCCCGCGACATTGGGCACATTCTGATTGTATGCCGTTTATTGAGTGGGTTGGACATCGCTTTGCATCGGAAATGCACGAAAATGTCGTACCTGCTCGATTACTGCCACTTGATTCTTGGTGAGTGGTTGATCTATCACTTTTGACGACTCTAAGCCCCTTTGACTGAGTGAGACTCATATCTTATATAGATATATCATATATGTCATATATATATATATACATATATATGTATATATGCATACAGTGTTCTCAAATTCCTACAGTTGTATGCAAATTGACAACTAATACAGCTTTTTCTTATATCACTTCCGATATAATTTATACATCCTTATACCAAGCTGCTCATCACGTGTCCAAGCGCCAATATATCTCACTATTGATCATACGTATTATAAATATGGATATAAAATACATTAAGAGTCATCCCTCAGAGTTTCGCACTAGATACATATGGAATATGTCCATCACAATTTTCATTCACATCTCAAACCAGCCTGGAAGCTGTTCCGGTGCCGAAAACTGCTGTAGACCACAGCAGTAGCCCCTGCTCCATAACCGTATGATGCCTACCTACGCATGTTAGCCAGCTGACTTTGCAAAGAAACACATTCCAGAATCTTTGAGTGGTGGCTATCCAGCAAGAACGAAGCGAAACAGAACTCATCTGAAAGATGTGAAATATAAAAAGATGGATGTGCCTTCGACACCTGATACATCGTTTAGGAGCTGACTTATGGATGAAAGACAACCCCAATAATGCGCAAAAGACAATGAATTGAAGCAGTCTTTTTCTGTTATTCTGTGCCAATGTCTTGTTATTCTATGCAGTAAAACGATTCAGATATTGAAGTTTAATAATGCATAAATCCATGATAGTGAAGAACAATGAACGCGAAAGCACCTTACATTCGATTCATCGTATTTCATGTATATGCTTGATGGGAAATTTTACAACTTAGCTAAAAAGAACGAGAAATCCGTGGGCTTTCACATACGTCAGTTATTTGGGTTGTAGGGCGCTTCGACCAGAATGTATGATCATTCAGCGTCCAAGCTTTACTTGCATTGAATGCAATGCGTTCCATTGCTTTCTTTTTTTGTAGATCTGGCTTCAATTGCACACAAAAAAATAACTCAATCGCTGGTGGTTCGCGAGCACGACGCCTAACTGAATCCGGGGGCGAATCTAGAAATTGTCATGGGGGCACTTGCCTGAAGGGACGCAATTTCTTCGGATGGGCGCCACCGCGAAAGTACACAAAAGACGCCTTATCCTTCCGAAGGGCGGCCCTGGCTGACAATTTCGAGGGGGTGCACTCGAGCACACTGAAGGACGCCTCTGGCTGAGAAAAAAAATCCATGGGGCACTCGAGCACACCGAATGGGCGCCTTTTCCTTCGAGGGGGCTCTTTTTTCCCCTCAGAGGGCCCCGTTTTAACTCGTATTTCACATTGGTTACCCTTCGCGAACGCAAATTTTAAGAACACCACTTTTTAACTAGACCGTAAGGATGACCGACCTTGTCTCTAGGTAGCAAAAGTTGCCAATCACCAACATCCCATTTTCAGTAGTGTGAAAAAAGCGAGTTCGACGGTAGGTACATATCGAATCTTGGAGCCGTTTTTATTCCAGTATTCGGCTAGGCGCAACAAGACTGTCCAGCAGCAGCAGTCTGGTTGCACATAGTCGAACACTTTATAGTTGGAATCAAAAGGGCTACCAGTTTCGTTCATAATGGAATTTTCTGACTTATTTTTCACTCGTATTGTGTTTTAGCCCATCAAGCATCAGACTTGGCTTTAAGTGGATCTCACATCGAGCTACAAAGGTACAAGTCAGCTGAGGGGAGTGATGGAACAATGGCGTACAATTCGCAATAGGTGCTGCCCGCCCCTAATTCGTATAAATGGCACGTCACAAAACAGCAGGTGGTATGGGACATCATCGCAGCGGGCGCCCGAGCCACGTCCTCCGACGACCCTTGTCTCTGCTGGGCGGTGGCGGAAGTGGGCGGCAACAATTACCCGTCGGGAATGAAGTCAAGGCGTCGACATCCGCCGCAAGCGCCACTGTCGGCGCCTGTATCGTACGCACCGACTAAGTCGATGACGCCACCGCCGCCGGCGGTGTGCACGGCCCGTGCAGAGCACGACGGACGGCTGCGTGCCGGCGGTCGACGCGAGGGCGGGCTGCCATGCTGGACGATCCTGCTGGCCTGCCGAGCGCTGTCATCGGCGAGCTCCCGCTACTGGCGGGCTCCCGCTGGTGGCTCCGTGGGAGCCGAGCGGCTCTGCCATCGGCGGGCTCCCACTAATGGCTCCGTGGGAGCCGAGCGGCTCTGCCACCGGCGGGCTCCCGCTAATGGCTCCGTGGGAGCCGAGCAGCTCTGCCACCGGCGGGCTCCCGCTAGTGGCTCCGTGGGAGCCCAGCAGCTCCGCCTACCGGGCGGTTTTGCTCCGCTGCCCGTCTCACGAGCTCTGAATGTCAGCATGCTCCCCGGCGCGGTGTTAAGATAATGTTGTTTCGTTAGGTGTGAGATGTCGAAACGAGTACAGTAGGATGCCGATATTCGACAATGCCGCTTAACATAACTTATAAGTTGTTTAAATACAATTTTGATCCAGCAGCGTATGTGCGCCTTCTTCTTTGTTTTGAGGTACCGGTCTTAGGGACAACTATTGTAGCAATAACGATGCAAAATGCCTATCCTTATAAACTGATATTGTATAACAGACCACATCATAGGTAATCCTCTTGCCTTGAATTGTGCTAAGAGATCTTCGTGCATTTTAATCCGCAATGGTGAACATCAGCATCACACCTATCAACAAAATACTGTTAAAAATTATATCTGAAGTCTCGTCGCGAAGCACGATGTCGATACTTCGTTGGGAGGGATGTCGATTCGTTGTTCAGAAAGTGATATATTCCACCCGATTTCACGGATAATTTACCGCTGCCCCGGCGCGTCGGCGAGCGTTGGACAAACGCCGGAGGGCTGTTCATCCGCGACGGGTCGCCGCGGCGCCGACCACCGCCGCTCAGCAGGCGCTGCACACACATGAGCGCGCGCGGGCTCGTGTTTGCCTATCTCCCACCCGAGCGCTATCTGCCAGCCTGACCGTGCTTTGAAACGGTGCGTCTGTCATGTCCGACCGCCAGCGTGGACAGTTATTGCGCATTAATGCGCTGCTGGATGCTGGACACGGTCTGGATAGTGTTTCGGGTGAGGACTAAATTGGTGGAGAGTGAGGCTACTGCGTGCTAACGACGACTTGATCGTGCTTGGTATCGATCCAGTGCATAGTTAGCACTCAGCGAAGCCCTTTCTGTGGTTTGTTGATCGGCGATGGGTGTTAAGGATACTTCATATGCCTGCTGGAAAATGTACGACATTCATCGAAGGCTTGCGTTGCTGTAGCATGGTCCGTCCCGCTGTCCATGTGATTTATATCCGTCGAGTGTTGGGCTTAGCTTCGATAGGCTGGCGACGTTCGGGTTTATGTGAGCCAAGTATGAACTAGGTATAGCGTGGTTATCAGCTGGGTATACATGAGGACTTGGTCATGAACTGCATATGTGCTTTGTAAGAACCTGCGCATCTGGAGAAATAACCGAAGGAACACGGTCGGCCGAGGCAAATGTATTGCGACGCAGCAGACTTCTCCAGCGCTAATTATGGTGGGCTGGTGCTGCAGGTACAGAGTCCCAAGGAGAAAGTCGCTAGGATGCAAAGGCGACGGATTTCCGCTGAGTGAAACTCGCAATACATTCGGGACCTCGAGCCGCCCACCCGGTAATTATCGTCATGGACCATTAGACCTGTTGAGTACACTGGATCAAATCTGGTGTGAAACCACTCGAGCCTTCCCCGTTATGTTGGCAGAGTTCCACCCCTGGGGATGTTCAGATGCCTCTGACTAGTCCCTGGTACAGACCGAAGACAGCGCGACGAGTCCCACTTGGCTGGAGCGGCTCGCTGTTCTGGCCTGGCCGCGTGGTGCAGGACGACGACAGCTGATGGCGTCGTGCGCTGGTGTGATCCCACTGAGTCGCGATGGCCTCAGCGCCCCGCCGACTCCGTTTCCCGTCAACGAGGAACGGACAACTCTCTCGCACGATTTCCTCTCGACATGGAACCACAGAGCGAAGTTCCGCCAGGCGGACTGACCTGGCCCGGGTCGCGGAATGTTCGGCTAGAAACTGAACTGCCGCCTGGCTCAAGCCGAACTCAATCCAGGGTGTGTTTGTAGAGCTGACGCTGACGCCGCACGACATGGGGCTTGGTACCGCCTCGCGGGGATCATCATCACTTAGCGCACGCGTCACACGGCCCTGGGCCTGTGACGTCGGCCGGGGCCGGGGCCGTGCCGCGCCACTGTCGGTCACACCGGAGAGGGGTCGGCATGCCTGCCGCGCCGGCATGCCTGTCGACGTGCTGCCGTCGGCTGCTGTCCACCTCCACCTCCGCCCCCGCCCCGCCGCGCCGCCTGCGCTCCATGGCTCCGCTTTCACGCCCGTTTGCACAGGCGGTTGTCAATGCATTCGGCGGGCGCACTGGTGGGGAACGAGCCGTGTGGTACCAGTCGTCGCAGGCTTGGAGCTATGTGACGAGCTCCTGTGCTTGAAGAGCATAATGTTCTAGCCATTGCACATGGAGAGCGAAACTTTAACGTGAGGGAAAATGGGAATTTTTTTTTATCCGAATTGTGCATTCAGATTAAGTATTTCTTTCATTGAATATCGCGAAAAATAGGAACATCAGTTTTTGCGAGTTAGTTATTCAGTTCCTTCTTTAGCAATGCATCAACGTATCTTATTTGTATTACAGCGAACTTGTTATTATTATAAAAACCGTAAAATTGTAATCCCTTTGTCCCTGATGACTTTACAAAAGTGCAACATCCTTGGATTAGTTCAGTGTTAAGTAGTGTCGCAGCGCTGTGTTAAAGCGCTGTGTTGTGCTGCCGTGTGCAGTATCGCAGCGCCCTGTTAGCTGTCGTGTGCAGTGTCGCAGCGCCCTGTTGTGCTGCCGTGTGCCGTCGTGTGGAGCTGTCGTCTGCAGTATCGCAGTGTCGTGTGGATTTGTCTGCAGTGTCGCAGCGTCGTGTGGAGTTGTCGTCTGTAGTGTCGCAGCACCATGTGGAGCTATCGTCTGCAGTGTCGCAGCACCGTGTGGAGCTATCGTTTGCAGTACTGCAGCACCGTGTTCGCAGTCGTCAGTAGCGGAGGCCTCGTCCGCCGACAGTGGACGCTGTCAAGGCGCTTCGTGACCGCAGTAATTATCGTTTTACGATTCGAAACTGGTTGGATAAAAAAGTATACGTAGTTTGATGATTCTTCGTTCCGAGCTTATGGAAACCATTCAAAGGCAGATTGAAAATGTGTTTTTTTCTCTGTTCAGGAGTGCTTGTTTTTGTGCCTTCTGTCTGTTGGTGACCGTTCCGAATGAAGTAATTTAGTGTTCATATTCAGCGATATCTGGGGGCACTGTTTGACTCGGGAGGAATTTTCTCATGCTCGTTTTGATAGAGCATTCCATGAATTTTATCCGATCACCATTTGGGCTAGCAACCTACCCAGGTTCAATAACCTTGGCAGCCCATCCCTACCCTAGAGCTCCTGATGACAACACCGCCACGCTCGCTGCCTATCCCGGCATGCGGCCACCGACACGCCAAGGCCGGCCACTGCGGCGGAACGGCCGGCGTCCCCGGCTGCACCAGGCCGCTGGCTCGCGCAGTGAGTCCCGACCGCCGCGGGACGAGCCCGTCCGTCCGGCACTGATGTCACGGTACGTGTTATCGGCGACGGGAGGCCCCGGCCGGCGCAGTCAGCCGGCGCACCTGCACTGCCGGGGTCATGGTCTGGCGCCTGCCGTGCTCTCGCGCAGCCGGGTCTGGTCGGCTTTGGAGGCTAGGGGCGCATCGCCTGCAGCGGTCCTGCGGCAGGCCTGGTCAGCTGGCTGCGGCAGGCCTGGTCAGCTGGCTGCAGCAGGCCTGGTCAGCTGGCTGCAGCAGGCCTGGTCAGCTGGCTGCGGCAGGCCTGGTCAGCTGGCTGCAGCAGGCCTGGTCAGCTGGCTGCGGCAGGCCTGGTCAGCTGGCTGCAGCAGGCCTGGTCAGCTGGCTGCGGCAGGCCTGGTCAGCTGGCTGCGGCAGGCCTGGTCAGCTGGCTGCAGCAGGCCTGGTCAGTTGGCTGCGGCAGGCCTGGTCAGCTGGCTGCGGCAGGCCTGGTCAGCTGGCTGCGGCAGGCCTGGTCAGCTGGCTGCGGCAGGCCTGGTCAGCTGGCTGCAGCAGGCCTGGTCAGCTGGCTGCGGCAGGCCTGGTCAGCTGGCTGCGGCAGGCCTGGTCAGCTGGCTGCAGCAGGCCTGGTCAGCTGGCTGCAGCAGGCCTGGTCAGCTGGCTGCGGCAGGCCTGGTCAGCTGGCTGCGGCAGGCCTGGTCAGCTGGCTGCAGCAGGCCTGGTCAGCTGGCTGCAGCAGGCCTGGTCAGCTGGCTGCGGCAGGCCTGGTCAGCTGGCTGCAGCAGGCCTGGTCAGCTGGCTGCGGCAGGCCTGGTCAGCTGGCTGCAGCAGGCCTGGTCAGCTGGCTGCAGCAGGCCTGGTCAGCTGGCTGCAGCAGGCCTGGTCGGCTGGCTGTGGCAGGCCTGGTCAGCTGGCTGCGGCAGGCCTGGTCAGCTGGCTGCAGCAGGCCTGGTCAGCTGGCTGCAGCAGGCCTGGTCAGCTGGCTGCAGCAGGCCTGGTCAGCTGGCTGCAGCAGGCCTGGTCAGCTGGCTGCAGCAGGCCTGGTCAGCTGGCTGCGGCAGGCCTGGTCAGCTGGCTGCAGCAGGCCTGGTCAGCTGGCTGCGGCAGGCCTGGTCAGCTGGCTGCAGCAGGCCTGGTCAGCTGGCTGCGGCAGGCCTGGTCAGCTGGCTGCGGCAGGCCTGGTCAGCTGGCTGCAGCAGGCCTGGTCAGCTGGCTGCGGCAGGCCTGGTCAGCTGGCTGCGGCAGGCCTGGTCAGCTGGCTGCGGCAGGCCTGGTCAGCTGGGTGTGGCAGGCCTGGTCAGCTGGCTGCGGCAGGCCTGGTCAGCTGGCTGCGGCAGGCCTGGTCAGCTGGCTGCGGCAGGCCTGGTCAGCTGGCTGCAGCAGGCCTGGTCAGTTGGCTGCACCAGCCGCTCGCGAAAGCGCCGTTTCTCCTTCCCCGGTAGATGCATGCATTTGTTTTGCTGCTCCCAACAATTACACCAAGCTGGTTACGCGTCTGCTTTTAAGTGGAAGAGCGCATGCATGTCGGAGGTGTTCTGTTTCGGTTCAACGAGGCGAGCAGGAGCGCACGTTGACTGACTAAGAACATGCACTGCGGTTCCTCGTATGCAACGTGCCGCGATCTCAGTAGGGCAGTGCGGGCACGTGAGCGCCCGCCGCAGCCAGATTATGTGGCACGCGCGTGCACAGGCCTCATTTCACGAGCCGTGGTTGTGCACAGGCGCGTTCTATGCGATCGGGCACAGGGATTGGCGGCAGGGGAAATATTTTCGTGCAGAACATGATTCAAGAATCACATAGACATTCTGCTTTCAAATATGTGACAAGGTCAATGGTGTTAGGTCAGGTCAAGTATTATGCATATTCTACACTGCCGTCTTGTGTGTGGAGTTGGGATTTGTGTGCGCGTCAGCTGCCTTGGCGACATTGCGCCCGCAATGTCGTCTTATGCCGAATGCTTCTGCTCCTTGGGAATTTAAATCTTAATTCGGTTTTAGAGCCACCGAAGTAGTACACCATGCATCAGCTAATTTCAACATGTTATGATTTAAGCTGTGCTTGCTTCCACAGTTGAGGGATATCCAGCTATTTGTTTTTTTCACATAATTTTCAATTTTGCAGCAAAAGGTGGAGAGTCAATCCACTATCTAATCCAAATCTGTTCCTTTTCAGTACAAAATGTGCTGGTTAATATCAATATTTCTATTTGGCATGGTGTTTTTCATTGTTTCCCTTTAGCTTTCTTATCAGCATAAAATAGCATAGGTTATTGTTGGGGGAGGGCAAATCAACATTGGGGGGCCAAGATGAACATTGGTGGGGCCATGGCCCCTACAAAAGGATACAAATCGACGCACCTGCTTAACCCGCACTATCTCAGGGGTCTTTCCACCCCTAGTTTTCCGCGGATAGGAAACATTCGGCGCGATGCCGCGCGCCGAATTTTGTCTTACCTTTGCCCACATCAATTTGGCATGTTGTGTGAATATTTTGAGGTCAAGTCATTCACAGTCACCGAGTTAGTCAAGGTCAAATGAGGTCGTTTCCAAAAACGTTCAACCAGTCGTCACGCTTTAACGGGTAAAGATATTTGAATGAAACTTTCAGCGTTTTCTTACCTTTAGGAACGCAACAAAATGCACCAGAGGAATTTTTGTTTTTGCGTTTTTCATGACTTATTTGTTTTGTTTTTTAAATAAATATTTTCCCATTATGACTAAAATAGAAGATTCTGGCTAAAGTAAGCACTTTGTGAGGCTAGGTTTACTCAAAGCAATGTTTCTCGGTGCGCTCAACCCATCATGAAAGCAAAAATTACCCCAAAAAATGAAAGGCTCAATTTTGCAACTTTGGAAAACAAATAAACTTATTTTTGGGTTAGTAGACATGTTGGGACCATGGTCAATTTCGCCTTCCTTTTCTGGTTCCAAATACGTTTTGTTTTTAATATCTTCCCTAAAATGAATCCCCCAGAGCCAAGAACATGACGTCAGTAGTGACCACATACCCCCCCTAGTGACGTCACCTTTTTGGAGGATAAAAAATGGTGATTTCTACTCATCGAGCGCTTTCTGATGACACCTCTTTCGGTTTTGTGTGACGCTTAGTTTGGAGATTAAATGGGGGGGGGACGAGTGGTCTAGGGGTAAGATGCTCGTCTCACAATCGAAAGATTGTGGGTTCAAGTCTCGCCTGTCGCTACTCTTCGCCCGCGACCAATCGGCGTGAGAGATTGGCGACGCTATATGACTCAACGGTCGACGTGTCGTAAAACCAATAACCAACCAACCGGAGATTAAATGGGGGAATATAATGACCCCCCCCCCCCGAGACGGGTTGTGAGGACCTGACCGGAAAGACCGGAAAGGGTTAAAGCCTAGATAAAACAAGTGGTGTTTCATACTTGTTTGGTTCTAGTGCTGGTACGCCTGCCAAATACGAATTGTGACAAACATGACGTGCACGGGTGCTCTCTGTTCTTCAAGTACGTAGGGATCGATGCTGGCTTGCCTGAAGCACGGCTGCGCACGTGGAAGGACTTATCATCGGAAGCCGTGCGAGGTCCGCTTAATGGTTGCTTGGCACTTTATTATTTGGTATTGCACGCTTCTCAGAGTGGTGTGCGCCACGACCAAGCTGCAGACCTTAGTTGCAGTCAGCCGAAGATTGGCTGAGCGGTTGCGGGAGCGCAGAGGGGAGGGGAGTTCCTGTTGATGTGAATGTACACCGACTCACTGTGCGTGACCTTTCTAATGCGTCCGTCTGTGTTCGTGCGTGCCAGAAGAACCACCAGAGTAACGCCACTGAGCCGGCCGGGTAGGCTCAATATTTTCTGCTGGTCATAGTCTGATGCGTCCTTCCCGTCGTCGCGAGGCGCAGCAGCACATCCAGCGTCAGAGGGCGGGCGATTCAGGTGACCAAACCGACGCAAACGAGACAAAGCTGAAGATGTACGTTTCGCCGTGTTGGAATGCGGAGTGCCGATTGCACCATCGCGACATCGACGTCTTTGGCCACTCGTACTGTCTTGGGGACGAGTGGTCTAGGGGTAAGATGCTCGTCTCACAATCGAAAGGTTGTGGGTTCGAGTCTCACCTGTCGCTACTCTTCGCCCGCGACCAATCGGCGTGAGAGATTGGCGACTCTAAATGACTTGACGGTCGACGTGTCGTAAAACCAATAACTAACCAACCAACCAACTCATACTGTCTTCAGCCTCCCGAATGATATATCTGGCTACGCTACCGGCTGGATGTAGTGCCGGCACGCACGGGTTGGATTCCACCACCGCGACATCAACGTCTTTGACCGCTCCTGATGTTGTTTCGGCCTCCCAATGATCGATCTCGCTACGCTACCGGCTGGATGTTGTGCTGGTACGCGCGGGTCCAGAGATAACTGGCATTAATGACAACATGCGCTCCAGCAGTACTAACACATTGTAATCTGTCGCTCCAGACGTACTTGTAGGCCCACAGCTGACGCTCTACCCGTACTGACATACACACATGGCGATCAAAATCTACTTATTGGTCCACATCTGTCGCTCCAGCCATACTGAAACATTCCCATCTGTCGCTCCAGACGTACTGACATACACATATGTCGCTGAAGTCTCCGTGCAGACTCTTCCACGTCTGTCGCTCCAGACGTACCGGCCCGTCGCTGCTGTCGCTGCAGTCGTACTGGCACATCCATCAGCAGACTGCGATAGCGATGCTCACGTGCGCTGCACAGGCATGCCTCGGCGCCACAGGATCGGAGAAAAGTCCGGTGGCCGAACTGGAATTTTACCTCGTATGCTAAGGGTTTCGGTCTGGCCGCGGCGTGGACCGGGTACCACGCGCCGACGGTCATGTGAACACGAAGCCGTTCTGGGAAACAACTCACGACTGGTACATTCTGGAAACTTGTTCCGTTACTTGTCAGCGATTTGATTTGAAACCACGTACACACCCAGGTAATAGTCAGTCGATGCACTCTTTAGCCCAAATAATCAGTCAATCACCAACAGTGGATCACTAGAATACAGGTTATGGGCGCAGATGATCAAGTCTGGTCGAAGCACCCGAGAGCCCAAATAACTAACTAAACCGAAATAACTTTTTAAGGCGCGAATTGGGGCACGACGGTAACAGGTGCGCTACCCATGCGCGGATGACGTCACAATAGGGCCGGCTGAAGTCGCCGGGCGCGAACAGCTCCGGCGGGACAGCCGACGGCAGCCTGCTGAATAATGTACGCTCCGGCGGACGGCGCGGACTTCCTCTGGTCCGGCGGCAGTGTGTACCGGCCTCAAGTCTGCCGAGCGGCCAGATGGCCCAGCTGGGGAGGCTGGTGGCGATGGCCCAGGTGAGGCTGGTGACTGCGCGTCCGCCCGCCCAGTGGAGTCCCCGGTGAGGCTGGTGGCGGCGCGGCCGGCCGTCAGTGGTGTCCCCGGTGAGGCTGGTGGCGGCGCGGCCGGCCGCCCAGTGGAGTCCCCGGTGAGGTGGGGCGGCGGCCAGCCGCCCAGTGGAGTCCCCGGTGAGGCTGGTGGCGGCGCGGCCGCCCGCCCAGTGGAGTCCGCGGTGAGGATGGAGGCGGCGCAATGGCCACCAGCCGCCCGGTGGAGTCCCCGGTAGGCTGGTGGCGGCGCGGCCGGCCGCCCAGTGGAGTCCCCGGTGAGGCTGGTGGCGGCAGCCGGCCGCCCAGTGGAGTCCCCGGTGAGGCTGTGGCGGTGCCGGCCGCCGCCCAGTGGAGTCCCCGGTGAGTCTGGAGGCGGCGCGGCCGCCCGCCCAGTAGAGTCCCCGGTGAGGCTGGAGGCGGCGCGGCCGGCCGCCCAGTGGAGTCCCCGGTGAGGCTGGTGGCGGCACGGCCGGCCGCCCAGTGGAGTCCCCGGTGAGGCTGGTGGCGGCGCGGCCGGCCGCCCAGTGGAGTCCCCGGTGAGGCTGGTGGCGGCGCGGCCGGCCGCCCAGTGGAGTCCCCGGTGAGGCTGGTGGCGGCGCGGCCGGCCGCCATGCGTGGCGGCTGCGATCAGTGCCGCTCGGCTGGTCCGGCCGGCCGTCCGGCCTCGGTCGGCCCGGGAGAGGCGCCACCACGGCGTCGGTGCAGCTCCGGCCGTGTCGTGGTGGTGCCTGAAGCGCCGGCGCGGCGGTGCGCCGAGGCCTCGCGCCGCGGCGGCCGGCGCGCGGGCCGAGCCGTGCTCTGCGGTGTTAGCCGTCACCTACGTCACCAGTCGGCTGGCTGCCCAGAGGCACGTGGTCCTGCTACACACACAATGTCCACGAAACTCATTGACGCGATGGAGCAATGCGTCACGGGGGGGGGGTTGACAGCCGGCCATCCAAAGCTGACCGGACGTGTACCGTAGTCCACTTCAGTCCAGCCGTCGCTGCTGGCATGCCTGATTTTCTGCCGAAATGCAGTCGGCATTGCGTGGTAAACGCGGGCAGGTCCGCTCTACTCGTCTGGGACTTGCAGCATGCTCCGTTCGTTTGTTTACCTGTTTATCTGTCTGTCTGTCTGTCTGTCTGTCTGTCTGTCTGTCTGTATGTCTGTCTGTCTGTCTGTCTGTCTGTCTGTCTGTCTGTCTGTCTGTCTGTCTGTCTGTCTGTCTGTCTGTCTGTCTGTCTGTCTGTCTGTCTGTCTGTCTGTCTGTCTGTCTGTCTGTCTGTCTGTCTGTCTGTCTGTCTGTCTGTCTGTCTGTCTGTCTGTCTGTCTGTCTGTCTGTCTGTCTGTCTGTCTGTCTGTCTGTCTGTCTGTCTGTCTGTCTGTCTGTCTGTCTGTCTGTCTGTCTGTCTGTCTGTCTGTCTGTCTGTCTGTCTGTCTGTCTGTCTGTCTGTCTGTCTGTCTGTCTGTCTGTCTGTCCGTGTCTGTCTGTCTGTCTGTCTGTCCGTGTCAGTCCGGCTCGTCAGTGAGGCAGCGCTGCTGTCGGTGGTGGTTATCTTGTCGCGTGATCCGACCGATTGTCGCCTGCAGACGACCTCCGCTCCATCGCCCGTCCCGTCCCAGCCGCGGGCCATGAGTCACACCCTTCTGCCCGCCAACAGCCCCACCCATCCCCCTCTCCGACAGCTGAGATGAACCACGCCCTCGCAGGTCGCAGTGGGAAGTGCTGATCGAAGTTTGTGGAACAGAGAAATGATCACGACCAACACGGCTGCGCATGCACGTGGTTTTGTTCAGGAGATAGATAATAGCTACAGTTGTGAGATCGTATGAACACTGAATGTAATAGCTCGCCTTGCCTCGTCTAGTTGTAACCATGATCCACCACGATGGTATGGAGACTCCGCCGTCCGACCCCGACCTCCCTTGATGGGCCAACATTGAGCGACCCGGTGCCACTGTGCTGTCGGCCCGACTTTGGTTGTGGCCGGTTCTGGTCCTTGGTGCCCCGGCTCTGGTTGTGGCCGGTTCTGGTTCTTGGTGTCCTGGCTCTGGTTGTGGCCGGTTCTGGTTCTTGGTGCCCGGCTCTGGTTGTGGCCGGTTCTGGTTCTTGGTTTGTTTGTTTGTTTATTGGGTGGTTCTCGACGCACTTTGTGCACGATCACGGTTTATGGTGCCGCTCACACTGTTTCGCCGGTGGGCCGCGGAATTGGGAAATGTCCCGAGTGGTGCGAGTGCTGAACCCGGAGGACCTTTGGTACCCAGAGCTCAACACTTTAACCACTCGGCCATCCCCGCCCCGTTCTAGTTATTGGTGCCCCGGCTTTGGTTATGGCCGGTGGGCCCATGGTCGATCCTGTGTAAGCGGGTGGGGCCACGGGACGGAATGTGTGATGGCGCCTCAGTGCCGACTGGTGATGCAGATGCGGGAAAAAACGCCAGAGGAAGTGCAACGAAGGACAGCGTAGTCTCTATGCGTGCAAAAAAAAGATGAGGTGCCTATATGCAAAGTCACTGTGTAACCTGAGGCTTCGCCTGTCATTTCTTGTGGGAAGTGACGCATCCGACGCTCACAATCCTGCCTGTTCCTCAACCCCGCGTCCGTCCTCTACCCGCCTGCCTGTGTGTCATACAACTATGGAAGCCGCGAGTGAAATAAATACTTTAACGAGCGTCACCCAGGTGGTGGGATGTCCCACCCAGGTGGTGGTGTGTCTCACCTGGGTGGTGGTGTGTCCCACCCGGGTGGTGGTGTGTCCCACCCAGGTGGTGGTGTGTCCCACCCGGGTGGTGGTGTGTCCCACCCAGGTGGTGGTGTGTCTCACCCAGGTGGTGGTGTGTCCCACCCGGGTGGTGGTGTGTCCCACCCGGGTGGTGGTGTGTCCCACCCAGGTGGTGGTGTGTCCCACCCGGGTGGTGGTGTGTCCCACCCAGGTGGTGGTGTGTCTCACCCGGGTGGTGGTGTGTCTCACCCAGGTGGTGGTGTGTCCCACCAGGGTGGTGGTGTGTCCCACCCGGGTGGTCTTACACCTCCCCAGCTGGGCGGCTGTGTTGAGGTTAACTAGCCTGGAAATTCGTGTTTTTGGTTCGAAGTGGAGTTTGAAGGTATTTTTACGAGTTTCGATAGGTTGGATTTTTTTCTGAGTTTTAATTGCCAAGTTAGTAAGTCATTCGCGGGACAGGAACATTTTACCATGTGCACGGAGCAACGTTTTCAGACAGTTGTGCGGGGACGAGTGGTCTCGGGGTAAGATGCTCGTCTCACAATCGAAAGGTTGTGGGTTCGAGTCTCACCTGTCGCTACTCTTCGCCCGCGACCAATCGGCGTGAGAGATTGGCGACGCTACATGACTCAACTGTCGACGTGTCGTAAAACCAATAACCAACCAATCAGACAGTTGTGCATGTTGCTGCGCCAGAAGGCTGCTTACACATATGTCTCGACATTGTCGAAATGGTATTGGCGGTTTTTGTTGGTTAGTCTCGGTCCGAAGAGGAGTTTCTCGAAATCATCATGTCAGACAACAGAGTTGGAAAATATTGAGTAGTGGTGTTCATAGATGGGCGATCATGTCGTTTATATTGTGATACAACTGGTGGCTGTGTGCAGCGTGCTTGTTTGTCCACCGCTATCCGCTTCGTGACTACCAACACCGCGCACTTGCCATGCAATTATCAGCCATGGGTGAACACTTGCTGCAAATGGCCCATCTCCTGCTACGGATGTGTTTGTGATATCCGCGAATGGGGCATATGCAATTGTGGCGCAGCGAGTGTTGCTGAGTACGTGAGACGAACGAACCCACCTCGTAGAAGTGGCGCGGCGCCACGGTACAAGGAGCTAACACGGCACCAAGGCGTATCGCATACGCTGTATGCCCAATATTTCAGATGTGAAGAAATGCGAAGTGAACCAATTAATTCGGACGAACGCGAAGGTATTGATCGTTATCTAAAGGGGATTTCTTATGTCTTGGAATAATAATTGAAACTGTTCATGCACTTTCCAGCGCTAAAGCTGTGTGGCCAGCTGTATTTCTCGGGCACTTCGAAACTCACATTCAATAGTTGTCGATAGGCCGGTCGGCACGTGCCGTGGTTGTTGATAGTCCGGTCGGCACGTGCCATGGTTGTCGATAGGCCGGGCGGCACGTGCCGTGGTTGTCGACAGACCGGTCGGCACGTGCCGTGGTTGTCGACAGACCGGTCGGCACGCGTCGTGGTTGTCAGCAGACCGGTCGGCACGTGCCGTGGTTGTCGACAGGCCGGTCGGCACGCGTCGTGGTTGTCAGCAGACCGGTCGGCACGTGCCGTGGTTGTCGACAGACCGGTTGACACGTGCCGTGGTTGTCAGCAGACCGGTCGGCACGTGCCGTGGTTGTCGACAGGCCGGGCGGCACGTGCCGTGGTTGTCGACAGACCGGTCGGCACGTGCCGTGGTTGTCGACAGACCGGTCGGCACGCGTCGTGGTTGTCAGCAGACCGGTCGGCACGTGCCGTGGTTGTCGACAGGCCGGTCGGCACGCGTCGTGGTTGTCAGCAGACCGGTCGGCACGTGCCGCGGTTGTCGACAGACCGGTCGGCACGTGCCGTGGTTGTCGATAGTCCGGTCGGCACGTGCCATGGCTGTCGATAGGCCGGGCGGCACGTGCCGTGGTTGTCGACAGACGGTCGGCACGTGCCGTGGTTGTCGACAGACCGGTCGGCACGCGTCGTGGTTGTCAGCAGACCGGTCGGCACGTGCCGTGGTTGTCGACAGACCGGTCGGCACGCGTCGTGGTTGTCAGCAGACCGGTCGGCACGTGCCGTGGTTGTCGACAGGCCGGGCGACACGTGCCGTGGTTGTCGACAGACCGGTCGGCACGCGTCGTGGTTGTCAGCAGACCGGTCGGCACGTGCCGTGGTTGTCGACAGGCCGGCGCGCACTCACCGCAGCTGCCGACAGGCGGGTGGGTCTGTGCGTGCTACAGCCGTCGGCCGTCCAACGAGCACGCCGTCGGCGTCCGTCCCGGGCCGCGCCGATCGCCGAGGACATCCGGCCGCCGTGTGGCCCGGAAGCGGCGCCGATATCCGCCGAGGAGAAGGGCGCCGGCCCACGCGAGTTTCGAAGGGCAGCCGTGCCGGTCGCATGGCGTGCCGGCAGCTGTGGCGCTGAAACACCACTCGGGCGGCAGACGATCCCGACAGCTCTGTGCCGTGCCGATGCGGCCGGATGACCGGATGCTGCTGCTGCTGCTGCAGATGCTGCTGCAGATGGTGGTGAGCACGCATCGAACATGGAGGTGAATCAGACGTCACACAGGTAGCTTCCATTGCGCTAATTGTAGCATTGCAGACATAGAATAGCAGTTTGGCCGTCGCCGCTGAGTGTTGCGCCGGGCGGGGGCTGGTGTCCGGTTGTGTCTGTTCCGCACAGACTATGTCTAGTGATGCATGGCCGCACATGAAGCTGATGGGAGTGACCCGACCCCCCACTGTTGATATTTGGGATCGCGAGCCCAGACTCGCCTGACCGTCCATGCAGATGCTGCTGATGCTGCTGACGGCCCTGTCGTGTCGCGGCCATCACGAAAGTTGTGTACGGCCGCCCGAACTTTGCACGGGGTGGTCGTGTAGCGCCGCGCGTGTTCACGGGTGTGGTGCCGATATTTAGTCGATTTTGTGTTGTGCTCAGTTTTGTCGAGAAAAAATAACGGCGTTCTTGCCGTGCTGGGCTGCTGTCACTGTTTCGACACCGGGCTGCTAGAGTCGTGTTGGTACCATGTTGGTGAGCTGCTGTTCCACAACCGCTTGACTGTTGCTCCATTGCCGTTCTCACTGCTGTTTTGCTACTGGTTTCGCTGCTGTCTCGGTACCGCTTCCACTGCTGTTTCACTGCTGTTTCAGAATCACTCGGTAACGGTGTCGATACTGTGTCGGTACTATGTCGGTACCATGTCGGTACTATGTCTGTGCTATGTCGGTGCTATGTCGGTACTATGTCGGTACTATGTCGGTACTGAGTCAGTAGCTGCCGACACTCACAGTACAGTACAGTAACTGTAGGTGTGATGAGTTTGGTATCTCATTAGCGCTGGCGCCGATACTCATGTCAGCGGTGCAAGCCGGTTCAAATTGGCAACGAGCGTTCCACTCGTGTATCCAGTGTTTCGGCGTTATTTGCAGAGCTCTCCTGAAAGCCCGGGTTGGCTCCGGCCCTACAGCCTACCCAGATTTGTCGAATCCGAGTCCCTGTCACGCAGTTTTGCGCTTGTCTGAAGATAACGTTGCGCATGTTTGTAATGCAGCAGCAGCGGCTGGCGAACGCTAAGTCGCCGATGGGCAATGTCGCAATCTTCCTCCTCTGATAGGATGTCCGTCGCTGTTACCCGGATTGAGGCATATTTGCTGTCCGAGTTTACCGAAGGCCTTGACAGTCCACTTGAGGAGAGCTGTGCGTCTGAGGTACTTTGACTTGGCCCGAGGTTGTGTGAGCCATAACTCCGGCACGTGGACGGAGCGGAGCGTGAATTGGCTCCTGATAGAGGAGACAATGACTGATAACCCGCATACCGCAACATACTGATACAGCCGTCCGGGAATGTGAACGACCCACGCAGTCAGAAGTACAGGTCCTGATATGCTCCCCATTGTGGTGTGATTCGACCTGCCTTTTCTGAATTATCCGACGGAGATTGACGCGTATGGATGTGGGAAGCATTCATATCTCGGCTATTGTGACGCGTCGCCATCGATTCATTATAACGCTGTCCTTTCACCTCACGTCCTGTAGCGAACCTTCGGGTAGAGCCCGTTGATAGTTTTTGTGGCCCATTTGTCACGAGTCTTGATGGCCGTGCCGTCGTCGTGTCGTTCATGAATCTATGCAGATGCCGGTTTTGCGTGAACGACAAAGTTAGCCATGAATTTACCTGCCGGCCGTGGTACGGGAACTGAACAGGGAGTACCCTGTTCAGGTCTTGGTGCGCCCTGAAGTCAGCCTCGTTACGATCAGTTCGACTAACTTTCCACAAGCAGATGTTTATGGTCCGTAAACGGCACATGGTTTGTGAATGGGCGTCTGTGAGTGCTATTAAATTATTTGATACATTATTTTCTCAAGGTTTCGTCGGCTCCAAAGCTTTATCAGTCTTGCAACTTGGCAGCTTCGTACCATGATTCATGCATGCATGAATGTTTTGTTTTCTTAACACGTACTATATGACGGAGAGAGGAGACAGTTTGTGCATCTATAAAGCCAGACGCACTTGCAATTTGTCTCATTCATTAACACTACCCAGTTGTTCGTACAAAGTAGAAGACGCTGCTCTCTCTCTCTCTCTCTCTCTCTCTCTCTCTCTCTCTCTCTCTCTCTCTCTCTCTCTCTCTCTCTCTCTCTCTCTCTCTCTCTCTCTCTCTCTCTCTCTCTCTCTCTCTCTCTCTCTCTCTCTCTCTCTCTCTCTCTCTCTCTCTCTCTCTCTCTCTGTCTCTGTCTCTGTCTCTGTCTCTGTCTCTGTCTCTGTCTCTGTCTCTGTCTCTGTCTCTGTCTCTGTCTCTGTCTCTGTCTCTGTCTCTGTCTCTGTCTCTGTCTCTGTCTCTGTCTCTGTCTCTGTCTCTGTCTCTGTCTCTGTCTCTGTCTCTGTCTCTGTCTCTGTCTCTGTCTCTGTCTCTGTCTCTGTCTCTGTCTCTGTCTCTGTCTCTGTCTCTGTCTCTGTCTCTGTCTCTGTCTCTGTCTCTGTCTCTGTCTCTGTCTCTGTCTCTGTCTCTGTCTCTTCTGTCTCTGTCTCTGTCTCTGTCTCTGTCTCTGTCTCTGTCTCTGTCTCTGTCTCTGTCTCTGTCTCTGTCTCTGTCTCTGTCTCTGTCTCTGTCTCTGTCTCTGTCTCTCTCTCTCTCTCTCTCTCTCTCTCTGTGTGTCTCTGTGTCTCTGTGTCTCTGTGTCTCTGTGTCTCTGTGTCTCTGTGTCTCTGTGTCTCTGTGTCTCTGTCTCCTGGTTCCCGCCACACCTCCGATACGTGTGGCCTCTTACCGGCCGTCCGTCCTCGGTACGTTTGCCCTCTTGCCGGCCGACCGGCCGGCCGGCCGTATTCGGCACGTGTGGCCTCTCGCCGGCCAGCGGCCTCCGGCACGTGTGGCCTCTCGCCGGCCGGCCGTCTCCGGCACGTAGCGCCGGGACGAACCGGTTGGAAAGATCCTTCGTTGGCGAGTAACGCGGGTAACGGCGCTCGAGTAGCGGCACGCGAGTGTGCTCGTCACAGGCGTGCACGCTGTCCGGCGCGCCTGACCGACAGGCTGGCGTCTGGGACCTGGACACGGTGTGGCTCACCTGACCTGATGCAATGGCAGACGTACTGGTCGACGGCGCGGTGACTCTCCGCAGTGTGCTGGCGGTGAGACATGAGCGTCCAACACCTGACCCGTGGCACACGGCCGTGATGCGCCGCAGCGCACTCGGCCGTGACAACACTCGGCGGGGTGACCGCCGGGTGGAATATAGAGCTCGTTCTGCTCTGAACCGACGTCACGGGCTGCCGCCAATTACGCCAGGAGGCGGACGTTGACACAGCCGTAGTCGTGTGCAGTTCCGTCGGCCCTGTTTCTGCGCCCCGTTCTTCCGCCGTTGGCCTCTTATCTGGGAACTTGACGTCCTGTGACCTTGCAAGGTATTGCCAGCAAATTGTACTGATCCATTCTGCCCATGGGTACCTATATGGTTAGCCAACGAACTCAGGAACTTTGGAGGGAAGACACTCTTTTCTCATCCACTCTCTCATGTGTTTTGCCCCGCTCTCATGCATTGGTGCTTAATTTACTCCGAAATTGCATACGCATGCAACTTGCGTACTCGTACGCATGCAAATTGTACTTTTAGTGTAAACGCGTAGTTAACGATACGATGGAGTTTGTCTTTGATTTGTCCTCCCACCGTTTTTTTTTATATGGAAGCAAACATTCTGACCGCCTCGTATGATGACTCGACCAAAGCTGTTTGGCATAACGATATGGAATTTGGACTAAAACTCGGCGTTCGGTCTGCCAGTCTGGCGGGAGGAAAAGGGACGAGGCCATGTTTCGGTGGCCACGCCCAGACGACCGGCGCAATGTTCCATTGTCGGTGGTGACCGGCCGGCCAATTCCACGTGGCATGTTCCGTGTTGTCGAAGGCTGACGCCCCAGCGGTGATCGCCAGAGGAATACGACGCGACTGTCCAAGAACACTTCTGTTCTGAGCTGGAGAGACGATATAGAGAGAGACACGATTCAAGCTTGACAGAAATGGCTGATATGCACGGAGATTCGACTGCACTGTGCTCTTAGCACTTGGCCTCGCGCTTCCGACAGCTGCACGTGCGTCTTATACTCGTTAATAGCTCAGGGGATATGTCATCGTGTGGTATATCTTCTGAGAGATCATGATTCTCTCCTGTCTCAAAGAATAAGAGAGTTTGTGTGGAGAGGTGTTTGCGGTAAAAGATGAACCGCATGCGTTTCGTTCGGGACACATGCGACACATGTTCGACATGGGCAACACATGCGACATCGTTCAAGACTCACGGCATATCATTGATATACTAATATACTTCGTGTTCTTGGCAATATATACGCTGTAAGAACTTGCATCACAGCTGCGACCTCTCCGCATGATGATGGGGACGAACAGTCTAGGGGTTAGTTGCCCGTCTCACAATCGAGAGATTGTGGGTTCGAGCCTCACCTGCCGCTTCTCTCCACCCGCGGCCAATCGGCGTGAGAGATTGGCGAGGCTACATGACTCAACGGTCGAAGTGTCGTAAAAATACCAATAACCTAACTCTCCGTATGATATGACCTCAGATATCTGACACGATCGTGATCAGTGTCGATCTGACCGCCAGCCAGGGTAGGTCGCTTTACCGCCTGTCCACTGCCTGTTCATCTACTGTCCACCTGTCCACCGTTTGTCCACCCCCTGTCCACCCCTATCCACCCATGCCCACCGCCTGTGCAACTCATGTCCACCCCCTGTCCACCGCTTGTCCACCGCCTGTCCACCGCCTGTCCACCTCCTGTCCACCTGTCCACCGCCTTTCTGCCGCTTGTCCACCGCCTGTTCACCTCCTATCCACCGCCTGTCCACCTCCTGGCCACCTCATGTCTGCCGCTTGTCCACTTCATATCCACCGCTTGTCGACCTCCTGTCCACCGCCTGTATGCCGCCTGTGAATTGGCCACACGTACGACACTCACCGCTACCTTCTGACTGGCGGTGACAGTCCGCTGTTTCCAATGTGCCATGCTGCACTGCCAGTGCGGCATATACTGATTGCATGCAACCGACTTTTCCATGAGCGAAGGCGTCGTTTTGGACGTGCTTCTTTCTCCCTCAGGGAAATATTAGGGGACAAGTCATCTATTGTTCAATAGGGACGGCCTTTGCGCTTCCTATCAGAAATCAAGTTTTCTGTGATTTATGCCCCTCATTAACTCGCTTTTACACCTGACCGAATGAGGATCGTAGCACGACATGTCACACTTACATCGACCCCTTCACATGCAGTAGTCTCTTCGACTGTCTTTTGTGTACATGCCATTGTTTGACTGACAATGATATGGGCGTTGCATAACCGACGCAGTCGACGCGCCCCTAAACTCCAATAACCAACCAACCAACCTTTCCACCGACTGTCCACCGCCTGTTTACCGCATGTCCATCTCCTGTCCACCGCCTGTCCACCGCCTGTCCGCTGCCTGTCCACCGCCTGTCCGCTGCCTGTCCACCGCCGCCTGTCCACCGCCTGTCCACCGCCTGTCCGCTGCCTGTCCGCTGCCTGTCCACCGCCTGTCCGCTCCTGTCCGCCGCCTGTCCGCTGCCTGTCCGCTGCCTGTCCGCTGCCTGTCCGCTGCCTGTCCGCTGCCTGTCCGCTGCCTGTCCGCTGCCTGTCCGCTGCCTGTTCACCGCCCGATCGCCGCGACGACCTCCACTGGCCGAGGGCTTATAGTGATGGTGTCCAGTAAATATCAACAATGAGCGGTGGTTGGTGGCGCACGACTTGGGTGAACAGGTGGAAAAGGCCATTTTTCACTGTTCTGAGGACGAGGAATTTATCACCATGCTGCGCGAAACGGTTATGGCGCCAATCATTAAAGCTGCGGTCAAACAAGCGGTCGCAGGAGCTGGGGTGAATAAAGACAGCTTCATGGAGACGTTGAGTGAAGTGAAGGGAAAACTTGTAAAGTAATCGTCAGACTACATTCTTGTCAAACCGCCAGGAAGATTTTGAGGCCAGAAAGCGACTACGTGCTGACAGAACCTGCCATAGTTGCACATCCGAAACCGTAACGAAGAACAACGCACGAACTATGTACCACGCACGCCAGCTGGAACAGCGGAGGGTCATGGTGGCAGCTTGGACGGACACAGTGGAAGAATGATAATTCGAGAAAGAAAAAAACGGGACGACAGGAGTCATCCGATGCCTGCCAGACCTCCCCTGGCCAGAGAGGGCAGGGGTCGACCGTACGACCATCCGATGCCTGCCAGACCTCCCCTGGCCAGAGAGGGCAGGAGTCAACCGTACGACCATCCGATCCCTGCCAGACCTCCCCTGGCCAGAGAGGGCAGGGGTCGACCGTACGGCCATCCGATGCCTGTCAGACCTCCCTTGGCCAGAGAGGGCAGGAGTCAACCGTACGACCATCCGATGCCTGCCAGACCTCCCCTAGCCAGGGAGGGCAGGGGTCGACCGTACGACCATCCGATGCCTGCCAGATCTCCCCTGGCCAGAGAGGGCAGGGGTCGACCGTACGACCATCCGATGCCTGTCAGACCTCCCCTGGCCAGAGAGGCAGGGGTCGACCGTACGACCATCCGATGCCTGTCAGACCTCCCCTGGCCAGAGAGAGCAGGGGTCGACCGTACGACCATCCGATGCCTGCCAGACCTCCCCTGTCCAGAGAGGGCGAGGGTCAACCAGAGGCCTCTGGCTGAACTGGTCGCTGCCGGCCGCGCCTCCCTCCAGAGGGCGTCGACCGAGCCGGCCGCTCCTGACCGCGCTGCCGCCTGCGGTGCCCGCCGAAGTTCGAACCAGACGGGGCAGGAGCGGCAGAGGTGGCGCCACCTGGCGCTGGTGGGCGTGCAACTGTCGCACATGCTATGCGTTCCTGGCGTCTACCTTCGTCTTGCGTTCTTGTTGTCGGTTGGCTCACTTACTTTAAGGCAACAGTGATCATGTGTATAAAACAATTGCCATAAGAGCATCTTCGTGCAGCTGAATGAGTGCGACAAAGTATCTCTATGATAGTGAGCTTGTATCGCCTGTTGCAGTGCGCTGTTGGGCAGCGGCTGGTGGACACACCCTGACCCCGACCTTGACCGTGGCTGTTGACCCTGACTGTGTCGGTGCGTCAGCTGACCTGCGTCGGTCGGCGTGAAGTGTTTGCGCGCCAGCGACCATGCATGCATTTGTTGTGTTTTCTCAGTGCTGCCTCGTCATTTCTTCCGTGCACTCGTGATCAGCATTGTGGCCAAGTGTCATTGTGAGCCGTGATGGCCCAAATGGTACAATTGTTGACGATGCAGAGAAGGCATCACTTATGAACGACAATGTTGCGGAACAATCTCAATCACCCAACAATTTGCAACTACCCTCTACCGACGCACGAAATTATCATAAATTTCCATTTCTCGCAGAAATGCAAGTGACCCAAAATGAAGTTCTTTAGCAGCTCAGTCATCGTAATCCAAATAAGTTAATAGGACCTTCTAGACTGCTCAAGTTAATTGCAATTCTTGTCTTATCTTATTCTTATCTTACTGACCTATACGATAAATCGTTATTATTCTGGAATTTTCCCAAGGAATGGAAAAACACCAATGTATCCCCCATGTTCAAAAAGGGAGGGTCTTGCTGCGATCCAATTAATTATATAGGCCAATAAACATTGTATCATGTAATTTCAAAATCCTGGAGAGAATAGTTTTGAACGAATTTACTCACACTTAACAAAGAACGATATACTTTCAGAGAAACTGAGTGGTTACCGTCCCCATCGTGAAACGCAGCTACATTTGCTCTATTTGACACATTCCATGTTCATCTCTAAATATAAATCTTGAATTTGCTTGCATATATTTTCACATGACAAATATTTTGGTACTACATGGCATGCTGGGCTCACTAAGTGTAAAAATAGCTGTGGGATCACAAGATCCACTCTAAATTGGTTACAATCATACTTAGAGAATAGGGAACAGCGTGCAATGGTAGGCAATAGCTTATCACCAGTTACCATGGATGCGGGCTGCCCACATGGATCGGTTTTAGGACCTCTGTTGGCATTAACATATTTGAATCACTTGGCGGACATCATCGCCAGTAAAATCCGTCATTTTCGCTCACGATGTCACATTACTTTGCGTACACTCACGGCTCGTTAGAAGAAGAAAACTCAATCAAAAGAGATATTGACATTACACGCGAATTTTAAACAAAATGGGGCATGCAATTTACCGCAGCAAAAGCGATCCGACAAACATTCGCGTACAGGAGCACGAACAAACCCACAACCTTCGAATTGGAGACCAGCTAATACCAAACGTAAAGAACCACAAGTATCTCGGCTGAACATTATGTTTTACTGACCATTCCATAGTCACATCACGGCATTATCCAGAATACCGCACTAAATCCTCTTTACCCTCATGCAAGTAAGATTCGGAAGTAAATGCTCTGTAACGTGTACCAAGTTTACATTCAGCTTTTTTTTGTCTACGCAGGCACTATTTACGATAGGTATACAACGATATTTGATGCACTCATACACGGAAAATTACAACAACAAAAAAGGCAATGGCTAGATTAATCACTAATGCGGTATATCATAAAAATTGGTCGGAGTTGTGATTGGATGCGCTGAAAACACGCCGCGATATTTATAAGCTTCTTTTGTTCCATAAAATCATGCACGCAGCTCAGCGTCTCCCAGATTATATCAGAAAGCTAGTACCGAATCACGACAGAACATGACAGGAAGGTGGCTCGAAAATGCAACGACACGAACAGTTCCACGAAACATAATTACTCTGCATCAAAAATCATTCATCCTGGCAACGACAAAGGCCACGACATTGATCTTCCTAAATACATGAGACATGATCCAACCTGCACTAATTTTCATCGTTCAATTATGGGTGGTGCCGGCTCCACGCGACCCCACGACATACGCTCTCTCTGCGGCACAAAGGTAGGCAACACACTGCATGCGAGGTTCAGAATTGGTTTGTTTCCGTATCCGTATACAGATCCGAGGTGTCCGAGAGGAGCACAGCACCTCAGGCATCCGAGGGGTACATACCACCTCGGGTATCCGACTGTAGCACACCATCTCAGGTATCCGAGGGGTACACACCACCTCAGATGTCCGACAGAAGCACACCACCTCAGGTATCCGAGGGGTACACACCACCTCATGTGTCCGACAGTAACACATTACCTCAGGTATCCGAGAGTAACACGCCATCTCAGGTATCTGACAGTAACACACCACCTCAGGTGTCCGACAGTAACGCACCACATCCGGTGTCCGGCAGTAACACACCACCTCAGGTATCTGTCTCGAATGCGGCGTTGTCTGCACCGCGGCTGGTGTTGGCTGCTCTGACCGGGGGTGGCGCCGGGCCCCAGTCAGCGGTGGGCCTCAGCAGTGCTGCCAGACTGGCGCCGTGCCGCCGCTGCGCCACAACTGTCCACAGCGCGGCCGCCGTCACCAGCAGCAGCGGCGCCCCGCCCAGCGCCCAGCCGACGCCCTCAGCCCACGGTGGGATGGTGCCGGCGCCGTCGGCCGGGTACGGCGCCGGCTGGCGGCGCCACACCGAGAGCACCAGCAGGACGAGCAGCGCGACGGGCGTCACGTACCTCCAGTTGGCGGTGTAGTAGTGGCGCAGCGGCGTCGGCACCGTGATGCGCATGTCGCGCCGCATCAGCAGCAGCAGCTGGTCGGCGCCCAGCAGCCAGCCGACGGCAACCACCTCGGCCAGCGTGGCGGCGATCAGCGAGTAGGAGATGCAGTAGTGGTCGACCAGCTGCACCACCAGCACGCCGCCGCGCGTGCACATGCTCAGACCGGCGACGAAGAGCACGAGCACGATGGCAGACACCAGCAGCGGCGTGTGCCGACGCAGGCGCGGGCACTCGTCCTTCAGGGCCGTCGTCACCTGCTCCAGCTTGGTGAACTGCGAGTCGATGCCCATGGCGGTGAGCATGGCGAAAAGCGCGACGCTCCACCAGGATGCGCCGGGCATGTGCGCCACGGCCACCGGCAATGCCAGGAACGCCACGGCGAGCGGCGAGCTGGCCACTTGGTCGACGCCCACATCCAGCTCGGCGGCCATGAAGCCGAGCGCCGAGGACACCATCACGCCGACCAGCAGCGAGGTGAGCACGTTGGCGAACACCACCACCAGCGCGTCGCGCAGGCAGTTGTTGGTGAACCGGCTGTAGCTGGCGAGTGTGATCATGGTGCCCTTGCCGATGCCCAGCGAGAAGATCATCTGGCTGCCGGCGTCCAGCCAGAGACTGGGGCTCCACATGCGCTCCGGCTTCGGCTCGAGGAACCAGCGCATGCCGGCGACTGCGCCCGGCAGCGTGGTGGTGCGCACCACCAGGAAAAACAAAATGGCGTAGGGAAAGATGGCCGTGAAGTAGACCACCTTTCCGGATGAGTGGATGCCCTTGATGGCGCACGCTGCCACAAGCAGCCACGCAAAGAACTGGCAGCCGACCAGGTCCCACCTGAGGCTGGTCAGGTCGCTGCCGCCAGTGAAGCCCAGCATGCGCCGATTGAAATATTCATCACTTGGATGGCTGTGACCGAAGACCTTCCCATGCTGCTTGGCCACCTCAGATGCCAAACCGGTGCAGTGCGTCTTGTTGGCCGTACTGAATTTGTGCTGCCGGCAGAGCAGACGGCTGGAGAGACACGTGCCGTTCCAGAAGAGCTGAGTGCCGTTGCTGTCGCGCAGGCATCGCTCGTCGTCGGCCTTGGTGAAGCACTGCGGTGTGTTGAACTGGTGGCCGCATCGCGTCCACGCCAGCTCGGACGAGAACGACGCCGCCGTGTAGAAAATGCTCCACGCCAGGAGCATGTTGTAGTAGAAGAGTGTCATCGCCGCTATGACGGTCATAGCGTAGCCGAGGCCCGACAACAGCGGCGCCAAGCGCTGGAACAGTTTGCCGGGGCCGAGGCTGTTGTACTGGCCTAACACCAACTCCAGCGTGCAAATTGGCACCCCGAGCAGCACCATTGCAACCAGGTAGGGGATCAGGAAGGTGCCGCCGCCATGCTTGTAGCAAAGGTAGGGGAAGCGCCAGATGTTGCCGAAGCCCACCACGAAGCCCAAGCAGCTGAGGATGAAGTCGCACTGCGAGTTCCAGAGGCCGCGCGGCGGTGGCGACTCGTCTGCGTCGCCCTCCGACGAGCCACTCACACAGGACACCACTGCATGTGTCACCTGTCTGCACCAGGCTTCTCCGTTGGTCCTCGGCGGCCGGGCGTGCGCACCGGAACCTGCCACCTTGCAATTGTCGGCAGCGGTTCTCGGTGCGTGAGCTGGACCCTGGGCCAGCCAGCTTGACCCGAGAGGAACGGGAACTATCGCATCGGCCATCCTTTCTTCACGAGCTGCACCCCACCTCCGATGGTGTGTCCTGTGATGTTCCGGATTCAAATCAGTAGGTCAGAATGCTAAGTCAGGACACAACTCCACGATTCTGCCATGTTCAAGCCTCTGACCCTCGCCTCACCATGAACCGCCGCACCGCCCCCGCCTTACGCCGACGTCACATATGTTGTGACGCGCCCGACCTGACCACTCTAACACGTGGCGCTCGACAACGATCGAGAAGATATATTTCGTGTCACCTATCAGGTGAGTGAGCCTCTGGGTCTGCTCACAGCCGACAGTATCCGGCTAGTCCGTCTTGTCACGTTCCACCACAGCCGGCCACGGTCCTCCCGCCACCACAGCCGGTCACGGTCATCCCGCCACCACAGCCGGTCACGGTCCTCCCGTCACCACACAGCTGGTCACGGTCCTCCCGCCACCACAGCCGGTCACGGTCCTCCCGCCACCACAGCCGGTCACGGTCCTCCCGCCACCACAGCCGGCCACGGTCCTCCCGCCACCACACAGCTGGTCACGGTCCTCCCGCCACCACAGCCGGCCACGGTCATCCCGCCACCACAGCCGGCCACGGTCCTCCCGCCACCACAGCCGGTCACGGTCATCCCGTCACCACACAGCTGGTCACGGTCATCCCGCCACCACAGCCGGCCACGGTCATCCCGCCACCACAGCCGGCCCCGCCACCACAGCCGGTCACGGTCATCCCGTCACCACACAGCTGGTCACGGTCATCCCGCCACCACAGCCGGCCACGGTCCTCCCGCCACCACAGCCGGTCACGGTCCTCCCGCCACCACAGCCGGTCACGGTCCTCCCGCCACCACAGCCGGTCACGGTCCTCCCGCCACCACAGCCGGTCACGGTCCTCCCGCCACCACAGCCGGTCACGGTCCTCCCGCCACCACAGCCGGTCACGGTCCTCCCGCCACCACAGCCGGTCACGGCCCTCCCGCCACCACAGCCGGTCACGGTCATCCCGCCACCACAGCCGGTCACGGTTATCCCGCCACCACACAGCTGGTCGACCACTGCGCCTGTTCACCCTGTGCATTGCGGTGCATGGGTGCAGGCCCGCAGGCGGTGATGACGCTCCCCCAGCTGATGACTGTACCTTGACTGGGGTTGACCGAAGTTTCTGCGGAGAGCACCAGCAGCTACGCACCGGTCTGACTCTCCAGTGTGTGCCATCTGCATTGATGGGCCGGGCTCAAACTGGTTTGATGACCTTGGTGTTTGCAACGGGCCCCTTTGTTCGCATGGTTGGCACTTCCACGGTGGAATACTCTCACATATCCAAATGGCAGCGTGCTTATCATTCCGGTCCTGTGCAAGCTGTGTGCGCTTCTGTTCGGTGTGCACTGCTGGCGATGCAGCACTCCCGGACGTCATTATTGCGTGGAAGAAACTGACGCAATAGGGACTGAGCATGTTTGTTGGAACGTTTTCTTTCGTAATTTACCATTTTCGTTAATTCACGTGCGTTTTGTTATATTTTGTTTCTGTTTCACAGGCTCGTGCAATTTATTATCTAAGCTGCGGGCGGGTTGGGGTGGAGGGGCAGATACACGGGCGGCTCCGAAACTTTTGCGGCCATGAACCTTGCAACGGGGTATGGGTTCGGGCAACAAGCACTTAACCAAATTTTGACATTCACCTGTTAAAATGTTCCGAGCGCTTCACCTCTACCTTTTTGTTTTTAATGTTCTTCAAACTCTAGGAAAAGGAAGTGATCAACAACTCAGAAGCTTCTACTAATTATCAAATGCATCCGCTAATGAATGGTGTTCATGGTGCGTGAGAAATATGTGGTAATGATGAAGCATCTCGTGTTTCCCACATTTCGTGTAATTGAATTATGCTGTTAGAAAGGAAAAGACGGAGCGCAGATTACGCCGTCGTCCGAGTTGGGCATATGTGTGAGGCCAGAAAAAAACATCCCAATCAAGGACCTTTGTCATCCAGAGCACAATGTTATCCAGCAAATGATCAACTCGTGACGATAGGAATATGGGTTCGGGCAAATGCCGCTACTGCTGCTGCTTAACTACGATTTGTTTCGTGTGGCTTTAATTGTTTCCCAACTATAAGCGAAAATTAAGTGTAATATGGCGCTCTAAATGAAGACTGTAGTATTCAACCGCCGACCAAAACTGAATCGTGTTAGTCAAATTCGACGGGTCAAAGAATATGGTCCATACGTCGAAGAACAACAAGTGTAAATGAAATCTGGCTTGGTTGTGGCTAAGCAATGTCCACATCATTTATTTCTTCCATGTGAGGGACAGTCGTAATGTGAGCCCCTGCATGGATTTTCGGGTGGCCGCAAATAACTTCTGTTTGTCGCAGTGTGTGCTGGCAATATGCACAAAAGCGCCCAGGTAACGCCAGACACTTTGCGACAATGACGTGCTTTTTCTTTAATTTGTTTTCTGCTGTCCATTTTCTCCTCAGTCCTGTTCATGTTTGAGACGCATTGGGCAGAAATAAGTGCGTTAGGTACGTTGAAACCCAGGCGGCTCGCTGACGTTCGGTCGTTCTCCGTATTTCTATTGTCGTGGTCGTTGTTGGCATCTCAAGACAGGATCGAACCGTTATTGGCTCTCGAGTTTCGGCCCCAGCTGGGAGGCCCGGTCGGCAACTGGCCCGATAACACCGGGCCCGTGACAATGCAGTGCCGGTTTTGGAGCATTGCAATACTCCGACTCCAATGCTCGGCGGCAAGTTTAATTTTCGGCCACGATTATGTCCAAACAAGTAATTTCGATCGGGTGGTTAGCCGAAGATCCCCCACAATAGACTCTGCTCCTCGTGAAGCCAAGCCACAAACGTTCGAATTAAATTAATGTATCATTCTTGTTCGTTTCAGATTTCAGTAAGTTAGTTTTACGCTTTATGTATGACGATGAGTTGATGTACGGTACCGACGTGTGCCAGGGCACGGCCCGGTATCCCAGTGGGGACCACCGGCCACTGACATGGCGTGTGCCAGGGCGCGGCCCGGTATCCCGGTGGGGACCACCGGCCACTGACATGGCGTATGTCAGGGTGAGGCCCAGTATCCTGGTGGGAGACCACTGACACGGCGTGTGCCAGGGCGTGTCCCGGTGTCCCGGTGGGAGACCACTGATCACGCCATTATATATATATATATATATATATATATATATATATATATATATATATATATATACATACATATAATATGCGTGTGTGTGTGTATGTGTGAAATATGATTCAGGCCGTAATGTGCTTGAATGTCTCCTGCTTAGGTGCATTCTCAAGCATCTTTTGTTCTCTTTGCAGTCTATGATGCAGTTCAAAGAGAAGAAGGACCTCGATGATGCCTTCAAAAAAGCCCAGAAGCCATGGGTTAAGCTGCTGGATAAGGTACTCAGTTGCATGACATTCACTCACCTGCCGCGTACTTTGTTCACCGGTGTCTGCTGGGTGCGAGGTGCTGACCACCGGTGTCTGCTGGGTGTGAGGTGCCGGCCACCGGTGTCTGCTGGGTGCGAGGTGCTGACCACCGGTGTCTGCTGGGTGCGAGGTGCTGACCACCGGTGTCTGCTGGGTGTGAGGTGCCGGCCACCGGTGTCTGCTGGGTGCGAGGTGCTGACCACCGGTGTCTGCTGGGTGTGAGGTGCTGACCACCGGTGTCTGCTGGGTGCGAGGTGCTGACCACCGGTGTCTGCTGGGTGTGAGGTGCCGGCCACTGGTGTCTGCTGGGTGTGCGGTACTGACCACCGGTGTCTGCTGGGTGTGAGGTCCCGGCCACCGGTGTCTGCTGGGTGTGAGGTGCCGGCCACCGGTGTCTGCTGGGTGTGCGGTACTGACCACCGGTGTCTGCTGGGTGTGAGGTCCCGGCCACCGGTGTCTGCTGGGTGTGAGGTGCTGGCCACCGGTGTCTGCTAGGTGTGAGGTGCTGACCACCGGTGTCTGCCGGGTGTGAGGTTCTGACTACCGGTATCTGCTGGGTGTGAGGTGCCGGCCACTGGTGTCTGCTGGGTGTGAGGTTCTGACCACCGGTGTCTGCTGGGTGTGAGGTGCCGGCCACCGGTGTCTGCTGGGTGTGAGGTTCTGACAACCGGTGTCTGCTGGGTGTGAGGTGCCGGCCACCGGTGTCTGCTGGGTGTGAGGTGCCGGCCACCGGTGTCTGCTGGGTGTGAGGTGCCGGCCACCGGTGTCTGCTGGGTGTGAGTTGCCGGCTACCGGTGTTTGCTAGGCAGTTTTGAAATAATGATTTCTCGTTAGGTGTGAGATGTCGAAACGAGACAGCAGGATGTCGAAATCACCATGGAGCTAATGCTATTCAAAATGCTTGTTAGGTTCTTCAAACCCAGTTTTGAAGCAATTGCGTGCATACGTATTACTGCGTTTTGCGTTTTTACCCGTTTTGCGTGCTTTGAGAGATACATAGTTTGGGGATAATGATTCAACGATAAGGATACAAATACAGTGTGTGCCTATGATATGAACTGGGATTGTATAACATAGGGCATCATAGGTAATCCCTTTCCCTGCGAATGCGCTCCGGATATTCGTTATCACGATCCCGGATCCATCATGGTAAGGATAAGCATGACACTTATAAACGGAATGCTGTTAGAGGCAAGGCATGTAGACTTCACAAACACGCACCAAGAAGCACGATGCCGATGCTTCTTTGGGAAGGATGTCGATTCAGTGTCAATTTAGTGGTATATTCCACCATATTTCACAAATTGTTTATCACTGCTGCTGGGTGTGAGGTACCGAACACCGGTGTCTGCTGGGTGTGAGATGCTGACCACCGGTGTCTGCCGGGTATGAGGTGCTGACCACCGGTGTCTGCTGGGTGTGAGGTGCCGGCCACTGGTGTCTGCTGGGTGTGAGGTGCCGGCGACTGGTGTCTGCTGGGTGTGAGGTTCTGACCACCGGTGTCTGCTGGGTGTGAGGTGCTGACCACCGGTGTCTGCTGGGTGTGAGGTGCCGGCCACCGGTGTCTGCTGGGTGTGAGGTGCTGATCACCGGTGTCTGCTAGGTGTGAGGTGCCGGCCACCGGTGTCTGCTGGGTGTGAGGTGCTGATCGCCGGTGTCTGCTGGGTGTGAGGTGCTGACCACCGGTGTCTGCTGGGTGTGAGGTGCCGGCCACCGGTGTCTGCTGGGTGTGAGGTGCTGATCACCGGTGTCTGCTGGGTGTGAGGTGCCGGTGTCTGCTGGGTGTGAGGTGCTGACCACCGGTGTCTGCTGGGTGTAAGGTGCTGACCACCGGTGTCTGCTGGGTGTGAGGTGCCTGGGTGCGGGGCTGCCGTGCATTGTCAGCCGAGAGGTGTCGATGCTCGGCGCTCGCCGACCTCCTCGCAGCGGGTGTTGTTTCCACAGCTGACCTGTGTCATTCCGGCCGTCCTGCCACGTCACGCTAGCGCTCTAGACTGGATGAAAGGCATGGTGGGTGGTTCAGAGTCAGTCAGTCAGTCAGTGTGTTAGTACGTCAGTACGTCAGTATGGCAGTGTGTCAGTACATCAGTATGTCAGTCTGCCAGTACGTCAGTGCGCCAATCAGTCAGTTAGGTGACAGTCAGTTGAGTGGCTGGTGGGCATGAGTTTCAATTGATTCGAGGACAATTGTCTCTTGTCCCAACCATGACCTTTAACGTTGAAGGACACCGGAGTAACCAGGGTCTCTTTGATCGCTCTTTTGAAGCTATTTGATTAAGCCGCATCTTGTGTGTCCGGTAAGCCACCAGGAGCATTTTCGTTTCATGTCTGCCCATTCACCTTTGTCGTACAGTGTTGTCATGTGATATTAGCCGTTTAATTTGGGGCTGCCTGTTTGGCCATGTTGCCACTCAGATCCTTCCCAGGTAACTTGGGTGATTGAGCACTGACCTGTAACCCTATCTGCGGTGTGAACCGAGGTGGAGAGTCGCGGCAAGTGCTGGCATTCAGCAGGTGGCGAACATTATGTCGTTAGTTGGTGTCTCTTACCTGGTGGTAGGTTTGGGATGCACGACGCAATATGTATAGCATTGGTTCTGGTCCTTTCAAGGCCACCCAACAAACACGAATATCACTTGATTGCGACCGGTTTTGGCCTCGTGGAAGCTTGTCGGTATGCAATCGGTATGCTTTGCCATGCAATCGGTAAATGTGGTTTTGCGAGGACCCTTTTCTGTGCCCATTCAGACAACTTTCTGAACTTCTTGTATCGTCTTCGTTCCCACTCTCAACTACGCTCGGACCATGTTTAGCCGCCTTCCGCCAGCAGGTGTCGCGTGAGGAAGTGTCAGTCGCTTATCCCGTCCACATGAGCAGGGAATCATTCGAATACGATACTATTAGGAGAGCCTACGGTAATGTTGCTAGCCTTTTCGGATGCTCTCGTATGTCAGAAGCCCAGCTACCAGCGCAATATTTTCGTTCGGTTTCCTAACCGCATCGTATTCGGAAATGTCTGCTGTAGGCGAGGTAGCCGTTCGGATAAGGCGCCGTCATCTTCAGGTCGCCTACTCTCCCGGACTATCCACCGGTCATGTGCCGGCCATCCGACTCCGTCCCCACTTGCCACCTGTTCAGCTCACACCGTCGCCGAGCTGGCCGTGCGGGGACTGGAGCGCCGAGCGCGCTGCCGTCGCTGTTGTGCCGGCCGCCGAGCTTGTCGGCCCGGCGCCGCCGGCTGTTTTGAGACGAGACCGGGCCACCAATTGGCTGACGGCCGGCCGCCGCTCGGCCGCCGCTCGGCCATCAGGACCAGGAGTGAGTGACCGGCGCTCTGGCGGTGCTCGCGCCGAGCCGCCACCTCTGCCGACCGGTCGGTCCGGCATTCCTGTGCAGCTCCGCCGCCGGCCGGCTCCGCTGCCGTCACGGTGCCGGCAGCGAAGCCGTGACGGGTACCGCACAGACTGTCCCTCCGTCCTGCCGGCTGGGTACCGCACAGACTGTCCCTCCGTCCTGCCGGCTGGGTACCGCACAGACCGTCCCTCCGTCCTGCCGGCTGGGTACCGCACAGACTGTCCCTCCGTCCTGCGGGCTGGGTACCGCACAGACTGTCCCTCCGTCCTGCCGGCTGGGTACCGCACAGACCGTCCCTCCGTCCTGCGGGCTGGGTACCGCACAGACTGTCCCTCCGTCCTGTCGGCTGGGTACCGCACAGACTGTCCCTCCGTCCTGCCGGCTGGGTACCGCACAGACCGTCCCTCCGTCCTGCGGGCTGGGTACCGCACAGACTGTCCCTCCGTCCCGTCGGCTGGGTACCGCACAGACTGTCCCGCCGTCCTGCCGGCTGAGTACTTCACAGATGGTCCCTCCATCCTGTCGGCTGGGTCCCGCACAGACGGTCCCGCCGTCCTGCCAGCCGGGTACTGCACAGACTGTCCCTCCGTCCTGTCGGCTGGGTACCGCACAGACTGTCCCTCCGTCCTGTCGGCTGGGTACCGCACAGACCGTCCCTCCGTCCTGCCGGCTGGGTACCGCACAGACCGTCCCTCCGTCCTGTCGGCTGGGTACCGCACAGACTGTCCCTCCGTCCTGTTGGCTGGGTACCGCACAGACCGTCCCTCCGTCCTGCGGGCTGGGTACCGCACAGACCGTCCCTCCGTCCTGTTGGCTGGGTACCGCACAGACCGTCCCTCCGTCCTGCGGGCTGGGTACCGCACAGACCGTCCCTCCGTCCTGCGGGCTGGGTACCGCACAGACTGTCCCTCCGTCCTGTCGGCTGGGTACTTCACAGACGGTCCCGCCGTCCTGCCGGCTGGGTACCGCACAGACTGTCCCTCCGTCCTGCCGGCTGGGTACTTCACAGATGGTCCCTCCGTCCTGTCGGCTGGGTACCGCACAGACACCCTTCGTCCTGCCAGCTGGGTACCGCACAGACCGTCCCTCCGTCCTGCCGGCTGGGTACCGCACAGACTGTCCCTCCGTCCTGCCGGCTGGGTACCGCACAGACTGTCCCTCCGTCCTGTCGGCTGGGTACCGCACAGACCGTCCCTCCGTCCTGCGGGCTGGGTACCGCACAGACTGTCCCTCCGTCCCACCAGCTGGGTACTACCGCACAGACTGTCCCGCCGTCCTGCCGGCTGGGTACCGCACAGACGGTCCCTCCGTCCTGTCGGCTGGGTACCGCACAGACCGTCCCTCCGTCCTGTCGGCTGGGTACCGCACAGACCGTCCCTCCGTCCTGCCGGCTGGGTACCGCACAGACTGTCCCTCCATCCTGCCAGCTGGTTACCACACAGACCGTCCCTCCGTCCCTCCGTCCTGTCGGCTGGGTACCGCACAGACACCCTCCGTCCTGCCAGCTGGGTACCGCACAGACACCCTTCGTCCTGCCAGCTGGGTACCGCACAGACCGTCCCTCCGTCCTGTCGGCTGGGTACCGCACAGACTGTCCCGCCGTCCTGTCGGCTGGGTACCGCACAGACTGTCCCTCCGTCCTGCGGGCTGGGTACCGCACAGATGGTCCCTCCGTCCTGCGGGCTGGGTACCGCACAGACTGTCCCTCCGTCCTGTCGGCTGGGTACCGCACAGACTGTCCCTCCGTCCTGCGGGCTGGGTACCGCACAGATGGTCCCTCCGTCCGTCGGCTGGGTACTTCACAGATGGTCCCTCCGTCCTGTCGGCTGGGTACCGCACAGACCGTCCCTCCGTCCTGCGGGCTGGGTACTTCACAGATGGTCCCTCCGTCCTGCCGGCTGGGTACCGCACAGACTGTCCCTCCGTCCTGCCGGCTGGGTACCGCACAGACTGTCCCTCCGTCCTGTCGGCTGGGTACCGCACAGACTGTCCCTCCGTCCTGTCGGCTGGGTACCGCACAGACGGTCCCGCCGTCCTGCCGGCTGGGTACTTCACAGATGGTCCCTCCGTCCTGTCGGCTGGGTACCGCACAGACTGTCCCTCCGTCCTGTCGGCTGAGTACTTCACAGATGGTCCCTCCATCCTGTCGGCTGGGTACCGCACAGACACCCTCTGTCCTGCCGGCTGGGTACCGCACAGACTGTCCCTCCGTCCTGCCGGCTGGGTACCGCACAGACTGTCCCGCCGTCCTGCCGGCTGGGTCTGCAGTCTGGGCCGGCCTGTTCGGTCCAGGGATCCGACCTATCGGCTCAGCGTGACGTGACGGCTGGGCCCGGGACGCAGGCCGTGGCGGCCAGAAGCGGCAGCCCGCCGGGGTATTGCACTGGCGGCGGGCTGCACAAACAAACAGTAACCGGAGATCGGTGGGAAATGTATGCGTGGTAGGCAGGGCAGGGTAGGGCAAGCACTGCCCAATCGGTCAACATTCGCCGGCGGTCGGCTTGGTAACTTGATGACCGCAGCGTGTGTTTATCATCGGCAAACCAACTATTGCTTAGTATCTCGTTCACCACTGACACATCCAGACTGTGTCCAGCAGCTGTCATATGCAGTGTTCAGCCTGCTTCTGCCACCTTAACCGCACATCCCCTGCCAGGTACGTGGTAGTGCATTCCACGACAGAGCGACTGATGCCTGACACCGTCTTCTCTTATATTTTGACCCTCCTGACTCAGCGGTGAAAATTTGAGCGCGATCCGAGCAACAGTTTACAAGCTATAGCCTCGGGCATATTTGAGAGGTCATCTTGCAAAGTTGGATTGCACATGTGTTTGTGATCAAACATGATAATAATTACATAAATCCAACATTTTGTATTTACAAAAATCATGATGCTTAGTTTTGGCATTATATTTTTACTCTCTACTGATTGTGGCAAAATGGCATCGTGACCTAATGTAGCGTGACGTAACGTAAGCTCTAATGCATTGAAAGTTCCAAATTGAACCACACAGCAATCAAGAGCCATCATTTATATGTTAAAATATCACAAAATATTGTTCTGATCATCTATGCAGTTTTGGGGCAATAGGAGTGCTGCATGTTTTGATCTAAATCCTCGGGAAGCCTGATTGCGGTCAACATGTTCAGTGTTCAAAGTCAGCCTATTAAGATGAAACAACACGGTACTGATATAGTTGATGGAAAGTGCCTGGAGTAATGAGTCGGAGGAATCGACATTTTGACAAACACGGTCATGAAGCCGGTGAAACGACAAAAACAATGGCCAACAACGGACGTACTCTGACGTTCAGAAGCAACTCTGACTGTGCTTTCAACGGACGATAAATAAAAACGTGTTGATTGAGTTAAATATTTATGTGTTGCCACATAGCTGTAGAGTTAACTGGTGTCACGTAGTTAACATCGCCCCCTTTGCTGTGTGCCCAGAATATTGATTCGCTGTTCTGAACAGTGTATCACAATACGCCGTGCGGGACGGGCGGCGGCACGTGACAGATCGCTCGAGGGCCCACCCCCATCCATGTTGCTCCCTCCCGGATGTCGGTTGGTTATTGGTTTTACGACACGTCGACCGTTGAGTCATGTAGCGTCGCCAATCTCTCACGCCGATTGGTCGCGGGCGAAGAGTAGCGACAGGTGAGACTCGAACCCACAACCTTTCGATTGTGAGACGAGCATCTTACCCCTAGACCACTCGTCCCCCCGCCCCCTCCCGGATGTCAGCCAGGTGTGTAGAAGCGGAGACGCGAAACGTTCGGTACCTTCGTACACTTGTTTTCCTTATCTCGTGTAGGTTTCAGGTCAAGGTTATCAAAGGTCACTGACAGGACAGGTCAATAGGAGTAATGCTCCACAATCTTCACGATGCCGCCATTCGGAGTAGTTGCAACATATCAACACTATATTTAGCTCATGGTGTTCCTTTCATAAAGACGAACATTTTGCTATCAAAATTATAAGTAAGATTAAGGTTAAGGTTTCTGACGTGAGGTACAAGTCAACTTATCCGCTTTTTTCCGCGTATGGTGCCAAAAATTGAATTTTCGGGTACGTTTTCACGCCGAAAATGATATATTGATAGAAGGCATGCAACAAACATCTTGATATAAAATACGTGTCAAAGGTCAGTGACGGTCAGGTCAAGTACCATGTATATTCCATACCATGTCATCTCATGGAGAATATTGCTGTTTCCCGTCAAGTCGTATCATCTCACTTCGGTTTCAGTGTCACCTAAGTCGTGCGGTATAACATTGGATGGCCAACCAATCACCTAAGGTGACCTTGTCTCGTGTGATCTAATCTCATTGACCTGGTTAGATGTTTAAATGGAATTACTTTCCAAACAGTGCCCAAATTGGGCGAGGGCTGCTGTAGTCGTGTTAGCAATTTATATATTATCCTAGTGTAACCTAAGGTCAAGTCACAGGGTCTGAAGCTGGACAATTTACAAAGATGTTTCAAGATCATATCAGTTCCTTTTGGGAACGGAGTTTGTATACTTGAGAAGTGAGGCGCCGAGGATATTCAAGTTTAGACGTACTTGACCCTGACCGGACCTTTTAATTTTCGGATGTGAATGAGGCCTGCACGTTTTACTTGAATGAATCTGTTGAAATGCCCCGATACATATATGTTCATATTTTCCAGGCCATTTCTCAAAACAAATGACATGTCACTGGGTTAACCCGGTATGACCTTTATGTACTTTAGCATGTACAAACATGAAGGAAAAAGTTGTGGTATAAGCGCTAGGTTTTATTAGCTTGACAATGTCATTCCCCCGTGTCTGTAACATACATAGTTCGGAAGCTGGCTTTCCAGCCCGATTCTGATTCGACTTGACGTACCCTGTCTTTATCCTTGTTTGCTATTATCAATATAAATACATTCATCTATGTTAATTCCTTCAATACAACGTCGAAAGAAAACAAAATCTACCTTCTATAACCAACCATTTCCCAAAAAATGAGTCGAAATCTGTATATTGACATAATATGACCTCTATGGTCCTCATTATCGGGCAAAATACAAATGGAAGTTACGCTCCTGGTTCTCCGTGACCGGAGCTCTCTAACAGTTTTCTGCATTTCATCTTAGCTTCGGAGATAGCAAATTAGTGAGTGTCATGGCCTTGAAGAACCCCCCCCCCCCCTCCTAGCCGGCCAGTCCGAACGCATATTTATGCCATATTGGCATAAATATGCGCAAAATGTATTCTTGAATGATACCTATGCCAGCGTACAATTTTAACAAACAGTTATGTACTTCGCAAAATGTTTATATTTCCGAGTTCACATAAAGTCAATCGCTTATTATAATCTTTTTTTAGTGTAATGGCTAATCTGTGTCACGTTGAATCTCACGTGGACAACACTTGTGTATCTATTTCATGACCAAACGCGGTTGTCTGACTCTGAACAGGTGAAATGACTATAGACTTTCCGCCATAGCACCAGCAATGGCTACATCGACCGTAGTGAACTTGAAGCAACAAATTTAACCAGAATAATTTTTTTTTGCTTTCAGTAGATAAATGATTGATCATCATTTCCGCGCGGCCAAATCCACAACTTTCAATGTACCAGGAGTCATGGCAGGTCACGTGACCTTGGGTCACGATGTCCTGGGTCAAAATGAAGTGAAAGACGTACAACCAATAACTATCCGTGACACTTCTGAGTTCAAAATTGTACGGCTTATTGTAGTTACAATGTTTTGTAATGGAAATATCAACAATCGAAGACACCCTTGCACAGTGACCTCTCAAAAGTGCCTAAAGCTATGATTCCTAAACCGCTGCCCTAATGGATCTTGAACTTGTACAGCTAGATTCGGAGCCAAAGACAACCATATAAGTTCATTTTCGTTCACACATAAACATTGCGGTGTCAAATTGCCATTTTAGATGTCGGTTTGTCGAGGAATATCCCTCGTACCACATCTGGCATATGGATCTCACATCTCCTACCAGATACGTGGTCCCACGACTGACATACGGATCCTGCAACTCCTACCAGATACATGGCCCAATAACTGACATACGGATTCCACATATGTTTACCAGCACGTGGCCCCGTAACTGGCACACGGACCCCACATACCCTGCCAGAGACGTAGTTCAAAATATGCAACGTACTCTCCCTTCCCTCCCTTTTACATACTATTATCATCCAAACCCCGCCAATCTGACCCCACCCGAGGTGTGACACGTCTCCCGCGGCATGGGATAGAACAGAAACAGCTGTCTCAAGGAATGCCTACAGTGTCGCAAGTCTGCACTTTCGCTGTCACTTCTAAGTGATCAGAGGTGCAATAATGTAGGTATCATTATTCGGTTTACTGGACATTTGTGCATCCTTAATCCTTGGTGTGGGTGTGTGGGAGGGGGATATGATGGGTTGCGGTGATGATGGATGGCAAGGCATTTGGGAGGGCGAGTGAAGCGTTCTGAAAATCCATACGGTACTGACAGTACTCTGTGGGATGTAAATTCAGTGGTCTAAGTTTGCTGGGCACTGGAAAGGTCTTGACACCGCTTATATGGCTACCTGTAGCCAAATAATAATTTAAAAAAACAGGACACGCCACGCGAACGTGTACTGATATGCGGCAACACGATCGCAGCCTAGACGATACGCGACTGAAACACTGCAGTGGCCAGCCAGTCCGTGTCTGAGCTTCAACACCACACAAGTCCCCATGGGGTATAACGCCGCCACAGGGAAGACGTCCAACTACGAGAAGTGATGAGGAACCCGAGGAAGACGCTCTGCGGGGGGCAATCGGTGCCCAAATGGGAGCACTCGTTGCGTGCCTTGGCACAGATATAGACTGTTAACTGCATTGTCGAAGTCCCGGATGGCTTCCGTGTACTCTTGGTCATTTCGCCGGAACATGCTGTATCCTGCAGAGGAAAGTAGCCCACGGTAGATCGAACTGAACTCTTATACGGAGCGATCCGTGGAGGGGACGAGTGGTCTATGGGTAAGATGCTCGGCTCACAATCGAAAGGTTGTGGGTTCGAGTCTCACCTGTCGCTACTCTTCGCCCGCGACCAATCGGCGTGAGAGATTGGCAACGCTACATGCCTCAACGGTCGACGTGTCGTAAAACCAATAACCAACCAACCAAGCGATCCGTGGCTCACCTTCTCTGATTCAAGGCCTGTCTTGTCTGATGCATGGCTCCACCTATCCTCTGCTTGACTCTTGGCTCGCCTGTCTGCCCCCTCTCTGACTCTTGACTCGCCCGCCTGGCTCCTGTCTGACTCATGGTTCGCCCGTCTGCTCCCTATCTGACTCATGGCTTGCCCGTCTGCTCCCTGTCTGACTCATGACTCGCCCGTCTAGCCCCGTTCTAACCCGCGGCTCGTCCCTCTGACCAGATCTGAACTATTCATTTGCAGCTGAACAAGGCCAAGTCGGACTACCACACAGCCTGCAAATCGGAGCGGACAGCACTCCACCAAGAGCGAAATGCCTCCGGCGACACAAGTCTCTCTGCTGATGCGGTACGTCTCCTCCCCTCCCCCACTGCATCCCCTGCGTCTCCCCTGCGCCATCTTTCCAACCACGCACTCCCTCGCAAGCCCAGTCCGTTGTTTATGACGTACTGATGACAAATGGTACGATCGTGCATTCTCCTACATGGGCGGGTGTGGAGTTTACTGAACATATGTTATGCTAAGCAGTTGACCAAAGCGTGGTAGTTTTCAATAAATATGCTGCAAAGCTATGAGGTTTTCAGCGCCGTGCGTTGAAAACGTGGCACGCTGCGACCTCCGCCGCCGAGCCACAACAGTGCGCCGTCCTTCAGCCTAGCCGCCACAGTGGCCGTCCTTCAGCCTAGCCGCCACAGTGGCCGTCCTTCAGCCTAGCCGCCACAGTGGCCGTCCTTCAGCCGAGCCGCCACAGTGGCCGTCCTTTAGCCGAGCCGCCACAGTGGCCGTCCTTCAGCCGAGCCGCCACAGTGGCCGTCCTTCAGCCGGTTGTATTTTGTGATACTTGTTCGTGTGTCGGTCCGCGCTTGTTGCTCATTTCCACCAGTGTGTGTGTGCGCGCGCGGTGTTCGGTTGTTTGGCGGTGGCCAGTCCTGTGCAGCTGTTGTGGCGGTCGCCGGGCCTGTTGTTCGGTGGTGGCCAGTCCTGACTGCAGCTGTTGTGGCCGGTCGCCGGGCCTGTTGTTCGGTGGTGGCCAGTCCTGACTGCAGCTGTTGTGGCCGGTCGCCGGGCCTGTTGTTCGGTGGTGGCCAGTCCTGACTGCAGCTGTTGTGGCCGGTCGCCGGGCCTGTTGTTCGGTGGTGGCCAGTCCTGACTGCAGCTGTTGTGGCCGGTCGCCGGGCCTGTTGTTCGGCGGTGGCCAGTCCTGACTGCAGCTGTTGTGGCCGGTCGCCGGGCCTGTTCGGTGATGGACAGTCCTGACTAGCTGTTTCCGGCATTAGCGTGTGCGTTTTGCCAGAATCGGTGATTGTTTGACCTTGGCAAGCTGTCCCATTTCCAGCACTGCGTATGTATTGCCTCGTTGCGCGGACGTACCCAGCGGGCAGTTCTGCCGCGAGCTCGGCTGCGTTTCAGATGCAATCGGCAGCGGCACGCACAAGGGGAAAGATCATCGGCGTTCCAACCGTCTTCAGTAGAGCAATCAGACGGGAAGGAGTTCAAAGTATTGGCACCAGTTGCATTTGCGAACTAAAAAGTTACGCGGTGGACGTGGTTGGAATGCAGATGAACTTTGACTGTTTTTGTTCATTTTTAGGGATGGGGAGGGAGTCAAGGGTGGCCATCAATGTTGCCTATACAGGTAGTGTAGTGACCATGAGACGAACTGCTGCGCGAGGCGTGTTTCGGGCCGACCTCAGGAGTGGAGGGCACGGCCGGTGGTCGGTGTCGTGCAGTTGTTCGGCATTGTCGTGGCATGTCCAGTGGCATGACACGGCGTGACACGGCGTGACACGGCGTGACACGGCATGACACGGCGTGACACGGTATGACACGGCGTGACACGGCATGACATGTCCTGGCCCGGGTCGCCGCCTGGCCCCACCCGGCCGAAGTTGGGCCGGCCTTACCCGGCGGTCCACGCCAGTCGTACGTCGGAGGTTCTGTTTTAATGTCACGGGACGGTTGGTGGTGTCTCCTCGCACTGTGCGAGGCGAATGTGACTGGTGCCGATCCTTTGAACTCCTTTCCGTCTGATTGCTCCGTCTGAAGGTGATGATGTCGATCGGCGGCCTGTATGTCTCCTGAGATGGTTCGGGAGGCGAGCGTGTGTATGTGTGCGGGAGGGGAGGCGCAGTAGCCGGGGTATTCTGATGCTGGATGTATGGATACCGTTGCCTCGGGGCTCAAATTAGAGTGCATCGCGGTAACCATATCTTATACACTATTTATAAGTTTGGCTTTGAACTCCATTCGACTCTGTTTCTTCATATCTACCACCAGCCGCCGGGCTGTGGAGGCACAGAATGGTGGCCCTGTAACCATCGATGATACAGAAAACGAACGGCTTTTTCCCTAAAAGAAAACACTTCCGATATACAATGTGTCCTCCGGACCATGCGAAACCGACTACCGGCCAACACCTTAGAGTTTCTTTGACAAATGTCTTGCGAGTGACGATTTCCAGCGAGCGAGATTCGTGCCTGGATTAGGATAGACGTACGCTGAATATAGCACGGAAATCATGTGTAAGCTGAGGGGGCGCAAAACACGGAGATACCACGAGAAATATCAGAGTGCGAGAAAGTATGAACGGTACAAAAGGACTATTGCATCGTTTATTAGCATGTGCTAATTTTGGTGCGGTTAATGGAGTTGTTTGTCTTGGCCAACTTTATTGATACGCATTTTCGATTCAAGTGGAGCCCTCGTGTGTCAATTCAGTTAGCACGAACTTTTCTTCTTCAGTAGGGTGGCTTCAATCTCAAATGATCGACAGCAGTAGCTTCTTTTCAGAGGAGTGTTCTGCATGTCCGATGTGGTATGTCAGCCGTCTGCGACAGCCACCCCTCCGTCTGGGATGCCCCGACAGGTGTGTGGTGCGTCTCCAGGTGCGCAAACAGTCTGACCGCGTGCAGCGGGCCAAGGAGGAGGTGGTCAGGGCCAAGGATCGGTACGAGACGTCACTGCGCGACATCTCCGACCACAACCCCAAGTACATTGAGGACATGACGCACGTGTTCAACAAATGTCAGGAGCGCGAGGCGGAGCGGCTCACTTTCTTCAAGGACACCATGTTTGTGCTGCACAAGTGTCTCAACATTTCTGTTGATCCCAGGTGAGTGATGGCATGAATGTTGTGCCAATGTTTGTTCTCTAGCAGTGTGCGTGAGAATGAATGTAAAGGGGGATGGAGAGTAAAGGTATGAATGCGATGGGAATCGTACCCGATTTTGTGAAGTCACTCCACCAAGCGTTCATTCTCATCTGTGCCGGTTTGGTTTTTGGTGATGTTCCCGGCTGGACTCTTACAAAGCAGAAAAAATAGCTTCTAGTTGCGGGGAATTATTGTTGTATCAGTAAATATGCGACACGGGGAAACGCCTCCACCCGGGAATCGTTCCTATTCGTTTCTGGGAATATCTAACGGTGGCGGTTTGCTATTGGTACTCGGTTTTGTGAGTTGATACTGACGTCAAGTGCGAGCGCAGTCAGATGGTTCTCTGCTGCTTCAGTTGGTGCCTTTCGGGAGTCGTTTCGTTCCGTCTTTTGTTGTCCTGCCTTCAGACCACGTCGTAAGTCACAGCGAGCTTCGATCAATAATTTATTAGTTACACCTCGACCAAATTGTATCGGTGCATTACACGTGTTACAATGATGTATTACAATGACGCTGGACGAGTTGAATAGTTCAATGGATAATACAGGGGTAAAGACTCCTTCGATCCCAACAGATTGTATTTTTGTGCATTTCGTAATAGCCACCCTCACCATAATTCACCTCATCTAAAACCTATTAAAACCACATCATTATTATATTGAGCACTATACTTCAAAAAGTCTTTTTTATTAAACTGGATTATCCAGCTCTGGATAGAGTCAATGCTATAAAATTGATCGATTTCAATACATAAAAGGCTTTAAGAAGCCCGTTTCGTCCCATAGAGGACTGCTGGGAATGGAACAACATCAATTGCTTTGTGTACGCAATAAATGGCTCAGGACACCACCTCAATCGCTGATTTTATGTGCCACATGACTGAAAAGTTGCAGGCAGGAGGACAAAAAGGCCTGGACGATAGTGTAATCCTCAACATGTTTTCCTGGTCGTTATCGTATATGCTTCACTTTTGCACTTAGTTTGCTATCTCGATGTTATGTTATCTCGGTGCTATGCTTTCTGGATGCTGACACCACCGATGTTGAGCCTGCTGTAATAAGTCGGGTGAATCATTTTCAAGAAGATTTAACCGATAATATCGATATTTGCGTCTTGTCTCTGCTGAGCCCCTGCGAAGTGGGTGCGCGTGCCCTGTCCACTCGGTTCCACACACACTTCACCGCTGCCTGACGTCACAGCACAAGTCTTGCCGAATCGGGTGAAGGGGGACATGGAATAGTAGTAAAACAGTTTTTAGCTTTTTCGTTCAGCTAGTTCACAAATCAGCAATCTCCGACTGTCATCAATGCTTCAGGTTTGAGCACCCGAACTCCTGCAGCCATCCGTCAGGTAGGCAGGATCGCCCCGAGTCAAGCCGTGCAGTACCGCCGCCGTGTGGAGCATTAGTGGACGGGTGGGGCCATTTCCGTCGACTCCACCTGATCTCACCGCGACGTCCTCCCGTGCATGCCCCGGGTCGCCGTCTTCGATCCGATGCCGTACTCGCCACGCCGGCACCACAGTTCGAAGCTACGGTGCGAGCCCTGACCGCGTGCCTGGACAGTCTGCCGCAGATCTACCGCGAGTTCGAGCACACGGTGGCCAACGCCGACAAGGAGAAGGACCTGCGCTGGTGGAGCAACAACCACGGCGTCAACATGTCCATGAACTGGCCGTCGTTCGAGGTGGGTGTCGCGCGGCCGGCCGCCGCCGCATGCCGCCCGGCCGCCCCGCTGTCTGCCGCGGTCGCTGTCGTGCGTGCCGGCCTGGCGGGAGCGGCGCCCGCCGCCGTCCGACGACCACCCACCCATGTGCTGCTGCCGGCGCGGCACGTGACCTGCGCGCTCGTGTGCATGTGTGCGTGTGCGCGCGTGTGTACTTGGCGGCTGAGATGGGACGGACCGGCTCTAAAGGTAGTTGCTGGGATGGCCGCTCGCAGCTCGGCATGTCGCTTGCTCGTGGTCGCGGGGAGACGGACGGCCCGCACCGCGCGTGTGGGAGACGGGCCGACAGCTGTCACGGAGCGTAGACTCACAGCACCACCCAGGTGTCGGTGTCCACCGAGAACAGTACAGTGTGTGAAACTTGCTAGCTCAAAAGGAATGATCCGCCGTAAAACGCGTTGACATCAGCTTGGCGAAGCCGGTGAAACTGTCACGAGCTGATGGTGTTTGCGGATTCCCCCTCGGGCTGGATTTACTGTTGTTGCCACTGGCCGAGGTGGGCCTGTTTGCCGCGACGGGCGTCCGTCTCCCCGCGTGTGGTGCACTGCTCGACAGTGGCGCGACGCTGCTGGCGCCGGCATGTGACCCCTGGCGGCGGTCAGTCGGCTGTATGTCGGTCTGGCGCCGGCATGGGACCCCTGACGGCGGTCAGTCGGCTGTATGTCGGTCTGGCGCCGGCATGGGACCCCTGACGGCGGTCAGTCGGCTGTATGTCGGTCTGGCGCCGGCATGTGACCCCTGGCGGCGGTCAGTCGGCTGTATGTCGGTCTGGCGCCGACATGGGACCCTGACGGCGGTCAGTCGGCTGTATGTCGGTCTGGCGCCGGCATGGGACCCTGACGGCGGTCAGTCGGCTGTATGTCGGTCTGGCGCCGGCATGGGACCCCTGACGGCGGTCAGTCGGCTGTATGTCGGTCTGGCGCCGACATGGGACCCCTGACGGCGGTCAGTCGGCTGTATGTCGGTCTGGCGCCGCTGGGACGACATGTGACCGCTGGCGGCGGCCGGTCGGCTGTTTGTCGGCCTGGTGCCGCTGGCGGCGGCCGGTCGGCTGTGTGTCGGTCTGGCGCCGACATGGGACCCCTGACGGCGGTCAGTCGGCTGTATGTCGGTCTGGCGCCGCTGGGACGACATGTGACCGCTGGCGGCGGCCGGTCGGCTGTTTGTCGGCCTGGTGCCGCTGGCGGCGGCCGGTCGGCTGTGTGTCGGTCTGGCGCCGACATGGGACCCCTGACGGCGGTCAGTCGGCTGTATGTCGGTCTGGCGCCGGCATGGGACCCCTGACGGCGGTCAGTCGGCTGTATGTCGGTCTGGCGCCGGCATGGGACCCCTGACGGCGGTCAGTCGGCTGTATGTCGGTCTGGCGCCGACATGGGACCCCTGACGGCGGTCAGTCGGCTGTATGTCGGTCTGGCGCCGGCATGTGACCCCTGACGGCGGCCAGTCGGCTGTGTGTCGGTCTGGCGCCGGCATGGGACCCCTGACGGCGGTCAGTCGGCTGTATGTCGGTCTGGCGCCGGCATGTGACCCCTGGCGGCGGTCAGTCGGCTGTATGTCGGTCTGGCGCCGACATGGGACCCCTGACGGCGGTCAGTCGGCTGTATGTCGGTCTGGCGCCGGCATGGGACCCCTGACGGCGGCCAGTCGGCTGTGTGTCGGTCTGGCGCCGGCACGTCACACCTGGCAGTGGCCGGTCGGCTGTATGTCGGCCTGGCGCCGCTGGGACGACATGTGACCGCTGGCGGCGGCCGGTCGGCTGTGTGTCGGCCTGGTGCCGCTGGCGGCGGCCGGTCGGCTGTGTGTCGGCCTGGTGCCGCTGGCGGCGGCCGGTCGGCTGTGTGTCGGTCTGGCGCCGGCACGTCACACCTGGCGGCGGCCGGTCGGCTGTATGTCGGCCTGGCGCCGCTGGGACGACATGTGACCGCTGGCGGCGGCCGGTCGGCTGTGTGTCGGCCTGGTGCCGCTGGCGGCGGCCGGTCGGCTGTGTGTCGGCCTGGCGCCGCTGGCGGCGGCCAGTCGGCTGTGTGTCGGTCTGGTTCCACTGGCGGCGGCCAGTCGGTCGGTGTCGGTGTGGTGCCGCTGGCGGCGGCCGGTCGGCTGTGTGTCGGCCTGGCGCCGCTGGCGGCGGCGGTCGGCTGTGTGTCGGCCTGGTGCCGCTGGCGGCGGCCGGTCGACTGTGTGTCGGCCTGGTGCCGCTGGCGGCGGCCGGTCGGCTGTGTGTCGGCCTGGTGCCGCTGGCGGCGGCCGGTCGGCTGTGTGTCGGCCTGGTGCCGCTGGCGGCGGCCGGTCGGCTGTGTGTCGGCCTGGTGCCGCTGGCGGCGGCCAGTCGACTGTGTGTCGGCCTGGCGCCGCTGGGACGGCATGGCGCGCAGCTGGCGCCGACCACGGCGGTCGGCGCCAGTAGCAGGACCAGCGACGACACGGCACGGCCTCATCAGACGCTGGGCTGTCGACTGTTTCAGGAGTACAGCGAGGAGTTCCGCGACATAGGCGGCCGCAGCAAGAAGGGCCTGATCGCCGACGGAAACATCGCGCTCATCAACCAGCGCACCATCAGCGATGACCTGCCTGTACGCGCGCTTCGAACGTCGGGCAGGCGGGAGTCGGGTCGGCTTTTAATGCGAGGGGACCTTTCAGGGTTTATCCTACCCCACCCCACCCGACCCCACTCCACCCCACCCCACCCCACCCCACCCCACCCCACCCCACCCCACCCTCGTGACGCCAGGAGAGGAGCTCACGTAGCCGTACGTTCCTGATAATGTATGGAGAAGGAATCACACATAGCCTTGCACAGGCATCCTTTCCACAGGCAGAAGAGTGCCGCCACCCGTTTGCTCCTCTATCGTGAGACGGCAGGATGGCGCAGGGATCGTTGCAGCGCGACGCGCTCACGAAGGCCAAACTCCGGTGTCTGAGCGTGTCGCTCTGTGGGGGATTTAGTGCAAATTGTTGCTTGAACATTTCTCTTGTTAGCTGGATGAGGGTTTTTCTCGATGTCCACTTTGTTGCATATGCATTGAAATATTGACTATCGCGTGGTAATGCTTTTGTGGCAGTGATGTTGGCACTTAACGGGTAACATTGCAATCGTGTCGCATACTTCAGCTTTTTTACATTGACAAATGGTGAAAATAAGTGAAAGTTACCATACTAGTCAATGTCTTGTTAATCTGATACATATTTTTCCCTATGTTCACTCAGCTTGATATGCCCTAAAATATTGCCTATTACATGCCATTGGTACCTGACTGGCCAACTAGCAATTTTGTTGCCTAGTTTCGCTTTGTTTGATGGCAATCCGTCCTTTTCTCGGATGTTTTGCTTTGCAATGTAGATTACAATGCTCTTCACGGCGGTCGGCGCGAGGATCCGACTATGTAGATTATAATATACACTTTTGTATTGTCGGAATGTCCAAATTTTCCAAAGGGCGAAGCCAGGAGGCAAAACTACATTGGTAATATGGTGCATGGATGGGCATAAACCATTCTTAATAACCCAAAGCACCATTTGGTGTCCATATATGCGCACCCAAAGCTACCAATGGCGTATCCAGGAGCCTAAGGAGGGGTGGTTATCATATGCTCTCTTTTTGTTGTCCTTCGCATTCAGTGCCATAAATACCTATTATTTTGTCACTCTTACATAATATCAATAATTATCAGGATGCTTTTGACCAGGGGCGCCACTAGGAAATTATATCAGGTAGGATCATAGTCGACGCGCCCTTAAACCCAAATAATCAGGTAGGATCATGGGATACCTGAATGGGAAGGCTATTACAATCATTGCCCATTAGGAAAATCTGTCTTCTCCACTGCGTGCAATTTATTTTAGTCATTTGTCCTGACTTCACTTCTCCCTGTCCTTGATCCGCCATTGGCAAAGTGCCACCCTCGTTGCGCCATTCCTTGTGGTGGTTTGAATGGGGCATGTCCTGAATATCTCCCGTCATCTCATGGATCCTTCAATGAGAAAGGATCTGCCACTGCTTGTGATGCATTATTACCATTTGTCCTGAATTCACCCCACTCTCCCAACTTTCCGATGGCAATGTAGATGCCGCTTCCAGAAAACGGGTTATATGTTGCCCATTTTCTTTTCCCCCTGGTTACACCCCTGACATGCTTAGACAAGTACGCATTTCCGTAGGTAGGCAAGCAAAATTAAGGATGGAAACGACACCCATGAGTAGTCGTCAGCCGCAAGGGAAGTTGTGTACGAGAAACGCTTGCAATCGAAATTCGCTTGTGGCAGTTAATTTGTCCTATTGTTGCTTTTCGCATGAATTGCATGTTGACCAGGAGATGAGTGCGCTGCACGAATGATCATAGGCATGTGGTGGAGTGTCGGGGAGAAGATTTATATATCAATTAGGCTTTTTTTACTTGGCGACAAAGAAAATAACGCCGAAAAGGAGGCTGTTTATTGTGAAGGAGCTCACACTCGGCAAGCTCCGCCTCTGGTGTTGACTGAGTATTTGCCCTGGTGCAGTAACTCCACACACAGTCGTCTTGCTGAGCACATCACGGGAGACTGAGGTTTCACATTTTACACACTGAGGTGTGTTGATGTATATTTCGCTGTCTGTAGGACCTCCGGGCTGAACCTATGTTGGGCATCGCTGCTTGAAGAAGAAAATTGTCGGTTCTTCAGTTCCGAGAGCATGCTTTTCCTATTTGAATTGATTTAAAAAAAAATATTTCCGGACTTTGGAGAACCGGATGTTGATTTGCTATTTGGAGAGAAGGAACGTATTCAAAACGCCAAGTTGGCAAGAATCAGACCTAAATTTCCCGAATAGATTAGTGCACTATTGCTAGAGCTAAAGCCAGTAAAAAAGAATCCGAAATGGAAACTAGTATGATTTTTAGCAGGCTTTAGGTTCAGGTAAGACTTTTATGGGAGTAAATATGAATTAGTTATCAACAGAACGTGCTGTGTACCGTGCATTCATTGTCACACTGTGCCGTCGAATTCCGATTAATTTTCGCGAAAGTGCACTTGTTTCTGGGAAAAGTAACACGTATTACGATAATTCGGCGCAATGCGTTCACATTTTGGTATGTGATATATATGTATGTATGCATATATATATATATATATATATATTTATATTTATATTTTTTTTTTTATATATATATATATATATATATATATATATATATATATATATATATATATATATATATATATATATATATATATATATAATTAGTCGCTTGTCCTTAGTGGCTTGCGGCTGGAACGGCTCTGGCTAAGTTCGCCATTAAACCTTACCTCGGAACAAAGATGCGCTCCGCAGAAAATACTGAAATTGTTGTAAAAAATATTAAAAGATAAGGCTTTATTCTGAATGAAAGTATTCGGAATAGAGACGTTGCAACCAAAAAGTTATTACGGTTTCAAAGGCATGACGGTCGGCCCGAGCCGGGCTGATCCGATGAACTTCTGTCGTATAAACCCGGGAGTAGACTAGCTGTCGTATACACTCGGGAGTAGACTAGCTCGGACTCCACTCTCATTGGTGATCATGCGAGGCCAACAAATGTGGTCGCGCGACAAGGCCTAATGTATGTCTCAAACAGGCTCAGTGTTTTGCTTACATTTGGTAATGTTAGGCACCTTGCCTTTCATGGGGATTCTTTCACAACTGCACATAATGGAACTGTTCACTTTGAGTGCGATTGCACTTTGTTCATTCTAACCATTAAAGGAATACACTTTTTTCTTCAAGGTTTTACATCACCACCAAAACACGTCTGAAAAAGTGTACGGAAATTGCAATTGATAGGCTAGCATCTTGTAGGCTGATAGATGAAAATATTGGAATGTCGTGTTCGTGTTGGTACCCATTTACTGGAAACTTCATGTTCGCGGTTATTATGTCGTCTTAGAATAGCCATTACAAAGCTATGGTTCTCTTAAATATCGAGGCCTCACTGAGAGAACCGATACGGTTTTTGTACGTTGTGGATTCCCTCGTACGACTTCGCTCATAATCAGGACATCACTGCGAGTTCTTAATTTGCCAGTGCAGTAAAATGCCAAAAATGCCACTGGCGCGGAGAAATATGGGAGGCGCTTAACGGCCAACTACCAAACCATACTGCCATCAAGCCATTCCATATGGGAACCAATGTGAGGCTGTTCTTTCAGAAGCTTGCTTAGACCGATATGACTTGGTGCGAGCATTGCATTTATATGGCAGTCTATTTTCACGGCAATTTTACGTGTTGCGGCACGAATATCAGTTTATTATATTTCAGGTAGTGCTAGACGTTTCGCAGTTCTGAGGTTGATGTCTCGGCTTCAGCTGGTGTTCTTGAGTGTATCGCCGATAGTCGCACCAGCTGCCATTGCAATCCAGCACAATGTATCGAGCCAACATTATTTTGGCACCAATGTACGCATACAGCCAGAATGAATCAGGCTATGTCTTAATTCTGCTTTCCCCGGTGCCATTTAAGCCCATGGCCTTTTTTCACTGTCGCTTTGCTATTGAAGTATGCAGTGGCTTAAGCACATTTTCACTGCCGAACAATCATCGCTTACTCAGTATGTCCACAGCACCCGGTCTGTGCGGTGGCTCATGTTTCGACGGATCGCCAAGTGAGTGTGGGCACACGACGTGCACGTGTGTTCATCTCCCCGCCCTGCCCTCCAGGACCACAACCAGGCGGCCAAGAACACGAAGGTTTCAGATCGCTCTGCCAGCGGCGCAGCTTCGTCCCACGGCCGCCAGGTGTCCAGCGACGCAGTCAACAGCCGCACATCCCAGCACAGGTGGGTGTGACCAACAGCCGCACCTCCCAGCACGGGTGGGTGTGACCAACAGCCGCACCTCCCGGCACAGGTGGGTGTGACCAACAGCCGCACACCCCCAGCACAGGTGGGTGTGACCAACAGCCGCACCTCCCGTCACAGGTGGGTGTGACCAACAGCCGCACCTCCCGGCACAGGTGGGTGTGACCAACAGCCGCACCTCCCGGCACAGGTGGGTGTGGTCAACAGCCGCACCTCCCGGCACAGGTGGGTGTGACCAACAGCCGCACCTCCCGGCACAGGTGGGTGTGGTCAACAGCCGCACCTCCCAACACAGGTGGGTATGACCGACAGCCGCACCTCCCAGCACAGGTGGGTGTGACCAACAGCCGCACCTCCCGGCACAGGTGGGTGTGGTCAACAGCCGCACCTCCCGGCACAGGTGGGTGTGACCAACAGCCGCACCTCCCGGCACGGGTGGCACCACCCCCCCCCGGGGGGTGACACCCCGGCACGGGTGTGGCGATGCTGGCAGCGGTGGTCCTATGGTTTGTGCTGGGAGGAAAGGCTGCCTTTTCCGACGCGCCGATTACCTTTGAGGTTGCTATTTGAAGCGGGGTTGATGTGAATTATATATATATATATATATATATATGCACGTTTCCATTCTGTGCACGGATGCACGGAATATTTTAAGGTAGTTTTCTAAAGCGTGAGGCTCATATTTGTCAAGCAATGCCATAATCCCAAATGCTAAATTGTCAAGATGGAATGGATACAGGTTTATCTGTTTTCGAGTCGCCAAAGGCCAAAATGTGTAATGCAGCTCGTCATACCAGTCCGGTAGCAAGAAGCGTATTTATGATAGGAATGCTGCGCACAGAGCCTGCCATCGACGACATGCAAACGTTTCACGAAAGGTGCAGCATGACTAACTAACAAACTAGTTTTAGCTGGCCTTTTGGCAACCCTGCTGGAAGATTTCAGCGCTGCTAGTGCTTGAGGCTGTCGTGACGGTGCTGGCGTCCGAAACCCGTGCCGTCCGTGGTCCTGCTCATTCCCGTGATCGCTGCTGACCTGCGGACACGACCGGCTGACCTCAAGCGTGTCACCACTGCCACCTGAGGAGTCATTGTCACTCCTGGCCCCGAGACCCTTGCTGACACGACCGGCTGACCTCAAGCGTGTCACCACTGCCACCTGAGGAGTCATTGTCACTCTTGGCCCCGAGACCCTTGCTGACACGACCGGCTGACCTCAAGCGTGTCACCACTGCCACCTGAGGAGTCATTGTCACTCTTGGCCCCGAGACCCTTGCTGACACGACCGGCTGACCTCAAGCGTGTCACCACTGCCACCTGAGGAGTCATTGTCACTCCTGGCCCCGAGACCCTTGCTGACACGACCGGCTGACCTCAAGCGTGTCACCACTGCCACCTGAGGAGTCATTGTCACTCCTGGCCCCGAGACCCTTGTTGACACGACTGGCTGACCTCATACGTGCCCACCGCACGACCTGAGGCACCCCAGCCACTCCTGGTGACCTCACTCCTCTGCTCCCTGATGCGACCTGCATCAGGGAGCCAAGAGTGACCTGACCTGACCTGAGACCAAGAGTGACCACGACCTGACCAGGGAGCCTGATGCGATCTGCTCCAGTGCTGACATCTGTGATCCCGGCCAACCTCTGCTACCTCCTCTGACCTCCGTGGTCCCCGCTGGCCCCAGTGACGTGACCTCACTGACCAACGGCAACAGTTTCGAGGAGACCAGCCCGGAGGAGTGGGACGAGTACTCGACCGACCTGGTGGACAGCGGCGAGCCGGGCGTGCCCGTCCGCGCTGTGTTCGACTACGACGGAGTCGAGGCGGACGAGCTCACCTTTAAGGCCGGTACGTGTCGGGCGGCGGTCGCGATCGGTACCGGCGCGACCCGATCATGGTGAGATTACAGGCGCCCGTCCCACTATGACAGATGTGTGTTTGTGTTGGGAGATAAATATGCATGCACGAAACCAGCGATTATAGCGCTGGATCCGATGAAATGTGTTAGTTATAGGATGTTGGCAGATTTGAGCTCGTCCCACGATTCGGAAGCTGCTATACTTGTTATATTTGCTATGGAGCGTTAGTTTAGATCAATTCTTTGGTGGTGTGATTAGTGGGCTCCTCATAGCCAGTGATTTATTATATATATATATATATATATATATATATATATATATATATATATATATATATATATCGTGCACTATTGTATCTGTCTCGACCTCGTCATGCGTACTAAACTGACGTGTGACGCGGTTTTTGTCACGAACCTCGTGCGTCAGGGGAGACGTTCGACAAGCTGGAGGACGAAGACGAGCAGGGCTGGTGCAAGGGACGCAAGGACGGCAAGGTCGGCCTCTACCCAGCTAACTACGTGACCACCATGTAGCCTTTGTCCGGTCGATGTTCGCGCTGGCCGCCTAGCCTCTGCCCGGGTATCGTTGCGATGGTCCCGCGTCGTCCTGCTCCACCGGTCGGCGCCGACCCGCACGGACGGCGCGCCTGCTGCAGCTGGTGCGGCTGACCACAGTGTTTGCTGCCGGCGGCGGACCGGCCTGCGACGCTTCAGCCTCAGCGGCGCCCTGAGCAGCCCCGTGTGCGTTAGTGCTCGCACCGGCCGACAACCACGCGGTCCAAGGTCACGCTGGTGGGCCACACCGGCTCACCTGCAGTCCGAGGTGTGCACACTTGCCTTGCGTGGTGACGCCACGTACCAGCCGCGCACCTGTTGCCTTAGGAACCGTGCCGCCGCCGCCGTCCGACCAGAGTGGCCGCGGCACCACCGCGGCTCCGGCGGCACTTCGCCAGAGCCCGTGTGTGTGCCGCTGTCAGGAGGCGTGACCGCTTTCGTGTGTGAAAACCGTTCTACTGAAGTGTTGAGCTGTTGAGCATTGGTGAAGAGTACGTGCCAGTTGTTATATGATAGTGTGTAGCCGGCGCGAGACGGCGGCCGGCCGTATGTGCCTTATGTATGTGTGCGGGCAACAGATATCCTGTATATTCACGTAGTGTTAGTGCCGTGCATGCCAGTTACGACCGCGTTGATTTGCCGGCGACGTGTTGCCGACCTGACCTGACCCGACCGGTAGAGTTACCGGGTGTGTTCAACGTGTGTCGTTTGCTGGCGTGCTTTAATCGAAAGCAGGCGGCTGATGACAAGGGAAAGCATTGCGGGTGGATGCGAAGTCCGCGCCTCCCGTCACGCTGCTCGATCGGAGCCCTCGTGTTGGATAGCCCTGACATGCACTGCAGCTGATGACCGGAGTCCTGTTACGTAGCTCTAATAACCAGAGTTCTGTTATGTAGCTCTGGTGACCAGAATTCTGTACGTAACTGGTGACCAGAGTTTTGCTACGTAGCTCCGGTGACCGGAGTCCTGTTGCGTAGCTCTGATGACCAGTTATGTTTCGTAACTGGTGACCAGAGTTCTGTTACGTAGCTCTGATGACCAGAGTTCTGTTACGGAGCTCTGGTGACCAGAGTTCTGTTGCGTGGCTCTGGTGTCCGGAGTCCTGTTACGTAGCTCTGGTGACCAGAGTTCTGTTGCGTGGCTCTGGTGTCCAGAGTCCTGTTACGTAGCTCTGGTGACCAGAGTTCTGTTACGTAGCTCTGGTGACTGGAATCCTGCTACGTAGCTCTGGTGACCAGAGTCCTGTTACGTAGCTCTGGTGACTGGAATCCTGCTACGTAGTTCTGGTGACCAGAGTCCTGTTACGTAGCTCTGATGACCAGAGTTCTGTTACGTAGCTCTGATGACCAGAGTTCTGTTACGTTACTGGTAACCAGAGTTCTGTTGCGTAGCTCTGATGACCAGTTATGTTACGTGGCTCTGATGACCAGTTATGTTACATGGCTCTGATGACCAGTAATGTTACGTGGCTCTGATGACCGGAGTCCTGTTACGTAGCTCTGATGACCAGAGTTCTGTTACGTAGCTCTTATAGCCGGAGCCCTGTTGCACGGTCCCAACGATTGCCTGTCGTATTACTCCACTCTCCGAACTCTCGCCGTTCGCTCCTCTGCACTGATGACCGGCGCGCAACAGTGAGCCACGCCTCTGGTGACTGGCGCGCTACAGTGAGCCACGCCTCTGGTGACTGGCGCGCTACAGTGAGTCACGCCTCTGGTGACTGGCGCGCTACAGTGAGTCACGCCTCTGGTGACTGGCGCGCCACAGTGAGACACGCCTCTGGTGACTGGCGCGCTACAGTGAGTCACGCCTCTGGTGACTGGCGCGCTACAGTGAGTCACGCCTCTGGTGACTGGCGCGCTACAGTGAGACACGCCTCTGGTGACTGGCGCGCTACAGTGAGTCACGCCTCTGGTGACTGGCGCGCTACAGTGAGACACGCCTCTGGTGACTGGCGCGCTACAGTGAGCCACGCCTCTGGTGACTGGCGCGCTACAGTGAGACACGCCTCTGGTGACTGGCGCGCTACAGTGAGTCACGCCTCTGGTGACTGGCGCGCTACAGTGAGTCACGCCTCTGGTGACTGGCGCGCTACAGTGAGTCACGCCTCTGGTGACTGGCGCGCTACAGTGAGTCACGCCTCTGGTGACTGGCGCGCCACAGTGAGTTACGCCTCTGGTGACTGGCGCGCTTTGTTGCGCGTCTCTGGTGAGTTGCGCCCTGTTACCCGCCTCTGGCGAGTGAAGTGGAGCAGGTGGAGCAGCCTGTCGCTGGTGGCGGGTCGCCAGCGGCGCAGACCCGGAGAATACATGGCCGCTCAATCACGTGTGTCGGGCTGGTTGGTCCTGGGGCTGAGAGACAACAGACCAGCCCACAGTGCGACGGCAGCAGACCGAACTCATCTTACCGTCGCTTTGCCGCGATTGAACCCACCGATGTGCTGTGTGGTCGCATCCCGCCGAATGACACGCGTGAATTATGTGAAATTACTTGTAGGGTACGCCTACTGCAAAATATGTGTAGGCTTCCAATCTAACGTGCTGCTGAGAAGCAACATAAAGCGTGTAGATACAGGGTGTGGATGGGAAGGGGAGGAATAAGCTTCTATAGTAGCCATCAACGTCCTTGCGTTCGTCAACGAGAAACAGTCAGTCGGGTGACTCTCGCTGCAATGAGCAGGGAGATCGAACCAACCGTATCGCGCACCGCCCAACAAGTTTTCTTCTGAAAATAAAGACGAACCATTTGAGTTACATGGATCAATTTGTACGTGAGTGTCCATCTTATGGACGCTTGATTGATGGAGCCTTCGATAAGCAGTACGGACTATGTGCTACTGAATGTTATCTTTCGAGATACATGACCTGGGTGTGGGTCTGGGGTCAAGGTCCTCGCCTTCCAACCGAAATAATGTGGGTTCGAGCCCCGCCCGTCGATACTTCTCGCCCGCGACCAATCTGCGCCAGAGATTGGTCGTGACACTATGCGACCAAAAGCAGAAGACGCGTGGTAAAAAAACGATGACCAGCACCACCGCGATACCCGACTTATGACGGGTGTTGGTTCACTTCATATATCTGATCTAATCCAGCGTGGCCCGGCAGGGTTAAAATAATGGTTTTTCGTTAGGTGCGAGATGTCGAAACTAGCACAGTAGGATGTCGAGATTTCCCATGGAATTGGTGTCATTTGAAATGCTTTTAGTTAGTTATTTGAGTTTAAGGGCGCTTCGTTGAAATGCTTTTGTCTTTCAGACGCAAATTTCAGCCAATAGTGTAGGTATTTATGACTGTACCTTTATCATTTGTTTTGAGATTCATAATTTAAGAGCTATATTCGGGATAGGGAGAATAATAACTGTGCTATAAACTGCTATTGTATGCCATCACATTATAGGTAATCACTTCACCTGAAATTGCATTGCGAAATGTTCGCGTATCACCATTCCTTGTCAAGAGCATGCGCATGCTACTTACAAACGAGATACTGTTAGAAAGGGGACACAAAGACTTCATAAGCATGCATCAAGGAGCGGGATGTCAATACTTCTTGGAGAGGGATGTTGATTGAGTGTTCAGAAAATGGTATATTCCATCCTATTTCACGAATAATTTATCACTAGTCCTGTGACTGGAATATCAGCAGAAATCATCTCACGAAAGCCTCGAGTACACCACAGGCTGATCTACTCCAGCTAGTAAGTCACCCTCGTCTAGATATATGTTTCTCTCATCTTGTGCGAAGGCGTGGCCGCGTCTTTGGGTTATACTCATCGGTTTGCCCATATAGTGAAGGCCTTCACTTGGGCTCCATTGGCACAGCAACAAGTTCCATATTTCAGGGAGCATGCGCGAACAGGATCATAATCATGGAAGATGCGTATATTAAATAGGCTGATATAGACGTGGGCACAACTAGCAAAGGTTTGTAGTAATTAAATACTAAACAAGAATTCCCATGGATTCACCATGAAACAAAAATCAGACATGGAATTCATTGACGTGCCAGGGGAGCACCAGACATGCTCCAACATACCCCGCAATAGCACCATCTACCCACCAAAGACCCTCCAATGACTGATTTCCAGTTGAGACTGACTGACAACTGCACCGACTCCCATCCTACACTCCCACACCGTCGCTCCAACAGTTCGTTCGATACCTATCGTGCAGCGTGGCTACTTTTTCCTGGCTAGAGTGCGCTGCTTCTCGCCGAACTCGACGATCTTCTCGTCGACGGCCAGTCCCTTGCGCCTCCGGACGGCATTCATGTGCCGCCGCGCAGAGTTCTCCGTGTCGGCCTTCTGGCCGAACATGAGGTACTCCTCCTCGGTGGTGGGCACCCAGAACGGGTCCGTGTCGAGCGTCTCCCAGTGGCTGAAGACGAGCTGGGGCACGGCCAGGCCGGACGTCTCCTTCTGCAGCTCCTGCGCCAGGCTGAAGCTCTCCACCACCGGCACGTACGCCGTCACGCTGAAGCAGTGCGAGCCCTCGTTGCGGTCGCCATGCACGATCCGGCCGCCGCGCCGGCCGATCACCGAGTACATGCGGCCGAGCGCGGCGGCCGTCACCTGCACCTGGCACCGGTACATGGCCGCCATCAGCCGCTGCGGCTGCGCCTGGAACGCGCGCCGGCACGCCGCCAGCACGGCCGACACGATCTGGCCGCTGAGCGGGCCGCGCGGCGCCGCCTCCGCGTCGGCGTCGCCGCCCGACTCGCGCGTCGCCAGCGCCTCCACCACGAACGCCACGCCGCGCATCGGCTCCTCGCAGAGCGGGCCGGCGGCCGTCGCCAGCTGGAAGCCGTGCACCACGCTGTCGTCGAACGCGGCGAGCGGCGACTCGCAGCCGGCCGACGCCGGCGGCGGCTCCCACACGGACGCGCGCCGGTAGCCGGCCACCGCGTTGAACAGCAGGTTGGGTCCGCAGCGGCGCGGCCCGAAGCTCCAGACGCGGTCGACCAGCTCGGCCAGCCGGTCGCTGCCGGCGGCGCGCAGGCGGCGCCGCAGCTCGTCGCGGCAGCGGCGCGCGCGACCCCAGCTGACGGCGCCGGCCGGGCCGTCGTCGCCGCCGGCCGCGCCCTGCTCGTGCAGCTCCAGTCGCAGCTTCTCGCTCGGCTCGGTGTCGCTCTTCTCCAGCACGTCGTCCGGCGACGGCGCCCGACCGGCCGCGTCCGTCAGCCGATCGGCTGCGACGGCGTCCGGCTGCGAGTCCCGGCCGCCGTCGGCTGTCGCGTCCTCCCGCTGCGGCTCGGCGCGTCGGTGCGTCCGCCCGCCGCAGTGCAGACGGGCCAGCAGAGCGGCACTCTCGTCTAGAAGTCGCGTCACGTCGTCCGGCAGCGGCACGGCACGCACGGTCACCACCGCTCGCCGACCGGGCGTCACCACCTCGACCGCACCGTCGCCGGAGGCGCCGCGGATGGCGGCGCCCTCGTCGATCGCCTCGTTGACCATGTCCAGCTGCGGCGGCACCACCACCGTCTCGCGGAACGGCACGATCGGCGCCGACGCCACCACGTCGATGCCGGCGAACCGTTCGCGCAGGTCGTCCAGACAGCGCTGCAGGTGCACCTCGCCGGCGGTCACCAGCACGTGCTCGCCGCTCTCCTGGACGGTGACGCGCACGCACGCGTCCGCCTGGTTGAGCAGGCGCAGGCCGGCCACCAGCCGCGGCAGCTCGGCCGGCCGCGCCGGCTCCACGGCCACGCGCACGATCGGCACCACGGCCGAGCTGAGCTCGGCGAACGCCGGACACGCCACGGTCGACGCCAACGTGGCCGACTTGAGCACGTGGTCGGTCAGGCCGCCGATGCCCACCAGGCAGCCGGCCGGCGCCTCCGCCAGCTCCTCGAGCGCGCGTCCCATCAGCAGGTAGAGCGGGCCGACACAGCACTCGGTGATGTGCTGCCCGGCAGGCAGGTCGGCCACCGTGCCGGCCGTAGCCAGCTGGCCGGCGGCCGCCAGCTGCCGCAGCGCCGCCGCCGGCTCGTGCTTGGGACCGAGCACCAGCAGCCGACGGCCGGCGCGCAACGTGCCCGAGAACACGCGCGCGAACGCCACGAACACGTCGCTGTGGTCGGCGGCGGCCGGCTCGCCGGCGGTGGCGGCATCCTTGAGCGCCGCCACCTGGCCGTCCGACAGCGGCACGCCGGCGGTCGGGTCGTTGTCAGGCGGCGCGAGCAGGCGCGCCTCGTGGCGCCGGCGAGCCTCCTCGCGCCGCCGCTGCATCTCCTCGGCGGTGAGTGGACGCGCTCGGTTCTCGGGCAGCTCGGCGCGGTCCACGGCCACCATCTTCGAGACGAACACGATGACGGGCATGTCGTCTGCGCCGCTGCAGTTGGTGAAGAGCGGCAGCAGCGCGCGCGTCTCTGCCGGCAACTCGTCGAAGCGGCGGCCGACGCCGGCCAGCAGGCGCTGAGCTCGCTCCGGCGACAGGCTGGCGGCGTCCGGCAGGTGCACCAGCACCATGTCCAGCACAGCCGGCGCCAGCGGCAGCCACTGCGAGAACACGGCCTGCAGCTGGACGCGCGGGTCGGTGGAGCGCAAGTCGCGTGGCGACACGACCAGCTTCAGGCTGGCGATAATCTTCTCGATCGCCTCCTTGTCTTTCCGCACGGCAATCGCATTGTAGACCGCCCACACATTCTGCAGGATGAACTGCACGAACAGCGGAGTCTTAGCCTTCTCCTGCGCACCGCGCATGATTCGCTTCGTCTTGGCGTTGAGGTAGAAATCGCCCCACAGCGTTTTCAGCAGCACTTCCTCGCGAATTCCGAGCCTGTCCGAGTAGATCTTGCTGAAGTGTTTGATGCCGAAGCCCCAGCCGTCGTAGGCACTGGCGAACAGCACGTTACCGGCGTCCGGTGAGAAGTAGACGGACGAGTCGTCGACGTCCTCCAGGCCGGTGGCCCAGTCGGCCATGTCGCGCGTCACCTCGCCGGCCGTCACCGCGCCGGACGCCGGGTCCGCCGCAGGGTCCGTCGCCGGGTCCGTCGCCGGGTCCGTCGCCGGGTCCGCCGCCGGCCGCTGACCGGAGCCGCGCTCCATGAACTCGCTGGTGAAGAGCTCCGCCATCACGGCGTTGACCTGCTCCAGCACCTGCAGCGACCGGGCGTCACACGGTCAACACCGCGCGCCGGCTCCAGTCACAAATCACACGACGGATTGTCACCAGCCATCAGCCACCACGTCACCCGATCGCACCAGTGTGCGTAAATTGGAGATAAAAAAATTGAGTGCAAAGCGACAAAGGATATAACATTTTGTTTACATTGTATGAGTGTACTGTACTCTACATGCATCTTTAGCTGGCCAATATCAATTGCATCTTATAAATCCGTGATCAGTATGCTAAGTAACACCAATATCCTTAATTTTCAGGGATGTGTAATGCTCACGAACATCACACCGAGCTTAAGTTGTCTAGCTTAATTGCATTATAATGCTTGCATATGAAATTTCTTGCTTTACTTCCATGTTCGGTGGCAACAATTGAAGATTGGTATTTACATCTGAAGCGCAACTGAAATTCAACTTGTGTATATTGAATCGCACACGCAGCCAACGTCGCAATATCGCAACATGTGTGCACGTGGCGTATTCTGCGTTTTGATGTCAATACACGGACAACAAGCATCGATTTGCTTCCCGAAAATTGAGATCAAGAGATATCGCCTGACATTATTAAATGGCGAACTTGCAGCATTGGCAGCCCTGCGACGGCTGCAGTGGCATCGGCACCTAAACTTCAAACGCTGTGATTGGCATCTGGCAATCTCAACAAGCAAGACCAGGTCTGATCACGGCAGACCATACCGCCTAGCATTCACCGCGACAGCTGATGCTGGAACAAACAGGCCGAACTGCGCGACCTGCTGGCCAGCGCACCAGACGGCCACGTGCCGACCACGCACCTGGCTGAGGCGGAGGTGTGCGCTGAGCGGCGTCAGCCCCATCTCGAGCACCAGTCGGTCGATCTTGTTCAGCACGAGCACGGGTCGGATGTTCTCCGTCCACGCCTGGCGCAGAACGGCCTTGGTCTGCGCGCACACGCCCTCCACCACGTCCACCAGCACGATGGCTCCGTCGCACAGACGCACCGCCGTGCTCACCTGCGGCGCGCCAGACGTGTCAAACAGGAGTCAAACAGCACTACAGGCCTGTCAAACGGGCCGTGGTGTCTACAGCCAGCCACAACTGTAACACATCGTCAGCATTAGCTAAAGTGGACGGACGGCTTTATTTCAAATGTACTTCGGGCACACCAGATGTTCTCTCGACCAGATGAGGTCGCAGCATGGAGACAATTACGCCTGAATATAATAATGGCCTGAAGGAGCACTCAGAATTCATTTGTCTGCCAGTTCATTTCAGAGGTGGCATGGCAAATTTCACATAAAAAGAGCTATTTCAACCATCATTGCATGACAAGAAAAGGACAACTGTTGGTTCTTTTGATAATGGATGGCCACACACAAGATTGGAGAAACGGTTTTCTCATGAACTTTTGTCACCTAGAACATTAAACTCTCCGGTGAATTGTTCACTCCCCTTTGTCACCGAAGACTGAATGAAGGTGCTTGGCAATGACCGGACACGTGTTGCCCTGTGACGTAGACGTCTATAACTCACTAATAAGTTCAAACGGTGCTGTCAGAAACGGAAGGAAAATTATCCTCTCCGAATCAATAGTCCTCCAAAAAAATACTCCACAAATCCTAAAACTCAAAACGTAAATCCAACCATGGCCACACACCTGTGAGCCTTCGCATAATTCGGTTCACTGTACGATTTCCGTACCACGGACAGCATGACAAGCAAAACATAAGAGCAACCATTAGCCTTGGCACCCTGTTAGCTTTTCATACAGCAATAACCCTCTCATAGGCTGGCCTTTTCTGCCATTTACACCCAGTCACTATATTTGTCGCACCGCAACTGGGCTCGCGCCACACGAGGAATAGGTCCTTGACGAGAGATAGGACAACTGGGCCCGCCCATACGAGGATATTGTGAATAGGTCCCTGTCGATAGATAGGACAAATGAATGGTATTCTGACAAGTGATGTAACGATTGCAGTGCTCATCTGAAAAGAAAAGGAAGTGGTGGGTGAAAGAGAAAATACTTAAAGCGGTGGTAAAGTACGCTAAAATGTAAACAGTAAAGAAACATATTTGTCGTCGAATTTCTGCACCGACAACTTTCTCTTTACCAGGCTATATCTTGTGACTTGGCGGTCTTCATAAATCCTCTTTTCCGGCCAAACTAACTGACACAAAAACGTGAATCCATTTTTAAAGCAGAGCTGATTGTGAAGGAAATTCTAGTGAGCTACAATGCCAGGTGATCTGGTGAAAAACAACACAAAGCGTACTTTTGCCCGTGTATACCCGTGTGCAAGCAGCTCGACTCCATCTGTCACTGTTGGTAACTACTAGGCAACGTCTCTCTCCTGTGGCGAACACAGCCTCACCAACTACCTCAGCTCACATAGTAAGTGGATGACATAGATACCATTCCGCGACAAGATGAGCTTGCTGTAATGGCCTAGATGCCACCTGATTACTTAGCTGCAGCTCACATGGATCATTTTAAGTATATGATGGTATCGGTCCCCATGTAGGGTATTCATCTCGATATCAGAATTCAAGGCAAAGGTAGTCAGAAACCCCTCACTTTAGTTCCCAGGTGTTGCATGTGAGCACTGTGCCAGGTAATTTTAGTTGTAACTGACTACCGCGAATTATGAGCATCTAGCACGGAACTACACCCTACTAACAACGTACAACCACCGAGCACCGATGTACGGCAACGTTAATACACCATTAATTCAGTTGCTATGGGGATTTTAAATGGTTAGAGTGAATATTATGGTGGTGGAAAGAATATCGATGACCATGATAATAAACAGTTTAAAACAATAATGCCAAATCAACCTGACAAGGTAATAATGTCAATGTCAGGGTAACTGCATGAACACTATGAAAAGATCCGTCCCAATGACACCTTTCCCATACACCACAACCACATGTGATGTATGCTACAGCACATATAATTATCACAAGTGAAAGACAAGCGTGTACTGATTGATGAGGAGCTATATCATCCAGCCTCGGTGGCGCGGCGACTGGTACAGGCAACACGGCTTCCGGTGAGGAATTCACAAACACCATGCCACCTGCGCCACAACAGCCACACACAACTGGAGCCCACTGAGCAGGCAGCACGGGTCCACCAGGCAACACCGCTTCCGGTGAGGCATTCACACAACCGTGCCACCTGCGCCACAACAGCCACACACAACTGGAGCCCACTGAGCAGGCCGCACGGGTCCACCAGGCAACACCGCTTCCGGTGCGGCATTCACACACACCGTGCCACCTGCGCCACAACAGCCACACACAACTGGAGTCCACTGAGCAGGCCGCACGACCAGCGCGCGTGCCAGCCGGCGGGCGGCGGCCAGCCCACCTCTGACGAGAAGTCCACGTGGCCGGGCGAGTCGATCAGGTTGACGAGATGCTGCTGGCCGGCGGCGTCGACGTGCTGCAGCGCGATGGCCGAGCTCTTCATGGTGATGCCGCGCCGCTGCTCGTCGGGCCGACTGTCCAGGTAGCGCAGCCGGCCGGCCAGACGCGCCGAGATCACGCCGTTGCTGGCCACCAGCGCGTCCGCCAGCGTCGTCTTGCCGTGGTCCACGTGCGCCAGGATGCAGATGTTGTGCACCCGGTGCGGGTGGCGCTGCAGCGCCGCCAGCTGCGCCGAGCTGACCGTCCGCGGCATGGTCGCAGCGTCGGCGCCCTGCGCAGAGACGATCAGAAACGGCCGCACCAACGGCACCGCACCCAGAGCTACAATGGTCTGCACCTCAACATCCTCTCTTGAGGTAAATGCAGGTCATAGCTGGATATGCTTTCATGGTAGATGGGTGAAGCATGGTTCGTAAGCTGCATGCTGCTGTCTGCAGAGCCCTTCTACTATAAAATGCACATATTGCAGCAGTTTGTTGTTGGGGCTACTGTTAATGTAAACACAGACATTTCTGTCTTGATGCATCCCTGATACTTGAAGGAAATAATGCATAATTATACATTACTGCTCCATGGTACTGACAAAGGCTCAAGCACAAAACATTAGTTCCTGTATCAAAAAATATATCAACAACTCCCACATGAACATGATGCACACATGGCAGAACAAGGATTTCACACACAAACAATCTATATATTTCATGTCAATTTACACTGATATTAATATTGAGTTCTTGATGGAACATCATCACCATGGTAGTTAACTGATGAGAAGTGGAAAACTATGATTGCAGCAATGACTCTGTGCAACAATCAACTTAAATTCGAGCTCCGTGGTAGAATGGTTGGTGTTGCACTGCAACTTGACCAAAGAAATACTGGATTGGAAGAGCCTAAATTTGAGGAGTCCAAAATGACCCCACAAAAGTACACAAGAACATACTTGATCAGGGCACAGCTTGTGGAAAGGGCAAATTCAGAGGTTACAAAAAGCATTGATTGTGGAATAGAGAACTACCCAGATGATATGGATCTTCACTGGATTTGTTATTTGGAAATAAAATAGCACTCTACTGCATGCTTTTCATGACTAGGGGAAAAGAGGAATTGGGTTTACTGGAGCAGATGACCTGCAGTTAGCAAATGAGAAGTTCCTGATATATATATATATATATATATATATATATATATATATATATATATATATATATATATATATATATATTATATATATGCATACATACATACATGCATACATACATGCATACATGCATACAATATCCTGCACAGGAAGTTGTCCTTGCATTTTCTTGCCCAAATGTGGAAGTGTTCTTTGTCATAAAGTCATGAAGTGTTCAGACTTAATAAGAACCACAAGGGCCCATACAGGTTAGGTCTGTAAAGGGAAGATGCCATAACCTTGGCAAAAAGACACTAATCACCCCAACCAACACCACATCCCTAATTCCAAAGAATCCATCCACTAACATCCTACACACTCATCAAATCCTATCTACCTTACATATCCAGCCCTATTCACTCAATCCAGTGTAACACATGTACAGTGTTAAAATATTAAGTTCTAGTTAGGTGTGAGATGTCGAAACGAGTGCAGCAGGATGTCGAAATCGCCATGGAAGTAATGCTATTTAAAATATTGTTAAGTCCTGCAAACCCAGTGGAAACAATTGTGTACATATGATTGTTCCCGTTTTGCGTGTTTTGAAAGGTACCTAATTTGGTTATACCGATATCAACGATAACGATATAAACACCTATGCTATAAACTGACATTGTAGAACAAAGCACATCATATGTAATCCCTTCACCTGGAATCGAGCTCCGGGATGCTCGTCATCACGATCCTGGATCCATTACGGTGAGCAAAAGTATGGTAATTGTAAACGGGATACAGTTAGAAACGAGGCATAAAAACTTCGCAAACACGCATCAAGAAGCACGATGTCGATGCTCCTTTGAGAAGGATGTCATTTCAGTGTTCAATAAGTGGTATATTCCACCCTATTTCGCGAACAATTTGTCACTGCACATGCAGCTTGAGTGCCCTACCAATCATTTTCCAACTCCATCCATGCCTGCTTAAAAGGGCCTGTGCAATGACACATATTTAGCACAAATCTCACCCCATCCACCATCAATTGGAACTATAAAAAAAACATTTTGCAGCCAAAAAATTGTCCACCTTATCCTTAAATACATTAAATGAGAGACTCCCCACAACATCAGTAGGCAGTCTATTCCAATCAACAATCTTTTGACTGAAGGCCTGTTGTTGCTTTGCTGTCCTACGCCTTGATTTGTCTAACCTGAATTGATGACCCTATGTGATAAACAGAAGGGCACCATTCAGTTGACCTGATCTAGCCCTTTAACATTTTTATACATTTCAATCATTTAATCTCCCATACTCCATCCCTTAATCTCCGAAATTTGAGTGAGTACATATCTAATGCCATAAGCCTTTCCCATATTCTAAGCCACCTAGTCCACTGGTGAGTCTAGCAGCTTTGCACTGCACTCTTTCTAGCATATCTATATATTTGTATAAGTAGGGGCTCCATTCCTATACATAATATTCTAAGTGGGGTCACACATAGGCTAAGTACAGTATTTCCATGACTTCCTTGCTCTTATACCTCACACTCCTATTAATGATACCCCAGTGTTAAAATAATGGTTTTTCGTTAGGTGTGAGATGTCGAAACAAGAACAGTAGGATGTATAAATCTGCATTGGAAGCATGCCAATCCAAATATCCTTCAGTCCTTCAAGCATTATTTGAGCCAATAGTGTACTCATCAGTGCATGTTTTTGGTCTAGCTTTCGAGGCACCTAATATATGGATACCTATGTTAACGAAAACGATTGCAATGCCATGTTATCAGCAGATCACATTGCTTAACACACCACATCATTGATAATCCCTGTATCTGGAATCGTGCCACGAGATGCTTTTGTAATCAAACCGTAATGGTGAGGATAAGCATTACACTTATATGCAAAGTACTCATAGGAACGAGTCATGGAGACTTCATAAGAATACATCAAGAAGCACGATGTCGATACGTCCTTGGAAAGGATGTCTGTTCAGTGTTCGGAAACTGGTATATTCCACCATATTGCACGAATAATTTATCACTGTGATACCCAGTATTCTGATTGCTCTGTTCCTGGCTGAGATACATTGTTTTTCTACTTTAATGCCATTTGAAACTAGTACACCTGAATCTCTTTCCTCTTCAATAACATTCAGTTTCATACCTCCATTGCATATATGAATCTCACCTGCATACCCCATATGCATTACCTTACATTTTCATAGTTAAAAGAGATCTGCCATTGATCAGCCCACTTTTTTAGGTCCTCCAAGTCTAGTTAAATATTACTAGATTGATCACTACTGTTAGCCATTCATACCAACTTCATGTCATCAGCAAGACTGAGCAACATATTCCTCAGCCCTGCTTCAATGTTATTCACAAAGATGATAAAGAGAAGTGACCCTAGACTAGAGCGCTGTAGCACCTGTAGGGGATCTTTGCCGTCAGTGGGGTGTGGGGTATATGGGGGGCTGTGGTTGCTGAGGTTGCAGTGTCTCTCAGGCTGTGCAAAAGAGAGCCTACCAAATCAAACTAAATCAAATTGGGCTGAATCTCTCCTTTGCTTTTCGTGCCAGTGCATTGATGTTGTGGTTGGTTTCCCACCACCTTCACCATCCATTCCCCCAACCCTAGCCAGCTTGGCATTGTGTGAACTACTTTCTCTTGCATGTATTTATATGTTGTGCAAGGTCAAAGTTTTGGAAACACCATATAGGTGAGTGCTACTCTCTAAATTAGAAGGAATACATGGTATTAGAAAATTAATGATCATGGAATTTGTCCGTGGTATTAATGGCTTGCCCCCAGGGGCTTTTTGGGTGCTAATAGTATAATCATTTTTGTGCAATGTACCACACGAAATATGTGCCTGTGTTGAGCCCCAAGCAGATTCCGCTGGTCCTTAAAACTACCAAACACACATTCATTCTCCACATTTGCTCACATTCGCCCATCCCATTCACTCTCTCCTTAATTAATAAATTGATTGGTCCCAATTTTGCCCCCCCCTCAGCGGTGCACAAACACACATTTCGGCCGACCGTTGCTCTTTTTTTTCCGGGTATGTGGGCCAAATATTTAAACCTTTCATTGCCAATCATTGCTGGCCTCGCCATTACTGGCAGCATTCCTCACCTGTATAAGGTTTTAATGTTGCAATGGGTCTCATTCACTGGCTCCCACGGCTTATATAAATGCTCCGGTGTATATGACCAACCTATCTAACCTTACGACAGTCGATGCCTCGCTGGGCCTTATTCACTTAGAATGTGCGACCAGCCTTACATATCCAACAGGTGCACAATACCACGTTGGGTACGTCCCCTGGTCGTCTGTCTATATACCATAGCCGGCCATACCCTTTCCATGAAGGGCTTACAGCATGCTAAACCCGTCCTTGCATCCTCCGAACCATTGCACAATTCGTTCCCCACGTACAGAGAACAGAGGTGGGCTAATTACCGCAGTGTAGGATTTCCATATTTTTTTCTTGGTAGTGGAGTACATAATTTTTAACTGGAGTACAAAATGTTGAGCTGGAATACAAAAATAGCAATGCACTTGCCAACAATTAACCTTGTTTTAATGGGGCTGAAAACCAATGTTAGCATTGTTGTATGCATAAACATCTTGGCAAACATCCATGTCCAAAATTTTGCTGCAGTAAAAAAATGAAGAGTTGTCCATAATTAGGTAGCATTGCTTTAATGGAATTACAAATCAATGTTAGCATTTCATGCTGTTACATGCTCAACAATTACACGTTTTACCACACCAGAATTTTACATGGGACACAAGTAAGACTCACTGGGCAATAATGTAGTGCATCATGCCTTGAACCCTTTTTAAAAATGGGAATAACTTGTGAGGTTTTCTAACTATCAGGAAGACTTCCAGTAGAAAGATGAGTTTAAAATGATGAAAATGGTTTTACAAGCTCCTCACAGCAAGATACAATTAACTGGGGGTGGACCCCATCAGTGGACCCTGGGAGGGATGGCGGGCACCACGAGGAATCGAAACCCATGACAACCGCCGAGCCAAGGCTTTACACCATTCCACCTTCACCACCAACCTCTGCACCAGGCAAACAAAACCTTCTGGCTGATCTATTTACAACAGGGGAGAAAAACCAGGCGTGGCAAACACCACAGCCAACCCCTACTTCTCTGAACAATGGTCTCTATCGTGCGCCACTTCCTGCCACAATCGCCAGTGTGATCCAAACTTATGGAAATACGACTTCACATCTCATGATGACAATCGACAGAGAGTGAAACCGAATGGGCACACTTAGCTATCACTGCCAGCACACATTTGGGTACCCACACCACAAACCTAAAAATAATCAACCCACAAACACTCACCAACTCCATCATCCCGTCCCTCCCAACAGTTGTCAAAGATGTACTGGAAAATAGAGCCGGGTCTGATTCGCTTACCCCAGCGGTAAAACTACGGCGGATTACCGGGCCGGCAACAGATGGGTCGGAGTAAAATCGGAACAGGTATTACAGACCCTTCACCGACACTGATGAACTCCAAATGCAGTTATATTTCAAGGCGCACAATTTATCTTAGCACAGATTTCAAAAATATTATTGGACAGTCATTCATAAGTTCACAAATGGCATTGGTTTCTTGGTGTTGTCACCTCGGAGAACTCCAAAGCCACTTTGAGGAAATATAAAGTGACTTTTTTGCATTGAACGGGCTCATGGTGTCTAAAAAGTTGTCTCTTTAACAAAATGACCTTCGATTGCGCATTCAAAGCATCTTAATTGCCAAACGGGGCCTGAAATATTTACTCCGGCGATACCAAGTACCGCCAGTTTTGCCAACTAGGGATATTTGCCCATGACTCAGAATAATAAATATTGAATAAATGTTGATTAATATAAATGCATAATATATAACAATAAATATTGATAAATATTGAATAAATATTGAATAAATATTGAATAAATATTGAATACATATTTAATTAAATATTAACGATATAGTGGCACAAAAGTAGGATCTTCTCACATGACGTCACATGCCGCCAGTTGTAACTGGCCAGCGGAGACGTTTTTAGCGCAACACCGAGAAACATGTCTTGGTATGGCATGCTATACAGGCTGTACGCGTTTCAAAGTTTTGTTATTGTCGACAGGGGTTGTTGGTGAGTGGGCGCATACGGACTGCTGAAACTGCTAGTTGTTTTCAGGTATGGACTTAGAGTGGTAGAACTCAACCAAACAATGTTGTTCTTCCTTTTCCTTCTGGAGTACAAAATATTTCATTTTGTCCAGTCACAATCCTGGAGTACAAAATTTATTGGTATGCATAACACCAACAAACGCCAGTTTTTCCAACACTGAATTACCGGGCAGTGTTTTGCCTCTATCATACTGTCCGATGCTAGACTCTACGACGATCCGCAATGCCTCCTGTAATGGCCTTGCATGCATACCGAGCTTGAAGCCCATCTGCATGCCTGGGTCACAGAGGCCAGTGGGATTCTACCATCAAGTAATCATTTGATTTGAGCTAATGTCTCTGAAGTGTTCATTTAATCGCTCCCTATCGCAGTTAAAAGGTTTTACAAACACAAAGTATATACAGCAACATATATATTCTTCACAACCTAGCCTGATTTTACTCTTACTACCATTGCCCTGAAACGTTTGGCCCATAGGACGGCTCGCAGGTCGGCTGCCTCGCTTATAAATTTACTTCACATGGTGAATGAATTCCAGGCAAGTATCCAACCATCATGTGTGAGTTATCATTTGTCATGTTGGGAGAGTACACACGGCATTATTCACGTCGATTCGTCGGTTACTGGTGAAACTGTCCGAGCGGAAGGCGCGACGCGTACCCCTCAGCCACCGAGGCATGACCCCCTATTTCAGCTATGGACATAAATACCCACCCTCTGACCACCGGGTCACCAGGGAATGTGCTACACTTTCATCATTGGTCTGGGATGATCGTATTTTCGACGTCATCCTCGAGTTACGCTAATTTCCACAGAGGGTGACATTGCGGCCGTTAAGCGGTCACGCTATTTTACCTAAATGCTATTTGGGTCATCACATCAGCAAAGTTATGCCACTGAACACAAAGCTTAAGGGCATCCCTTGAGTTCACTTAAAGTTTGGATTTTGAAACTAGTCTGCATCATGGCAGGCAGCTGGCTATACTGTGAATGATTTAGTCCTGATACTTAACACCTTCCCAGTATCCATCCCATTCCGAAGTCCCTTTGTATATCATGCATCCAACCCTGCAACAACCACTCCCCTGTGACGAGCAGGTAGGCCAGCTTCCCCTGGTCTACCCGTCCACCCAGTTTTGCCAAGGTAGTCGCGCCCCCTCGGCCCACCCCCAGGGTCGACGGAGTCCTGTAGGATGAGGTCCCCCATCACATGGTGCTAGTGGTGGTGGGGAGCAACACACCTCTCTTAAAGGCAAGTTTTACACCCATTTTACATCCATGAGGAAACAATGGGTTTTGGTTTGGTTTGGTAAGATTATGTTAGGCTTTTCCTTTAGATGGTGCATAATGACCATATCTCTCCAGTTGGCAAGCTCTACATTGTGTATTCCAGTAGACACTGTCTGTGTGAATTGGCGTAGTTGGTTCAGGTGTTCACGTTCTGTACCGGTGGTGGGGGTTCGAATCTCAGCATAGCTTTGTTTTTAAGCTGATCACAGTTGTTGATGGTCAGGGCTGTTGGTTAATGTTGCACTTTATATTATTTTACAATATCATATAAGTTGCCAAATGTGTTAAGTGCTAGTCTATGAAAGTAAGGATGGGTAATACTCAATTAAAGCCTAGTCATGCAATGAATGTCCATCTTGACCTCAAGAGCAAGTCAAGATTGATTATGGCCAAGCTATCAGAAGTAGATCCAGGAATTGTCATGGGGGGCATTTGTCTGGAGGGGGCCATTTCCTTGAAGGGGCACCACTACAAAAGTACCTGTAGGATGCTTCTGGCAGAGAAATTTGACAGCATGGGGGTGCACTCAACCTACCTGGAGTTGTACCTTTTCCATACATATGGTGCAGTGAGTATGGTCTATACACTGAGATGTAGCAACCATACACTCAATTTTGTATGATCGTGAAGGCCATTCTTTCTTTTAAGTTGAGACAAATTTTCAACATCTATTTTGTTGACATTCATCATTGAAAAAAAAACTTGTTTTTCTTTTTAAAAAACAAAAAAACAAAACTATGCTATGCAATGCTAGGTTTTTCATTTCAACATTTTTCTTATGGAAGAAAATTGTTTCCAAATTTTCTATCACAAATCTTTTCTTTCTTGGAAGGTTAGGCTAGGTTAGGTTGGTTATGTTACATTTTGTGTTTCTTTTGAACATCATTTTTATGTTATATTACCAAACTTGAAGCCCTTTAGTATGATTGTGCTTTAATGTGGTAACAAAACAAGCTTTACACACATCTGCTTCCATAAAGCAAACAAATGGGTTAGGTTTGGTTAGATTAGGTTGAGGTGTTTGAAGTTGGACAATTTGAAGAAAAAAAGTCCCCACAATATTTTTAATTATTTTTTTTTAAAGCAGCTTATGAAAGATTAGGTTAGGTTTTTAATTTCAAAAATTTTCGGAATATAAATTTCTTTACATTTTCCAAATTTTCTGTTTGGGATTTTTATCCAAAGGGAGCCAGCCTAAGCTACATTAGGCTAGTTTGTGTTGCATTTATATCTTATTTTAAAACATTTCTTTGTATGCCATGTTACCTAACTCAAAGCCCTTTTTGGTGTAATTTTGCTCACAACCTGAAGACAGGGAAATGCAAACGTGGTACCAATTTAAAAAAGGGAAGTATGAAGTCTGTAGGAAACTACAGGCCAGTCAGTTTGACCTCAATAGTTTGCAAGGTACTATACAAACTGATTAAACAAAATGTTTAGATTCATCTTGATAGGCACCATCTTTTAAGAGATACTCAACATGGATTTTGATCTTGAAGGTCTTGTTTAACTAACCTATTGGAGTTCATGGAGTGTTACTAGAGAAGTAGACAATCAAAGCAGGATGTATGTTGTATACTTGGACTTTAACAAATATTTTTATAAAGTTCCACATTGAAGTCTAATTCATCAACTAGGTACAGCAGCATGGGATTGTTGGAAAAGTTATATGTTGGATTGGAGCATGGTTGAGGGTAAGGAAACAAAGTGTAGTGCTAAATGGATGTAAATCTGATTGGAAGGATGTTCTGAGTGGAGTACCACAGGGGTCTGTTCTAGGGCCATTTTTCGTTATCATCTTTGTGAATAACATTGAGGTAGGGCTGAGGAATAGTGTTCAAATTTTCTGATGACATCAAGCTGGTAGGAGTGGCTGTCACCTGGTTCTCTCACCTGGAATTATAAATTCAAAGAATTCATAAAACACCTTAAAGCACAAATTTACGGCTCCTTGATGGTGTTCATTATTATTCATAATAATCAAGTATTCATATGGCGTTATTTTGCCTGCCAACTGAAAAGTATGCATTTGCAGAGGAAAGGAGTGATCAAATCATGTTAACCATATTCAACATTGCATTGGAAAAAGAAATTCAAAGAATTCAAAAATTACCTTAAACAGCAAACTTACCGGTATCTAGGTAGTACCTAGGTACCTATGAAGGTATGAATACAATTTTGTCCTATAAAATAGCACGATTTACCAAAAACGATGCTTTTAGGCGAGAACACGTGATCACGGCTACGCCAGGGAAGGAAATGTAGCAAATGCGGAGAGTCTGCCACATGTCTGCGGCGTGTATGTGGGTTGAGAGATACCATATTCGGGAAATTTACCTTGACCAAAAGTAATAGAAAATACAAAAAGAACTCATGGCAATTAAACACAACAGGGTAATTGAACCACCTAGGTTCCTCGTCGCCACTATTTACATGAAGAAAATAGGTGCCTATCTCGAAATGGAGTGGGATCTCAACTACGTGAAGCGCTTTAATGATTACACCTTTACAGATGAACAACAGCGATTCTGTTCAGACAATATCGATTAGGTCATGTGGAGACAGCAACAGAAATCCGAAGAATCGCCAAGCTTCGTCAGAAACCTCAAAATACAGTACCCCACCCTCTCTCGGAGACGCAACAAGTGTAGGCCCATATTTTAATACAAAATAGCTTATCCCAGGCCAGCCTAACCTTGTCTAATGTGAAGGAATCTCTCTACTTCACGTTGTTGCCAAGAACCTATAAATAGCTAATATGCATAGGTCAATGCTGTTGCTAATCAGCTTCAAACCTAGGTACTAATACCATGGATCCCATGGATCATGTACGTCATCCACGCCGGCGTACATCATCCATTCTAATACCGAAGGATGCAACAGGATCTATTGACGTAGTATATTGAAGGTCGTATGCTTTCTTTACACGCAATGTCTAAAACCCAGGAGCATCTAAGAGCCATTCTTCGTTGTATTAAACGACGTAGGCAGGATTGTACCAGATTTCTGGTATAGTCTACCGGGATTTTGGTATGTACGGTGATGTCATGTAAATACGCCAAAAATGTTTTTAACCTGGCTAAGCTTTCATCTGTGGCGCAGCGAAGACATAAGAGTATTTGGAGCCCAGAGTGTTTGGGCCAAGCCAAGGTCGAATACAGGGCCAAGCGATAAAGAGTCGGTCGGGTTCAAGTGAGATTTTAGATCAAGGTTGAAATTAGGGTTGAGGTCCGCGCCGGGGGAACGACGGGACTACTTCTGGGTACAGGGATTATGGCGGATCCAGTCGGTAAAGTAACACCTTCGCCTTAGGCTGAATGATTTAGATCAAAGGCCAACCGAAAAAAAGAAAGAAGGGTGCTTCTTGATTGTTGGTGCAGGAAATTTAAATATAAGGCTGAGAAGTATTGTTTGGATTCCTGGGTGATTGCACATGATCTTAAGCTAGGGGCAGAATTTCTTTAGTTCAAAATATGCAACAACTTGAACAGCATACCTCAACCTGTTATCTTTCCTGACCGTTAAATCTTGACAAAATGAAACTGAAACCACAGTTGGATTTGCCACTTATGAACCTAGGCTTGCTGGTAAATTTGTTTTATGGTGTTTTATGAATTCTTGGAATTTATTATTCAAATGCAATGTTTATGTATGTGACTAAGATGATGGGACTACTCATTTTCTGTGCAAATGCTTACTTTTCAGGTTGTGAGCAAAATAACACCAAAAAGAGGCCTTGAGTTAGGTAACGTAGCATAAAAACTTCTTTTTTTTGTTTAATAGAGTAAAAATTCAGCATAATATAACCTAGCCTATCTTAGCCTTTGGAGAAAAAGATAAAACAAATGACACTAAATGTTAAAGCAATTTATTTTCTGAAAATTTTCTAAATTAAATAACTAGGTAGCCCACCTAACCTAACACCTAACCCATTTGTTTGCTTGGTGGAGGCAAATATGTGTAAAAACTTGTCTTGTTACCAGCTTACAGCACAATAATACCAGCTTTCCTAGGCCTAGCTAGCTACATATAGAATAGTCAAGTCTTGAATGTGCCATGCACACCAGATGGAATGACAATCCATGTTATGACATTTACTGGTTATATTCTAGTGCCCATTTCCAAGCATATGGAAACCATTAGATTGTAGTAAAATTAAGCATATCTGACATGACCTGTGCCTCACTACCTGCTTTCTAGCCCCATGTGAAGTAAGGAAAAGGTAAGGTATGCTGTAGAGTAAGTGGCAAATATCTACTGATACAGGCTATCAAAATTGATTTAAGAAGTATTTGCATATCTGTATTTTATGTTTGAATTATTACTGAACTTTGTGGGCAGTATTAAAGTGCATTTTGTGGAAATGTCCTCATTTCCAACCGAAAGTAAAATAAGGTGAAACGTTTTGGCCTACATTAACAAGGAATGCTGTGCTTTTAATAAAAACGCTGGCCGTAATGATCGCACAATGGGTCCGTGTACTACCGGACATAACGACAGCACGCACGGTCTGTACCAGCGTACGTACCGAGCGTACGTATAAACGGTCTCTACCTACCGTTCGGCAGTGGAATGTACATACTTTCTGTACATATGGGCGGTACTGGCTGGGGTGGGGTGGAGTGGAGGCCGATTGTGACCTCATTTGACCCTGAAGACATTGACCTGGGGTCATGAAATGTATACTGCAGCGAGTTCACTACAGCTGTAATTCCTCCAAATTTTGTGCTTCTAGTTTCAGATCTTAGGTGCCCAAACTCCCCCCCTGGTGAACATTATGTGAGAGGCATGTTGACCGGGTATCTTCTGCACTTCCTACGGTAGCATTGCTTGCACTCAAAATGTAACGGAATGTGGTGCATACAGAACCGGGCTGTTGAAATAAACAACTTGAACTGGATATGGACACAAATGATCAGACAAAATTCTTTGATGACAATTCCAAATGGTCAAATTGGACATTCATTGCATGAGTGGGCTTTAATTAAGTATTTCCCTCTTTACTTTCATGGGCAAATATTATTACATCAAGCAACTCATATGATAGTGTAAAGTAATCTAAAGTGCAACATTAACCAACGGCCCTGACTGCTAACGATTGTGATCGGGTTAAAAAAGCGATGGCACCGAGATTCGAAACCACCACCACCTGTACGGAAAGCAGACGCCCCAACTAACTACGCCAACCATCAACACAGCGTGGGCTGCATACGCGATGTAGAGCATGCTGGCTGAGGAGATGTTTATTTCCTCAACTATCTTCGATGAAGTGTCGCATGTTCTTTACACACCACCTAATAAAAATTAGATATATTAGATCTCAAACTTTTTGATCATGGATCATTTTCAAGAGTAACAAGCGATTGTTACTCTTGAACAAGAGTAACAAGAGTGATTGTTCAACAAGTGATTGTTTTCAAGTGATTGTTACTCTTGAAAATGATCCATGATCAAAAAGTTTGAGATCTAATATATCTAATGTTTATTAAAAGCACAGCATTCCTTGTCAATGTGGGCCAAAACATTTCACCTTATTTTACTTTCAATCATGGCAAGCAAGGAAATTGTCCATTTCTTCTCACAATTATATGCATTTCCAACTGTGCTGATTTTGTCAACTCAATTTGCATGTGAATTACCATGCATAATTGATGTCATTTTTCTTACTGATGTGTATATTGAATGCATTGGAGTATTCCTTCTGTGGTATTATTGCAGTGTGAGGTAACCATGAGACAAGTTTTCCACACAATTTCCTCAATGAAGCATACAAAGGGGTTAGGTTTGGTTAAGCTAGGTTATTTTAGGCTTTTGTTGTAAGTTTTTTTAAATTGAGCTTTCTTTAAAAACAGTTAGGGTTAGCTTAAGGTTATGTTAGGTCAGGTTAGGTTTTTTATTTTAAATTTTAACCAATTTTGGGGGGGAAATTTTCCATGAAAAAAAACTTTCTTGCATGGAAGGTTAGGCTAAGTTAGCTTAGCTTATGATACATATATTTATTTCTTTTGAACATTACTTTTTAAGCTGTAGTACCCAACTCCAAGGCACTTTTTGGGTGTTGTTTTGCCTCCCAACTGAAAGTATGCATTTGCAGAGGAAATGAGTGGTCACATCTTGTTTAGTACATTCAGTAACATTGCATTAAGAAGAAAAAATCCAGGAAAGCAGAATAAGGAGAAGAAATCTGTAATCATGGCTTGACCACATCCATGTTCATCTTGAGTTACAAGTGTGTGCAATATGTGGAATAAATGCTGGAAAATAAGCATCTTCAAGTTGAAGAATTGTTGAGTCAACTGCATGGAGTTTTGAATTTCCCCTTAATCATGTTTGGGAAATGCCAGGTCAAAGATGGATAAATTATGGCACAGAGAACATGAGTGGCATGTATGACTTGGCATTGGAATGTTCACCATCACTGAATGAAAAGTAGGTATCACCCCTTGTGGTCTAAAGAGTGAAATGAGGCAAAGGATGGAGAGAGTCTAGAGAGACCTAGAAACAAGCAGTTGCATCTTTTGAATCACATGCATAAACATGGTATTTGTGATATATATATATATATATATATATATATATATATATATATATATATATATATATATATAAATGTATGGACTGGACTTGTTGAAGCTTATCTAGCAGCTTCTTCTACTGGCATTTCTTTGGGAAGTCACATATAAGCCAGATATTTATTATTTAAAAGAATGCTACTAATCATTGAAACAGCAGATGATGTGGACCCCTTTGGTGATGTAATAGCATTGGGTGATCCAACACCAAACTGACAAGTAGATACAGGAAGAAATAAGTAAGAAATTGTATGGGATAAAAATATTTTTGGGAGGACATCATCACCATGTTTTTTCCAACATGTCAGGGATGGGAGACAAAACTGGATGTCTAAGAAAACCACAATGGAGTTTCATGGCTTCTTTTGAGAACAATTTTGTATTTAAAATGATAGATGGACCTACAAGGGGACTTGAAATGTTGGATCCAGTGCTTACAAATGAGATAAATTATGAGCATAATGTAAACATATGAGACCTTCAGTGATAGTGATGATAACATATCTTTTTCCTTATATGTTGGAAGTACAGGAAACAATAAGACATTAATCACAACTTTTGCTGAAGGGAATACAATGAACTCAGGATCTTCCTGGGTGAAATTCATTCAAATCACATCTTCACATCAGAACACACCAGGGGATGAGTAGTCTAGGGGTAAGTTGCCCATCTCACAATCAAAAGATTGTGGGTTTGAGTCTCACCTGTTGCTACTCTTCGCCCATGACCAATCAGGGTGAGAGATTGGTGACGCTACATGACTCGATGATCGATGTGTTGTAAAACCAATAACCACCATTAGAACACACCAGAAAATTCAATTTTTAAACCAAAGATAGCCAATGTGCTGCTGTATATTTACCTCATCATCAGGGCATCTTTAAAGAATGCTAAAGAACCTTAAGACTGGCGTAATGTGAATGTAGTACCAATTTTCAAAAAGAGAAATATGATGTGTGCAGGAAGCTACAGGCCAGTCAGTTTGCCCTCACTAGTTTGCAACATACTAGACAAACTGGTCAAGAAGAATGTTCAGACTCATCACAGCAAATATGTTTATATCCATTAATAGGTGAAGCACATTAGTCTCACTATGACCCACTGAGGCCAGCTGATTGTGCAGCTGCTATGGATGTAAAATACATTTTGACCCTGTAGCTGTAGTATTTTGGTAATCATTCATCATTTCATCAAGGGCAGGGATGGCCAAATGGTTAGGGCTCTGGGCACCAAAGGTCCTGCGTTCAACACTCACACCACTCAGGACATTTCCAATCCTGCATCCCACCAGCAAAACAATGTGGGTGGTACCATTAGCCATGATTGTGCATAGTGTTTTGTGAAACACCCAATAAACAATAAAATAAACATCATTTACTAGTTTGTACAATTATCTATTAGAGGGTAGTCAGTAATGTGCCCAGGGATAGTTAGGCTGTATAAATGTGCACACAATTTTTGCTATTTATATGCCTTTCTATACTGCAAACCAATGTTGTCCAGAAGAATGATTACATGCAAATTTTGTGGAGATTTCGGAACCTCTAATGTTCAAGATCTATAATCATCCAAAACATATGCTGACACCCTATGATGTTTCAGAACCCCTAAAGTATCATTTTGTTGAAATTTTCAAGTCCTATGATGCTCAAAACATATAGTGTCAAATCATATAATTCTTGAAATGCACCTTTGGTCACAGTACTGAGGTCGGTAGGATGTTCCACTCTTGATTGTATGATTGTGTGCATCACATAACCAGAGGGATTACCAGATCCCAAGATTCTTATTTCAAGCATATAGCTGTTCAAGATATGTAATATCGAAGGCCTGTAATGCTTCAAGACCTTTAAAACTCTATCCAGTGATTTTTTTTTATAAACAATAATGCTTGAAAATGTATAATGCTCAATCCCTATAATGCTCTGTTCACACTAATATTCTGAAAGTATAAGGCTCAAACAACTAATGCTCAATATATGTATGGCATGTGTAATCTAGCATTCAAAACCTATAATGCTCAAAGCATATAATATCAGCTGACAGCTGTATGTCATGATCTACCTTATAGTTCACATCTAGCAATACTTGTGCCAGGCTGGATGCCAGATGTGATCCCAGATTGTGATGACACCCTTGGAAGTATTTCTTAATTCTTCCTAGCACTATATGATAATTTTCAGCAAGTTGTAGGGGTCTGTAATCAGATTGAAAGCCTATCACATTTGAAAGGAAACTGATTTCGGTTTCTGAAGTTTTTGAAGAACAGCAGTATCCAGGTGTTCTATCTTCTACCTTCATACACTTGCATAGCCAGCTTTAACACGCGCCCTGGAGGGCCTCTGAAAGTTATGCGCACTGGAGGGGGGGGAGGACGGATTCCGCCGCCTCCTAAGATCTCGGCTCCTATTAAAGCTGGAGTAGCGAAATTCTCAGGGTGGTTGGGTACGGTAGTGAACTCTATTGTGTGCAAATTTCATGGCCTTAGGTCAATATCTTCAAGGTAAAATGAGGTCACATATGTCAAAATCGCATGTATGTATGCAAGTGAATTTGTGCATTATTCATGAACCTTTGTCTTCAGCCTGTCACTGGCATGCATTGGAATTGCCATGAATCATGAAGCATGAATCGGCTCTCAGCCCACAATAGCCATACCATGTGTACTGCCCCAATGCTCGTTAATTAAGTACATGATGATGACCAAGGCCTTCCTTAATTAGCTTTCTTCTTTCAGATTATTACCTGCCATTCTACTCAGCATCATCCATGTTGTTCAATTTAAATATGAGAAAAAGCTACTGGATAATTTTTTAGTTGGCGATTTGTATGACATTTAAATGTCCATCCTGAAGACATCACGACATCTCAATCGTGACTTTTTGCAACAATGTATGAATCTTTTCCCGGAGAAGATGGCCCTTGCCTTTGCCTATGGCTCGGGTGTCTTCAACCAAATGGGCAACTTAAAGGTGAGCACAAAATCTAATGTTTATTGCATTACATTACATTCCAGATGTGTCATTGGTTTTGGAGTATTGATTTGTTCGTGGGAATAAATCTACTAATAATATATAGATATGATGTGCCCTAAAGTCCAAATAACCAATAATATATAGATGTTGCTGTGGGATGTACAAAATTCGTTATGCCAATTCCATTCACTCACTTTCACTCATGAGTATGTTCCTTGCCAGTTATTTATTATATATCTATTGTAGCAACTCTGTTGAAAGATTCTACAACAAATGAGGGAAGTCATAATCATATGTCAGTCATAGGAGTCTTGTAAGTATGGTAGACATGCATGCACAGAGATACGTGCACAAACGTATGTGCGAGAAGTGTTATGACAATTACTGTGCATGACAAATTTATGTAAGTGAAGCATATGCAAGCCAAATGTACACAAGCACATATGTATGTAAGCAGTTGCATGTATGGCATAAGCATGTATGGCATATATTGCATGTATGGCATGTATGGCAGTTGCATGCATAAGCACAAATGTACATGAGCATGAGTATACATATTGATATTATCTTGCCCAGCCAGGCACTTTTGGATCTGAGACTGTGTTTCAGCATTGAAATATGCATACTGGATAAGCATTCACATTTTGTTCTACTATGAACAAAGTTTCAGCAGCTGGTTGTGTTAGCATTATGACTTGAGTTAGCATTGTCTGCATATTGTGTGTGTTTATATAGTGTTCGTAATCCAAATTTCCTCCCCACATTCAATTGCATTTTGCTTCACTATTTCTCCACGATTTGAAGTCCGGCACCAGAAGTTGAATCTGCCAACCCTGACCTGATGCATTCGGATGCTTCGGAACAGCACCACTATTTACCAAGTCCAACAATATTTGACTTGGGGTGAGGGGGGCACTGCAATTTACTCCCATAGGGTTAAATCACGGGCTTTCAAGCTCCTCACCCCTGCTTCAGTAATCTGGTAATGCTTAAGCAATTAGGAATGCAACTTGGCATGACCCCCACAGTTGGAACACTAAAGGGCACTAAACTAGCACACTAAACTAAAGCACACTAAAGCGCACTGACGCCGCCCATTTGATCATGTCGCTTGAAATGCATGTAATGAATGTGGGTCAATGATGTTCTGGTTCACACTGAACATTGTCATGGAGAATCATCCGTTGGAATGTTATCGAATGCATGCTGTCATCGAAGTTGCCGGATATGCGATTAAGTACACTTGATTTGTTTGGCATTGCTTGCTATAGGTGTAACTCTGACTTTACTGCACTCTTGACACAGGTGAACCAGATGACTGACTTCATACTTGCCGTCGAAGATCCGCAGATGTGGCATGAAGCCAACATTGCCAACAATCCCAGTCACTACTCGTTCCTCAAGTACTTGGGCAGTGGCACAGTTGCTTCCTGTCAGAAAGATTATGGCGCCAAGGTGTATTTCAACACACTCGTGCCTGTGTTAGATGGGGTAAGCTGCTGCCAACTGTCAAGCTTGCTGTCTACATACCATGTGTGTTATGCTCTATATTTGTGTGCACAGGATGACATCTGTGGAGGATTACACACACTTTTGTGTGACAAATCACATTAAATGACAGTGGTAAATGTGGAAATAAAAACACTTATTGAAATGTTATGTTTATGTTTCTTCACATATAATCACTAACAGAGTAGTCCTCCACTAATATGTGAAGTCGCAGTTTGTAAAATTATTGCAAACATGCGAGAACAAAGAAGTGTGGATTACAGGAGCGCCGTTAACCAAATATGTGGCTTAAAATAGTTGTGAATACTAGCCTTATATGTAGTGCAAGTGTTCAACAAAAAGTCAGCGCACACATGCGATAAGAAATGCATGGGTAATTACCTATTACTAACAGTCGCTACGTGGCCATTGCACGCGCCGACCTCATCAAAACTACCAATATATGCTCTTGTTACTGCCTTAAATGAGGCTGATGGTGTGTGCAAGATATCTACCATGAGAAGTTAGAAAATAAAATCATTTACCGGCCTGGGAAGTCTGCAAAACAGACCCCATTGCACCGTGGTAACACCTCTTGGTATGAATAGTGTATTTTGCATGCGGGTCAGTCGAGTTGGAACATACAGAGGAAAGTGTGCCAAAAGGGCTCACGAATCTATGTTGTTTTGAGGATGTTTCTAATGAAAAGCAAGTCAAATTGTTTACACCTGGAACCCAGAGAATGGATTTTGAAATATTGTAGGGAATTTCAGGATAGGAAGGCCGTTGGGTCAGATGGCGTGTGAAATAGCCACATCGGGAAATTGTGTTGTACTTGATCGACCCGCACAGTGTGGGTGGCAGCGGAGCCCATCCAAATTACGCTGGCCTATTCTAAAATAGATCGTACTTTGGCGAAGTATGCGGCCATTACAGCACTGCGCTTGAATTGTATGCTGCGTTCGCCACGTACAAATGGCACCATTGCGTTCTCCACTCATGACCAACACAAAATTGTGCGCTTTGTCTGCGCTGTGTATCTGCGTCAGATACATTGCTACTGTGCGGTGTGAAACTGCGACATCCGTGATTGCCAAATCCAGCTTTATACGCACGGGCGTGCAGTCGGTTTTGTACGCTTCGGGGTGCCGCACGTCTCTCGTCCTTCACCCGGGACGCTCCGCTTCAGAACATCAAGTACGGCGTGATCTCGACGGCGGCGCTGACGGCCGACCTGCTGGACTGGGACACACTGTACGTGTCGGGCCGCCTGCACAAACCGTGCCACATCCTGCGGCCGCCTCAAAGTGGGTCGCTCCGGAGGCACCGACCGCCGCCTGGTGCTGCATGGGGCTGCCATCGTGTATGTGTGTGTGGCGGTGGCCGCCTGGTACAGCGTGCAGCTGTCATCGTGTGTTGGGGGGGGGGCTGCCGCGTGGTACAGCATGCAGATAGGTGTGGCGTCAGTTACCATCGTGTGTGTGTGTGTCGCGGTGGCCGCTCCTGCCCCTACATCTACCATGTATTGTGGTGGCGGTGGCCGCCGCCTGGTGCTGCATGGGCTACCATCGTTATGTTTGTGGCTGGCCGCCGCCTGGTGCTGCAGGGGCTACCATCGTATATGTGTGTGGCCCTTGTGTGTGGGGTGCCGCCGCCTGGTGCTGCATGGGGCTACCATCGTGTATGTGTGTGTGGCGGTGGCCGCCGCCTGGTGATGCATGGGGCTACCATCGTATATGTGTGTGTGGCGGTGGCCGCCGCCTGGTGCTGCATGGGGCTACCATCGTGTATGTGTGTGTGGCGGTGGCCGCCGCCTGGTGATGCATGGGGCTACCATCGTATATGTGTGTGTGGCGGCAGCCGCCGCCTGGTGCTGCATGGGCTACCATCTGTATGTGTGTGTGGCGTGGCCGCCGCCTGGTGATGCATGGGGCTACCATCGTATATGTGTGTGCGCAGCCGCCGCCTGTGCGCCTACCTGGCGCCTGGTGGCATGGGCACCACGTGTGTGGAGCCGCCGCCTGGTGCTGCATGGGGCTACCATCGTATGTGTGTGTGGCGGTGGCCGCCGCCTGGTGCTGCATGGGGCTACCATCGTGTTGTTTTACGCGCCTGTGCTGCATGGGGCTACATCTATATGTGTTGGTGCTGCATGGGGCTACCATCGTGTATGTGTGTGTGGCGGTGGCCGCCGCCTGGTGCTGCATGGGCTACCATCGTGTATGTGTGTGTGTGGCGGCAGCCGCCGCCTGGTGCTGCATGGGGCTACCATCGTATATGTGTGTGTGGCGGCAGCCGCCGCCTGGTGCTGCATGGGGCTACCATCGTGTATGTGTGTGTGGCGGTGGCCGCCGCCTGGTGCTGCATGGGGCTACCATCGTGTATGTGTGTGTGGCGGCAGCCGCCGCCTGGTGCTGCATGGGGCTACCATCGTATATGTGTGTGTGGCGGCAGCCGCCGCCTGGTGCTGCATGGGGCTACCATCGTATATGTGTGTGTGGCGGCAGCCGCCGCCTAGTGCTGCATGGGGCTACCATCGTGTATGTGTGTGTGGCGGTGGCCGCCGCCTGGTGATGCATGGGGCTACCATCGTATATGTGTGTGGCGGCAGCCGCCGCCTGGTGCTGCATGGGGCTACCATCGTGTATGTGTGTGTGGCGGTGGCCGCCGCCTGGTGCTGCATGGGGCTACCATCGTATATGTGTGTGTGGCGGCAGCCGCCGCCTGGTGCTGCATGGGGCTACCATCGTGTATGTGTGTGTGGCGGTGGCCGCCGCCTGGTGCAGCTGGCAGTAGTGAACACGCTCGCTCCTGCAGGGAAGTTCTTTTCCCCATAGCGCTTATCAGACATATTTCGCGCATGTCTGGGCAAACTTCCTTGGGCTACGTGAATAGTACTATGGACCTCGACGTTGACGATAAACCCGGGTATATGTTTTCAATAGTTATGTACCCCAATTCCAAGAGCTCCGATCCAAACGTCTCTTGACAGGCACTACAAATCCCGCACTTACATTTGCGTAGTTAATTAGCAGTTAAATGACGATGATTATTCAGTTTAAATAGTGCAGCAGTGATAGCCAAATTAGTACATTAGAATCTTCCAGTGACAGGCAGCTTCGATCAAGCTCGACAGACAATTCACCAGGCCATCCCACATCTTGATAGACAACCACTCATTGGTCAACATACATTTCAATTGCCACATCTTCATACGTTAGTTATCTGGCCACCATACATGTCATCATTCACTTCATAGCACTCAACATTCACAGGGCCACTGTACATCTTGATAGTCACCATACATCTTATCAGTCACATCTTGTTAAACGTAATCACATCACGGCACATCATCTCAATCTCCGGTCACACATTCAAGTATTCAAGAGACTACAGCGTTCCCATACAATTCCATTTCCATACCGAGCGGTCTTCAATCACGCTATACGTTCAAGTATTCAAACAGCTACATCTCAACAGTCAACCAACGACTCTCAGTCAGTCGTACGTACCTCCAGTATCGAAGTACGGGACAGGGCCGGCCATCAGCCGCCCTAGCCCGCCGAGCTCCGTCTCACGACTCCTTGCCGGAGCCCTCGGCTCCGCGCCAGCTAAACTCAACGGCCAACGCCCATGGCACCATGTCAGGCCAGCACGTCACCTATCCATAGCATGTGACTTCTGCGTCACATCCTAGAGCATCGTTCGCACGGCCCTGAACAATTGAGAGCAACGCTCGCACCCGGCGAACTCCACCGCACCGGGGGCGCACCGTCCCTCAGACATCAGAGACAGAGCCATCAGAGCCTTTGCTATAAACTGGTATTGTATGCCATATCACATTATATGTATTCCCTTTACCTGAAATTGCATTGCGAAATGTTCGTGTATCACCATTCCTTATCGAGAGCATGAACATGATACTTATAAGCGAGATAGTGTTAGAAAGGAAACACGAATACTTCATAAGCACGGATCAAGGAGCAGGATGTCAATACTTCTTGGAGAAGGATGTCGATTCAGTGTTCAGAAAGTGGTATATTCCACCCTATTCCACGAATAATTTATCACTGCCCCACAACCAGCTTCGCTGCACTCCTCAGACAACAACTTGTGTCTTCAGCACCGTATGTTCGTTGACGCGCTCGCTTCTTTGTCGTGCCAGCCGAGCAGCTGCGGACGGCGCTGAAGCTCAACCTGCAGTCGGCCATGCACACGGCACTGCTGCTGCTGCCCAGCCACTTCTCAGAGCGAGACTTGTACACACAAATCGTCGGTCTCTCCTACACAGGTGAGCTTTTCCGATGGTCATCACGGTGTCCGAGTAGTTCTGTTGGAGACAATGGGCGTCGCCACTGCTCGGGTGCCTGTGGTCCGGACCTGGCCTGAAATTATTTTGGTGGGTCCGTCCCCACTTGGGAATCTGGTATACTTCGGGAAAGTACGATATTTGCCTGAAGCCTCCCAGCTACTGTATCGGGATCGGGTGGATGAGCTCGCCCGACGGTACCGCCGTGGGTCCGTCGGGCGGGTCTCCGCCCGTGGTCAATGCCATCATAGCCCGCGGCGTATCCGGCGAGTTGACCCATCTGCCTGTCTGACCTGTCCTTAAATACGTGCTACCCTCGGAAGTGTTGTGTTGCTATTGCAATTTGCATGGCATTGTGTATTACAAAACGGAATACATGATTTTTGCCTTCATTCATGCTAGTGTTTGAACGATCATTTTCATCGCGACCTTGGTTGCCAGCTACTCAATAAAATGCTTTCGCTGTAGCAGTAGCCAGCAATATCCATTGGTACGGCAGGAATCCCGACCCGCAAAGGTCTAAGCTTATGGTCCTGCATAATAGCCAACCATTCTATGGCCGCGGAAGAAAAAAAACGTTGTTTTGTCTATACGACGGAGAGGTAAAGGGGATCGCTGCTTGTGTCTGCATTAAGCAGTGTCATAAGAACATAGGAAGAGCAGAGGCTAAGTTTTCGAGAGACTGAACTGAAACTGTTGACCGTAAGAATAAAACTGAAAGAATGTTAGGCATCCTGAACCATGGTTCTCGAAATCAGAGTTTTTGCGTTAGGAAGCGAGCGTAGGGAGGGTGGACGGGTAGGGGAACAGAAAACAGTCCGGTCTTGTCCCTACAGCTTGGAAATCATTCTTGGGCCCCACCTGGAAACTAAAGGTAGCGACTCCATTGCGTAAGACTACGTAATAATGACAATTGACTCATTTTTCGGCTGCACGATACATGCGATAAAATCATTGGTGTTGTTAGCATCGCTTCTTCCACGACGGATCCAATCTGTATGGACTGTAGGGCATGCCATCGTCCATCATTTGGTTAAATCTGTCTCGTTGCTGTTGTGGTTTGTGCAGTGTTAGTGGCGTTGCAGATGGGACTTTTCTACACCGGAAAGTGATGTTGTATTAAAAAGCATTATTGTGTTGTAAATAGCGCATGAGGGCTTGTTTCCCAGCATTGTGACACAGTGCGTACCTGAGGTTCCAAGAATGTGCATCGACTGATACTGAGCGGAGTGCACGTCCGCTCGCGCCAGAACAGGGCCAGAATTGTGCGATGCATGCTTCTGCAATACATGAAAGCATTCGAGATTCAAGATTTTCATGAAAATTATTCCTGATATAGTTCCAAAATAACCACATGAGGATGGGAGACCATATCAAGAAAATTGGTGTCTTCCGCCATATGAACAATAAACAAGATGTACAACAAGCGGAATATATCTACTTTCCTCACATATATACCAAAATGTTTTGTTTTTTATAAAGTATTGTCAACTAAATAATATTCTTTTCGCAGGCCATGGGCCTGTATTAAGGTACTAAAAAGCTACCAACAAGAGTCACTTGTTATTGGATAGATGTGTCTGATGTTTCAAGTGGCCGAATTCGGTGTGGTGGAGCGGTGTCCGCCTTTGGCGACACAATGGTGTCCATTATTCAGTCTACACCGGGCTGGGAGTATTTTTGGTCTCGTCCTCCAACACACATTCGGCGTATCCCCTGAAAGAAGGCTCGCTGCGCTCATCACCGGTATACCGAGAGACATTTTACGCTGTCTTCACACGCTCTATGCATGCACTTTTGGGCATAGCCTTTGGGTTGTTCGATGGAAATGATTGCGCTGCTGCACTGGCGTCAGTCACCGTCACCACTGTTTCAAGCCGGGGGCGCCACCAAATTTAGCTAATTGACCGAGTCGCAGTGTGTGATGTCGAACAAGCATGCCGACTTTCGCGACTTGAAAATGCTGCTAAAACTAACTTCGCAGCGACGCTCGGACGGGCGCTCCACCGTATATACGCCTGGCTTGGCAAGCTTGCGAAGATGATGAAATTTATGTTACACTCAATAGACCACTAGGCCACTATTGTTTTTATTGTTATATAGGCCACTATTGCTTTTTAATGTTCTCCCTACAAGAGACACCTTCGCGTAAGGATTCACGTTTGTTTCAGCTTCCGTAGTATTAGCGATGTCAGAATCAAACGAGGTATACAAGCGAACGTAGCTGAGCATCATTAATACGATGATTGATCAACCAGATGAAACAAAATAGGTTTCAACGACCTTGTTTTCGTTGTCATTTCAACCGGTCTGGAGAACGCATTGCGTATCATAAATACACTTTCAGAAGAAAAAAGTTAGTTTTCTTAACTCTCAGACCCGTCACGCCTCGCTCGCATCATTTCAGGTCCACTACTGAATCTGCACTTCATTCGACAGGTGACTTCCGAATGTGGGTGGGCGAGGACAGGAACAAGGTAGCCAACATTGTCGACGGCCAGCTGGAGGAGCTGGCCGAGCTGTACGGGCCGACACGAGCCGCACTGGCCGACTATATGGAGGTGGAGAGAGGTGTCGGCAGGCAGGACCTATCGCCCGCCGCCCGGCTCTACCACCTCACCATGCTGCCACGCGAGCTTCAGGTGAGAGGTGCACCAGCTTACGGCGGTCCGCCACCGCCGTGCGTCAGGAACGGCAGGCGCCGCTTCTATGTGAGTCTGTGTCAGTGTGAAGCTTAGGCGCAATTCTATTAATTTGGAGGAGACTTCATTTTGCTTAGTTAACAGCTAATTGACTTTATTTGACAATTAGCATAGCTGTGCATTAATTTGCGCATGGTAATTGGGTTCTCGAATGAACAGGACACGTCACAACAATGTAGATGTGTTTCGGCGTGCTACAGTGGGCGCGAGCGTGTGATGTTTTCGGGGAAGTACCCACTGCACCCTCGTCACTACGCTGGTGTCGCCTCCGCTGACTCCACTGACTGTACCGCTGACTCCACTGACTGTACCGCTGACTCCACTGACTGTACCCGCTGACTCCACTGACGGCGTGCTTCTGTACGGCAGGTGTGTCTGACGCCCCCTCCCCATCCGCCACTGACGGCGTGCTTCCGTACGGCAGGTGTGTCTGACGCCCCCCTATCCGCTGACGCCTCCAGCTGACGCCCCCATCCGCCACTGACGGCGTGCTTCCGTACGGCAGGTGTGTCTGACGCCCCCTCCCCATCCGCCACTGACGGCGTGCTTCCGTACGGCAGGTGTGTCTGACGCCCCCTCCCCATCCGCCACTGACGGCGTGCTTCCGTACGGCAGGTGTGTCTGACGCCCCCTCCCCTCCGCCACTGACGGCGTGCCTCCGTACGGCAGGTGTGTCTGGCGCGCCGGTGGAACCGCGACGGCAGACATCGAGACGTGGAGGACGTGTTGCGCGCCGCCGCCTGCGACATCTACTCCAACGGCGTCATCATCAAAGGTGACTGATCGTAGCCACAGTGTCCGAAACGGCTACCTTGCCACGTGCCATGTTTTCCACCCAGTATGTACGGGCGCACATTTTGTTTTTGCTGTTTTCCCCGTCGTGCGTCAGGGTGGGAATTCATTCGACAACAGTATGCTGGGTATTAAGTGCGGATAGTCTGCGAGCATATTTTCATTTTCTACTGCATGGTGGTTGGGACATTTGCCCTCCAAATGCGTTTTCCATGTTGCGAAACATGCCTCGTCATGCAGGCATAATATACCCACAGAGACGCCATATCCCTGTAGTGTTTCTTTTCGTAACGTGTTCGTAATATCTTTGTGCGTTACTCTTCGATAGTATATTAACTCAGTGCCGCTGGATGGAAAAAGAAGGGGCGTCGGTAGCCCAGTGGTTAAGCTGAGCGTCTGGCACGCTGGAGTTCTGGGGTTCGATTCCCCGCGATGTTAGCCCTTCCTGCCAGGGTAAGAGGCAGGCGACGCCATATGGTCTCAGCTGCTGAGTGCGTCGTAAAGCCGCAATCCAGTCCAAAAGATAGAAAAAGAAACGTTACCATAGATACATTACTTTAAAGTTATCCGCTTTGTACCGGGCCTTTGCAAGGAAAGGTCTTTGCCCCATGCACAAAGCATAGCTGTGCTATTTCTAACCATAATTTACTCCATGCCGTTTTTGTATTATGTTCCAAGGATGTTCTGCTTAAAAAGTTTGGTTGATTTCCAAGTGGGGTTTAAGCAGTCTGGTCTATTCAGTTAAATATACTTGGTCTGGTGCAAACCCGTGTGCATTTGCGCAGTTGTTCACCTCGAAGTATTATGACTGTATCAATACTATTGTAGGTACTCGGCCATCTACAAATAAAAAATCATACCCATGAATCATTCCATTATCCTGCGAGATATGTTGCCTCTGTATTGCCACATGTCCGCTGCATTCCGTGTGTCAGTGACGATTGCCGGATTCGTGTGCTTCGAGCATTTGCGCAAGTACCTTGAGGTTCTGGCTCTTTTTTCGATTGTACTACATGAGCAAGATAACGTCGTCGTTGCGTGCGCCTCTCGGCCCCGAGGGGCATCCGGCGCCGGCGCTGGCCACTTCAGCCTGCTGAAACCTTGACGCCGACAGGGCTGGCAGACATCACTGGCGTCCGCAACGTCACCCAGAGCCTGAAGGGCATCCTCACGGCCGGCGTCGCCAAGTCGGTGCGCTACAGCGCCAGGAAGCTGGCCAAGATGTTCCGCAGCTGGCGACGGTGATGTCGGACGCGAGAACGCTGCGCGGGCCAAGTTGTAGTGTCGGTACAATGCTACGCATTCGCAGCGGGTCAGTATTATAGGCTGCGCCGTGGGGCGAAGCGAGCTCGGATCTGCTGGTTACTGCCGTGCTCCGAAAGCCTTTCAAGATGGAAGCCCGTTTTATCAATGCAAACTCAGCAGGTATGCAAAGGTGTGCAGTTTTGCTCAACGGTTGCGTAGCGTCCATCGATACGGGTCCCTGTCGTATTGTCAGTGGAAAGGTGGGATTGCGTGCTACGGAAATATTGTTGTGTACCGTGTCTGAACGATACCACGTGTGATGCTGACGATGGTGTCATTTGTGAGCGGATTGAACTCTGTTTATTTAATATATAAGCTTAAAATGCATCCGCTGAAAGAATATAGTGCGCTTGCATCCTGGTAAAGCCGATCGGGTATAATGTGTTCGCACCGAAGGAGTCGGGCGGTTTTGTGACGTGGAGCAAGAACTGTATCGGCAGGAGATAAGGATTTTAATGGAGAAGTCAGAGTTGTGGCGGGAACTCGTCTAGCATGTCCACTGCGGGCGCGCCCTTGCAGTCACTACCCTGGTCCGGTCGTCCCGACTTGGCTCTGGCCCCGCAGGAGCCTTCGCATTGCTTCAGCACTACTGCGGGGGCCGGAGTCAGATGGGTGGTGATGATGGTCCTGCAGAAGCCAATGGATATCCCCCTCCCCCCCCATTTAAAATAACTTAGACGAGTCCCTGGGTGGGTGGTGATCTTTAATGTCTGGTAAATATCGGAGGGTGAGGGGGAAAGCGGGAGGAAATGACGCTAAGAGGAAGCAACGAGCCTGCTGAGAAGGGGCTCAGTCGCAGGAAAGTCACACGAGGGGCTCAGGAATTGGCGAGGAAGTAGAGGGTAAATGTGTGAGGATCTTGGTAAGAAAATGTGGATTCTGGTGAGAAAATATGGGGGAATCTAGTGAGAGTCTAAGGACGGTATCATAAGTATGGACATGGATCAAAGTCATTATAGGAAGCAAGGAATGTTGGGATTGAGAACCTTGGGTTCTTTTACGACGCATTCAACCGCTAGGTCATATAGCGTCGCCAACCTCTCACGCCGGTTGGTCGCGGGTGGACTCGATAATGACGCCGGTTGCGAGATTCGAACCCACAATCTTCCGATCAAGAGTCCGACACTACTACCACGCCCAAACCATGAAACCCATGAGAAATCGCGAATTTGGTCCCCGGACTTGACAACATGCAAGCGCTTCCTCAAAATTCCAACCCCATACTCCTTAGTGAAATCCCAGACCCTTTTCCTTGAGACACTGTAACGGTTCCAGATTATCTTTGATAATAAATATACAATATTTATTAGCAAGTCAAATCTAAATAGGTTGCATTTCCGTATCGCAAAAGAATGTGCCTTTTATATGAGAAATGGTTTCTTTTAATATCTAAAAAAGGTTTCATTTTGGCGCCTGGCTTCCTCAAAGAGTGACCTCTCCATTACGGTAAAACCTTTTGAAGGAAAAACTTCATGTCGCAGGGACGACACGCTGCCAATTCGCTTTGGTCGGAGCTGGTTTGGGGTGTTAGCTACCTGGGTTCGTTTGAAGATTGCCTTACATCCCAAGGTAGATAGGTTTCTGGCGCGTTTTTGTAGTTAGGTAGGCAGTTACCTACTTAGAAGTCTAGATCAGGGGTACAATGCTGGTAATTATTTGCAATAACCAGGGGTAAATATATAGAAATCCCTAGGCAGATTTTTGTTCAGGTAAGAATGTATTTTGTCCTGGTGTTTTCTGACTAATGTGATTTGAATTAGTTTTTATTTCTGATTATGAATGATTTGTGATTTCATTTCTTTGGTAATGGAAACTTTGATATGTAAGCAACTTGGTAAATTTTTGCTTTAAGCTGCTTCATGAGTTATTGGACTCTCCAGTGCAATATTTATGAGCATGATTAATAGGTACCATGTGACCACTCATTTCCTTTGCAAGTGCCTTCCTTTCACTTGACAAGCAAAATAATGTTTTATGTTCATTATTTTTATTGAGTTTTTATTGATGAGCTTACTTAAAAAAACAGGCTTTCAATGTATTGAGGTTATGATGCATATAAGAAGTTACCATTTTACGAACAGACAACAATGCTTGTGAGGGGACAATTGCTTTATACTTTGCATATACTGTGCACACCACCATCCCCATGAGTCCACCATTATTTTGTGTACCATTCTAAAAGTTTGCCATCTTCTTTCCCATACAAATTTCAGTAATTTTTTTTATAAAAGGTGTTTTGGGATTTTTTGGAATTGTTTTTCAGAATATGATGTTTATGAATGTGACTAGGAAGATGCAACCACTCATTTTTGGTGCTGATGCTTACTTTTCAATTTGAACGATGACGTAACATCGGTATGGTGTGATGACATAGGTATGGCACTGAGGCTTCAACTGGCTAATGCTACAAATGATTCACATACCTTAATGAGATTATCGAAGTAGCTTAACCTAACCTAACCTCATGGTGCATTGTATAAATTATATGCTGGCTGTAACGATTGCACGATGTGTCAGTACAACCAACTAATGACAGCACTCACTGTCTGTACCAGGGTACGTAGAGAGTGTACATATGAACTGTCTCTACCTACGGTTCTGCAGTGGAACATGGGTAATCTTTACCTTTTGGCCGACACATACTGCCAAGGTTAGTGATTTGTAAAGAGGTGTACAATGGGGAACAGTGATGTCACAGGAGTCTGGTGTTGGTAAAGATTACCTGGTAAAGATTACCACCTAGACTAAGATAATGTAGCATAATATACAAAATGTATCATAGCATAATATAATATAACCTAACCTAACGGGAAAACCAGAATCCTCCAAAGCAAATTTTTTGGCCATGACGTCATGAAATATATGCGACATTGTATAGGCAACTCTTTACAAATCACTAACCTTGGCAGTAGGTGTTGGCCGAAAGGTAAAGATTACCGGAACATGCATACTTTCTGTATGTACAGATGGTGCCAGCTAGGGTTGAGTGGAGGTGATTGTGACCTCATTTGACCCTGAAGACGTTGACCTCGGGTCATGAAATGTATACTGCAGTGAGTTCACTACAGCCAAAATTACTCCAAATTGTGTGCTTCTAGTTTCAGATCTTAGGTGGTCAAGCCACTGCCCCCCCCCGGTGAACGTTATGTGAGAGGCATATTGACCGGGGATATTCTGCACTTCCTACGGTAGCATTGCTTGCACTCAAAATGTAAAGGAATGTGGTGCGTATGGAACCGGGCTGTTGAAATAAACAACTTGAACTGGATATGGATGCAATGTTTCATGGGGTTACAAACCCTTGCTGTGAGGTAGGTGTAAGGGCACTTTGGTTTGAAGATACCAAAGTTGAATACCTGCAGGAAGTCAGAGGTCTTACAGCAGGGCAGCGTCAAGCTATCACGGAACCATCTCAGTGGCTCCAGTTCATCAGAATCCCTTTTAAATGTTTCTGGGACAGGGGCGGATACAGGGCGTGCTGGGGGCATGTGTCCCCAGTGTCCCCTCAGGTTTTCGGCCAGAGTTGCGCATTGAAAGAAGTCTGACCTTCAGTGTGCCTGAATGACCCCTCACATTTTTCAGCCAGAAGCACCCTTCCAGAGACAAAGTTCCACGATGACAATTCCAGATGGTCCAATTGGACATTCATTGTGTGAGTAGGCTTTAATTTAGTATTTCCCCTCCTTACTTTCAAGAATAAATATTATTACATCAAGCAACTCATGATAGTGTAAAGTAATCTAAAGTGCACAACGGCCCTGACCGTTAACGACTGTGTGATCGGGTTAAGAGTGTTGCTGCGCCGAAATTCGAACCCACCACCATCCGCACGGAAATCGGACGCTTTAACCAACTGCACCAACCGTTGACGTAGCATGGGTGGAATACGCGATGTAGAGCATGCTGACTGAGGAGATGTTTATTTCCTGGACAATCCCTGACGAAGTGGGGTATGTTCTTTACACACCACTTAAATTATAGCTATGATAGGCTGAGAGGTAAGCAGGTTAGGTTAGGTTAGTTTGGGTTATGTTAGGTTAGGTTAGGCTACTTCGACCATCTCATTAAGGTATGTGAACGATTTGTAGCATTATCCAGTCAACCTAACCTCATGGCACATATATAAATTATAGCTATGATAAACCAAGAGGTAAGCAGGTTAGGCTAGGCTAGGTTGGGTTAGGTTAGTTTAGGCTAAGCTACTTTGACCATCTCATCAAGGTATGTGAACCATTTGTAGCATTAGCCAGTCAAAACCTAGTGGGGACGAGTGGTCTAGGGGTAAGATGCTCGTCTCAATCAAAAGATTGTGGGTTCGAGTCTCACCTGTCGCTACTCTTCGACGCAACCAATCGGCGTGAGAGATTGGCGACGCTATATGGCTCAACGGTCGACGTGTCGTAAAACCAATAACCAGCCAGTCAAAACCTCAGTGCCATACCTGTGACGTCATTACACCATGCCAATGTGACATCATCATCCAAATTGAAAAGTAAGGATCAGCACCAAAAATGAGTGGTCACAACTCACATCTTCTTAGTCATGTTCATAAACGTCATATTCTGAAAAAGTATTCCCAAAATTCCAAAACACCTTTTATCAAAAATGTACCCAAATTTACCTATTTAGCCATGCTCTGACTTTAATGGGGGAGATGGAAGGATGGGAACATGGTGCTACTGTGACAAGCATGACTTAGCTACTCCACAGTATTGATATGTGTGGAGTATTATCTGACATATTCCATTCATTTGTCTGTGGTGCAGGTCTCCATGACGACCCCTGTCATGATGAACATCGTGGCTGCTGGTCGGAAGCCATGTGGAGTGTGTATCTGCGTCACCAAGTGGATCCCAGTGATATTCATCTTGGCAGTAGTTTTCTGGTCATACTATGCATATGTTGTAGAACTTTGTCTAGGTAAGTGAACCTTATCCACACCAGGCATCCCATTTTCATTCCTGGTTTGTGTTGTCACAATTACTTATCTGATGTTGATGGTTACATGAAACACATTGTTTTCATTTGGACTGTGTGCAGTAATGTTTGAACATTTGTGACTTGTATGTTTCAAAATATGATCTGGCACTTTCTGAGGTGTATTATACAATATCAACCCTTCTTTTCATGACCCTCCTTTTTATGGAAGCTATCATGAAAATATTTTGTTGTTTAGCTGAGACACGTTTTCAAGTTAAAAAGCTTATTCACTCCACCAGCTATTATTTTTTTAATGGTATCTTTTGGAGATACATCTGCCTCCTTCGTCTTGGTTGACAAATATTTTCCGAAACACAATCTACAAATTACATGACAATGTCCTTCATTTGACAACACACTAGATATATTGACTCACCTGCAAAATGTGTTTGGATGTGTTTGCAGGTATCACAACAGTATTTAACAACCACTAGTTATGAGTGCATGACTGCAATGTTTACCCACAACTAGTTGTGAGTGCAGGGAAGAAATATTTACACATCACTACCTGCTCTTTGTCTGTTTATTAGGGTTATGGGTGCATCAACTTCAGTGGTCATGCAGCACCCACACCACTAGTTATGATACCCACCACCAGTCATGAGTGCATGACAGCAATATTTTGTCTACCACTACTTATGCATGCAAGTCAATATTTACCCACAACTAGTTATAAATGTTTGTCCCAGCAGTTTGTTGCAGTAGAAAATTCCTGCATGCAATGTAGCATGACAGACAATAGATATGTGTACATACAAAATCAGCAGTTATCCAAAATGCACACTCATCATGTACACTTCCCCTCTCACCTGACAGCTGTAATGTGATGGCTGTACACACTCCCTCCCTCACCTGATGGCCATATGACGGCTATACACGCTCCCTCCCTCACCTGATGGTGTAATTTGATGGCTATACACATTCTCTCCCTCACCTGATGGCAGTAATATGACGGCTATGCACACTCCCTCCCTCACCTGATGACAGTAATATGATGGCTATGCACACTCCCTCCCTGACCTGATGGTGTAATGTGATCGCTATGCACACTCCCTCCCTCACCTGACAACCATAATGTGATGGCTATACACACACCCTCCCTCGCCTGATGGCCATATGACGGCAATACACACTCCCTCCCTCACCTGATGGCAGTAATATGATAACTATACACACTCCCTCCCTCGCCTGATGGCCATATGACGGCAATGCACACTCCCTCCCTCACCTGATGACCATATGATGGCTACACACACCCTCCCTCACCTGATGGTAGTAATATGACAGCTGTGCACACTCCCTCCCTCATCTGATGGCAGTAATATGACAGCTGTGCACACTCCCTCCCTCATCTGATGACAATAATATGACAGCTGTGCACACTCCCTCCCTCATCTGATAGCAGTAATATGACAGCTGTGTACACTCCCTCCCTCACCTGATGGCTGTAATGTGATGGCTATACACACTCCCTCCTCACCTCACAGTCATAATATGACAGTTATACACGCCCTCCCTCCGGGAACGAGTGGTCTAGGGGTAAGATGCTCGTCTCACAATCGAAAGGTTGTGGGTTCGAGTCTCCTGTCGCTACTCTTCGCCCGCGACCAATCGGCGTGAGAGATTGGCGACGCTACACGACTCAACGGTCGACGTGTCGTAAAACCAATAACCAACCAACACTCTCTCCCTCGCCTGATGGTGTAATGTGATGCCTATACCCACTCCCTCCCTCCCTCACCTGATGGCAGTAATATGATGGCTATACACACTCCCTCCCTCACCTGATGGCAGTAATGTGATGGCTATGCATACTCCCTCCTTCACCTGAGGGCAAAATGTGAGGACTATGCACACTCCCTCCCTCGCCTGACGACCGTAATATGACGGCTATGCATACACATGTGACGTCAGCAGTTACACCACTTGCTGGAGACTGTGCTGCAAATGGACCATCCACCAGTCACCTTATGGCTGCAATATTTTCGAATGAACGAAGCCATCATATTACTGCTGTCAGGTGGGATAGGGGGTGCATAGCCGCCGTATCACTGCCATCGGGTAAGGGAGGGAGTGTGTATAGCCATCATATTATGACCATCAGGTGAGGGAGGGAGTGTGTATAGCTGCCATATTATGGCCATCAGGTGAGGGAGGGAGTGTGTATAGCCGCCATATTACTGCCATCAGGTGAGGGAGGGAGTGTGTATAGCCGTCATATTATGGCTGTCAGGTAAGAGAGGGAGGGTGTATAGCTGTCTTATTACTGCCATCAGGTGAGGGAGGGAGTGTGTATAGCCGTCATATTATGGCTGTCAGGTAAGAGAGGGAGGGTGTATAGCTGTCATATTACTGCCATCAGGTGAGGGAGGGAGTGTGTATGAAGTGGGTATTTGGGACAGTTGCTTCCTTTTTGCTTAGCGAATCAATTATCTGCCCATGCTGCCTGCACACGTCTGTCCATGCCACTTCGTTTGAGCATGGTGATGGCCCATTTCCCCCAAGACAAACATGCTTTTATTTGTAACTTATTGGGTGATAGAAAAACTGAAAAACTTGCTTGCAAACTGAGCCAGTATTTCACCCTTTGTGATCTCTGTTCCAGTGACTGTGGAGAACTATGCAGAGAAGATGATTTATCTTATATTGTATCACATTCTGCTGTTCCTGTTCATGTGGGCATACTACCAGACAGTTATGACATCTATTGGTCAAGTACCGAAACAGGTAAGTCTAAGCAATTTCGTTTGACACATGACTCATTTTGACACATTATATAGTTGGTATGCCATTGCTAAGCACTCTTCGGAGTTGGTATGCCATTGCTAAGCCTGGGGTGGCAGTAGCTCAGTTGGTAGGGTAGTGGACTTTTGATCGAAAGATAGTGGTTTCGAATCTCACAACCGGCTTGATTCCCTGGTCCACCCGCGACCAATTGGCGTGAGAGATTGGCGACGCTATATGACCTAGGAATTGAATGCGTCGTAAAAGAATCCAAGGTTCCTCTCCATACCTCAACCTGCAATAATAATATAAAAATGTTTTGATTTTGGTGGCTTTTACACCTGTTTTAAGCTATATTTGCTACCTTCGTTCAGAGGTTTTATCCTCATTATGTATATGTCAGAAGGATAACATGAGCAACCAATGGGGCCTCGCTGTTGTGCTGAAAATATGTCAATGTCGTGAGCTAATACTTTGTCCCTCGCTACAAAATATTTTTTTACAAGTCACTTGTTCTCACTTCCAATCAATTTTTCGTTGTCGGAAGATTCTATATGGAAGACAACAAAAAACGGCCGTTATTTCGTTTCGTTGGTGCAAGTTTTCGAAGGTAGTCTCCTTGTACCAGCAATGGCAGATCCAGAAGAGGTGCCATATTGACATTCCCATTCCCCGGACCCCGAAAGTGCCCACGCTGGCCCTTGAACACATTGTGTTTCAACATATGTTCTATATGCTGATATAGATCAGCATATAGAGCCCATAACTGGGCTCTATATGATCATGATGGTCGATGCGCCCTGAGGCTCAAATAACTAACTAATAGGCTGTAACAAAGCACACGAGAAATGTTGCGCACCAGGGCGCCTCCGGGCGACTGGTAGGGGTCTCGACCGATGTGAAGGGCCCATAGTCCGGCGTGAAGGGTTCCTTGATCGAGGAAATTGGCCCGGGCAGACGTTGAGGGCCCGGGCTGGGCCAAAGTGAAGGGCTTCTAACCCGACAAAGAGGGCCCCGGGCCGTTCGAAGGGTCCGGGCTGACAGAGAGGGCCGAGACCAGTGAAGAGGACCCTTTGATCAACAGGGAGGGCCCCTGAGCCGACGGAGTAGGCCCCTGGGCCGACGGAGTAAGCCCCTGGGCCGACGGTTAAGGACCCTAGCCGTCGGGGAAGACCCTGGGCCATCGGAGAGGGCCCTGATCCAATATGCAGAGCCCCTGGGCTGACGGAGGGAGCTCAAGCTGAAAAGGACCACTGACCTGATTGAGGGGACCCAAACCTTTAAAATACGGGCCTCCGACCTGACGGAAAATGCCCTAGGCTGCTAAAGAGAAGTCCGAGCCAACGGAGAGGCCCCCGGACCGTTGGAAAGGGCCACAAGTCGATGTGAAGAGCGCCTGGTCTAACGCCTGGTCCATCATTTTAACTGCCATATATTCATATTGAGTGGATTTTTTCACAGGTGCAAAACAATGCTTAGATGACCCTACACAAAATGCTTCCCTGTGGCCGATACAAGGGTCTATTAACCTACTTTTAGCCCCAGACGACGTTATTTAGCTTTAGACACGCATTATATCACCCACACTGAATAAAAATCACAACTTGTTCGTTTGTTCGAATCCACTTGTCTTGCCCAGAATCAAACGTCTCCACAACGACCCAAGTGGATGATTCTGAGGATTAAACGTATGTAATCTTGTCGTTTGCATTTTCCATGATACTCCAATTTGGGATGACAATATGAGTATCGGAGGTCGAATACATACACTTAAGCGGCCTTGTGTTGCTCAAGCAAATGTAGCTTTGCGACCAGCCAGCTGATCTCAAGCGATTACATCGTTCGAATAATGTGCGCTGCAAGCTGTTCGACACTACGAATAGTGGCGGATTCAGGGGGCCATAGGGCAATCCCCCTCTTGGGTCTCTCGCCTTTGGGACCCGAGTGGTCCCTTGAACACACTGTGTTTTGACATGGGCTGAAGACGAACACCAGATATGGTACGATGCTACCTGTAGTACAGCCCAGCCATTTTCTGAGCGCACCTCGATGGCCTGCCTCTTGGCCAATTGCTGGATCCGCCACTGACTACGAAACCCACGATACGACGTACACCAGCTATATGGTATGATGCTACCTATAGCACAGACCATAACTTTGTATGTCTACGCCCCCCCTGGTCACCACAATATTCAATGATGGGCACTCTCAGCAAGAGATGGGGCACTAAAGTCCACGGGACACCAAAATTTAGGATGATCCCCCTTGACCAAATGCTGGATCTGCCACTGTGTACCAGTGCCAATACCAGTGACTAGCAGATGTGTTATCTGTGTGTTCCACCGACACCTCAATGTCAATGACTGGCAGATGTGCTACTGTGTGTCCCGCCGATACCTGCCGTTGTATACCAGTACCAATATCAGTGACTGGCAGATGTATTATCTGTGTGTTCCACCGACACCTCAATGTCAGTGACTGGCAGATGTGCTACTGTGTGTCCCGCCGATACCTGCCGTTGTATACCAGTACCAATATCAGTGACTGGCAGATGCGTTATCTGTGTGTCCCACTGATACCTGCTGTATGACCAACGCAGTCGATGCGCCCGTAAGCCCAAATAACCAACCACTGATACCTGCCGTTATGCCACTTCTGATGGAAATGTATGGTTGAAAATAGCAACTACTCTGGGAAGCCACTTTATTGCAGTTTATGTCATGCCATTATCATATGTATGTCATATGCAGAAGCCAACTTGTGAGAGCATCAGCTGTCTAACTCATATGGTGCTGGGGTACGCAAATGATACGCAATTTCTGTCCTGATGATATCGCCATGAACACAACCAGACATTTGTGATGAAAACGAACTCAATGGTGGCATCGTAGGTTTGGCAACCCTGCAAATTCTATTAACTGTGACAGTAATGACCATGAAAAGGATGAAATTACCATATAATTGTGCTCCAATATAATTTTAAATCAGAAACGAAAGCAAAATATGACGTATGCTGTGCACTCAGCCACCGTCGACTAGCACCATTCTTTAGAGAGGTGACACCAATTTTCGCCGGCTGTGTGACGGCTCTTGACAGCTGCGCTTGTCTTCCACCGTCGTTGCCACGGCTAGTACGTCTCACTTGGGGATATGTGAGTAGTGAGAAGTAAACAGTGAGCGGTGAGGTGTGCACGTTGAGCGGTGATTAGACGTGAACGGTGGGTGATGAGATGTGGGCATTGAATAGTAAGATGTGAACAGCGAGTGGTGAGTGTGAAAAGTGAGCGGCGAATAGTCATGTGTGACAGAAGTAAGATGTGAACAGTGAGTGGTAATGAGAACACAGGCGTGGGCAGTGAGTGGCGTCGCCGCTGTGACCATCGCACGCCCACCTGTCGCGACAGTTCCGGCTGAGCGCCGCCGACCTGCAGCGGTTCGAGTCCAGCGAGGACGACCACCGGCTGCAGATCCAGATCCTGGAGCGGCACGTGGCCGACGGCTGTCTGCCCGTCTACAACCGCACCCTGTCCGGCAGTGAGTGTGCCGCGGCCGCGGGCGCCGCGCCTCTGCCGCCGCCGCACCCTGTCCGGCAGTGAGTGTGCCGCGGCCGCGGCCGCCGCGCCTCTGCCGCCGCCGCACCCTGTCCGGCAGTGAGTGTGCCGCAGCCGCGGCCGCCGCGCCTCTGCCGCCGCCGCACCCTGTCCGGCAGTGAGTGTGCCGCAGCCGGGCCGCCGCGCTCTGCCGCCGCCGCACCCTGTCCGGCGGCCCCCCCGTCCCCGCGGCCGCCGCGCCTCTGCCGCCGTGCAGCCGCCGGCGGCCGGTTGTGGTGGCGTCGCTGTGGCGTGGTGGTGGCGTACTTTGCCGTGACGGTACCGTGGTGGTGTCCTGGCTGCATCGGTGTTCGAGCGATTGTCAGTTTGGTGGATCGCGAGCCGTTCTGAAGTCACTTATTGCTGTTCAATGTTATAGGACGCATGTGAAGCTTTCTCACGCCCTGTCTGTCCTGTGGGCCCCCACGTGCATGCATGTTTGTACCATGGCGGTACCACGTTGTACTCAGGTACAATCATCGCAGTACATGATGGCACCGTGGTGGCAACATGCCATTCTGTGGGCACTGGAGTGGGCAGGCTGGATTGTGGTGGGGTGCGAATTGCTGCTCGGCGTGACCGGGAGACCCGTCAGAGTGCACAGCGTTTTCTCGCCGTGCCATGTGACCATGTGACCGTACGCCGCGCCGTGTGACCGTACGTCGTGCCGCAGCGCTGCGCTTCTGTGAGCGATGTCGCCTGGTGAAGCCGGACCGATGCCACCACTGCTCCGTCTGTGGGACCTGTGTCCTCAAAATGGACCACCACTGCCCCTGGGTAAGCCGGACCGATGCCACCACTGCTCCGTCTGTGGGACCTGTGTCCTCAAAATGGACCACCACTGCCCCTGGGTAAGCCGGACCGATGCCACCACTGCTCCGTCTGTGGGACCTGTGTCCTCAAAATGGACCACCACTTCCCCTGGGTAAGCCCGGCTGCTCCCTCAGTGAGCCTTCAGCTTCTGGGCACACCTGACTCCATCTGGATGAGCTTCCGTTGTTGTGTTGGGTCAGCATTCCCTGTTGGAACAGTACTTGGCCGCATTACAGTGCTTGGCTGCATTGCAGTACTTAGCTGCATTACAGTACTTAGCTCTACCGATAAATGTTGTGCTCCGAGGGATAATATTTGTATTTTTCGGTCAAAATTTTGTAATATTAATAATATTTGGTAAATATTATTCATATGCATGTTAAATACAAGTTATTCAGTTGTTACTCCCAATCGTGTGACCTAACATTAATAACCGGTGGTAAGGTTTCCATCGGTCTAGCCGCCGGTTATGAGGCCTCCGTTGGTCTGGTCGCCGATGGTGAGGGTCCCGTCGGTATGGTCACCGGTGTGGAGGTCCCCGTCGGTCTGATAACCGATGGAGGTCTCCATCGGTCTGGTCGCTGGTGGAGAGTACTCCGTCAGTCCGGTGGCCGGTGGTGAGGCCTCCGTCGGTCTTATCGCCGATGGTGAGATCTCCATCGGTCTGGTCGCCGATGGTTGGGTCTCCATCAGTCGGGTGGCCGGTGGTGAGGTCTCCATCAGTCTGGTGGCCGGTAGTGAGTGGTCTGGCCGGTGGTGAGGCCTCCGTCAGTCTGGTCTGGTCGGTGGTGAGGCCTCCGTCAGTCTGGTGGCCGGTGGTGAGGCCTCCGTCGGTCTGGTCTGGCCGGTGGTGAGGCCTCCGTCGGTCTTGTCGCCGATGGTGAGATCTCCATCGGTCTGGTCGCCGATGGTTGGGTCTCCATCAGTCGGGTGGCCGGTGGTGAGATCTCCATCAGTCGGGTGGCCGGTGATGAGATCTCCATCGGTCTGGTCGCCGATGGTTAGGTCTCCATCAGTCTGGTGTCCGGTGGTGCGGTCTCCATCAGTCTGGTGGCCGGTGGTGAGGCCTCCGTCAGTCTGGTCTGGTCGGTGGTGAGGCCTCCGTCAGTCTGGTGGCCGGTGGTGAGGCCTCCGTCAGTCTGGTCTGGCCGGTGGTGAGGCCTCCGTCAGTCTGGTCTGGCCGGTGGTGAGGCCTCCGTCAGTCTGGTGGCTGGTGTGAGGCCTCCGTGGTCTGGTCTAGCCGGTGGTGAGGCCTCCGTCAGTCTGGTGGCGTGGTGAGGTCTCCGCCGGTCTGGTGGCCGGTGGTGAGGCCTCCGCCGGTCCGTGGCTGGTAGTGAGGCCTCCGTCGGTCTGGTCTGGCCGTGGTGAGGTCTCCGTCAGTCTGGTGGCCGTGGGAGGTCTCCATCAGTCGGGTCGCCAATGGTTAGGTCTCCATCAGTCGGGTGGCCGGTGGTGAGGCCTCCGTCAGTCTGGTCTGGCCGGTGGTGAGGCCTCCGTCAGTCTGGTCTGGCCGGTGGTGAGGCCTCCGTCAGTCTGGTGGCCGGTGGTGAGGCCTCCGTCGGTCTGGTCTAGCCGGTGGTGAGGCCTCCGTCAGTCTGGTGGCCGGTGGTGAGGCCTCCGCCGGTCTGGTGGCCGGTGGTGAGGCCTCCGCCGGTCCGGTGGCCGGTGGTGAGGCCTCCGTCGGTCTGGTCTGGCCGGTGGTGAGGTCTCCGTCAGTCTGGTGGCCGGTGGTGAGGTCTCCATCAGTCGGGTCGCCAATGGTTAGTCTCCATCAGTCGGGTGGCCGTGTGAGGTCTCCATCAGTCGGGTCGCCAATGGTTGGTCTCCATCAGTCTGGTGGCCGGTGGTGAGGTCTCCATCAGTCGGGTCGCCAATGGTTAGGTCTCCATCAGTCGGGTGGCCGGTGGTGAGGCCTCCGTCAGTCTGGTGGCCGGTGGTGAGGCCTCCGTCAGTCGGGTGGCCGGTGGTGAGGTCTCCATCAGTCGGGTCGCCAATGGTTAGGTCTCCATCAGTCGGGTGGCCGGTGGTGAGGCCTCCGCCGGTCTGGTGGCCGGTGGTGAGGCCTCCGCCGGTCTGGTGGCCGGTGGTGAGGTCTCCATCAGTCTGGTGGCCGGTGGTGAGGCCTCCGCCGGTCTGGTGGCCGGTGGTGAGGCCTCCGTCAGTCTGGTGGCCGGTGGTGAGGCCTCCGCCGGTCTGGTGGCCGGTGGTGAGGCCTCCGCCGGTCTGGTGGCCGGTGGTGAGGCCTCCGTCAGTCTGGTGGCCGGTGGTGAGGCCTCCGCCGGTCTGGTGGCCGGTGGTGAGGCCTCCGTCAGTCTGGTGGCCGGTGGTGAGGCCTCCGCCGGTCTGGTGGCCGGTGGTGAGGCCTCCGTCAGTCTGGTGGCCGGTGGTGAGGCCTCCGCCGGTCTGGTGGCCGGTGGTGAGGCCTCCGTCAGTCTGGTGGCCGGTGGTGAGGCCTCCGCCGGTCTGGTGGCCGGTGGTGAGGCCTCCGTCAGTCTGGTGGCCGGTGGTGAGGCCTCCGCCGGTCTGGTGGCCGGTGGTGAGGCCTCCGCCGGTCTGGTGGCCGGTGGTGAGGCCTCCGCCGGTCTGGTGGCCGGTGGTGAGGCCTCCGTCGGTCTGGTCTAGCCGGTGGTGAGGCCTCCGCCGGTCTGGTGGCCGGTGGTGAGGCCTCCGTCAGTCTGGTGGCCGGTGGTGAGGCCTCCGCCGGTCTGGTGGCCGGTGGTGAGGCCTCCGTCAGTCTGGTGGCCGGTGGTGAGGTCTCCATCAGTCGGGTCGCCAATGGTTAGGTCTCCATCAGTCGGGTGGCCGGTGGTGAGGCCTCCGTCAGTCTGGTGGCCGGTGGTGGGGCCTCCGCCGGTCTGGTGGCCGGTGGTGAGGCCTCCGCCGGTCTGGTCGCCCGTGATGTATGCGATTGACGCTGCGCGAGAGCCCACAGGAACACAGTTTGCGTTGCCACAGATAGCTACCCTGTTGCTAGACTTGACGTATGAGGTTGTGTGGTGCCCCGGGGCTAGAGAGCTGGCGAAGAAGCAGGCGTACATCGGGGGACAGGCCCCTTCCTTGGGGTCGTATCTTCCCTAGATCAAAGAACTGGCAGGCAGACGCCTTCGTGAGTTCAAGTGGCTCACTGAGGCCGGACAAAAAGATGGCTTTACTCGCTCCATGGGGAAGACTCCGTTCCATGAGCTCAGCTGGTTCTTGTACTTGGTGGTGCGGTCCTTAAAATAAAGAGCAAAGGTCCGACAAATATGAATGCTTGAATGTCCAATGTGTATATTGTGTCCGGTCCTCTGGCGCACTCATCTGCCTTCCTGCTGCCGCTTCGTTCTTCCGCCGTCAGTTAATCTCATGTTTAAAGTATTCGCGGCTCACATTACATTTATTTCAGTTTAGTTATTCAAACTGATGGCGCTTGACTCTCACCAAGTTCAACAAAACCTTGCTCAGCAAAAACATGAAACAAGACAGAAACCAGATCAGCCAAGACCAAACAAGCCCAAGGCCAGACCAATGCTGCGTCCTGAAGCAAATCCCGAAAATTGAAAAGAAGCCTGAAATAGATACCGATCAGCCCCTACTAGCACGCTGCATTGCTTCGCTCCTTAATAGTCCACTAACCGACTACCGACGCACTGAACTAAGAATGAGAAATCTATTTATAACATCAAACACTCAATACTCGAGGCACAAATTACCCCTTTCACATGTCGTTCCGGCAGGCGCGGCGCAAGCTTCCCGGTCGACGTCCCACAGGCGTGTTCCGACCACCATCTCAATGAGGGGCCACGTCATCTCCCGCGTCATCGCGATGCCAACAATTCCTTCATCTAACCCACGTGCTACCGAAGCGCAATAACTTCAGACACTCGCTCCAAAGCAAAGGTGCTTGATAATTACAATATAAAAATATTAGTTTCGTATCCTTCGCATCGTATCTGTTTCGCATCGTTCGTAATACAGCAGTCATACAGCCAAACAAATCTGTTTGTCTGTCCTGTCCTCTTGTCTATCCTTTGTCTATCCTCTTCTATCCTCCTGTCCTGTCCTCTTCTATCCTGGCCTGTCCTCTTCTATCCTGTCCTGTTCTCTTCTGTCCTCTGTCCTGTCGTGTCCTCTTCTACACTAACCCCCACCAACCTAACATCATCTACTGCTCTACTTTTAAAATACAACCCTTCAAAAGATGGATGTAACTTCCCCACTTACAAATGTACTGACCGGTTCTTTTTTGCAGGTCAACAACTGCATTGGGTTCGCCAACTACAAGTTCTTTGTACTCTTTTTGGCGTACGCGTTTACATATTGCATTTATGTAGCGCTCAGCACCCTGAAGTACTTCATAGTATTTTGGAAGGTGAGACGACCACCTGCTGCTTCTGTGACAAGTCGAATGTTTGTACACTTCTGCTTTGTCATGTAAAGACAACCACTTGCTGCTTCTGTGACAAGTTGAATGTTTGCACGCTTCGGCCTTCCGTGACAAGTTGAATGGCTTTTAAAAAAAATATTTTTTCCGTCTGTGACAAGTTGAATGTTTGCACACTTCTGTTTTCTGCGACAAGTTGCGCCCAAAAGCACTAATCATCATCTGTGATAAGTTGAATGTTTTGTACCCTTCTGTCTTGTCGTGTAAAAAGTTGCAGCAACATTCAAGTGTATGATACCAATTAAAATACATGACGCGTACGTAATATGAGTGATATGTGGGCTTGCGTCACATGGTGGGTGTCCCACATCAGCGTCCCTCCGGGTCGGCACCGATGTGTGGTGTACTTCTGTTGTCGGTGTTGGAAAAAACGGACCATTTCTAGACCTCTGTGTGGCCAGACTATCGGACTATTCACACGATGAATATACTGCATATGTTATGTGAGGGAAGTCGCATTTCATTCGTATTGCATGCATTCGTGTTGCATGCATTCTTGATGCATTAAAGCCATTATTGGTTCAAAATTAAACATTGCTGAGTATATATGTATCCAGCAAAGTTAGATACACAAACGTGTAATAGGTCCATAGGTATATGGCAGACCCAGTATTGGGAATGCGGTATGGCTGTGATCGCGTGAATTGGGCCAGTTTATTGATTCCCGAGCCCCACTTATGCTGTGGGTGGGGGGGGGGCTAATCACAATGTCTCCAAATGAATATAGTACCGGTTACTACGTCTCAATCCTGGAGCAATATAAAGAGTACTTTCCGATAATGTAAAATGCCACACTCTGATGGTTAATCGGATGACAGCAAAAATGCACCCGGAACCCAAACCTAATGAACAACAAATCCAACACTGTCCGTGCTGTGCCGTGATGGCCTGCCCCTGCCCCTGCCCTGGCCGGCAGCAGTGTGTGGTACTCCGTGTGCTGTGCTAGCCTGCCCCTGCCCCTGCCCTGGCCGGCAGCAGTGTGTGGTACTCCGTGTTGTGCTAGCCTGCCCCTGCCCCTGCTCTGGCCGGCAGCAGTGTGTGGTACTCCGTGTGCTGTGCTAGCCTGCCCCTGCCCCTGCCCTGGCCGGCAGCAGTGTGTGGTACTCCGTGTTGTGCTAGCCTGCCCCTGCCCCTGCCCTGGCCGGCAGCAGTGTGTGGTACTCCGTGTGCTGTGCTAGCCTGCCCCTGCCCCTGCCCTGGCCGGCAGCAGTGTGTGGTACTCCGATGGCGCCGGTCGGCCCGTCGGTCGGGCCAGCCGCCACAACTCCCCGCCGTGTGTGTGTCGCAGGACGGACTGCAGGGTCTGGCGCGGTTTCACGTGCTGTTCCTCTTCTTCGTGGCCGCCATGTTCGGCGTGAGCCTGGTGTCGCTGCTCAGCTACCACTGCTACCTGGTGGCGCGCAACCAGTCGACGCTGGGTACGTACCACTGCCTGCCGCGACACCTGACCACCACCTGGTGGCGCGACACCTGGCCACCACCTAGTGCCGCGACACCTGGCCACCACCTGGTGCCGCGACACCTGGTCACCACCTGTTACCGCGACACCTAGCCACCACCTGGTGCCGCGACACCTGGCCACCACCTGGTGCCGCGACACCTGGCCACCACCTGGTGGCGCGACACCTAGCCACGACCTGGTGCCGCGACACCTAGCCACCACCTGGTGCCGCGACACCTAGCCACCACCTGGTGCCGGGACACCTAGCCACCACCTGGTGGCGCGACACCTAGCCACCACCTGGTGCCGCGACACCTGGTCACCACCTGTTACCGCGACACCTAGCCACCACCTGGTGCCGCGACACCTGGCCACCACCTGTTACCGCGACACCTAGCCACCACCTGGTGACGCGACACCTGGCCACCACCTGGTGGCGCGACACCTAGCCACGACCTGGTGCCGCGACACCTAGCCACCACCTGGTGCCGCGACACCTAGCCACCACCTGGTGCCGGGACACCTAGCCACCACCTGGTGGCGCGACACCTAGCCACCACCTGGTGCCGCGACACCTGGTCACCACCTGTTACCGCGACACCTAGCCACCACCTGGTGCCGCGACACCTGGCCACCACCTGTTACCGCGACACCTAGCCACCACCTGGTGACGCGACACCTGGCCACCACCTGTTACCGCGACACCTAGCCACCACCTGGTGCCGCGACACCTGGCCACCACCTGTTACCGCGACACCTAGCCACCACCTGGTGCCGGGACACCTAGCCACCACCTGGTGCCGGGACACCTAGCCACCACCTGGTGGCGCGACACCTAGCCACCACCTGGTGCCGCGACACCTAGCCACCACCTGGTGCCGGGACACCTAGCCACCACCTGGTGGCGCGACACCTAGCCACCACCTGGTGCCGCGACACCTGGTCACCACCTGTTACCGCGACACCTAGCCACCACCTGGTGCCGCGACACCTGGCCACCACCTGTTACCGCGACACCTAGCCACCACCTGGTGGCGCGACACCTGGCCACCACCTGGTGGCGCGACACCTGGTCACCACCTGGTGGCGCAACACCTGGTCACCACCTGGTGTCGCGGCAATGTTAAATTATTCGTGAAATAGGGTGGAATATAACACTTTCTGAACACTCAATCGACATCCTTCTCCAAAAAGTATCGACATCCTGCTCCTTCATGCGTGCTTATGAAGTATTCATGTCTTCTTTCTTACAGTATGTCGGTTATAAACATCATGTTCCTGCTCTCGATAAGGAATGGTGATACACGAACATTTCTTATAGCATGGGCATTAATTATTCTCCCTGTCCCGAACATAGCTCATGCTAAATTATGAATCTCAAAACAAATGGTAAAGTACAGTCATAAGTGCCTACACCATGGGCTCAAATTTGAGTCTGAAAAACATCAAAAGCATTTTAAATGACACTAATTACATGGGAAATTTCGACATCATACTGTGTTCATTTCGACATCTCACACCTAACGAAAATCCATTATTTTAACCCTGTGTCGCGGCACCTGGCCACCACCTAGCCCATCTGATATATGGCTGCTGACCAGAGCTGGCAACTGTATATGGCTGCTGACCAGAGCTGGCGGCTCACGCTGCTGCTGACAAGTGTTGGTGGCTGACGCTGCTGCTGACCGGAGCGGGGGATGCATACGGCTTCATTTGACCTGGTGCCACTTGTGGGGATACTATTGTCATAGTACCGTTGAATGGTGGTGCTGGCTATTTCTTTCCCCGATGCTCTCCTTTTGGTTTAAAATAGAAACACAAAGTTGTTGGCTGGGATGGCATCATGGGATCACAACCTTTTCCATAGATCCTCCACAAAAACTGCTACCTCTCTGGAAGTTCCTATCCCACCTCCAACTGCAGAAAATGTTCACGACAACTACAGAACATTTTCCCAGGGGGACGTCATTTGAATGTCACCCCATGTGGTGTACGCATTCGAAAGCTCCTCCAAGAAAGCCGAGTAAAACTCAAAGGAATCTTGAGGGCCCAGGACATGGAGACACCTCCATGGGAGTTGATAGTACCGGAGGTGGATGTGACCCTCGCGAAAGCAAGAAAAGCTGATGTGGCTCCAGGAGAGTTTCGGGCGCTGACCCTTGAACACATCACATCGTTCCAGGAATTGGTTGCAACCTATACGGATGGGTCTCGAACGGATGATGGTGTGGGCAGTGCTTTTGTTTGTGGATCCGCCGTCCGATCGTTTTCCCTCCTGACGTATTCATCCGTCTACTCGTTAGAACTTGTCACCATTCTGAAAGCTGTGTGTTATATAGAGGTGTCAGAAGGTAATCGACACGTTATATTCACAGACTCTTTGAGCAGCCTGTTAGCTCTGAACACATTTTGCCCATCCAACCCCCTTTTACGTGATATTTTGAATCGTCTTACTGTTATTCACCGCTTGGGACGGCGGGTGGTCCTGTGTTGGCTCCCTAGCCATGTGGGAGTTTCTGGAAATGAGTTGGTGGATGCTGCGGCGAAGCGGGCAGCGTGTGCCCCGTGCACCAGGTCATTACCACTCCATGCCACTGACCATTTCAGAGAAATCTCTATTTTCCTCCCAGACAAGTGCCAGGCAATGTGGGACGCGACACAGGCAAACAAACTGAGAGCCAGTAAGCAACGTCTGAGACCATAGAGCTCGTCCTGTCTTAAACATAGACAGGAAGAGGTTGCATTGTGCCGCCTCCGCATTGGGCATACTTATGCCACTCACGGTTATCTGTTGTGCGGTGGCGAGAAACCTCAGTGCACAAGATGTCGTGCACCACTGACAGTTCGCCATGTTTTGATCTCGTGCCCATTTTATGCTGAAGAGCGTAGACGTCACATTGGATCTACACAGGTAGACTCACTTAATGATATCCTGTCTGACAACTCTAGCAATGTTCAACCAGGACAACTGATCGACTTTCTTTTTGATGTATCGTTCTCGGTAATATATACTCCACACTGATATGCACTACATGTAAAATATATAGCACAGTAGCACCACGTAGGCGGTGCCCACAATGAGAGGCTTGACACTTTCCATAATTATATTTATATGAATATCTTAGTTATGGGCGCAATATGACCATAGTTGTCGGCACGTCCTAAAGCCCAAATAACTAACTAACTAACTATCCACCCTCCAATGGCCAGAAATAGCCAAAGACGCTAATTCAAGCACTAAACCAAGCTGCCGGATTTCTGAATTGAAGTCTTCCAAAGTCAGTAGTCGAGGGTGTTTTGTATCCTCGCTGTATGCCCGCTACGCTGGTGACTGAGCGATATTAAGTCTCTACCATTTGGCGACTGTCATGTGTTGTGTCTCCATCTCCTGATGACTGAGCTGTGTTGTGTTCCTGCCACCTGGTGACTGAACTGAAGTTCCCACCACCTGATGACACCTATGTCGTCTCCCCGCCGTCTGGTGACTGAGCTGTGTTGTGCCCCTCCACACTGCCGGGTGGCTGAGCAGTGTTTGGTGCTCATGTTCGATAGAGACATTCCGGCCACCAATCTTCGAGTCGGGCCCTGACAAGCGCGGCTTTCACATGGGTCGCCTCAACAACTTCTGCGAGGTGTTTGGTGATGCAAAACTCAGGTGGTTCCTGCCCGTGTTCTCAAGGTGAGTCGGTCCTCAGACAGACAGACAGACAGACAGAGACCTCGTCTTATTGTATATCCGGTCAATCCAAATTCCAAGTGCAGTGTTTGGGATCGTATATATGACTCAGTCATGACAGTGTTGTGGTTTATAATTTTGAATTATCCTCGTTGTACCTCAAATCACGTGGATGGTGTGCAAATCATCATACAGAGTAGTTGGCATTCCTGCCTCCTCCGACCCCACGATCATTGACCTCGATTCTTGGAAGACTTGACTGTGTTCAAGTCTTCCAAGTCTTCAGTCACAGTCTTCGAAGACTGTGCCCGACTTTTACAAGTGCTCCGGCTAGTGTAGTAAGCCGTAGACCCAATCTACCATGTCCACCCTCTTCCCCATAGCAGCATCTTCGCATCCTTCTTGTGTAGCGGTTCTGCCGTGGGCGCTGTATGGCTTGTATGGTCCATGCGGCCAGACACCCCAGCAGCTAATCAAGCCCCGGTGGTGGGTAGGCATCGCAGTCCGGTCACATATGTACTAGCAGTAGGTCGCTGTGTCTGCGTGCCCAGTCTGGTGCACGGCGTCGGTCCTCCTGCAGGAGATATACGACGATGGGCGTGTGTTCCCATAGTCTTGGCGGTGTCGTGAGCTTCTCTACGGTAGATGTGCGGCAGATCGATGTGTCCACAATCTGGGAGAGTGCGTGTGGCGTGTACTGAGTGCGTCGGGTGTGTCCACAGTCTAGGAGACGGCGTCAGTTTCTCTGTAGGAGATGCACTGAGTGTGTCGGGTGTGTCCACAGTCTGGGAGACGGCGTCAGCTTCCCACAGCGGCACGTGGATCTCGACTGTGAAGGTTTGTTGGGACGCCAGCGCTGGCAGGAGCAGCTGGTCACCGAGAGTGACGACGACTGCGACCAGCCGCAGTCAGTCGGACTGATGTCACCCATGACAGGTGGGTGTCGCCGTCACATGTGGGCTGTCACGGCCGCACGTGTATCCGGCCGTCACAGGTGGGCTGTCATGGCCGCACGTGTATCCGGTCGTCACAGGTGGGCTGTTGGCCACACGTGTATACGGCCGTGACAGGTGGACTGTCACGGCCGCACGTGTATCCGGCCGTATAGGTGGGTCGCCACCACATCCCAAGCAAGGAACTTGTGATGTAGGGTTACATCCAGGCTAATAAGAAAGATAGCTCAAATGGAATGCGCTTTAAAAAGCTTGCATAAGACATTCAATATGTTGCCTCGACTGGCTGGACTCACAAATACAAATAAATCTGCTGAAAACGTCTCAACAGACTACATTTGGGGTCATGCCTGCAAGCTCGGTTGTGCACTAGGCAACTTGGTCGTGTTACATCAAGAGCACGAGGCTATTTCAGTCACTTAGTTATGGACGCAATATGACCATAGTTGTCGACGCGCCCTAAAGCCCAAATAACTAACTGACTCAGTCATCATCCCAAGGCAGAAAGTTGATGCGCCCTAAAACCCAAATAACTAACTAACTAACCAAGGCAGAAAGGGGAAAATATGTTGCCATTCTTGTGTATATAAATATATTTGTTGTCATTTGCATCATTTGTTAAGTTCGTGGCTACCTCATCGGGAGAAATATAATAAAGCAAGTTCGTCTTGATCTCTGATATCTTCTGCGGTGATCCGCCATGTGTGTGATGGCTTCGTTCGATTCATTTACGCAGTAATATGTTGCTCTGAAATTGTACCTGCGCTATTTGATGGTATCATGAACACATGTGGCGCGAGATATCGAACATTTGCGTGCACTTTTCGTCTCGCCTTAGATTATTACTATAAGGAAAATTTACGGTACCGTTTCCGGTCGGACCGTGATATCAAACTACAAAAAAATGGTACCAATCGAATCGTTTCTAGGATGCCGATGTAATAGAGAGGGGGGTAAAAAAATTAACCTTAGCATGGCCGCTGGTAAACGGGTGGAGTTAACAAAACGGCATTGCTTCCGCCACTCGGCTCCATGCATCGGCTACACTTGCCCAATTGACCATCGGCATCTGCCGTGCAACCGGCAGTCGTCACTGACACCCGATTGGCACGTGTCACAAACACGTGGAATCAGCTCGGATTCCCTCGCCATTAACGCTCCTGTAAAACTAGATTTTCGGCTTGAATGTGACACATACTTGTAACCGCCTCTGCGCTGATGCCTACGCTATCTTTGCATTTTCCCACCGAAAATACTTTGGCCGTAATCATGGATACACTGAACCATGACAAAGTTGCCTTTTCGGGCGTCTCAAAATGCTCCAATATGGGAGGATTTCGAGTTCAAGGTCCGCTCCTTCAGCATGTGAATATTCTGGGGCCCGTGGGCGAGCCCCCGTGCTCGGATCGCCCGGAAACGCCGTTGTACACTGGGGGAGAACCCCGGGGGTTCTCCACACGCAGAGAAGCTGGACACGTTGCCAGAGTTTCGGTACGCTGCGACAACAATGCCTTTCGAATAGCCGATGATGATCGATTCCAGTTGAATCGATCACTGGCTTTTCGACGCCCGCGTCGCAGATGCTTTGGCCGTAATCATGGATACATTGAATCATTACAAAGATGCCTTTTCGGGCGTCTAAAGTGACCCAACATGCGATGGGGCGTCGGTACCTCAGTGGTTAAGCTGAGCGTCTGGCACGCCAGAGGTACGGGGTTCGATTCCCCGCGATGCCCGCCCTTCCTGCCAGGGTGAGAGGAAGGTGACGCCATATGGTCTCAGCTGCTGAGTCCGTCGTAAAGCCACACTCCAGAGCCAATATGCATCTGTTGATCGGCGATTTTGCGCGGCGATTTTGCGCGTTGGAGCCGATCGGCTTTTACAACGCTGCGTTCCGTGTTCGGTGTGGCTCGGTGCCAGAGAGCCGGCGTTTTGGCTGTGGGAGAGGCGTTCGATCCCCGGCCGCCGCACAACTCTTTTCGCTCTGTTTGCGGTGCTGCACCGTCGTGCTTTTTTTACGGATTCCTATTGTCGATAGCTCGGGAAGCGAGCATCATAGGTAAGACCTAGCGAACTAAATACACTTCAATACCAATTGCCCTAGCATGTCCTGATTGGTGCATGATAGAGCATGCCCTGCCCCCGGGCCTGTTATTTTCCCTGCCCCTGCAATGTTGTGCCGTCAGATTTGGCGTACCGTCTGCTTTGTCCCGTTCTCCGCCTTAACCAGCTCCTTGCACTGGCTAGATTGCATTCCCTGATGATTTTGCTTGCCACGTCCGAACTTACGCCAGAGCTCTGAGTCTTGATGACTTCCTAATTTCTCTTTGTGCATGCACTTTGCCCAATGCGTTACGTTCTAGTTCGTCCTTGGCGGTTCAAGGGTCCAATTTAGTCAGGCATTTCAGTCACTTCGTGCAATAGTACGTGCGGCAGTATGCTGCAGAAAGAGGTGATATGCGACAGGTGGCCGTTAATTTCGCTCTCAGATGCCGTTTTGATTGGCGATCCATTGCTCTGAGAAGTCAATTGGATATGTTGGATTAAGACTTTGATTATTTTTTAAAACATCATACGTACATCGGAGTAGCGGTATTTCATACCGCAATTACTTAGGTTCGGATCAATTACGTTTCGAGGTTAGACTTTCGGGGCGCAATCTCGACATCTTTCCGTTATCGCCAATATTGGTATATTGATACATCTGATTTGTCTTATATAGGAGTGCATTTGGATAAACTGTAGTTCTAATGCATAGTTATGGTGAATGGTAGCTTCAGGGAGGAGAATTTGGGTTTGTGCCAAGCTATAGTATGAGATAAAGTGACTGCATAAGCGCATCGTTTCCCGAATATTATTGACCTATTTTCGCCCAATATTTCCTCCGTTTTCGTTCCTGTTTGCGTCCTTTCAAACTTAGTTGATCATTTCAGACGTGTGCAATGGTGCACATCGGCAGCGAGAACTACGCACTCTTCGATATTTCAGACGGAGACGAAATGTAAAATAATTCTTCCATTTTGATGCTCATGCCCACCTCTGTCCGTTTCAAGACCCTTATGAGGATTAGAAAATACATCAAGAACAAATTTATCGGCTGATGAATGAAATCAGCATGCTATCAACACGCGCACTGGAGGGGGGGGGCGAAATCCGCCCACCCCTCCGGTTTTGCGCAAATAACTGCAGGTTTTACCGGTCGATATACGCAATTTTCGGTGTACCTGCTTAGAAATGAACGGCGCGTCGTTTAAAGCAAGAAAAATGGAAATCGGCCGAAAATTTTTCATGTTAGGGGCCGCTAAAGTAAAAAAATGTTATAGCGCCAGACCAAAAAAATCGGCGCTGATGCGTTTCCAGTATACTGACAAAAGGGAAGTGTTCTAGACAACACTAGCGACTTGTTTGATGCATATTGATATGCTGTATAGTTTCAAGGTCATGTTAGGTCACCAAGGTCAAGTCAGGTCAAGTTCATGACAGGTTAATGAAACCAAACTTGAAAAACTGGAATGTTGCCATAAATGCACTACTGGTTGTCATTTGTACTGTTTGTCATTGCGTTGACATACTTTATTCATGTACTTTACTCCCTTCTTCACGAAGCCGATTGCTCCGAGCTGCCCGACGGATCAGTCGGGCGGGCGGCCGGTTCCGGTAACTGGAACAGGTAACTGACCTGATAAAGTGGTGCTATATAGGTGACCTGAGGTCAAATGTTGGGTCTAGCATCTGCATTGCATCATTAGTAATGTCTAAAACATCATTGATGCCCATTTTTTAGCATTTAAACACAATCACAGCGATCCATAACGATGACAAGCCAAGCCACGCAAAACCGGAAAATTTTGCCAATCTGTCCTCATTTGACCTTGAAGATATTGACCTAAGGTCACGAAAATTGCACACAATAGAGTTCACTACCGTGCCCATCCACCCTGCGAATTTCGTTCCTCCGCTTTACTAGGAGTCAGATCTTAGGGGGCGGAATCCCCCCCCTCCAGTGCGCGTAATTCTCAGAGGCCCTCCAGGGCGCGTGTTAAAGAGGGAAAAACTCCAGTTTGTGGTTCCTAACTGCGTGCTTGCACAAGAACATACCTTTTGCATGTTTGCGTCTTGTAATAAACCATTGGGAATAATTGATGCACTCATCTGGGAAAATCTAACCGAACCTCAGTTACATTCTCGATGATAAAAATAACATGATTCCTTTGGGCTCTCGATCCCAATTTAAATGTTTATTTTTACGTAGATAGAGTGACGTTTCGTCACAATTTGTTTGCACCAAGACAACCGCACCGGTATATATTTAAGCACCTCATCTTGCAAACTGTTTGTCGTTTGCCCTGCCGTGTCGTCCACCTGGCAGTTCCCTCTACCTAGCTTTGCCTGTCCTCTACCTCTACCTCTGCACTTAGCTTAGCCACATTCCTCAACGATGTGTACCTTCTGTACTGCTGTGTCTCGGCTTACTGTGCCTCCTTGTCTTGTCTTGCCTTCTGCCTTTTTAGAAATGCACTTTTTAGAAATGGAAGCATTCAGACGTGTATTGCACCCAATTAAAATTTTAACAAATGGTTCGAAGCGTATAGTACGTCCAGGAACCAGTCTGTCTGGGCGACCACTTCTCTATTTAGCTTCCCCGCATGTATAAAACACTATCGCAAAATACCCACGCCGCTTTCTGCAATGTACACGACGTGAGACTTCTGAGTCATGGTGTCCGACCCTGAAGCGCTGAGTAGGTGTCTGTATGGCTCCTGACGTATGCTTGGCGTGTCCGTACATCTCCGAACAGGCGTGTCCGGTGTGTCCGTACATCTCCGGACAGGCGTGTCCGATGTGTCCGTACATCTCCGGACAGACGTGTCCGGTTTGCCCGTACATCTCCGGACAGGCGTGTCCGGTGTGTCCGTACATCTCCGGACAGGCGTGTCCGGTGTGTCCGTACATCTCCGGACAGGCGTGTCCGGTGTGTCCGTACATCTCCGGACAGGCGTGTCCGGTGTGTCCGTACATCTCCGGACAGGCGTGTCCGGTGTGTCCGTACATCTCCGGACAGACGTGTCCGGTTTGCCCGTACATCTCCGGACAGGCGTGTCCTGTTTGCCCGTACATCTCCGGACAGGCGTGTCCGGTGTGTCCGTACATCTCCGGACAGGCGTGTCCTGTTTGCCCGTACATCTCCGGACAGGCGTGTCCAGTGTGTCCGTACATCTCCGGACAGGCGTGTCCGGAGATGTACGAACAGCTGCGGACAGGCCTGATCCGGAACGTAAGTCGCACCTACAGGACGCCATTCTCGGCCATTTCGTCAATGAGCTCGAGCAGATGGCGCTCGAGTCGCTGGTCGGTCGTCTTCACCGCCATGGCGGCCACCAGCCGGTCCACCAGCTGCTGCGGGGACGCGTCCTCTGGCGCACCGCTGGTGGCGTCTGTGACACACCGAACACGGTCATGCGTGGCATCCGACGCCTGCGACACGATGTTGCCATACGTAGCCTCCAGTGCCTGCGACACACAATGCTGCCATATGTAGCATCCAGCCCCTGTGACACACAACACTGGCATACGTAACCTCCAGCCCCTGCAACACACACAACACTGTCATACGTAGCATCCAACGCCTGCGACACAATGCTGCCATGCGTGGCCTCCAGCGTCTGCGACACACCATGCTGAACGTGTCCGCCAACTTATCCGAAGCCGCATCCGGTAACCGTACGGCCACTGCAGGGAAATAATCAGCCTAACATTAGCCCGGCCTTCCACCTGTTCCTGACGTTTAAGTGGCCCTCGGTTGCAGGTGCTGCATAGCGAAGGTGAGCAGTCCAGGGACAAGATGCTCGTCTCCCAGCCGAAAGGTTGTGGGGCTCAGTCCCACCCGACGATTTTCTTCGTCCGCAACCAATCGGCGTGAGAGATTGGCGATGCAACATGACAAAAACAGTTCACGCGTCGTACAACCAATAACCATACCAGTCAGTCAAACGTGCTCAGCGTTACTGGATCGGGATCCCGACTGCGGGTGATGTTCACTGTCGCTTACCAGATGAGCGATTCACACCATTATTGGTGGTGTTATCATAGGACCAGAGTGAGTATATTTCTGTCATGCTTTGCAATGTGCATAGTCATGGTGGGCGGCGTGTTAAATAGCAATAGGATACACAAATAGCAAAATCTCCTGATGAAGAATTTCTCTTAAATGCCATGTTCCATGACCGCTCAATTAAAAAAAACTGGCCAGCAGCAGGGAAACTCAATGTTGATGAGAGATGGTTGTTAGCTGGGGGGTAAAAGATACACATTCGATCACTATTCCACTAGTAGACCGTCGGAAAACTAATGCGGAAAAGTACAATTTTCTGCCAAGAGAATGGAGCCAGGGTATAATTGCCCTATATGACCGCCCCTGACTGCGTACGGGTAGATTAAGACGGGCAGTTTGTCTCACCTTCTGCCGCGAGTGGTAGAACCACGTCGAAGATTACTCGCATGAATGCAGCCTTCATCGACGACTGATAATCTTCCATCAGGTTTTCGTAGCTGAGGCCGACGTCAGCCGGTTCGATGCCTGTCTCCTGAAGAGTCAGCACCAGCTGATCGTGAAAGTAGTGGAGCACGTCACGCGTGTGGTCGCGCCGGAACTCCCGGTCCGTGTTGTTCACCAGCACCGACAGCAAATCGACCAGGAAGTTGCCGAAGTGGCAGTGCTGCCAGTCGAGCAGCACGACGTCGTCGGGCGGCGCGTGCTCGGCCGGGTAGCGGAACATCATGTTGAGCTTCCACAGGTCCCCGTGGCAGATGGAGCGCAGCCGGCCGCCGGCCGCCATGCCGTCCACCATGATGTCGCGGGCTGAGTCGAGCAGCGCCTCGAGGCGCGCCACGTTGGCCGCCTGTCGCGGGTAGTGGCGCAGGAAGCCGATGTAGCCCTGCAGGCCGCACCGGATCAGGTCGGCCTCCATGCGCGGCCCGCGCCACATCGTGTCGATCTGCAGCAGCGGCTCCTGCAGCACGGCCGAGCCGGTGCCCCGCTGCAGCGCCAGGCCGGCGCCGACCGTCCGCGCCAGCGCGCGCACTACCAGCCGCACGTGCGCCATGTCCAGGTGCGCGCTGGCGGCCGGCATGCGGTACCCGCCGGCGCGCAGGTCGTCCATCACCATGACGACACGGCCGCGGCCGTCCGTCGCGCCGTGGTAGTAGCGCGGCACGGGCAGCTGCCGGCCGAGCACGGCCTCCAGCGCCGGCGCCAGCCGCCCGTAGAAGAGGATCTCGCGCTCGTAGCAGCGCGTGGCGTAGCAGAAGAAGCGGCCGAACGGGTCGTCGTGCGGCAGCTTGACGATGAGCCGGTGTTGGGCGTCGCCGCCGCGACTCGTCACGTGCACGGCGTACACGGCCGTGGCGTAGTTGGTGCCCGGCTCGGCGCCCAGCGTGACCGTGAAGCTCAGCTGGTCGGCCGACGACGCGTCCCGCTGCCGCTGCCGCAGCACGAACTGCAGCCACTCGACGGTGATGTCCTGGCTGCCGGCCGGGATCAGAGCGGCCAGGTCCGTCATGGTGGCGTATCCGGGCAGACGGTCGGCGGTACTGAGGGCGGAGCGGCGCCGACCTCCGGCTCCGACCGACGGCCGCTGACGCCAGCTGTCCGGCACAATCATCAGAGGCGACCGTCGCTCGGCCGGCGCGATGGTGGCTGTCGCCGGCACTGATGCATCGAAGTTGATATATAGGCATGCATAGAGATGATCGTTCTGTGCAGATATTGCTACATTCTTTGCAAACCGTGCACAACGTGCAACGAAGTTCGTGCAATAGCCGTCCAGATTCGGTGGCAATGCTAGCTCAGGACACGCCTCTTCCCAGTAGCACCACTTATCACTGAACTGACAAGTGGCCAGTCCTACCCATGGTAATTGATCGCAGGTGGAATTAATTAGACGGGCACCTTTCTGAACGCCGTGCGCTATTTAGCCAAGAGGCGTCGTCACCCCCTGGTCGTGTGCTGTGTTACGCAGTCCACTGCTGCAGGCGACATCGTAGTCGATTACATGAATGCATCTAAGGATGATATTGCATTCTTTAAGATATCCAATGTCGCATCGTCATCCCGAACAGACACTCGATAAGAGCAACTAAACAGACTTAGGCAGCAAAAGGAAACGAACGCAACTAATTATATGCCCAATTATAGGATGATCTTATAAGTATCTTAAGGAAGTGTGTTAGATGAAGTATCTTAACACGCGCACGTCCGGGGGGGGCAGATATCTGCCCCCCTGCGGTTTTTCCTAATTTGCCGCCATACTAATCGGGTTAGCAAGGCCAAACCTCGTATGGCTGTTCATTAGTCTTTTCCGCATATCCTCAGAAATTTTTGACCCTGGGTCATCTCAAGTCAGGTCACCAGGTCAGGCGAAGTGACCCAACATCCCTCGGAGTCTAGGTGGCATCACTTCCACAATAATTGGGCGATTGATTTCAAACTTATAACACGTCATGATCTCATCAGGGACTATAATATATATCTCGTTTTTTTTCGTAGCATTGACCTGAGGTCAGGTCGCGGCCATGGCTTCCCCCATTATAGGCCTATGGTAAAATATACAAATGTTTCCTGGTTACATATTTGCTCTCGGAATGACCTCACAACGGTTATGGCGTGTAGTTGGAAGCTATTCTCAATGTTACCGCTGACATTTTTGCTCAGTGACCTCACCAAGGTCATCTGAGGTCACCTGAGATCACTAGCACATTTCTGCGCATTATATCGCACTGCATTGAGCTAGAAGGCTGAAATTACCGTCATTGTGCTTGTATCGCCAAGACGTGTCGATTGATACATTACATGACCTCCCTAGGCTACCTCATGACCTTGACCTGAGGTCATAGTTTCGGAGTTGACCTGACCTTAAATCACACAGCGTATTGTCGATAGCACATTTCAAGGGCTGTCGAATAGCATTCGCCGTTTGTTTCTATCTGCTACAGGTCCTGAGATATGTGTCAATATCTGAGGGTCCCACCCGATCTGGTCGAATTCGACCTATGATGACCCAGTGACCTAAATATTGACCTGAGCGAAAAATGACCGAAATACTTTCGATAGAGCTTGTCACCAGCTATCCAACGCCGTTTTCCGTTTGTCGCTACCTAGCATAGTTCTGGAGATCTTAGGGGGGCAGACATCTGCCCCCCCCGGACATGCGAAGTTGGCGCGGACCGCCGGACGTGCGAGTGTTAAGGAACTATTTTTACAGAAAGTTATCCACGGGAGTCCAGCTGGTCTCAAACTAGGTCCGTGAATAACTAACAAAAATATATGATCCGGTCGTAACAACAATGCTGTATATATATATATATATATAGATTGATACATCTGTATTGATGTGTTTTATGCTTTGACTTCACCTTTTAGTGAACTCATCCTCTGTTATGATCTGTGCAAATGCACAAATAAATCAATAAAGATGTCAGTTGTTGTGGGATGGTTTTCTGTCGTTGAATGTGTCGTGGTATGTGCATTTGTGTGACTTTACGATGCTGGCTTTGAACGGTATGGTTCCAGCAACAGCTTGACCCGATGATGCAGCTTTGGATTTGACTTCCGTACTCGGAGTGTACTATTTCGCCAAAAACAATGGAGCCCAGTTATGGGAGCTGATATCGATACCTCTGCAACACATGTGCTAATTGCATGCTTTGTCGTCATGAGAAGTGGTTCTTTTATGTAATGACATTGTCATCCGTGATTTACAATACGACAGGGTGGTCTTTGTATATTTCGAAAGTCACGCTAAGCAGTTTGTATGCGAAATTTATATATTTGTTTTCGACACATGGTGAAGATGTGACAGCAGAGCTCCGATCTCTATCTCATTTGTGATCTACGGCCTCTCACCTAAACTCCTTCTTTAGTTTTGTGGGCTTTGTGGTCCTCCAACAGCTGGTAGCGTGCATCCCCGCTTCGTTATCGTATGTCAATGATGGTTTTCCCCATCTGATCTGCAGATGCAGCCGTCGCCCCCGATGTCCGGTTGATGGTGGAGTGAACTGCTGGACGGTGTGGGACCAGTAGCAGTTCAATGTCGGCAGTAGCAGTTCAATGTCGGCAGCACCGGACGGCAGTCCCGTGCTGCTCCGCGGCCGTGCCGTGGCGGGTTACGACGCGCACGACACACGCCAGTGTGACGGTGCGGCCGTGCCGTGGCGGGTTACGACGCTCACGACACACGCCAGTGTGACGGTGCGGCCGTGCCGTGGCGGGTTACGACACGCGCATGTACGTGCGCCCCACACACGCAGGTGACGGTGCGGCCGTGCCGTGGCGGGTTACGACGCGCACGACACACGCCAGTGTGAGTGGGCGTGCCGTGCGGGTAGCGCGACACACGCCAGTGTGACGGTGTGCCGTGCCGGGTTACGACGCTCACGACACACGCCAGTGTGACGGTGCGGCCGTGCCGTGCCGGGTTACGACGCTCACGACACACGCCAGTGTGACGGTGCGGCCGTGCCGTGGGCGGGGTTACGACGCGCACGACACACGCCAGTGTGACGGTGCGGCCGTGCCGGGTTACGACGCGCACGACACGCCAGTGTGACGGTGCGGCCGTGCCGGCCGGGTTACGACGCTCACGACACACGCCAGTGTGACGGTGCGGCCGTGCCGTGCCGGGTTACGACGCGCACGACACACGCCAGTGTGACGGTGCGGCCGTGCCGTGCCGGGTTACGACGCGCACGACACACGCCAGTGTGACGGTGCGGCCGTGCCGTGCCGGGTTACGACGCTCACGACACACGCCAGTGTGACGGTGCGGCCATCCAGGTCACACTCACGACACGCCAGCGTGACGGTGTGTGCCGGGTTACGAGACATGTGCTGCCGCTCACCTCTGACAGGGCGAGTGGCAGCTCCCACCTGTGTGGGACACCCCTCGGCATCTAGTGGAGGTCGCCGACGTCTGTGTGGGTCGTACCTCGATTCAAACAATCCACTCTTGGATGCTAGTATTTGACTACGTCATTGCCGTCGTATTATTTAGGACGATGATTCCAGGTGCTACCTACGTGTTTTAATGGTCACAGTTAGGAACCGCAAGGCCTTTGATCAGGGTGCGAAGGGTGTGTTAATGCTAGGTCACTCGAGGTGGCATTTGTCCCTGAGTGGCGCGCTGATCTGTGCCCCATCATTCACCAATCGCGACTGTCGTGGAACGCTTACTGAGTATTGCTTTTAAACATGTTGACCTCTTCAGCGTCAGTGTGTCGCACAACATGATCTCTTCAGCGTCAGTGTGTCGCGCAACATGACCTCTTCAGCATCAGTGTGTCGCGCAACATGGCTTGTTCAGCGTCGGTGTGTCGCACAACATGGCCTCTTCAGTGTTGGTGTGTCGCACATGGCCTCTTCAGCGTCAATGTGTCGCACAACATGACCTCTTCGGCGTCAGTGTGTCGCACAACATGGCCTCTTCAGTGTCGGTGTGTCGCACAACATGGCGTTTACTTAGGTGGTGCTGTATTGTTCACCACTGTTGACCTGGCACGGGAATCAGCCGGTAATGCGGCCGTCGTCGGTGTCCGTTGGCCCCTGGACAGGCCGACGGTAATGCCACTAACGCCGTCGGCACAAAACAACACCGGTGGCGACACCAACTCGGCGAGGCCTCCGCCACTGGTGGTGACTCGTTCCGTATCGGCCGCTCGGTGTATATCTGTCCCGCCTTCATTCCGCAGACCGTGTGAAGACTGTGTCGCAGTGTGGCTTGTGTTAGTTGGACACACGTGGACGGTGGCGTCACGGTGTGGTGTGGTGTGGTGTGAGGTGACGTCACCCACGGTGTGATGTGACGTGACGTCACTCGTGGTGTGGTGTGGTGACGTCACTCACGGTGTGGGTGTGGTGACGTCACCCACGATGTGGTGTGTGTGTGTGTGGTGACGTCACTCACGGTGTGGTTTGAGTGACGTCACCCACGATGTGGTGTGTGTGTGTGTGTGTGTGGTGACGTCACTCACGGTGTGGTTTGAGTGACAAGATGCTCGCCAGATGGCCGGGCCCGCCGATTGTCGGCCAACACTGGTGGGTCCCGGTGGGTCATCTCAACCAGGCGCCTGGCGAGCGGAGAAGGGTGAGAGGTCAACATATATATTGTAGCTTCTCCCAGACAGTCCCCGTTGGTGATATACTGAAGTCCGGTTCTACTAAGGAAAAGTAGAATTAGCAGACAATTACGTTTTCCCTTCGCAATTGATTGATTGATCAGTGAGAAGCCACCGATTCAAACCTCTCCAGACCCATGTGTGGGGCCGTCAGTAGATTATTTTTGTTTTGTCTGCGTCGTTGTCGTTTGTTCCATTCATCGCCACTATGTGCCCCACTTTAATTTGATCTAGTCATATGTAAATATGCCTGGGAACGTTTGTATCAATACATGGAGAATATCCCATCCTATCTGATGGTATCGGTATCTGCCTACGCACAGCTGAATACCTGAGGTGCGACTGATATGCCAAGTGTGGTATACTGCAGAAATGGTTTTGTCATCAACGGTATTATCCAAAGCCTACGCTCATAAACAACGGATGCAGCAACACGGACATCAACAGAGAAGTATCACTTGCAGACTACCACCTGAAAAAATGCCAACAACACACAGCGACCAGCAGAAAATAACGTCACCCCGTTTTACTGCAACCAGATAAGTCCATCGGACAAAACCGACGACAGGATACCACGACAAGCCACACACGTCGACGTAAAATGTGTCGAAGCCTCCGCAAAACTTAAGCTCACCATTTTCCATCGAAACAAGAAAACCGAAAACCTCATACTCAGGAGCAACATTTCGAAGAATACTTCCCCTAAACAAACCAATGTGGTCTACAACAACTCCGACTATATTTCGTCACTACCGCCGCACTCTCGAAGCTTAACTTTGTACCTACGAGATGGCGCTCCCAAGCAACGAGCTTTCCAGAAACACAACCGAGCATTAACAAAACACGACCTCATCAGCAACACTACCATCACCAGAAGAAACCACAGCAGAAGAAGTCCTGCTCATAAAAGATCAAAATTCATATGGTAATGGGCAGACGAACTCCGTATGCATTCTCCAGTTATTTGGAAATGCAGACCTACCCTGATGAGACTTTCACAAACTACGAGTCGTGTAAAAAAGAAGTGCCTTTGTGAGATGTAACGTGTGAAGATACTTACTCAATCTTGTATGCGTGTAGATTGTGTCTTCCTGCAATTTACTCTGAGTTTGATAATGGATTAAGGAATCCGAAACGCTAAGTCAAGTGAATATAAAATGTAATTGATTTCACCAATTTTAATGCTTACCGGGTGAATTAATATACAACTTTCCCAACGAGGTAAAGAAAACCATACGATTAAAATAGCGAACACACACAAGCTGATGAATTGTAATTATGTCCTGGCCTATAAATCAGTTCTACAACAGTGAGGAAATATGCCAAGATACACCGATATAAATGTATATTATATATATATATATATGTATATATATACATATGTATAATGTGTGTGTGTGTGCTATTTGCTACATATTTGTGAGTATCATGTAATATATATTCTATGTATAGGTCTTATATTTTCGAGGTCTTTTTGAAAATAAAGTCCCGGAAATCCGTGCACCTTCGGAAAAGTGGGGCAGGCAAGCAGGGCCTCTTAAGATGAGACACCCTGGACCCCAAACGCTGGGTATACTGCTGCCTATGACCAATTTTTCTACTGGTGGGAAAGTTCCCTCGAAAACAATTAAAATCGGTCAGGAAGAGAGCTGAAGTAATGACCAAAAATCATCTCAAATCGATGCGGCTTCCTTCCTGCTGACGGTTAAAATAGCAAGACAAATCGACACGACGTCGTAGTCTAGCGAGTGCAGCGATGCTTTTATGTGCAAGACACTTTCATATCAGCAATGCTAACGCAGTTTGGAAATGTGACGATTTGCTGCATAGCGCCCACCGGACGGCGCTACCTCAGGCGAGGAAGCTACTGCAGACAGACCGCTACGGACGTCTGCTGTTACTCGGGCACCCAGGTTTGGGGTAGAGTCGGCGCCTGACCCGGCCCGGTTTACGCGCCGACTGGGGACACGAACATGTCATGCATGCATCCCATATCAACATATTAACAACACAAAGTTAGCCCTAGCTCAGACCCGTTCATATAGAACACCATGTGCTATTCAAAAGAGGCCACAATTAACAAGCGATAATGCAAGCAAATCCATATGAAAGTAAATGCTTGCACAAAAATACTCTGAGCTACAGGCAAAGTCACAAAATTCCGCACTTTCACATCACACACTGCTCGTTGTCCGAATAATGACGAGTTTGAATGTACACGAACTCAAAATGAATCGTAAACCTGACGTCATAGACGGAGCTGTGAGCTTGGAGAGTTGGTCTGTGCTAGACCTGGGTCACTTGGTCTATGCTCACTTCCCGAACGTCATGAAGCGGCCAACGTTCAGCTGTACAAAATCGGCCGCCACATCGTGCAACCAACCCGCCTCTACCCCTTCACGATACACATGGGCAACACGGACCAGGCGCGTCTGCGTTATGGTGTTGTTCAGCTATGGTTTGAGACGGGCGGAGTGCGTCTTCTCTCATCTTCGCCTCCCTTTTCCTCCAAGATCTTCCTGAAGATGCTCAATGGGCGAGACGGTGAACGTGAAACTGAGCTGCACACAGACCACGGAACTGTGGCTCAGACTTTGTCAGATCCCACGTTTTGGCCACATGCATTACATGTTGACATTTTGCTTAACATATAGTGCATCGTGGTACATTGCGTGATAGCTATAATTCGCAATATTTTTTCACAGCTTTTATAGTCTTTCAAGGTCGTCTTTATTTCTCACAAAAAGATGAGCATAACTCCGGAAATGCGGCCGATGCCACCTGCTGGGTACCAATTGCATCCAGTGGTAGCGACGTCCATGCTGGGAGACGTCTCCTCGGCAAAGCTCACGTGTAATTCACCTAGATCCGAATGCCTGTGTAATGGGACAACACAGCCACTTTGCTACCAGGCGTCACACTCTCCATCACATCACAGACGGACTATTTCCCTCACATACAACAAACTCTCATCCCACAAACAACATGGGATGGAACACAAACGGCACTTCACATCATATACCCAAAGTGCGAACACTGGGACACGATCAACAAACGCACACTACACCACGAACAAATCATGACACGATTCCTCATATAACGCACAAAATTAGCTCGCTCTTACCATATGGAAAAACAAACACCGACAGCCACTTATCACATACTGCAATACAAACCACCTCAATTTCAGCATCTACACTCTTCAACGTCAAACATCCAGCACTCCACGAACACATCTTCCACTTTGTTTTATCCACTGGATTGTTCTCTGAAATGTGAAAAAGAGAAAAAAAAGTGAATAGCGTAAATAAGAAGAGAATATGAACAATACGAGATGTTATACGAGGAGAAAAGTAAGCCAATATAAAGTAGAGTGAGAAAAACCGTCAACGTCTCACCTCAAAGAAAGAAAAGAACTGATCTGGAGATTGGAGAGGAAAAAATTAAGCTGTTGTTTGCGTTTGGCCAGCCAGGCTGTAGGTGATGTCGGCTGTTGCTGAGTGTTGTGATGAGTGATCTTTGCATGTTGTCTTCCGGTCTGTGATGTGTGCTTGTGTACAGCCGTACAGAGCTAAGTGGGAGAGCAAGGAGTATCGACCAATAGTAGCCGTGAAAGGATGGCGAGAGTTGGCTTGAAGAGAGTCGACGGGGAGAGATGTTGAATGGTGTCTTGAAGATAGTAGATGAGTAGAGATAAGTAGAGATGAGTTGAGGTGGCGGACCTGATTTGTAGAGACGTTGACAGGCAGCAGATGACGGAGTAGAGATGAGTTGCCAGTACGGACCGTGCCGGTTTGGGGTGTTGTTGCAGAGGGTGGGCTGGGAATGGGTCATCGCACATCTTCCGTTTAGTACAGCGAAGAATGGCTCTTAGATGCTCCTGGGTTTTAGACATTGCGTGTAAAGAAAATATACGACCTTCAATATACCAGGAGGTGCTGAGTTGACATCAAAAGTAACGTTAAGGATTATACTTTATTGCTCAACGTTTCGGCCAGGGGCCATCGTCAGGAGTGATAAGAAAATGTCAAGCTTAACAATTGAAAAAAAAAGCACGCGGGAAAAAAGCGTGCAAAAAGACACGTGGAATGCAGAAAAGCCTCCTCAGTGGTGCAGACACTTAAAGAAACTCCAAACCAGAAACAAACTATGTCAAGATAGAATCCTCTGAGGAAGCCCGAGCCGATGGTCCATATACATATCGATGCATACACTCACGCACATATATAGACATATATCCAATATAACGCGTAATACATAAAATATAATATATGTTTATGTAATTTTATGTGATATACCAAGACGTCGTTTGCGTGTTCAGTTGCGGCCGTAGATTACGTATGTGTAGAGATTCGAGGACCCTCAGATCAGCGTTGTCCCTGGCTGTTGCTAGAATTTCTACTTTGAATTTTGCGTTAGTGTCGTTGTGTTCCATGTTAGAATGTTTGTCGATCATGTGTTCGCCTAAAGGTGTGTATGCTCTCCGAAGTCTGGCATCTCCCAAGTGCTCATTGTACCTATCCCTGATACTACGTTTGGTTTCAGACATAAAATATTCCAAGACAGCGGTTGCACGTTATTTTATCAACTACGTTTTTCCGCGTGCATCTACCTTTGAGCCCGTTGATATAGGTGTGGCACGTTCTTCTACCAGCAGGGCATGGCGGCATTTCCAGGGCTGAGCGGACCAGGTAAGATTTCAGCGTTGGACCGCTCGTCCAGGCTACCCTAACATGGTTTAGATGAGATGAACGGATGGCTGCGTTTACCCGTCGACATAGTTGGTCATCAACAAAAGGAAGTCTCATGTAAACATAGTTGGGATTGCTACCCGCTCGATGCCGACGTTGCCCACTTATCCTACTCCTGTTGTGAGGGTGAACAGCACGAGCGGCGGAGTGTACCCGATGTGCTGGGTGTCCGTTTTCCAGGAAAAGAGTCGTCATCTTCGCAAGGCTCCGCTCGCATGAAATAGTATCAGAGGAGACTCGTGCTGTTCTCCTCATTTGGGATGTTAAAACGGCCTTTTTAGTGGCTATCGGGTGGGCCGAATCATAGTGCAAAATGATGGGGGCTGCCATAGGTTTAAAGTACAGTTCGGTGGTGTAGCTCCCATCAGCCTGAACTACAAACAACGTATCAAGGAAAGGAATCGAACTGCTATGACCAGTGTGTTCTAAGGTAAACTTGATGCTGGAGTGTTGTTGGTTAATTTCTGCAAAGAAGTCGAGCAGAGAGGCCAAGCCATGTGTCCCGAAACCGAAAATATCGTCTATATACCTCATGTAGAGAGCTGGTTTCAAATCATACGAAGCTAAGAACATCGACTCAAGGCGGTGCATAAAAGCAATCGCTAAAGGAGGTGCACATCGGTTACCCATAGCCACTCCTTTTGTTTGCTTGTACATGGAATTATACCAATATACCTCCTGGTATATTGAAGGTCGTATATTTTCTTTACACGCAATGTCTTCCGTTTAGCACTGCATAAACAGAATATACACTTTTGCAACGTTGTGTTTTTGTCTTTTATGCTTTGGGTCTTTGTTATTGTTTGTAACGTTATTGTTTTTGTCTTATGTTCTTTTATGCTTTGGGATTTTTCTTCTTTTTTGGGAAAGTCTTGGCTTACTTTTTTTTTTCTTACTTTAACGTGACTTCGGTGTTCATTTGCCTTCCTGATGCATCTTTTTTCTCGTGTTTTCTTCTTTCCTATTAATGTAGCGTTTTTGTTCCTTTTCTCTTTTTTTACAGTTCATGAAGAAGACGTACCTATAGTTGAGAGAAAGCGACAGATATGTTCGTGTAATGTTGGATGATCGTTGTTGAAGAGAGTGCTGATGTTTAGCAGGATGTTGGTTGTGGTGCAGTAGGTACGAGATGTAGTCTGTGATATGTTGCCGCACATTCGGAGGCGCAGCCAAGGGGAGGGGCGTTCCCCTTTAGCAACCAAAAATACACTAGATCAAACGATAAATACACTAGATCAAACGTGGGCGCAATATGACCATCGCAGTCAATGCGCCCCTGAGCCCAAATAACCAACCACAAGATCAAACGATAAATACACTAGATCAAACGATAAATCTTCATCAAAGACCAAACATTTTCCATGGGCTTCGCGCGCCGAAAACGTTCTCTGTTTCGTGACTTTTTGTATGGGATGGGGTCGGGTCCCCCTTCCAGAAAATCCTGGCTGCGCCATTGGGCACGTTCGTGTATTTGGTTCAATGTATGAGTATGTCTTTGAAGGCAGGTGGACGGTGGCATGTGTTGCGTTGTGGTTGTGGTCGTTTTAGTGTGATGTACGAGGGAGTGAGTTTGGCGTGTCCTTGCATTGGATGTATTTCATAAAGTTGCGTTTGTGTGGTGTCCCATGTTGGTTGGATGCGTGTGTTGATTGCCTGGTGTGTTGCGGGGTAGCAGTCGGATTGTCAGCAGGGGCAGTGTGTGGTTTGTTGTAGTTGTTGTAGTTGTAGTTGTTGTGTTGTAGTTGTAGTGTTGTAGTTGTAGTGTTGTAGGTGTAGTGTTGTAATGTTGTAGTTGTAGTGTTGTAGTTGTAGTGTTGTAGTTGTTGTGTTGTAGTTGTGTGGTTTGTTGTAGTGTCGTGACTGGGTTTTCTTCTGTGTCTGCGTGTTCGTTTCCGTGTATGTTTGTGTCACTCGGTAGCCAAAGAAGAAGTGGCCGTTGATGTGTGGTTAATTTGTTATCTGTGCGTAGTATTTTGGTATGCTGGGATGTTTGAAAGTGGTGTAGGGAACTATCCTTTGCATGGCTGATTTTGCGTCAGAAGCGATAATGCCGTGTTCCATTTCTGTGTTGTAAATGGTTGTGTATGCCTAAAAAATGACTTAGAGTTCTGCTGTGTATGTGGATGCTTTGTCGGGACGGGCACATCAGATGAACCGCCGCTGTGCCCATCTGCTGTGGTTGTGTGATTTGGAGCATCGGTGTATATTAAGCTATAATTTGGGCACTGTGATGTGAATTGCCGAAAGAGTTCCTGTATTTCTATATCTGCGTAGGTGTGCTTAGCTTATCTATTAGGTGTGTTATATTCTCAGTCCTATCCTCAGTCATGTAATACTGAGTCCTTCTTCATAATGCAGTGAAGCTTAAAAACAGTATCTTAGCATCCGTGTGGTAGGTCAGATTAAATTCCTTGACAACATGGATCTTCCCCATTCGCTTAAACTTGGAAAAGTGGCAAAGCCACTTTGTGTTTTACACAGTAAAAGTTACACTTAAAATAGAAACCCAAGTAAGCGGGTCTGGGGCGCTGGAAATCATTATCCACAATTTCAAGAAAGGAGCCGAGGTGATGCTCTCCAGGATGCGTATAGGTCACACCTATGTCACCCATGGCCATCTACTGCGGAGCGAAGACCGGCCAATGTGTATTGGTTGTGAAATCCCACTGACAGTGAATTTCCCACTTCTTCTGGTGTGACCCCGTTTCTCAGCACAACGAAGACAATTCTTTGGACGAGAGGTGTCTGCAATATGATGGCAGATCTGCCATAGAAGATCTGTCAATCGTGACCTATCACCTATAGGTGATGGGTCACGCGTGGTTCAGACTGGACGACCGTTCGAGTTCCTCTCGCAAGTACGGTTTGCCGTTGTCTACACAGGGAGATAAAGAGATCGTACTGCGTGAATGAGCAAGCTGTGCGAAGCGAATATTCCGTATACTTGGAAGTAAGCCAGGCCGCAAACTGAAACCTAGGTAAAAGCGCTGTTATGGGCGCTATGTGATCAATGTGGTCGATGCGCCCTCAAGCCCAAATAGCTAACTAAAGAACTAACTAACTAACTTGACAACATGAGTGTAGCTGCTGTGATGGATTTACCCCTGCATGTCAAGGGGAGCTTAGCCAACCCACCCTCCCCCTATGTTTTCCCGAATCTAGCCCAAAAACGAACTACGTAATGGTGCTGAAATGTTGCGTAGCTGAGATTGCATTAATTTTCATACACCTGTCCTGAAATTTCCAGATAACTGACAGGTCAGGTCACTGAGTAATGACCTGGTTTTGAAAGCCTGCACCTCAGAATCGGTCACGTGTTTCCGCACCAAGGACATTGCTGGTGTGTTGCGTGATGGAATATGAACTGGCTATTTTAGACGACGGCAAAGTTTTTGGCGGTACACTAGTGGAGCTAGAAATGATATGGCTCGCATTCCGTATGAATATGACATGACCTCAATGTGACATTGACCTTGAGATGCGTCTTTTCTCAGCTGATGGTGAGCAGTGCTTCAATGACATCGGGATGCACTTCATGGGAAACATACGCATGACGGAGCTGCTAATGCACCTTAAATGGGCCCCGAGTGTCACTTATGCAGCGTTGGGTGTGGCTAAGTATGCAGAAGTTGCTGGGGATTGAGCCCACAACCGTTGGAATCATTGAACCCTTGGAAGGAAAATGAGCTGATATGACCTACCATCGGGTGGTAACAGCTCTTGTATGCATCGTGATTGGCTAACTGACACACTCCTGAGTCTTTTATTTCATGTACGCATATTCATTATTCAAACGTTAACGGTATATCATTATCCTATACCGCCGAAAAGCACAATCATTGTTCCGTTTAACCCGACTTTTTGTCACCGTAGCCAAGTGTCAATCCTAGCAGATCACGTATGGGACCCCTCGGTATTTGTAAAGCATAATCGAACCTTGAATTGAACGGGCTCTCCAACGCTGTTTGCATCTTACCCCTAGGCACACTTAGTGCCGAAGATCATTATTTCCAGGACACATTTAAGATTGAATGGGGAAATTACAAATTAACATTCGCAGAATATCAAACCAGGGGAGTACGAACCTCCTGACTCACTCGGATTCTCCAGCCGTCATCATGTAGGTAGTGGGCTCGACTTTCTTCGTGAACAACGCTTACCACAGGTGTTGATATCTGAAAGTTATTAGGGGATACACGAAGGCAATGGACAGGCCAAAATGGATTGGGGGACACACTCCATAGGGTCCCATGTTAAGAGTTTAATTTATTAGGACAAGGCCAACATTGAGGGGGCACTTGCCCCCTGAAAAGTATATAAAACAATACCCCTGGCATTACCGCAGAACGGCTCATAATGTATGAGCTAAGATCGGCCCTACCCTACCCCCTACCCCACTGGCGGATCCAGGGAGGCGCCATTCTGGCCATGGCCCCCCGAAGCGCTTAAAAGGGGGGCCATAGTGTCTTTTGGCCCCCCGAAACCAACAGAAGTCAATTAAATAAAAATGCAGTAACCTTTGCCGAGGTTAAAAAATAGCGTCTGGATGAAAGAATCTCCAATTTGAAAGATTTTGTTTAAAATTAAAAATAATTGTTTGGAAGCCATAGTAGATTCTGACACACATCAAGGGTTCCATGCTGCTCAAGTTCTGCTTACAGCAAGAGTTGACAAAATCGGATCCGCCAGCGTGTACACGTGCACGAACGTTGACGTGGTACAAGACGTTGAACGTGAACGTGAACGTTTTGGTAAACAAGAACACAAATCCGGTAACATAGAAACGGTGGAGGTAGGCTGGGACTCCCCACACAGGAAATTATGTTGTCAATTATTATTTTATTTTAATATCAAGTATTATTTTTTAAAATGGGCCCCTTTGTCAAATAGTGGTCGAAATCCGGTGCTTTTAACCAAAAATAGTGGAAGAATGGGCACCCTCCAAATCCGTTCGACCCCTCCCCTGATGGAATTCCGATTTGGGGGCTTATTTTGGTCGGAATCTCTCTTCCCACACAACTTTTTCAACGCATCTACACCCATGTCGTAGTCATATCAGACCTGTGCGGCGTCACGAAAGTGACGGACGGGGCAGACAGCCGTGAATCTCACCAAGGATGCACGGTCGAGGCGTCTCCCAGCCCTCATTGAACCCCGCGCGCGGGGCAGTCGTACTTGAAACGCGCGCCGCCGCCGGTCACGCCTGCGGCGGTCCGCCAGCCTTGTCGCCGCCGCCGCGGCGCGCTATCGATTCGAACGCGCTCTGTGTGCCGGCGTGTGTGGAGGAAGCGCGGGCGGTGAGTGACGGGCGGCCAGAGTTGGTGCGTGAGCTGCGAGGTGGTGGCGTTCTGTGCAGCCGCGGTGCCACGCCTCAGTCGAAACGGAACCGGCAACTGCTGGTGAGTAGTCGCAGATCTGAGTCTTGGCTGTTGTGTGATGAGATGCCCGAATGCGAAGCTGAACAATAATTGCTGCTCCGCCAAGCGTTGCACTGCCTATTTGGCCGGCGCTCAGGGGGAGGAATTAATTTCGATGCTGTGTGCGGTTTCAGAGGTGGGTCCTGGAAGAGTTTTGGTACGGCAAATCGGGTTCCGTGAAACGATGGCAATCCGGTTTTGGTTCCGATCTGGCGATCCGAGAAAAAGGGTGTAGGTAATACCTACCACGTTTCGTAACGTGATTAGGACGGGCGTGACCAACCATTTCCGCCGCGAATGCATGCTTATCAGCTGCCGGGTGAAATAATGGAAAAGGGGGGCTTTGAGTTGGGTGAAGCGTAGCGTATTATTTAACTCGCGCCATCTCTGATGGGTCTCTAAGCAGAGTGGGAAACTTTCTTTCCGGTTGGGAGTCTGAGTGCATACCGATTTCTTCCGGAGTACATTTTCATGGACATTATTTTTTTATGCATGGAATCTGTTTACCAGTAACCGACCGGAAAAACCTAAATCAATACCTACATAATATGCATAAGTAATATCATTCTCATTTTTGGTCAAATCAAATGCCAAAACATACGAACAAAGAAGTGAACAATGGATGGCACCGCCCGGCATGACCCGTAATAATCAGCACTATTTCGTTCCTCACAGGAGAAAAGCGTTTTCCTTTCACTGTTGGTCTCGGTACAAGGCTAGCCATATGAAAAGCAAACAAAAATACTTCCCACTTCACAGTCAGCTCATAGCGCATACCTACCTACGCAACAATTTCACACGTAATACGAACGCAACTCCGCTACCGCACACGCCACAGTTGGGTGTGATCAAAGCAAAGGATCAGTCAAGGTCTTGTGTTTACTGTTAACTTGTGTGGACACTTAACCATGTGTTCAAAGTTGATAATGGTTATGACGTCATATATAAAATACCTTGCATTGATTGGTTGACAGACAGATTTCAGAACAGAAAACGCTAACGCAGCCAATTCTGATCGGTGGCCTCCGGGACTCCGGAGACGTCTCTTAAAACTATCAGTTTCCCACTATAGGGTGTCAGGAACACGGGTATTCCGAGACGCGCCTCCAGAGCCGGAGAACAGTGTTCTCAGTGCGCATGCGCATCATCTTGCAAGTTGCTGTTGGCGCGTTGTTGTCGGCAATTCCGGTGGTTGAGATTGATTGAGTGTGTGAAGCTGTGGTCCGGCTGCTGACTGCTACAAAAAGTGATTAGTTTGAGTGGTGACCGTAAATGGAATAACCAGCGTTTTTTTTTTGGGTGTCGTTCTGTGTTTGTTTTTATTGATATCTTTGCTCCCACATTTGTGTCTGAGTACATGTGAAGCCCATCCTATCCAGTATGAACCCGGAGTGCAAAAATGTTTTCAGAGATAAAATCTCTTAAGTGCCTTAATTCCCACCCTGTCTCTAAGCCCCCGAAGGTTTTCCACGAGAGCGGAACGTGCAACGCCGCAACCTACAGTTCCTTTTCTTTCATTTTTGCGCCAGGCATGCAAATTTAGGTAAACTTGTGCTTTTGGATAATTTTTTTTCTTGGTCTGAATTTTCCGCATTATACCTTTCGATCTTGCAGCTGCAGTGCATAATCCTTGAGTGCACGAAATCCGGGAGCAGTGACGTATCCGGGATTTGGACGGGCATCCATGATTTTGGCGCTTCTTGGTTTCTAGTGCCGATATGACATTTTTGTTGACCGAGGGGGTGCAGATGCGCTCCGAAAATATCCAGACTGTATTGCAGGTAGCATCGTACCATATCTGAAGTTAGTCTTCGTCTGTCTTGTGGCGTCGAGGAAGTTAGCAGCGCATTTTTTTTTTTTGGCGAGTCCGAACCGGTTGCTGGTGGTCAATCGTGTAAACTGGATATCAGTGGCGAACCGAGGACTTGACTGAGGGGGGCCAAGTTTTGGTCAAAGTTTTGGTGTCTCACTGAGAGAATCTAATGGGTAAATTTGCAGGTCAGGGTAACTTGATTTTTTTGCTTTCATACTATGCTTTTTAATGTGATTAAGACGATGCAACCACTCATTTTCTACGCAAGTGATTACTTGTAAGTTAACGGCGGTCGATATAATAGAGGGCGTCGTAGGTATGGTACGGAGGAAGTGTGCTACAATATTAACGGTATTTTATGAGTTAACGCTGCAAACATTTACATACCATCATGGGATGGTTTGGGCTCATCCGTTTGTACCTCGATGTTGTCGGACTGACAAGCACGGCGCTCGGACTGCGGCTTATAAAGCTTCGGTGCTTCGAAAAGGAAATGATAATCTCGCAGCCGTGGAGTCCCTTCAAAAACAAATACATGTCAACTTGAGACCCAGGTGTGTGTGCGTGTCTGTGTTTGGATGCGGTCATGTGTTGTATATGTGATTGCCTCGAGATTCGGATTCAATCAATAGATTCAGATTCGAGATTCAATCAATAGATTCAGAATTCAGATTCGAATCAATAAGAGATTAGGAACAAAAGCCATCATTAAACACAATGACGGCATCTTGGACCTTGATAAAACCGGTTCCTTACACCGCCTAAGGCAATCCATATGCAACACATAACCGCATCCCCACACACACTCACACACCTGGGTCTCAAATTAACGCATGCATACACATACGGGTCATACACCTTGATGTGGGTTATGTTTAGTTTGTTCATGTATTTTACGATTATGAAGATGTTGTGATATGTAAAATGAACGCGATTCACTGTGCGGTGTCACGAGGTGAACTTAGCGTGTTTTTGTGCCTTTTGAAGTATACTGTTGAAGGCTCGTGGCCGAAATATATGCAGTGCGAATTTGGATCTATTTCCTTGTCTTAATATGAGCATAAGGTTGTTTTACGCGTGTTTTCTCAGTGCGTGAAGTGTTGAATTTCTTTATCAAGTCTGTGATAAACCAGGTACGGATGATTATACGCGATTGGCTATATTTGTAGTGAAGATTATGATGGTGTATTTCTTTGCCAACTGAAAAGCAGTCCTTTGCAAAGAAAATGAGTGGTTGCGTCGTCTTAATCACGTTAAAAAAACATCGTATTAGAAAATATACATAGAATCAAGTTACTTTGATCTGCAATAATACCATCTAATTTGAATCCGAATCCCATCTAATCATTCATCCAAAGTTTCTTTCGCCCCTTCTAATCGTACCCTACTCTCCCCTGAAACTGATCGCCAAAGGCCGGAAGGGACGTCGCGAAGTGACGTGGGGTGACTCGCGTAGCAAGGTATGCTGAGCGAAGCGGAGCGAAGCGGAGCCCAGTCAAAGATGACAAAGGAGTTGGTCGTCTTGCATAGGAATGACTGTCATTTCATGCGCACATCTTATATCCTTTAACGCTATCGTTGGGATTTGCTCAACAATGCATTGCTGAACTTTTTTACATGGCGTTTGATGCAAATCATTTCAATCTCAACGAATGCGTCACCAATTACATCATGCATTGCCTTTCTTGGCAGTATTAACCCTCGCCCGTATAGGGGGAAACCCCAAAACTTTTTTTTTTTTTTTATAACAAAAAAAAAAAAAATATGAAATTTTTAATAATTTTTGTAAAATTTTTTTTTTTTTTTGGGAGGGGGAAAAAAAATAAAAATAAAAAAAAAAAAAAAACCAACACCAACAAAAAAAAAAAAAAAAAAAAAAAAAAAAAAAAAAAAAAAAAAAAATAATTAAAATAAAAAAATTTTTTTTATTTAATTTAAAAAAAAATAAAAAAAAACCAGATTGCATAAAAAAAAAAAAAATAAAAAAAAAAAAAATTGTTTTATCTCTTTTTAACTTTTCCCCTTTTTTTTTTTTAAATAAAAAATATTTTTTTTTTAATTAAAAATAAAATTCCCCTTTAATTTTAAAAAAAAAAAAAATAAAAAAAAAAAAAAAAAAAAATAAAAAAAAAATAATTATTGTGGTGTCTTTTTTTTTTTCTTTTATAAAAAAAAAAATAATTAAAAAATTATAATTTTTTTTTTTTTTTTTAAAAAAAAAAAAAAAAAAAAAAAAAATTTCCTTTTTATTTAAAATTTTTTTAATATAAAAAAAAAATAAAATTTAAAAAAAAAAAAAAAAAAAAAAAAAAAAAAAAAAAAATAAAAAAATAAAAAAAAAAAAAAAAAAAAAAAAAAAAAAAAAAAAAAAAAAAATAAAAAAAAAAAAAAAAAAAAAATAAAATATTTTTTTTTTTTTTTTTATTAAAAAAAGTTTCGAATCGCCAGGGGGTCGCCCCCTCCCTATACGACCGAAGTGGTAAATGCCGAATACTGGCGAGGGTTTAAAAAAAACTCCGGTCTGAGTCTGACCTGAACAGAGCCCCGATTTCATCAACCTCGAGAAGCGCAGAATGTCCAATCCGTCCGAGAGTATAGTGGTCTACTTCACTAAGCGGTAGACTACTCGACACTTGGGAATTTGGAAGCACTGAAGCTCTATCCGGATGGGGTCATTTTAGACGGCCCGGCTTATGGTACCTACTATCCTGTTCCATACTACACGTCACGGTGTTTATTTCTGAAAATTAATGGGGGGGGGGGGAAATACGAAGGCAATGGGCTGCCCTAAATGGATTGGGGATTATGCGGGGTGGGGGAATAAAGCCAACATTGAGGACATTTGCCCTCTCAAAAGTAAACAGCACTCCTGCTACACGTAGCATATCAGTTTGAAATGGTGTCGTAGACGTGTGGGCTGTTGACTGCGGTGAAGCGTACTTGCGGTGGGAAATAGTTGGATAATTAAGAGCAGGACGTGAGACTAGTAATAAGTGTGGTGTAGTGTCTGTCAACGTCAAACATGTGGTCCAAGTTGATATTGAAAAGTGTGGGCGGTGATGGCGAAACTGTGATGACTAATATCTTGCAAGAGTGTAGCTTGTTCCACGTCACCGCGGACATGCACCCAAGGCACACTCGGGATTGTCTTATGGGCTGGCCTGGGATGGACGAAACTCGTTGTTTTCCCCTAACGAGTTTAATTGATATAGAGGTGCCAATTAAGGACGTGCCAGGAGGTGCCATTGGGGTGCCAATTAAGGTCGGACTGATCGGCATCACCGGGGATCCGTCTCGACAGTCCGATTTAGGTGCAATCGGTGGCCGTTCTCAGTGTTCTGTATCTGGAAGGATGTGGTGTGGATTCAGAGGGGTCGTGAGAAGTATGGACGGTGCAGGCAGTTCAGATGTGCCGTCGGGTGTCTTTAGGGGTGGTGAAGGTGCTGATTGAAGAACGTTGCCAAGACATTGTCTCGAGGTAGACGTGGGTGAGTGGGAAGTCCAGATGATCCAGGGTCACTTCGATGATTGTATTTGACTGATGCGTTAGACCGGCTTAGAGAGCGTCGCCGCGGATTTGTCAGGATGTAGTGGCGGCGGTGCCAATTCAGAACCGGATTGGATGCGGATTCTAGGATTTTGTGGCACGAAGAGTAAGATTTCGGTTCGCGGGCTTCACCAGGGGTACTCTCGAGGGCTGGTGGAGGACCTTCACACACTAAGTCAGGTTAACGTGAGGTGCCAAGTTGTATACTTAGTGTGGTAATTCACTTTCACAATTCACTCCCAACAATTCACTGGTGATGGTAACTGTGTCCAGTTCTGGAAATAATTGGTGGTGGGGGCACACATGAAGAGGAAATGGGAGGACCTAATTGGATCGGGGGATGCCCGTAGTGTCCCATCTTTAAAATAAGTGATATTGGGCGGCCAAGCCAGCATTGAAGGACCTCCTGGTACATCCTAAATGTGGTACTTCGATACCCTTGGGGTGGTTTCTCACACAGGATAGGCGTGTTCGCACACACCTTTCGGATGGTGCATCTGCTTCTTCCTTGACCTGTATAGTTCTGGAAGCCATGGGGATGATCTCCGGAATTTGCAATTCAAGAACAGCGACCATCCTTCTAGGTCTCTCCTCTAATTCTTCGCCAGATAGTTTGAGAAAGGGACCTGACCTGGGGAGGTGTAATAATCTGCATAGTCATCACATTTGTGTTCTCCAGGAAATTACAAGGGTAGCTTCCAAGGGCGGCCGACGGAAACATGGCCTACCCCTTCTACATGCGCGGAATAGAGCGTTACATTCAGAACTTTTATCAGTGCCTTCATGTCTCAACTCCCGGATCCACCAAATGTGGTCCTTCGTGGAGGAATGCGGAGAATGTTGCTAAATTTTGAAGGTTTCTAAATGATCAGTCGGCAACTCATGCGATATCATTCATTCGTATTTGATCATTCACTCGTATTCACTCATCATTCACTCATCATTCACTCGTATGCCGACATGAATTGGCAGTAAAACACTACGCTGGACGCTCGTGTTCCTGGGCGCAAATGTCGACTTTCTCCATAATCACTCATGTAGTCGAAGCTGCCGTAAATCCAACTAAGACCAAAATTAGAAAATTCGAACAGAAATTGGAGCATCATCCACTGAAATCAACAGAGGATTAATGTTATCGTAGTTCTCGAGCCCACGACAAGCGTCTTCCACGTGCTGTGGAAATTGTCGCTGTTTTACGCCCGCTGTGTCGGAGTCTCGCTGTGTTACTCCCTCTCTGTAGGCAGTTTGCGGGGTCTAGCATTCTGGGGTTTGATCTCGCCCAAGGCCGACAGGTAACCGGCCGACCGCCGCATATCTGAACTCGTCGGCGGGCTGGACGAACCTGCGCGAGCCGGGCGGACGTCCCCGGGCGGAGCGGACGTCCCCGGGCGGAGCGGACTTCCCCGGGCGGAGCGGACTTCCCCGGGCGGGGCGGACATCCATATCGGGGCGAACACATTCAGGGGCCAGATTGGTAACTCCGGGCCGGGCCGACACCTCTGGGCCTGGTGGACATCTCCGGATCGGACTGACCTCGAACCGTGGGGACAGCACCGATCGCACCTTTGGGTACGTCAGCTGCAGTTTGGGCTCTGTATCTCTGCTGCTGATTGGTACATGGGTCAGCTGCAGGCCGGTTTCCTTACGCGAGATGCAGGCTGGTCTGTCATCTACAGGCGGGGCACTGTCATCTACAGGCTGGTCTGTCAACTACAGGCTGGTCTGTCATCTGCAGGCGGGGCACAGTCATCTGCAGGCGGAGCACTGTATGTCACCTGCAGGTTGGACTTTGTATGTCATCTGCAGGTTGGACTTTGTAGGTCAGCTTCAAGCTGAGGTTTGTATGTCCACCGAGGGCTCTGTTTGGCAAGTCACCTTGATTGCAAAACACAAGGCTTCTCTGGCACGACGAATGGGAGGAACGTTTGGTGCACCACTCTTCCTCCTCACCACTCTTCTTCCTCACCACTCTTCTTCCTCACCACTCTTCTTCCTCACCACTCTTCTTCCTCACCACTCTTCTTCCTCACCACTCTTCTTCCTCACCACTCTTCTTCCTCACCACTCTTCTTCCTCACCACTCTTCTTCTTCACCACTCTTCTTCTTCACCACTCTTCCTCCTCACCACTCTTCCTCCTCTGTTGCTTCTGCGAAGTCCAGAACTGCAACAGTAATTGAAGTGGGACGCCCGGCTCGCGATGCGACGGAGCCTCGTATTTTGACCATTCTCGGGTCATGTTTGGACCTCGCGACTCAACGCTGAACGCTGGGAAACAACCCAAAAGCACATGGTCGACGGCGATTGCTTGGTTTTAGTCCAGCAACACATGTGTGTCTTGTCATGTCACGTGCGTTCTTGAGGCGACTACCGATTGCATTCTCGTCCAAGCTGGACACCTGAATCCAGCTCGTTCTTAAAATGATTAATTTTGAGGAAATCACAACAAATCACGAACCCATGGCCAAAATAAATGAGCAATCGCTAATGGCGATGACCGAATACACCACAGCGTGTTCGATTTTTTGTGTCTTATCTTTGTTTGTCGTGGGTAACGCATAAGGGCGGTTAGTCATTCTCACACAGGCGTGGCACTCCCTTGGGTCACTGACACTGTCGTTTCGTTCCGTTCCGCTCCGCCACCACCATTTGGACGCTCCGTATTCGCGTTTGGCGAAATGAATCGATGGACGCCACGTGAGAAGCGGAAGTCGGCCTGCCTGGCGCGCCGATACGTCGCCGCCGGAAGCACGCCGGCTGGTGCGGTCACTATCCGATGACCTCTGTCCTCCCAGGGTCACCGCCGCCGCGCCATTAGTCAGCTAGTCGGCGTGTCTGTGGCGCGTGTGGCCGATGGGATGTGCTGGCGGCGATGTTGTAGCGCATCTGGCGCAGTACTGTGGCCGGTCACACGTGTGGCGCATCTGGCGCAGTACTGTGGCCGGCCGCACGTGTGGCGCATCTGGCGCAGTACTGTGGCCGGTCACACGTGTGCCGCATCTGGCGCAGTACTGTGGCCGGTCACACTGTGCCGCATCTGGCGCAGTACTGTGGCCGGCCACACGTGTGGCGCATCTGGCGCAGTACTGTGGCCGGTCACACTGTGCCGCATCTGGCGCAGTACTGTGGCCGGCCACACGTGTGGCGCATCTGGCGCAGTATTGTGGCCGGTCACACTGTGCCGCATCTGGCGCAGTACTGTGGCCGGTCACACTGTGCCGCATCTGGCGCAGTACTGTGGCCGGCCACACGTGTGGCGCATCTGGCGCAGTATTGTGGCCGGCCAGACGTGGCACGGGACTGTGGCAGTGATCGGACATGTCTGCTCGGTCGGCTGGCGCCGAGCTCACCACCGTTCCGTCAGTCTGCCTGAACGGGACGGTGGCGGTGGTTAGTAGTCTCCCGCTCAGCGACTTCCAGGGGCGCGTACAGCGGAGAGGGGCGCCGGGCGCACGTGGCCGGAGCGGGCTCTTTAGAGAGGCCCAAGTGCAACTCCCCCTAATGGGCGCCCCTTCAGTCTGCTGGAGTGAACTCTCCCCGCTCAACGAATGTCTCCGTCGAAGGCGCCCCTCTGAGGAAATGTGACCCTCCACAATAATTCCTGGATCTGTCCCCAGCGCCGTCAGCCAGCTCCTCTCGGACGTGCACCTTGATAAATGAGAAAAAGATTGTAGATCCAGGGATTATTCGATGCAATGTACACCGGAACCGCACGTGTTGGGAGAGCTATTGACGAAATAATTGTATAAATCCAGACTGGTGTCGTTTCATGTAGTGTGAAGGACTAAATGCTGCCTCCATCCTCACCCGGCGCTTTGTTAGCGTAGTTACTTAAGAGCACTTCATTGAACTGAACGTGTATTTGCATTCTTGTATGTCTGCTTGGATGGCCAAGTTAGAACCAGACTAGAAAGACAAACATGTTATCGATGCATCGAACAGCAGGATGTGAGATGTTCTTTCGCCGTGAAAGGTACAAAGCCATGGTGCTTACAGTATGCTGTTGCATATGGATTGGGTATTTGGTAGGTGTCAATTAATGCAGTCTCGCAGCAATAGCTTTGGAAACCAAATGAAGCAGCGCATGAAAGGTTCTGGAGGGAATTTCACTGTTCAAATTGGCGTTCCGTGTCCTGGGATTATGTGCGCGGTCGCCACACTCGCCTGAAGCGCACACTGGATAAATATCGCGGCATGATCCCCCCACTATCAGAAGGCTCTAGTGGACCGCTGGAGCGCCCTGGTGCAGGGGACGCGTGTGCCGCAGTGTCTCCTCGGCCGGACCTGCTTGGTATGCAGTCTTGCGTTGCAGGGCCACGGCGGGCCCGTCTTGTGCGTGCAAGTGGGTGCGATTGACTGGAATTGGCCGAGATGAACTGCACCAAGGCGGCGGAGGCGCCTTCCGCCACTTGAGCCACACGGGTGATCGTCGAGGCGGCGCCATTGTGCCACACACGTGATCGTCGAGGCGGCGCCATTGTGCCACACACGTGATCGTCGAGGCGACGCCATTGTGCCACACACGTGATCGTCGAGGCGACGTCATTGTGCCACACGTGATCGTCGAGGCGGCGCCATTGTGCCACACACGTGATCGTCGAGGCGACGCCATTGTGCCACACGTGATCGTCGAGGCGGCGCCATTGTGCCACACAGATGACTGTCGAGGCGTATGCGAAAACAGTACAGCACTCCCGTAGCAGTTCATTTCCATGAGGGTCATTTTATCGAAGACATGTGGGTAGTGGGTATAGAAAGTGTGGCAAAATTCAACACAGTACAGACGTATTAGGGAACGGGGATGGATAAGGCTCCTGCGCACGGATGTTAACCAGGGTGGGGAAAAGGAACGATAACCTGATTGCCGTCACCGTTGATGAGCAACGAAGAGTGCAGGCTTCTCGCATATCGGTCCGCATTTGAAATGATTTATTCAGATTGAATTATGGTTACCGAATGCATGTGCTATCGAGGATGAAATTTGTGTCGAAATGTCCAAAGGAAGGGGTGCAAGTTTTGTCGGATGATCTTTGAAAATCCCAATTTTTTAACGCAATTGCGGAGTGACGAGCTCTCAAACTGACGGTGCTTTGAAATGAAGAGAAACGTCTCGACAGGCTGACGTTAATTTAATGTATATATATATATATATATATATATATATATATATATATATATATATATATATATATATATATATATATATATATATATATATATATGTATATATACATGTATACATGTATACATGTATACATGTATACATGTATACATATATATATATATATATATATATATACAACAATTAGCTCATTACATAGCTCAGATAGTTTCTTGCCTATTTTCCTCAAAGTTGGCTCCTGGGTACAACCGAATCCTCTTGTATGGAGTAGATACATTTCACACACACAATTTCTAGCGTATGATTATCATTGGCTGCTTCAGTTTCCGCTGGCACTCGGCTCAGTTCCCTTCAATTTGTGGATTTGTAGCTTCCTTCGAGTCTTCCCAGTTGTGGGCCTTCCCACAACTTGCAGACCCAACGACCCGTTAAAGGCTGCAATGCTGCAGCTCTGCAGAATTCCTCTCTGCGATATGCATGTTTGCAGCATGCCGATGTCTTGTAAACACCGACAGCAGTGACACTGGAACAGGCCCAAGGTTGGTGGGTATGGAGGGGGGGAGAAGTGACTAGGCGCAGGAATGCAGCATGCCGACATCCTGTAAACCCTGACGGCAGCGGCATCAGATTTGTCCTGAAGTTTGGTACGCTAGCTCATTCATATATTGATCGTATTTGTTAACTCTCAATGCCGTAGAATGTTCAACCCCTCGCAGGACCAGGGATAAATTTGCTCCCCCCCCCCCAACTAACCTCTTTCAAGCTAGATAGAGCGATGTAGTAAGCCGCATCACGTAACCTTGAGCTTAAAATATTTCTTGAAATGTTTGCATCTACTTCCTTTGCTCGGCCTTTCGTGTGGGGTCAAATAGGTGAATGCCAGGGTGTAGTCCGCTACCCGGCCTTCGCGCTAGTTTTCTGACTCTGGTCGTGAAGCAAACGCGATTTTGTACTTCAGTATCTGCGATATGCTAACTGCAGTCTTATTCTATCGCACAGACACATGGAAAGGTCGAGGACACCGATCAGGTCTAGCTCTAGTTCTTGTTGAACTGATTATTTTCGAGCAGATTGTTATCGGATAAATGTAGTGAGTGTCGTCGAAGCAAAGCAGTTTGCTTCCATTTTTGAGAATTATGGGGAAAGAAGTTTGTCTTCTTCTTTTTGTGTGTGTGGGGGGGGGGGGGCCTCGACGCCGGTTAGGCCGTTGTTATTTCGCAACAGTCCATATTTTAACCTGTAAAGCATTTTGGATGCGTATACTATTGGAATGTTTAAGGTCATGGCTGCAACCTGTCTTTATATAGGCTTGAAACCTGGAGCACCATTAGGGGACATAGTTATTTGGGCTTTAGGACGCTTCGACCAGAGTTGATCATTCGCGCCCACCATTAGGGGACATAATTTGCAATTATATCTATTCCATTAAAACAAAAATATATTTGAGTCGCCGACTTCAGCACCAAAACGTTTGTCCCGTTTAAGCCTACGTAACGTCACGACCTGAGGTCACTTTTTCTGAATTTGTGTTTGATTATTTGATTATTCAGCTTTCATCTTTGACTGTAGCTTGACCGATTCGGTTATAACAAATGTGTCAATGTACATCTAAGCACCGCATTCAAACTGGGGCGTGACATGACTCTAACCTCCTCCAGCTCTGGGATCTTAAGTTCAATGCTTAGACACAATGTCACAACAGTCGGAGGATGTGCTGAATTCCAAACCGATAGCTTGAACAGTTTTGGAGTCATCTCCGATAGAATGGAGGGGAGTCAAAATAATTCCCCACACGGTTAAGGACCGTCTACTGCCCCAAGCCTCCCCTCCCCTATCCGCCCTGGCCAGTAAGCCATGTGTTGGCACTGCAGATATCCCCCCAGATGCATTTTGAATTCGTTAGCTCTAGCATTGCTGGGTGCTTCCAAGAACCCCTTTTACCCTTAATCACTGGCGTGTTCTCCCTGGCGTGTACACCGGTGGTTCTCCCTCACTGGCGTGTACACCGGTGGTTCTCCCTCACTGGCGTGTACACCGGTGGTTCTCCCTCACTGGCGTGTACACCGGTGGTTCTCCCTCACTGGCGTGTACACCGGTGGTTCTCCCTCACTGGCGTGTACACCGGTGGTTCTCCCTCACTGGCGTGTACACCGGTGGTTCTCCCTCACTGGCGTGTACACCGGTGGTTCTCCCTCACTGGCGTGTACACCGGTGGTTCTCCCTCACTGGCGTGTACACCGGTGGTTCTCCCTCACTGGCGTGTACACCGGTGGTTCTCCCTCACTGGCGTGTACACCGGTGGTTCTCCTCACTGGCGTGTACACCGGTGGTTCTCCCTCACTGGCGTGTACACCGGTGGTTCTCCTCACTGGCGTGTACCACCAGTGGTTCTCCCTCACTGGCGTGTACACCGGTGGTTCTCCCTCACTGGCGTGTACACCGGTGGTTCTCCCTCACTGGCGTGTACACCGGTGGTTCTCCCTCACTGGCGTGTACACCGGTGGTTCTCCCTCACTGGCGTGTACACCGGTGGTTCTCCCTCACTGGCGTGTACACCGGTGGTTATCCCTCACTGGCGTGTATACCGGTGGTTATCCCTCACTGGCGTGTACACCAGTGGTTCTCCCTCACTGGCGTGTACACCAGTGGTTCTCCCTCGCTGGCGTGTGCACTATTGGTGCTCCCTCATTGGTGTGCACACCAGTGGCATGGCAGAGGGGCCTTTTATCCCCTTGTAGCTCCGAAACCAACAGACTGATGGAAATGAAACCAAGTGCAATGGATAGCCCAACGGCATACATCGGGCTCGCTTTAGCTTTACTTTCCTGTAGGTGACCGATAACGCCATAGGTCAAGTAAAGTAAAGACAGTTGGAGCATTCTTGACCATTGTTCAACTCCAAAAAAGTGTCTCATGGTTCTCATCAGTGAACGCTCTTGTAAGAAGGCAAGAACTGTCAATTGCATACGCCACATGTACGTGGTCAGATCAGGTTCAGGTAAAATGAGGTCATGTCTGGTCACGTATGTGGATCTGCTACACGCAATGCATGTTTGTGAGTGAAGAATACGCGCTGGGTATGAAAATCGATATATGGTCGTATATGTAGCCAAAATAGAGCTCAAACCCTTATCCCAGTTCTATTACCCTAAACGTCACGCTATGCATATATGCAACGCTGCGTTGCCTTTAATTCGGTTCCTATCCCAGGGCAATACTCGGAGACTACTCAGCAGATTTCGGTGCTAAATTCGAATTCAGAGTTGATTTTTATCCTAGAAAAGTGATAATAAGAAATTATCAGCAACATTTTTTAATTCTGCGAACGACCCGTGTCACCCAATGGCTCAAGGATGACGCTTGGTTACGTTCTGGGCTATTGGGAGGTGTAATCCACAAATTGACACGGTGTCATCGTCATTGTGCCCAAAACTCACTGAGCACGATAACGTCTATACGCAAAAACGTACGTTACGATAACGTTGTGTATGCAACGCATAGCATTTGAGCTAACATGCGTTGAATCATTGGAAGAATGACGCTAGAATGAGGATAAACACAAGGGACGAGGGTACATGCCTCTATGCCCCCTTGTATACGCCCCTGTAGCTCCCTGTATTGCCTCTTGAAGCTCAGCTGTTGCCGAATTCTGGTCGACCCATTATACATGCAAGCCATAGTGCGAAGCGAGACTGATTTATGGAGCTTTTTTCGGCCAGGGTTAATATCTGCCAGCGTGGTCAGTGTGACCGTGTGTAGAACGCTGCAGTGGCTTTTTTCATTCCAGGCTTGCCGAGTATATTTTCCGCATACTTGGCACGACTGTGAAATCTTATTTTTATCTTGGGCGCAGAATAACCAACGAATTCGACGCGCCCTAAAACACATTCTCCACCATCATTTTTATCCCTTCCCCTCCAAATTATCTCCTTCTCCATTCTCTTCCTCTTGCATTCTCTGTCTCCCTCTCACTCAGTTCTCTCTTGCCGCCTGTTTCGCACTGCTCTTTCGCACTGCTCTTTCGCACTGCTCTTTCGCACTGCTCTTTCGCACTGCTCTTTGGCACTGCTCTTTGGCACTGCTCTTTGGCACTGCTCTTTGGCACTGCTCTTTCGCTCTGTCTCATGCTCTCGTGCTCTATCTCTTGCTCTCTCTCCAGAAGGGCTGTAGCCCCTCCATTGTTCGGACTAGCCCTTCTAGCTGTGACAGTCCTATGATTAGCTTCAGCAATCCATGCTGAATTAAATCAGTTTGAGCATCGCTGAACCCTCGCAGTAATGGATTGAAAGCTCCAGCTCTGTGTGCACCACACACCGACCGACTTTTGCTGTCCGGGTGCTCGCGTATCTGTATCCGGCCGCCACTGATTATGTCGTCTGTCCCCAGACACACTCCCGACATGGGTCTCAAACAAAGCAAGAGGTCGTTCCAAGTGAATGCCGACTCTCCGAAAAAAGCCGCCGTGCAGGATGTCCAAGTCGGGGTGGTGGAACTCAAGGTGGACTCTGCCGCTGCCGATCGGGCTTCTCCGCAAGGCAAGACCGAGGTCAGTGTCCGCGTCCGTGGTAGTCCGTGGAGTCGATTGATCGTAGCGGGTAAAATTTAACCTTGATAGAAGATAATCATGACGAACAATTCTTTCGTCCTTCAAGCAATGCGTTCCACTGGATTATATCTGTAAAGGACGAAATTGCTATGGCGGAAGCTCCCTGGGTCGGTTCCGCTAATCAGACTGTGGAGTAAAAGCTCTGACGCTTCTCAACGATCGGCGATCGAAGACTTAGTTTTTGATCCCTGCGCGAATTATTAAGAAAATATCAGATTGGTTGGTGCTAACTTTCTTCTATTTCCAATTATCGTTCATTGAAGCTGGTGACGGCGATCAGGAGCTGGTTCAGGAGCAGTGAATACAAACGCAAAGAAAGCGTTCGGGAACGGTCTCGGCATGCGCAACGCCCAGATTAGCCACCTTGCTGCGCTACGCTGCTGACAGTGGGAAATGCGTGCTGTTCGGCTGTGTTCAACTCCGAAACCACTGTGTTGCGTTGGCGCTCTTCATATATTGTACTTGTGCTCTCCATTTGTTGTGTTGGTGCTGTTCTGGTGTTGCTGGTGCTCTTACCGTGTTGTTCGTACCCCCCCCCTGTGGTGGTTTTTTCTCGGTCTTTCTCTCCCGGTGTTGTTCTGACACTCCCTATGTGCTGTTACTCTGATTCTGATTTGCTTTGGTAATCCATGCATCAGTGAGAGCTGCAGTGCAGATCGGAAGGATTATCCCTCATATTACACAATATTTATTCGGATGCTTTTTCAGGAAGGTTAGTTTCCTCCTGTGGCAAGGCCGTGGAAGCGTGTAAATCTTCCGTCTGCAAGGCTGAAACATTACAGTAGTTAATAAACCTTTTTGTGAGTTGTACAGGAGCACCCAAACTGTTTCCATAAAGGGGCTTTTTGTGGTTCAATGATCCAAAATCAAGTCTCTAGGTGATTGGGAAGGGGTTCCTCAGATTGGTCAAGTCTTATTTGGTCTACCTCAAAATCGTGCGAATGGCACCTATTCATTACCTCCCGGAATATGGAAACTCGCAGTTTATTCACTATCACACATCTCGGGTGTTTGTTTGCCTGATATGTAAGGAGCAAGGACTTTGCGTCATTTATGGTTTGTGCATTGTGTAATGCATCTGAGCCCCGACGGAGATTTTTGATGCTCCGACTCGAATTTTTGGAACTGCCAGCGGGAATTTAATGTCCCGAGCGCGATTTTTTTTGCTTTTGCATCTTTTGCTTAGAGTTTGCATTGCTTGAATGTTTCATGAGCTTGACTTCCAAAGTTGGGGTCTGGTTGCCAGGTTGGGAGGCTGAGTTGCAAGTTGGGGGAGCCCCCTCCCCCCCCCCCCACTGAATATGATCCTACGCCCCTGGATGGTACAAAGACATTGCTCCTTACATCTAAGGCAACCAAACATTCGAAAAAATGTGGTATTGAATATTTTGCGAGTTCCAAGACTGTACTAGGAAGGAATGAAAAGTTGCAATTTTCACGATTTTGAAGTACATTAATTACATTTTAACCAAATTGAGGAACACTTCGGACCCACCTAGATACTTGATTTTGGGCTCATTAAACTCACAAAAGCCCTTTAATGGGAACAGTTTGGGGGTTCCTTTCCATCTCGCATAAAGGGTTTTTGAACTATTCCATTCAGCAGGCTTGGCGCACGGTCACATCACTGAATTGGTAATTCACCCTCGGATATATGCAAGCCTCACGGTTTCTGGTACCATGAAGTATCTCTGCTAATTGGTAATTCACCTTCAGATATAAAATGGCAGCTGGCAGAACATCTCTCGACGCTATGTCTGGCCGCTTTTACAACACAATGTGTGTAATTTATCACTTATATCGCGAGTCGCCAGAGCTATATGAGGGCACCACACAGAACGTCGGAGCTACATGAGGGCACCACACAGAACGTCAGAGCGTCCTGGTCCGAATGATGGAACTCAATGTGCACACAGCGCTGGCTTATTACTGTTTTTGCGTTGCTTTGTGTCTTGGTTGTCGTGAGTGAGCGCTCTGATAGCATTAACTATTTCTCCTGGAAGCTTCAGAACGTTCCGTAATCGCCTTTGATTCTGTTTTAACAGGCGAATGATGCAATCCAGAATGGAAGCCCCGGAGACGCTGTGGTGAATGGAGAGAATGGCAAACCGGAAGCGAGCGTCGAGGGAGAAGCTGAAAAGGAGAAGAAAGTTAAGAAAAAGACCAGCTTCCGCAGTTTCAGCTTCTTGCGAAGGGAGAAGAAACAGAAAGAAGTGAAGAAACAGAATGCCAAGAATGCTGATGTAAGTACACAAAGAACACATCACATATTGCCAACAATCAGCATGGCTTACTTCCCTACATCAGGCTGCATTTTGAAACTTTAATACTTGAATCATGTGTCCGCACATTGGCTCTACCCAGATTTAAAACCAGTCTGGACATCAACGGTCTTTTTTTCAGCTACACTCCTGGTTAAGCTATGAATGTTGTACCTTGTTGGAACTGTGCCTTCGTACCCACCTGCGAGTCGAAGTTCATCGACTAACGACATCGCTCAGGTGGGAGGATTGTCGTACGGCTGTCTGATCAGTCGTATCAGTTAGTCGGGGACCGTCCGTCACATGAGGACAGAGTTGATGACATAGCTGGTCATTGTCGCATGTTTGGCCAAGATTCAGTGGGAGAAAGTAACATTCTGTGAATGTTCATACTCGATTTGTGACTGAGGGTCCATAATTGTAGACCTCGCTCTGTACTGGATGCTGGTACACATCGTCATTGCTGCATGTGGTAACATTTGCGTGCATCACTAATAGTCGAAGTAAACAGGTGGGGGCCGTGGCCATGTGCATGGGGCGGATGTTGGGTACGGGGAAGGATGAGGCACAGGGCCTTTGGTCTATTTTTTATCTCTATGAAACATGGGCGTAATATTATATCACCAAGTTTGTGGAGCACTCGTCCCTACTCAGGAGTGGAACATTGTGCGCTTTTGGTGTTGCCAATGAAACGCCAACAAGTTCTAATGTTAACATTAGGCCTTTGGTGATTTATGGGAAAAACTCGCTCGAAATTGGGTTCGACACCACCAATAATTTGTGGACGTCCCATCGATGTGCCCGCCCGTGACTCGCGCTGGGGCGATACCCGTGGTCAGGCACCTCGTAGCGTTGCAAGTGAAGTACAAGTACAAGTTCAAATTCTGCAGGGGCCTAAAGATAGCTGTCTTGTTAACACATTGTCTTCAGTGGTGGATTCGAGGTTTTGAGAGCCTGGCCGAACCACATTGATGCGCTGAATGATCGCGAGGATCAGAAGCCGATTCCGATAAAACTGCTCTGATTTCTGATGTTGTGAACATGAGGATGATTGAGCAGGGTATGGGTAGGGAACTGCAGGGTCTTTGTTAAATAATCTTTACTGGAGGGGGGGGGGGGAAGGACGTCTATTGACGATTGCGAGACAGTCATCTGAGCCAACTAGACTCCCGCCAATAGTGTTAAAGTAATTTGGAATGGTCACTGACTGAGAGGATCACTCTCACTACCCTCGGCTGCCATGGCAAAGGAGACCCTGGGAACCTGTCTTCTGGCAGGGACACGAAAGGAAATTTTGAGGACGTTCATCTATGATCAAAATGCTTTATAATCTTACTTACTCTGGGGAAAGCGATAAGTATTTCAACCAGTACTGTAAGGGTCCGCATCCCTCTGACCACCTATTGTATAAATTGTCTAGAGAAGCTCCAACTGCAGAAAATATAGTTGTCTGAAATTGTCAGCTTGTCAGTTTGCCGACGCAGTTTTTTTCGCCCGCAACCACCTACTTATCAACTTCAGGGTGATGTCTGCCACGTCAACTTCAGGGTGATGTCTCTCCCATGCCAACTCCAGGGCATGGGATTAAGCATTTTGCAAGATGCAATCAAGCATTTTGAGATTATTAAGCATTTGGATTATAGATGAACGTCCCCAATTTCCTTTCGCGTCCCTGCCAACAGACAGGTTTCCGCTGGGTTTCTTTTGCCATGACAGCCGAGGGTAGTGTGAGTGACCCTCTCAGTCTGGGCGCTGAATGACCGACGCAGTCGATGCGCCCCTAAACTCCAATAACTAACTAACTAACTGACCCTCTCAGTCGGTGACCATTCCAATACCCTTTACAATATGGCGTAGGCTAGATATTCCGGAGTCCTCGTCGAAGGTTCCGTATTTAGCCACACGGCGGCGCTTCAGACCTAACACCAGGTGGCGCCAGCGTTGTACCGCGGCCTATGGCCGGAGCCTCCGATTGGCAGCTGACCACGGTGGCAGACGGTGGCGTTGCCCTGCGAGGACGACCAACGGGCGTGCCCATCTACATCGCACTTGTACGGCTGTAGACGTGGATATCAGTCTGCGCTGACTGGTCAGTTTCTCCGGAGCGTGAGGGAGTTGGCGGGTGTTGCGCGTGCTCGTTGATATCAGTCTGACTGGTCAGTTTCTCCGGAGCGTGAGGGAGTTGGCGGGTGTTGCGCGTGCTCGTTGCATAATCTGAGCAGGTCCGATCGCAGGCGATTTTGCAATGCAATGCGATCGTAAATTGCATGCACATGTGCTAAAAAATAGCCACAACTGTCGTTGGGGAGGTTTTACAGAATCGTAGTCTATGCTAAGCGCAAGCTCGTTGCACGGACGCTGAACCCACCTCCCGATCTGGAAATCCCAGTTATCTAGCACAATTTTGACCGAAAGCTTAGTGTATTCACATGGCCGCGCTCCGCCCCCTGGTGCCCACGCCCCCGACATTGCCTGGTCAGTTACCATCCCAGCTGGGGGAGTTAATAGCGAGCGCGTGAGGCGACACTACCTTTTGTGCCAAGATGGGGAGACCTTTGCAGACTAGCGCTCCATTGAGCTAATCAGGCGGCAACATGTATGCAATAAATAGCTGTACAAATATGAAGTAAATATATCGTGTATGCGAAAAGCATATCTGAAAATACTGGTTGAAAGATGCTTGATATAGAAGTCGCTGCTATACGGAGTAAGTACTTGCTGTATGGGATTAGTTGCTTGATGTGCTGCTGGTGCTTTATATAAGTGGTTAACATTGAGGTTTTCCCTTATATTCCACATTTACTATCGAGAGCAAATTAACGGTATTTAGTAGCATACGAAAAGTGGTATGCAGGCTTACGTTCAAAATTATGTCTGATATAATGCGAACCTACCTATCTCTCCCTGTAAATTACGGCGCCCCAAACAGTGTGCCACTTCGTCAGTCGTAGGCGTCGCTAGGGATTTTGAAGAGGCGAGGGCAGCAGGGTTTAGACAGTTTTGCCCATGTGACGCCGGCGTGATGTTAAATTTCACGAAGTTCGGGGTGGGAGAGACATCACCCTGAACTTGGCGTGGGAGAGACATCACCCTGAACTTGGCGTGGGAGAGACATCACCCTGAACTTGGCGTGGGAGAGACATCACCCTGAACTTGGCGTGGGAGAGACATCACCCTGAACTTGGCGTGGGAGACATCACCCTGAACTTGGCGTGGGAGAGACATCACCCTGAACTTGGCGTGGGAGAGACATCACCCTGAACTTGGCGTGGGAGAGACATCACCGTGAACTTGGCGTGGGAGAGACATCACCCTGAACTTGGCGTGGGAGAGATATCACCCTGAACTTGGCGTGGGAGAGACATCACCCTGAAGTTGACATGGCAGAGACATGATCCTGGAGTTGGAATTGGAGAGACATCACCCTGGAGTTGGAATGGGAGAGACATCACCCTGGAGTTGGAATGGGAGAGACATCACCCTGGAGTTGGAATGGGAGAGACATTACCCTGAAGTTGGAATGGGAGAGACATCACCCTGAAGTTGGAATGGGAGAGACATGATCCTGGGTTCGGAGTGGGAGAGACATTACCCTGAAGTTGAAATGGCAGAGACATGATCCTGGGTTCGGAGTGGGAGAGACATCACCCTGCCGTCCGCTTTGGTGACTGGTTCTGTAATGCTGCAGCAGCAATGCTTTGTGGAAGTAATATCGAGCGCAGGAACGTGTGTAGCCACAATGTCTGCTACAGCAATATTTGGGAATAATATGTAGATGTTAGGATTGGTGAGGTTTCTGCAGTAATGTCGCGTCTCTGTAGCTTCGCATAGAGGCTGTGTCGGTGCTGGTTTGGACCGTAGCAGTAATGTCGCCTAGCTGTGGTGTCGGAGCAGTTCCGTTGTTCGTAATAGATGGTGGCAGTTTTGTGAGCTGACTTGTGCACTTGCATTCGAAACGTGCCAGTGTACATGTGCTCATTCAGACTTTGCTTCTCACCATATCGGGACTGATAGTGTGGGCAGATACTTCCGTTGTAACCGGTTTGTGTTTCTCACGTGGCAGACGGCACATGGTTCTGAAGGTTACCGCTGTTACTATTTTCTGTTCCGCTGCTGCTAGTAGTATATCTGGACTTGATCAGACGCCACTCCCAGCGACAACCGAATTTAATTGCCCATTGTGATGCGTCTCAGCGGACGACTAGTTGCGGTCAAGTCGGTTATCTTACGTGTTCAGCTTGCTTGCATATGGCGTCACCACTGTCACGGGGATTACATGGCTAGTGACAGGCTGACTATGGCAGGCCGACATCGGACCGCGACGTATTAACGTGACCTCGGGCCGCGCCTCTGGATCATGGTTGGATTTGTCCTTCGAAATTCTGGACGTGGAGAAGAAAATTGTGGGGTAATCGAATACAGATAGGATATTTTTCTTCAAACCTGTGCCATCAGGATCTCGGTTTGCACTCTCCAGTGCACATTGCGCACCTTATCACAGAGCAGTTCGTTGTAAAACGGCATCCTTCAACCTCCAAATGTACCGTACAAATGCCGTACCGGTTGTCAAACGTGAACACCTAATGTTAACGTGAACGTCACTTCAAACGTTAACACCGTCGAATTCTCATTGTGCGTACGAATTTGATAACATACAAAAGCGGCAAGCGTTTGTTTTTGGCAAACAAAAAATGCGGACAATTGTATACGAACTTGATATTTTAATTGTATGACAACAATATAAGAATCCATGCGAACTTTTGTCCTAAAACCATTGAAATATGAGGCATACTCTGGCTCATCTCTTGAATCTCTAACGTCCATCACAAATTTGAATGCACTGTGTCGAATTGGCGAAATTCATTCCACCTATATCTGAAATTCCTGTACTTTCGCTAAAGTTGGACGCAATAAGGTGCACATCTGCGCCATGGTGCCCGATTGTGCTTGGTACACATCTGCGCCATGGCGCCCGATTGTGCCTGGTACACATCTGCGCCATGGTGCCCGATTGTGCCTGCAGCAGTGGTGCCACGCTATCCTCGTCTTCCCCGCTCGTACAGCGCCTCAAATGACTACTGGGAATTCCCGAACTTTCGCCCAGTGGGTCCAAAATTGTACTTAAGACAGCATTGTAAACACGGCTGATGATCACCGAGAGCCCTGTCATCTCTAATCGAGGAACTCTATTAATCGATTAATTAATTTATCGATGAAATAAACGCCCGTCTTGGCATCATTGGCCGGGTCCAGACTCGGCCTGTGGCACTGCTCCACTATGCCGCCCCGACTCGGGCCGCGGTGGCGCTGCTCCGCCCCCTTCCTTGACCGACACCCCCAGGCCTTGGCGGGCACCGGCCAACGGCTGACCTCCGGGTGGTACAGAGGTCACCAGCTGCAGCGCAGCGAGTTCCCGTGTGGCAGCTGATGAAGGCACGCGCTGGGCGTCTCTCTCGCAGCCTCTCGTGATCACGCCGACACCGCTGGGCCCCATCGCAATGTGTAAACAGATGGCAGACGGCGCCCTGATGCAACGGTCGGCTGTCTGACCTGACTCCCGCTAATGGTATGCGACGGGGAAAATTCGCAGATGTGGCAGCCAAGCGACAGCCTTGTGACAGTCGAGCGGCAGCCTTGTGACAGTCGAGCGAGAGCCTTGTGACAGTCGAGCGACAGCCTTGACAGTCGAGCGACAGCCTTTACAGTCGAGCGACAGCCTTGTGACGGTCGAGCGACAGCCTTGACAGTCGAGCGACAGCCTTGTGACGGTCGAGCGACAGCCTTGTGACGGTCGAGCGACAGCCTTGTGACGGTCGAGCGACAGCCTTGTGACGGTCGAGCGACAGCCTTCTGACGGTCGAGCGACAGCCTTGACGGTCGAGCGACAGCCTTGACAGTCGAGCGACAGCCTTGTGATAGCCGAGCGATAGTCGAGCGACAGTCGAGCGACAGTCGAGCGACAGTCGAGCGATAGTCGAGCGATAGTCGAGGGACAGCCTTGACAGTCGAGCGACAGCCTCATGCTACGACCTCGTATGTCGGCTGTCCGCGGCGTCGGGCAACCCGCTGTCTTCACCAGCACCTTATCGCCAAAAAGTAGTCGCCTGGCGACTCATAACGGGGGAATCCGAGTAAAGGGTCGTCCGGTGTGTTGCTTTGAGGAATAGCGGGAACGGTCAATGCGACTGGTGTCCAGCGATAGGCGAGGAATTCAGCAGTCTGGATGTGTACGCTGGCGTATGTCGGCTTATGCAGACTGATAGCGTGCAGACGACAGGGATCCGCCGGTACATGTCCGGCCGCCAGCCGCCCGTGCCGCCGGAGCTCGCCGTGTTGGGACAATCGTATCGTGGCATCGGTGAGCAGCGCATGCAGTGGATGCATTCTTGAGGTGTCTTCCGGCGCCAGGGCAACGCCAGCGCCGGCTGGCGTCTCTGGCATCCGTAGGGGAGTGGTGTGAGGTGGACTGTCTGGACGTCAGCTGACTGGTAATGGCAGCTGGTGACACCTGTCTGTGTCTATGGCATCCGTAGGGGTGGTGTGAGGCGGGCTGTCTGGACGTCAGCCGACTGGTAATGGCAGCTGGTGACACCTGTCGGCGTCTCTAGCATCCGTAGGGGAGTGGTGTGAGGCGGGCTGTCTGGACGTCAGCTGACTGGTGATAGCAGCTGATGACACCTGCCGACGTCGCGTCGTTCGCCTCGGCGCGGCGGCGGACACTGAACCCACTCCCCGTGTCGGCCTTGGTCTGGGTGTCCTCTTCTGTGCCCAGCTCTGTCCGTAAAGATGTGCCAGGTCATCACCTACATCACACCCCGCACAATGTCCTCATAATGGTCATAGTCATTATCACCACCACTGCCGCTGCCGAGATGCCGGCTAGCATGCACGGATGAGTTTTAGATTTCCAGCCGCTGCCTCTTGGAACCAGCTGCCTCCAGCAGTCAACATATGGCGCCACTGCCTGTGGGGCGCAGAGCTGGCCCATCAGGGATGTGGGGCCGATCTGTCGGGGATGTAGGGCTGATCGGTGAGTGGTATTGCGCCGGTGTGTCCTGGTGACTGGTGAGTGTGTGAGGGTGTGGCGCCCGTGTCCTGGTGACTGGTGAGGGTATGACGCCCGGGTGGCTGGTGAGGGTGTGGCGCGAGTGTGACCGGGTGACTGGTGAGGGTGTGGCGCGAGTGTGACCGGGTGACTGGTGAGTGCATGTGAAGGTGTGGCGCGCGTGTGACTGGTGAGTGTGTGTGAGGGTGTGGCGCCGGTGTTTTCAAGCGGAGGCTCATTACACAGGTGGTGTGAGCGCGCATGTGGTGCATTTATCGGGCCTGCCGCCTGACTCACCGCCCCACTGACAAGTCTAGCAGCCCAGTGTGTGTGTCCACCTTGCCCAGACATGGAGAAGCTCTCCTCATTTTTCAACGATGTCGAGAACAAGATCAAGTCTAAGCTGAGCCCGAGCCGGCTGGCCGGTGAGGAAGTAAGTGCGGACGCCCTGCGTCCTGGTCGCGCACCAGCGATCCAGCTAGTGGACCCCCTTCCATTCTGATCACCACCGTGTTGTGGTCACATTCCCTCCTCTAGTAACATAGCACTGGCACCACGGTCCTCCCCCTGGTAACACGGCACTGACACCACGGTCCTCCTTCCCCTGGTAACACAGCACTGACACTACGGTCCTCCCTCCTTGGCAACATGGCACTGGCACCACGGTTCTCCTGGAAATGGCTCGCCTGCTCTGTAATTTGGAAAGGAACTTCATTATCATAGTGTTGAAGGAATTTCCTATTCCATGGATTAACCGGCAGAAATCTCATTTATTCGGAATGGCCTTCATTTCAGTTTTTTTAGTTCATGACGAGAAACTGAATTGCACTTCTATATCTTGGAAACCGAAGGCGTAGAAAAGAAACTTATGACGCACTAGCGTGTGCTCAGTGGGTATAGACTGTGTAATTTGTAATAGATGGCTTGTGTCCAGGTGCTACGTTCAAGTCTGGTCTGTGAAGCAACGTATCCAAGAGAATATTTGCCATAGTAGTGATATGCTCTCTCGCCATCTGGTCGGATAAGGGCGGGAATGCCTTGTTTTTCTTCCACCTTTGAATAATTCGATATATTGTGATGCCTATGGGCATAAAATAGTATGTGTTAAGGCTGTTTGATGACCTGGACTTACAAATGTTTTTGCTGGAGTTGCTTCTTTCTTTTAGTGACAATTTCGTTGTCTCCAGCGGCACCAGTCAATGTTTGACTGCGTTGATTTACCTCGTCAAAAAGTCGATTACGTTTTCTGATATGGTATCTTTGGTCGTTGTTTACCTATGGTTGGTTTTTGGTCCGTTCTTGTGCTGTCTTTCGCACGTAGTTAAAAAGACCCGTATTCCCTGCTTGTAATTCATGATTGTAGACGGATCAGAAATTACATTGACCTTCACTGTCCAAGGAAAATTTGAAGTGAAGCAATTGTGAACCTGTATTCAGACGTTTTGACCTTAGCGTCATTGTCCGGGCACACGCTCGTTGCATCGTTGCATCGCATCGGTGTATTCTCTGAATTGTTGAACTCTGAATAATCAGTGTTTGGTGTGTCGATGTTCCGTGCGGCATATACTGGGTAGTGATTCAACCGTGAAAAATAAATGGCCAAACATACGGGAATCTGAATGTCCACATCAAAGATAAGCTCCCTTAAATTGGCATAATCCACAATTGTGCGTCATTCTTTTCGGCTTATTGTTAGGCCAAGCGCTTTTGGTAGTTTCGTAAAATCGTTGGTCAACTGACGTGGTACCACTTGTGCCCTGGAAATGTATTGTTTTCTTCAAGTAGTTATCGCATGCGTGAAATCCCCCAATATATGAATGGCTTTTGATGAGTAGGTATTGATCAGACTAACGCTTTCCGTTCATTTTTCAATGGAGGTCTGAAGTCTGTTTGCGGAAAGGTTAAGTGGCAGGTAAAAGAAACTGTGTAAAATCATAAGTTTGTATATTACACTAGATCCACTCTTCGTTACCAAGTTGCTCTGAGTGAGCCATACGTGTAATTGGCAGTGTTGTAAAAGGGTGAATAGCGGTCCCTCCTTGCCTGGTTCGATATTGTGTAGGGGGTGGGTGGAAATTTTGAAGCTGATGATTGCTTCGGTGGACACAAGTATGCTTCTGACAACTCCAGAATTTCTATGTGGTTACTGGGTGCAAAATGATGCGAGTTCGTGAAGTTTATTTGCTGCCATCATGTGGTTAATGTTCACATGAGACGTATTTAGTGGCCGCGTGCACCAGTATTGGTGTGGTCCCAATATTGTGTTGATCTCCAATTATTAACAGAATACCACAGATTTAGTATTTTTCAATGCGTGCCAACGGAGCATAAGTGATACCAGTTCGTGGAAGATAGGATTTGTGCACGTGCAGGCGACTGGGAATGCTGATAATGCATGTCTGCTGCCTGTGGTTAGCAACAAGTGGGCTAAGGTTGTCAGTGGCCATGCCGGTGACTGACTGCCCTGACCGCTTATAGTAGTCATGCACTGCACTGGACTGGTGAAACTGGAATACAAATGTTCATAATTAGATGCTGCTACGTCGATCAGGGTGTCGTTAGACAGCGTGTTCGGGGTGCTGTTACGTAGCGCCCGTGTATAAGTACGACGAATCAAATGGTATGATTTTCAATCGTTCCCCTACAGCGATGGCTGAAATTAAGAGCACATGCACTATGGGGCTGATGTGGTGACGTGTAGTCTCCTCTGACCAGTGTCACTATACCGCTGCGCACCAACAGTCTACACCCGACTATCCCTCACGGGAATTGCTGCGCTGTATTGAAATCGCATCCACCTACAAATGATACTGTCAGAATACTGTGTGCACTGAAATTACTGCTGATCGGCGGCTTCTGAGTTGATTACTGTGTCGCTGCGTATGTTGGTTGTCCAGCGTGTGGCTACCGCCGTATACTGTTGTTCCCGTCTGTGATCACCTATATTGTTGATGTCGCCTATGGTCTCCGACATTCAAGCCGGTTAGAGAAGAACCACGTGTCTGAATTATTCTGCCACGGATCGACCGTCCGCGTATTTATGTCGGCCTTGTGGAGAAAGCCGAGTGTCCTAGGCCGTAGTGGTGTCTCCCCACTGCCAGAGACGGCTGAAATACCTTTGTCACACGTCTGGGACAACCACGTTACTTCTGTCTTCTGTCTGGGTAGAGCCACAGTTGTTTTGCATCCCGTCCGAGAGACCTATGCGCCATTCTTGTCTGCCTTCGGAGGGCAGGACCATGTCTGTGATACAGCCGCGGTAGTGTTTGCCGTGTGGGGCTCGCCACCACGACCGACAGAGCCACTGTATCTCCGTCTCTCGTGTGTGAAAGGACACGACTGTGGCCGAGGCTCCCAGCGCCAGGTCCCGGGTGTTGTCAACCCGTGCTGCACTTGTGCATGTCTTCCGATCGGCGGGCGGGCGGCCGGGGCGGGATAGATTCTCGCCCGGATTGCCACAGACGGAGAGCAAATAAACAGCTGCCGCTGGGTGGCCGGTCGCAGCCGCCGCTGGCTGCAGCGGGTCTGTCCTGAGGCGGCGTCTGCAGCCGCCTGTCGGCTGTCTGCGCCGCAGACCGGCTGTCTGACTCTGTACGTCACCGACTGGCGTGACAACGTGTCGCTGACACTCGCTGTCGCTCGTGTGGCGTGTGACGGCACAGAGTGGTGTTGACGTCCAGTCAACGTGGTGTTGACGTTGACGTTGACTCGGATTTACGCTATAATCGCGTGGGTGTCTGTGTTGACAGCGCGTGCCCAGAGGCCAGAGACACGTCCTGTTAACGTAGGTCGTTAGCTTGTGACGTTCGGTAGCTGCGTTAGCATGTGTGAGCACATGTTATATCTCAGCACGATATGTCACCGTTACATTCGCAAACGTCGCGATGTACTTCGCACGTGTCCGCACACTTCGCGATGTACTTCATGGCTACTTCGCTCGATACGTCGCAACACGATACGTCACGCCGCACATGTTATATTCTCGTGTTGTATTGCAACACGATACGGCATGTCACGTTTGTATTGCAACACGATACGTCACGGCCACGCCACACGTGTTACATCGCAACACGATACGTCACGGCTACGTCACACGTGTTTTATTGCAACACGATTAACGTCACACGTGTTGTATTGCAACACGATACGTCACGGCTACGTTTCCCCAAATTTGGGAAAGGAAGTTAATTGGAGCGGATGAACGGCCCCAGCTTCTGGGAGAGATTGAGGTACCATACGTGGGTTAACTATATCATTGGAGGCTCGGGTCTTTCAATGTCACCTGGGGATGCAGTTCAGGTGTAAGGCTCCCGTCTTCCAACCGAAAGGTTGTTGGTTCCAGTCCCACCTGTCTACTCTTCGCTTGCGACCGATCGGCGTGAGAGATTGGCGAAGTTATGACCAAACAATTGACAAATCGTAAAGCCAATAACCAACCAAGCAACCTTCAACCCCCCCTCCACCCCAGAGTGCCAATAATGTTGGATTTGAACATGGAGCTTCTACATCCCCCTTTTTTTCCTTTTTTTTAAAGCAACTGGTTCCGTGCCACTTTTTTCAAAGGCCCTTTTTGCAGGAACGTCCACCTCCACAGCTGTGTGCACGGCTGTACCATTATCACGTGTCATCACGTTTGTCATCCTACATAGTTTTACTGGTTTATTGCCCCTCTCCATCCCCTGAATAATACCTCTCGGATATCGCAAGGGATCCTATGGACTTCCTCCCTCGCCACGCCTTTACCCGAGAACCTTGTAATAAACTCGTCCTTGTGCCACACTTCAATCATCCTTACAATAAGTCGTTGATGGACATCATCCATTGCTTTTGTATGCAAGAGAGGCAGGGGCGGATCTAGGAGCCTGGTTTTGGACAGGTTAGGGGAGGAACAATAAAAAAATACTGATTTAGAAAACTTGTAGGATTTGAACAGCTGACATTCGTCGGATCTGCTGAGGAAAATATTTTTTCGTAAGAGGTTTTTTCCTCTATGGATTTCTAGACGACATTTTTTAATGGAAAATTTAGGCTAAAATCGGCTTCTTGGAGGGAAGAGGCCAGCATGGCCACTGTGCCCTCTCCCCTTAGATCCACGATTGTTTGCAGGTGTAGACCTGAACAAACATATCCCAGTAGCTGTGCACCCAGGATTTTCGTAACTGAAGGATCGGCATATTTATTTTTTCCATGTTGCATGCTCTACCTGCCCTATGGATGTCTACACCCTCTAGTAAAGGTATCTTGGTCTACACCCTCGCTATTTGTTCAAGTTTCACTTTGCATCATATGTAACGTTGTTTTCCGTTGAAAAGCATGCCATTTGAAAGTAAGGGATATTTCGCTTTTGTTAGCACTCGTCGTTGGTGATGTTTTCCGTTGGTTTAATTATCTGTTTTACCTCGTACGTGGACGAAGCTTTATTGCCAATTTATCTGCCATATTTTCACATCGAATATATTTTGACAGAAGTGTAGAAATAATTCGGAGGTCATCCAATATACAGATCATCCAACATCCAATAGCATCCCCTGTACCAGCTGTAAGTCAATTTTCTCCCTGCTTTGACCCAGACAACGTTGTTCAGACTACAGGTACATCATATTCCACACAGAACAAAAAACACGACTTGTTCGAAATCGACCTATTTTGCCGGGAATGAAACGTCTCTACAACACTTCAAATGGACCATCCTGAGGATGAAACGTAGGTATTAAAATATTATTACAGTATTCATGTCCCACAATGCTCCATTTTAGAACGACAATGCGGGTCCCCTAGGTCGAAAGTTTTACTTCAACAGCCCTGTAGCATTGTCAGTGACCTCGGCGTCAACAAATAATGTGTTCCCAACAATACTGAGCCATCGATTGCCTTTTGCATCAACGAAATCGGTCCATTAGTCGCATATGAGGTCACAAAACGTTTCACCTCCACCATGTTGATCCGTGTGACAACTTCTACATCAGTATCACGTTAACAGTCCTCAATCTTCAAGCGGTTTGGATTCATCGAAAAATGTACGCTACGAAATTTCTCCACCATGAATGCACGAAGACTAACACCAGCCACAGATCGAGTGAATAGGGTAAGGTAGGTATTGGTAAGTGTGCAGGATGTTGGTGGAGATTTTATTACCCTGCATTTTTTTTTTCAAGAGGTACAAATATTCCTAGTGCTCTTTTATTCCCTGTTAGAAGTGCGTGAGAATGAGCGAAATTTTCTTTCTCAAGTTATTCTTTGAATTTTTGGCCAATTTAAAGCCGTTAGTCGGCTAAAACAACTGAGCTACTTGCATAGCTGATAATGGTTCTTATCCGACATTAGTACCGGATAAGCTGAACTTTCCTGATCCCAGGAAAGAAACTCCTGGGATTAGTAAGGCTATTAGTAATGTATTTATTGCCGGAATATGAGCGGCCATGAGCTGATTAGGACTACTCTGCATCACATTTAGTGAAGCATAGTTCCCAGCTGGCTTTGCCAGTCCTGGTCCGAAAGAAAGCACTGGCCGTCGGCGCCACGGACAGAGTAAATTGCTGACGACACCGGTGTATACCAGAACTGGCCAGCAGAATGATGCAATCCGCAGCACGTGGGCCCTCTCCCGTGACGACTCCCAGATCAGACTATCCCGTGCGGTGCTCACTGCTCAGGAATGTCCGCCGCCACTGTCGTACCTCACGCGGTCACCGGTTGATCCTCCCCTGACACGACAGTGCCTCGACCCGTGCCCCTCGGACACGGCAGTACATTTACCCATGCCCCTCGGGCGCGGCAGTGTGCCTTGATCACTGTCTGACACAATCGGTGTTCTGCCGATGTCTGGCATATCGATGCGCTTACCCTAAGTCAGTGTTGGTGTTTTACCCTTGTCTGTTGACCAGCCTATCAAACTGATGACATGTTGCTACGACAGGTTGGCTGGCTGGAATCGCGCTGCGGTTGATGCGGCCCAAAACTCCAAAAGCTAAATACTGGGGGGGAATTGCACCCCGTCTTCGAAGCCAATTATGCGATCTTAATCTTTCTTCGACACAAGATATTCACGTCGCATCCCATTATTGCTTTCTCCTAACTTATTTAGGTCCATTTAAGGCAAGCGGTTGACATTTCAGTAGCTGAGCTTATATCATTCTTGCGTACAGCGAATTTAGCTACCAGATTGAAGCACTTCGTGAGCTATGATCCATGACGTGGCGGTCGTGCAGTGCAGCGCAAGTTCCTGTTGACCACGTGCCGTCACTCCTGCCTGAGTCGCCACTGGCTATGAGCCATATCTTATGGCATGTTTCCAAGGTCAACTCATCCAAGGTCAGGCCATATGAAACTTAGTAATCGCTGACCACTTTTTACGGAATCGCTTTGGAGGACTGGTTATGCATGATTTGGCAAGGAGGCTCCCCAGCTGCTCGATCCTTGCAGTTCCATGGTCACATACTAGCTCTCAAAGGAAGCTGTTACAGTAAAAGTTTATCTATGGACGTCATACTATTGTAATGCCTTGATGATGACTTAGGGTGTTCATTTTATCGAAAGCAAACTGCCTTTGATCAAATGAACACCCTAAATTATCATAAGGGCATTACGGTAGTGTAACTTCTAGGGAAAAACGTGTATTGCAACAGCTTCCTTTGAGACCTAGGAAGTGACGTAGCCATCAATTGTGCTTGCCCCTCAACTCCAGGGGTCGGGTGTGCCCTGCCTCTGGATGACTGATGCATTGCTGACTTTATGAGTGAGATAACTTAGTGCCTTCTCAGAACGACACCGGGCTCTTCAGACAGACCGAGACGTCAGATTCGACTGCTCGAGACTATGCAAGAGCTGAGCCCCGGCAGAGGTAGTGACGTTCGCCTATGCTCGTGAAGATGCCCTTAGTCTTCGGAATGATTTTACCCCACACCTCTCTGACAAGAAGAAAATCATAGGTGCACCCGTATTCAGAACTATAGATACTAGGTGAGGGAAGAACACCGCGATCTTGCAGACTTTTGTGAGCGCATGGACATTTTCTTAAGGACGTCCTGTTTTACCTAAAATATCGCTTGAGTTTGGCATGCGCCAACAACAGTACAGGGTACATAACACCTGGCTTAAATACTTACATGCGGGCCATTTTTAAAACAAGGGGCTCCCAGCACGTGAAGGTCAACGGGTCTTTTAAACCACGGGGAGCCTACATAGGCTGAGGAGTGGGAGAAAAGTCTAAGTTACCTTCCGCCTCTGCTGGCTCAAGCACCTCGCCCAAGAAGATGGGAAACTCCACCTATGCAAATGGCTCAGCACACAACTGTCTTTATGCACCAACAAGGTTTTGTATGCATATGGAAGACTGACATTATGCTGCCCGGGTGATTGAATTAACCCACAATTTTTGTGTTGCAGTACTTCAGTTCACCGGAGTTTTCTTGCTGTAGCATGAAGTATTTAGGTGCTTGCATAGAAGTTATTAAAAGAAATCAGGCTTTCTTTGACACATATTAATGTTCATTAGACGAAGCCACTCGCATAGAGCTCCAAAGTGAAAAGGTCTCTGCTCCGACTTTGTATAGAGCTGTTGTATGCGCTGTCGTCCGTACCGCACAGATTTAGGAGACTTGGGATGTTTGAGAGACTTTCGGGTCTTGCAGACCTCTAGTTTTCCCACGTCCGTGGGAGCGTACCTACTGATGGCACACGTGGGGAGACAGATTACGTGACGATCTCGGTGTATTTCTGGGTCTGAACTCCGAACAAATGTGGAAGAGTTTGTCGATATTTTCTGCGACAGATCTTGCATAAATTTAGAACATTTCTTTGGCATTCCAGTTCCCAAAGATATCTGGTAGAAATTTAGAGAAAAATTACAAGAGATCATATCCATTTGGTGAAGTCAATTTTTAGAATCTAGGTTGCAGCCGAATTCCTTCCGGCCTTCGTTGCACATTTATAAATTTTGCTTACTTAGATAACCGAAATCACATCCCTACGACATCCCTGGAGACTCTTGCGCTCCTGCATGATGTGTATCGCTTTCCACAAGGTGGAAGTTGTTAGGTTTTCAAGGACAAATTTTCAAAACGCACTTGCCCTCGTCCGTTCAACAACTTAACAAAAACGTAAGCATAAAAACATTACATCTAGTTATAGGATATGGTTTAAAAAGCATCATTTATTTGCTAGATGCTTCAATTGGAAAAGCTTTATTTCAGGCAGAAATGCTGTCTATGTTGCTCTTTCACGTCCCTTCGCTCCGCGCTTGTAATCCAGGAGGCTCCGAGATGTCGGCATGTTGTCCGATTCTGTGATGGCTGTGCTGCGTGCGCCGGTGAGTGCCTCGCTGCTGTCCCGTGAGGTACCGACCTTGTCGCTTCCTCGCTGTTGACCTGTAAAGTACCGGCCCGCAGGCTCCGGTGTGGTGGCTCGTCCGCGGTCCGGTGAGGTACCGACCCTGTCGCTTCCTCGCTGCTGAGGTCCAGTGAAGTACCGACCCTGTCGCCGCTCGTCGGCCGCAGTTCTCGCTGTAAATGCGGCCCGCAGGCTCCGGTGTGGCGGCTCGTCCGCGGTCCGGTGTCGCCGCTCGTCGGCCGCAGGCTCCGGTGGTGGTCGTCGCGGTCCCGACCCTGTCGCCGCTCGTCGGCCGCAGGCTCCGGTGTGGTGGCTCGTCCGCGGTCCGGTGAGGTACCGACCCTGTCGCCGCTCGTCGGCCGCAGGCTCCGGTGTGGTGGCTCGTCCGCGGTCCGGTGAGGTACCGACCCTGTCGCCGCTCGTCGGCCGCAGGCTCCGGTGTGGTGGCTCGTCCGCGGTCCGGTGAGGTACCGACCCTGTCGCCGCTCGTCGGCCGCAGGCTCCGGTGTGGCGGCTCGTCCGCGGTCCGGTGAGGTACCGACCCTGTCGCCGCTCGTCGGCCGCAGTTCCGTCGCGTGAGCGGCGACCGCAGTACAGTTTTCCTGGTGTCCATTTGAGGCGGCCATGTGTCGACTGTCTGGCCGACCGAGGCCGGCCGGCCGCCCGTGGCGCCGCCTCTCGTGGTGTCGCGCAGGGGGCCGAATGTGGGGCCGAGAGGGCGCCGCCGACGCCGCCGGCGCCGCGTCCATATAAGGCGCGGCCGCGCCGCTGTGGGCTTCAGTCGCGCCCTGGGTGCCAGCCTCCGGTCGGCGTCGCGCTCAGCTCGTCACCCCCTCCGTCTCGTCACTCTCCCAGCATGTCGGATCCGGCAGAGGTGAGAGGTCGCACCGCTGCAGGGCTACTACTAACCATTCGCTCTGGGGTCCTGGTGCATGGCCGGCACCAGGACCAGGTCACGAGGTCTGCTGGCAGCCAGCGGCCGCCCTTGCGCCTGAGTGAGGCTGGCGGAGGTGTGCGCGGCGGCCGAATCTGTGGTTGGGATGTTGGGTTTACCCTGTGGCCCGAAGGACTTTGGGTCGCTGCGTGTGCTCGCGTCTAGCTGTGGTAGAAGACGTGAGCTGGAAGCCTGCCGCGTGGTGGCAGGCACGGCGACCGTGGCAGCGGGCGGTCGTCGGGTCATGTCATTGGCAACACGCTTAGTCATCGTTTGGTATTGTGCTGTCAGATTAAAATTATCCCATCGGACAGTGGGCTTACGGTAAAGGCAAGAAGATTCGCTTGGCATCAATCCTGCTATCATAAAGCCACTCCGACAAATTCAGATTTATTGTCTTGAAATTGAAAATATAGCACTCTGGCTATATCTCCCGCTTTGTTTTATATATCCTCTGTTGATTTGAGGAAGATTTGGTTAGGGTACGGTCGGTTGTAGGGTAATCATCCATGTCATATATGGTAACTATCGGACCGGATCTAGTTAGCTAAGATACGGAAGGTAAGTACTGAGTTGGTTTATGCAATTTATGGACCAGTTGTTTGCATCGGCCAAACAGCGCCCATGAAGATCAGCAATTAAAACGCATTTTGTTTCGAATTTTGCGGCATGGAATTAGTCGTGTGGGGAGCATGCGCGTTTGGTATGACAGGTGATTTAGGTCAAGTCAGTTCAGGTCAATGTCGGCGAGTGGTCGGTGGTGCCTGCCGTCACGAGGCCCAGCTGCCTGGTGCCGTCCCCTGCTGGTGGTCGGTGGTGCCGGCCGTCACGAGGCCCAGCTGCCTGGTGCCGTCCCCCTGCTGGTGGTCGGTCGGTGGTGCCGGCCGTCACGAGGCCCAGCTGCCTGGTGCCGTCCCCCTGCTGGTGGTCGGTCGGTGGTGCCGGCCGTCACGAGGCCCAGCTGCCTGGTGCCGTCCCCCTGCTGGTGGTCGGTCGGTGGTGCCGGCCGTCACGAGGCCCAGCTGCCTGGTGCCGTCCCCCTGCTGGTGGTCGGTGGTGCCGGCCGTCACGAGGCCCAGCTGCCTGGTGCCGTCCCCTGCTGGTGGTCGGTCGGTGGTGCCGGCCGTCACGAGGCCCAGCTGCCTCGTGCCGTCCCCCTGCTGGTGGTCGGTCGGTGGTGCCGGCCGTCACGAGGCCCAGCTGCCTGGTGTCGTCCCCCTGCTGGTGGTCGGTCGGTGGTGCCGGCCGTCACGAAGCCCAGCTGCCTGGTGTCGTCCCCCTGCTGGTGGTCGGTGTTGCCGGCTGTCACGAGGCCCAGCTGCCTCGTGCCGTCCCCCTGCTGGTGGTCGGTCGGTGTTGCCGGCCGTCACGAGGCCCAGCTGCCTGGTGCCGTCCCCCTGCTGGTGGTCGGTGGTGCCGGCTGTCACGAGGCCCAGCTGCCTGGTGCCGTCCCCCTGCTGGTGGTCGGTGGTGCCGGCCGTCACGAGGCCCAGCTGCCTGGTGCCGTCCCCCTGCTGGTGGTCGGTGGTGCCGGCTGTCACGAGGCCCAGCTGCCTGGTGCCGTCCCCCTGCTGGTGGTCGGTGGTGCCGGCCGTCACGAGGCCCAGCTGCCTGGTGCCGTCCCCCTGCTGGTGGTCGGTGGTGCCGGCTGTCACGAGGCCCAGTTGCCTGGTGCCGTCCCCCTGCTGGTGGTCGGTGGTGCCGGCCGTCACGAGGCCCAGTTGCCTGGTGCCGTCCCCTGCTGGTGGTCGGTCGGTGGTGCCGGCCGTCACGAGGCCCAGCTGCCTGGTGCCGTCCCCCTGCTGGTGGTCGGTCGGTGGTGCCGGCCGTCACGAAGCCCAGCTGCCTGGTGTCGTCCCCCTGCTGGTGGTCGGTCGGTGGTGCCGGCCGTCACGAGGCCCAGTTGCCTGGTGCCGTCCCCCTGCTGGTGGTCGGTTAGTCCCGCTGTCTGTGGTGCCGTCCACCACGGGGTCGGCTGTCCGATACAGACCCATTCCCCGATACAGCCCCCATCCCCCGGCTGGCGGCCGGTCGGTTGGCGCCAGCGACGTCTTCAGTGTGTACTGGCCGTCTGTCCGCCAAGTCGCGGCACTGTGGCCGTCGGCTGGCGCCGCTGACAGCCGTTTTGCGGCTTCTGAGCTCTGCGGCCTGTGGTCACGTGCCTCAAGGGAGTGGTCCGGCGCCAACTGACCGCACTGGCACGGCACGTCATGTCTGGTCAGGCCGGCTGCCAATCGGAGGCAGTCGGGCAGGCTGCTGCCCCAGCGGCACGTCGTGTCTCTGGTCAGGCCGGATGCCAGTCGGGCGGGCTGCTTCCCCAGCGGCACGTCATGTCTCTGGTCAGGCCGGCTGCCAGTCGGGCGGGCTGCTGCCCCAGCGGCACGTCGTGTCTCTGGTCAGGCCGGCTGCCAGTTGGTAGGCAGTCGGGCAGGCTGCTTCCCCAGCGGCACGTCGTGTCTCTGGTCAGGCCGGCTGCCAGTATGTAGGCAGCCGGGCAGGCTGCTTCCCCAGCGGCACGTCATGTCTCTGGTCAGGCCGGCTGCCAGTATGTAGGCAGTCGGGCAGGCTGCTTCCCCAGCGGCACGTCATGTCTCTGGTCAGGCCGGCTGCCAGTCGGGCAGGCTGCTGCCCCAGCGGCACGTCGTGTCTCTGGTCAGGCCGGCTGCCAGTTGGTAGGCAGTCTTGCGGGCTGCTGCCCCAGCGGCGGACAGGTTGTGACCGAGGGTTGGCACAGCGTCTGAGTCACCGGACCGATAGGTGATTACCTTTACGGGGTGGTCAACGAGTGGGCGTGGCCTTCACGAGATTAGCAGGTGGCCACGGCTGGATCGACAGGCTGCCCGGGCGGCCGAGCTGATGAAGGGGGGGCAGTGACGTGGTCGGCCACGTGATCGCAGCCTTACCAGGCGTGCCGTGGGAGCCTGATGTACGTTCCGGCGCAATGCTGCCGCAGTTTTGAGGTATCTAAAATGTCGGCGACACCGCTCGGCTGCTCTGTAAACGGTACTGCGCGTGAGTGGTTTTCACGTGACAGAACGTGACGCGTGACCGTATTTCGGCCGGCGGATGCCGCCAGTCGCCCGGTCAGGCGTGACGCAGCCGCACCCAGCCGATCGGTCGTCTAATTCTGGCGTGCGCGCCGACCGGCCCCCGGCGGCGTCGGGGGCCGGTCTGGCCGCCACACCGTCCGGGTCGACGCGGCAGCCAGCATGGACTGCTGGCGTTGGCTAGTGACCCGTCTGCTCCGCCGGGCACCGGTACGTGTGTCGTCCGGGGCCGTGGTGGTCATCTGGCCGAGGTCACTCAGTGTGGCTGTGCAGCCTGAGGCACCAGAGGCCAGGTGTAGAGCTGTGCCGTACAGTGGGGGGGGGGAGGGGTCGGTGTCCCGGTGTGGAGCTGTGGGGTGGTTGGTATCCCGGTGGAGCTGTGGGGTGGTCGGTGTCCCGGTGTGGAGCTGGGTGGGGCGCATCGACTGCGCAGGTCATATAGCGTGTCCCGGTGTGGAGCTGTGGGGTGGTTGGTATCCTGGTGTGGAGCTGTGGGGTGGTCGGTGTCCCGGTATGGAGCTGTGGGGTGGTTGGTATCCCGGTGTGGAGCTGTGGGTGGTTGGTGTCCCGGTGTGGAGCTGTGGGTGGTTGGTGTCCCGGTGTGGAGCTGTGAAGCTGGGATGACTTGACCTGGGTGCTGCTGGCTGTAGGAGTGTCTGCTGGCTGTAGGAGTGTCTGCTGGCTGTAGGAGTGTCTGCTGGCTGTAGGAGTGTCTGCTGGCTGTAGGAGTGTCTGCTGGCTGTAGGAGTGTCCGCTGGCTGTAGGAGTGTCCGCTGGCTGTAGGAGTGTCCGCTGGCTGTAGGAGTGTCCGCTGGCTGTAGGAGTGTCCGCTGGCTGTAGGAGTGTCCGCTGGCTGTAGGAGTGTCCGCTGGCTGTAGGAGTGTCCGCTGGCTGTAGGAGTGTCCGGTGAGTTCCTGTGGTCTGGCGCCAAGTGCACAACAGCAGACCTCCCCTGGGACGTCCCTGTACGCACCACAGAGACCCAAGTCGTCGGCAGCTCTATCCTGTATGCTCTACAGTCGCGGCGGGCAGCCAACGATACGCCGAAGCGAATAGTGTTGTCTCTGGCTGATTTTACGGAGTCTGTGCCAGCACTGAGGAGTGTCCTGTTCATTCTGCACCATATGATGCCGCGGCTCCATTTCGAGAGCGGAACTGAAATCTACACCGGAGGTTCTCGGTTCTGCCAATGATTCAACGTCGTGCCGTATCGACCAGTGTCGACTCGTACTGGACCAATGGGTAGCTTGAAAAGCGCCTCAGCCGGGGATCGAACCCATGCCTTGCTACAGGGTTCATTTTGGCATGCTAACTAGGTTTGGGCCAGGGGGCGAAATCACCAGGGATTAGCAAATATCCGTTTTTATCGGCAAATTCACCGATCCCGACGAATCCTTCCCTTTGGTGGATATTTCGTAGCTGTCGTGGTCGCAGTGAAAAATGGTTTAAAATATACTGTGCACCGCCAGAGCTGATGGACAGGTGACAGAGACTCACTGAGTCACCGATTTTATATCTGCGCTGGCGCAGATATCGCTCCTGATGTGTCTCTTGCACGTCACTGCATCGCGTTCTCATCCGTTTGTGGTGTAGTCCTGGTGGCCATCCGACACTCTCCTAGCATCCTTAGCTGGCTTCAGAGCCGCCGATGACGTCATCTCCGAACTATGTCGGTGACGTCACGCTCATCTGTTTGACAGGCTAAGACGGCCGCGGACACGGTGGCCGAGGAGAAGGCTGCAGAGGAAGCACCCGCTGCCCCGGCCGAGGACAAGGTACTCGCGCGCACCGTGTACACATACGTTATGGCGCTGTTCTCGTGTTGTGGTCCGAAGCCGTCGATAAAGCAATGTTAGTTGTATGACCGCTTGCTTCTTTGTCAATTATGCATCATCATGCCCGGTAACTAGATACCCAATTTCCGAAATCAAAATGATGCTCGAGCAATCCCAGACTCTTCATGAGTGCAAATTATGGGCCATAAATCCTCCATCTGCTATGATATCGTGCGTCCATATCGCCCGTAAAACTCGTGGCACTCCGGGTCACTAATGGGGCGTCATCTCCGCAGCCGGAGGAGCCGGCGGCACCGGCCGACGAGTCTAAGGAGGGAGGGGACGCCGCGCACGTCGCCGAGGTAAGCTGGCACTGAAGTCTGCACAGCCTTCTAAGCTGTCTTTCAGGGCCCTGGCACGCCGCCAGTGTCTCCTCGTTCCACCCCGCCGTCCTGCAGTCGGGACCAGTGGCGTACCAGTCGAACGTTTAGTCAACTGCAAGTTTCCGCCGTGTCGCCTAGATGGCAGCACCGCCTGTTTGGGACCACCGACTATGCTCGCTTCGCGGTCGACGATGGTGCCGATCGGCTGTTCCCGTCAGCGGCCGACTTCGAGACAGAAAATTGTTACGTCGGCACGCGGTTCGCCCGTGATCGTCCCTGGTTTTGCTCTTCCGTAGTCGGTAGCTTTTTTGGCGCTTTTGTTTTTGTGTTTTCCGGTTTGTGCACTTCCGTTGTAGATCAGTCGATTTAAAATAGGGCAGAATGCTTCTTTTAAAACGCCCATCAATGCATTGAATACAAAGTTGTCTTTTCTGTATTAGAGGTCGTTGATGTTCGGCCTCTAGTTGTTCCATAACCCTAGTGACCCTGAATTTCTCCAGCTCAGTTTCCCTCGGCCTTCACACTAATGTTCACACCGTTCACTGTTGCGTTCTCTTACTCCACGCTTGAGTGTACATTATTTGCTCCTTCTCTCCAGCTGTCATTGGTATTTTGATCAGTCCATTGTTCTTCGTGATCTTATTGAGCTCTGCATGGATGATACGCACAACTGCTTATTGGTTTGTTGGTTTCCAACGAGCGTTGCACAGACGAAGCATCCATTAGCCCTTTCTCTTTTTTTCGCTGCTTGCATCCCGTTGTCGGGGGCGTTCGCAGGTGGTATGATTGGCTAGCCTTGTAGGCCTGCGAATTCATTTTGGTTACTGAATAGTTTGCCAGGTTTATTAAGGAGTTGTGCATCCCAATGTATGTCCACCGAGACCAAATATGTCGGCGTGGTAATCGGGCGGGACCTTAATGCAGCGAGTCTGTGCCAGAGTTTGGGTACGGGATAACATATCATGGGACGGCACATGTTACTGCATATGGTGGGACAGCATATGTGACAGCATATAATGGAATGGCTTCAAGCAGTTAGTGCCTTGTAATTGCCAGATGGGCTGGTTTAAGGCAATCTCCGTGAAATATCGAACTGATCTGATCGGACCGCAAGGCGCATTCACCTGATGTGAGGTCTTAACTGGGCTGAATTACTCCAAGTATTCGGAGTCTTTCAAGGGGAGGGTGAAGATGCAGCAAGGTATTCCGCATGGTGTCTGTTATTGAAGGCTGTCCTACGTGTTGGGAAAGGAAAATTGGAATGGTGCACGACAGAAGGTGGACTAATCCAAAGAGCTTAGAAACCGGTGGTACTGTGGAATAGGAAACTTTTGTGACCAACTCGTGCCTTTATTTTGCTGTGGATTGTTCTTGCATGAGTTGTCACAGGGTGAACACGAAAAATACACCTTTCAATATTTAAAAATATGCTATGTTGCGTTTCTACATGGTGCATGGCAGTAAAATGTACAGACACACTAATGTCGTCACACACTTAGTCCCTTGCCTCTATATTTCCCGTGGTGGGGCCACCGTATTGGCGTATTTATTGCAGATATATATATATATATATATATATATATATATATATATATATATATATATATATATGCGAATGTAGAGGAAGAACGTGCGCGTATGCAAATAGAGGAATTAAATTGCACGTACCTCGTATATCTTCGCCTTGGTACTAGCTCAGCTAACAACCAAACGCAGGCCACGGCAGGCTCGCCCTGCCAGTGACCTGGCGGTGACACCTTCAGAGTGGACGTGACACGATGGGCCCTGCCAGAGTGACCTGACGGCGACACCGTCAGAGTGGACGTGGCACGATGGGCCCTGCCGGAGTGACCTGACGGTGACACCTTCAGAGTGGACGTGGCACGATGGGCCTTGGTGGTGACACCTTCAGAGTGGACGTGGCACGATGGGCCCTGCCGGAGTGACCTGGCAGTGACACCTTCAGAGTGGACGTGGCACGATGGGCCCTGCCGGAGTGACCTGACGGTGACACCTTCAGAGTGGACGTGGCACGATGGGCCTTGGTGGTGACACCTTCAGAGTGGACGTGGCACGATGGGCCCTGCCGGAGTGACCTGACGGCGACACCGTCAGAGTGGACGTGGCACGATGGGCCCTGCCGGAGTGACCTGACGGCGACACCGTCAGAGTGGACGTGGCACGATGGGCCCTGCCGGAGTGACCTGACGGTGACACCTTCAGAGTGGACGTGGCACGATGGGCCTTGGTGGTGACACCGTCAGAGTGGACGTGGCACGATGGGCCCTGCGGAGTGACCTGACGGTGACACCTTCAGAGTGGACGTGGCACGATGGGCCCTGCCGGAGTGACACCTTCAGAGTGGACGTGGCACGATGGGCCCTGCCGGAGTGACCTGACGGTGACACCTTCAGAGTGGACGTGGCACGATGGGCCCTGCCGGAGTGACACCTTCAGAGTGGACGTGGCACGATGGGCCCTGCCGGAGTGACCTGACGGTGACACCTTCAGAGTGGACGTGGCGCGATGGACAGGTCACAGCAGGCTTGTCCTGCCGGAGTGATCTGCCAGCGACACGGTCAGAGTGGACGTGGCACGACCTGACAGTGACACCTTCAGAGTGGACGTGGCACGATGGCGACACGCCGACACGCGGCGGTCTGTGACCCGAGCTCGGAGCACTTCTCACCCTGTACATCGCCCTCAGTGGCCGGACCTGGTCGCCAATGCCCAGCTGTGAGACCTGACCTCGGCTGTCTGATCTGGTGCCGGCTGTCACACCTGACCCCAGCTGTGTCAGATACCCTCCCCAGACTGTCGCACCTGACCCCAGCTGTGTCAGATACCCTCCCCAGACTGTCGCACCTGACCCCAGCTGTGTCAGATACCGTCCCCAGACTGTCGCACCTGGCCCCAGCTGTGTCAGATACCCTCCCCAGACTGTCGCACCTGACCCCAGCTGTGTCAGATACTCCCCAGAGCTGTGTCAATACTGGCCCCAGCTGTGTCAGATACCCTCCCCAGACTGTCGCACCTGGCCCCAGCTGTGTCAGATACCGTCCCCAGACTGTCGCACCTGGCCCCAGCTGTGTCGGATACCGTCCCCAGACTGTCATCTGGTGCCAGCTGTCGCACCTGACCCCAGCTGTGTCAGATACCCTCCCCAGACTGTCGCACCTGGCCCCAGCTGTCAGCTGGGCTATGTGACCTGGCCCAGACTTTGTAAGACGCCTTACGCTGTCCGGGCTCCAGCTGTTCTGCACGACCCCAGCCGGCGGACCGGCCCCGTGTGCCGGTCTGTCAGACCTGACCCCAGCTGTTGTGCACCACCCTCTAGCCGGCGGCTAGCCCCGTGTCGGGTACCATTTGATGCAAAGCCAGCTTTTGAATGGCGTCCTGTATTGGTATCGTGAGTTGTCTCCGTTTCACAAACAGAATCCTTCAGAAATGGAATAGTTATCACTTGCCACATTGATTTCGAAGTCTGCTTAATTCTAACTTCTGGAATTACTGGTATTGCATTGGCAATACAACAGTCGCCTACAACAGTCTTGGGCGTGCTCGTGAAGCGCCTGAGAGGAATTCCGCTTCACTCCCAGGGGCCCCAGTGGATACTTAAGTGCTATGTGCATCCTGTAGGTGGTACGTTGTTTAAGATATTTTGGGTGGTACTGCCAGTATAATGCGCCTACAGTGGTGCCGGAAGACCTAGGACTGGAGCTAGAGGCGCCTACAAAGTATAATTTCCAAGTATATCAGTCCTGACTCTGGCACATTCCCTTGAGTGTTCGTACAGCTTCGCACATTCAAACGTGTGCGCAGAGCGACTGATGTCAGATGCGATCCATCCACCAAATTACATTAATACAGCCAGAAATAAAGTCTCCCTGGGCCCGAACTCGAGACCCATGGAGCAATTGTAGAGATGCTTCCTGTTAGTGTCGTTGACACCAGTGCCGCTGGTCTGGCAACCCGGTGCGGCTTGTATTGTAGTCTGTATTAGGCTTATGAAAGCACGTCTACCTTTTTAGCCAGCGACATGCCGGTAATGGGGTCTGACTAACTTTGTTGCCAGTGGCTGGTTTGTTGGCATACCACGCATGAACTAACCAATAGTATCTGTCGTTTTCAGTCCAGCACCTGATGCGTGGTTTGAATGTTTGCATTCCAAAACTTAGCATGTCGTTGTTACTTCGGGATTTTAAGGGCGATTTCACCAGGGAAGGATTGCACGTCGAATAGGTTCCAGCAGGATTGTGACTGACTGGTGTCTTGTCTGCAGGTCGCTGCAGTGAAGGCGGAGGAGCCGGCTGGCGAGAAGGAGGTAGCACCAGCTGCAAGCGAGGACGTTGCACCGGCGGCAGGCGAAAAGGAATTGGCGCCAGTGGTTGAAGAGGCAAAGAAAGAGACGCCAGTGGTTGAAGATATCAAGGAGGAAGCACCAGCAGCCAAGGAGGTAGCACCCGCTACGGAAGAGACGCCAGCAGCTGCAGAGAAGCCAGCAGCTGTGGAGGAGACGCCAGCAGCTGCAGACACCCCAGTGGCTGCAGAAGAGACTCCAGCAAAGGACGATGCTCCAGCTGCTGAAGAAAAGAAAGAAGAGACTCCTGTAGCCGAGGATATACCAGCGACCGAAGAAAGCAAGGACGAGAAAACAGCAGATGATAAAGAAGCGTCGCCAGTTGCAGCTGAGGTAAGACAGCCCTTATAAGTCAACAAAAGCTCACACGTACATTGCAGTTGACACAACGCGCATTAACTAGATCCCTGCTGAGTTCACTGTCCGGCATACCTGCTGCTAGTATAATATCCAATTTATGGTCATGATTAAAAAATGAGTCCAATGTCCAACAAGACCACATGGCCCACCTTAGAGGCCTTCACAGTGCACACGAACTAGTATGTATCACACCCATTCACTCAAATTACACAAATTAGAACTCGAAAGCTAGATTCTCCTACCTAAATCCACCTATTCATCGACCACCCTTCGACTTAAAACTTGCTTGCGTTTAACTGTTCTACACCTTGTTTTCTCCAACTTTAATTCATGGCCCCTATGTGATACCCGAAATAGAAGAGCATCATTCAGATTGACTTGACTTTTCTAATTTCAAACATTTTAATCATAACCCATTCATCTCCTATATGAGTACATATCTAATGCCATAAGCCTATCTTCATTTTTAGGTTTCCTGGTCCACTGATCAGTCTAGTAGCTTTGCGCGGCGCTCTTTTAGCATGCCTGTATCTCTGAGGACCCCATGCCTGCACGCAGTATTCCAAGTGGGGTTGCGCATAGACTAAGTACATTTTTATCATATCTCCCTTGCTCTGGTATTTCACACTCCTATGTGTGATTCCTAGCATTCTGATTACCCTGTTTCTAGTAGAATCACATTGTTTGTTCTGCTTTAAGGTCACTTGAAGCTATCCGCCTAAATTTTTTTCCTCTTCAATGACATCCAATTCACGACCTCGCATTGTATATCTAAATGTCTCGCCTCCATACCCCAGATGCATATCCTTGAACTTTTAGATGGAAAACATCTGCTATTTATCAGCCCACTATTTAGTGTCTCCAAATCCAGCTGAATATTCCAGATTCACAACTATTGTTAGCTATTCCTACCAGGTGGATTTCAGAAAGTAGAACTCCCTATTCTTCAGTCCTACCTCAATATTGTTCACAAAAATGATAGTGGGCCTAGAACGAAGCCCTGTGGTACTCCACTCAGAATATCATTCCATTCAGGTTTGCATTGATTTAGTGCTGCCGTTTCCTTCCCCTAACCATGCTTCAATCTATCCTGGAACTTTTACATCAATCCCGTGCTTCTCCAGCTGATGAATTAGACGCTTGTGCGGAACTTTATCAAAGGTTTTGCTGAAGTCCAAGTACACTACGTCTATCCTGTTTGCAAACTTGGCGTCAGTGCGCCTGTCGATTGTACATACACTGATGCACACTTATTCAGGAGTGGGACCAGACTATTGACGGATGTAAGATTTCACAAACGGGTGGGGGTGGGGGTATTCTTCAAAGAGTTCACAAACGGGTGGTGGTGGGGGAGGGTTATTCAACGGGTGGGGTATTCTTCAAAAGGCACAATTTTATCGCGGTGAGACGCCAGTTATCAAGAAACTTTTAAGGTGATTTGCTTAAGTGCTGGGATGGGCGCCGTCAGCTGAACAATCAACCAACTTCATCATCTAATCTGTTTCCCAACCAACTTGTCGCGTACGTTTTCTGGCTGCCTACACTGATGCAGAGCGTATGAGGGTTTCCAGTTTCTTCACCTTCGCTCTCTGTCGTTCTCCGATGTCGGTTGTTTGCAAAATGTACGGAGGCTCATGTGTTTATCGGACACTGTTTCAGACTCCTGCCGAGGCTGAAAAACCCTCTGACTCGGAAAAGAAGGAAGACGCCGACCAGGCGGCCGCCGACACGCCCAAGAAAGAGGAATAGCTGGGCGCTCTTAGTTGCTGTGTATTTGTCGCACGTTCCCAGTGCGATGGTGGCGCTGTGTTGTGAATGTTGAACGGCTGAAGCGCGCAGTGCTAGTTGTAATGATGCCGGCGAGGTGGCGCCACGCCGCACGGCATGCCGTGAATGCCACATCGGTTTTGCCGGTCGGCCGCGAGCATTCCAGGGCGACAGGGCCTTCGACCGAGCGGTGCCGGGTCAGAGCGCGTGCAGATCTTGTCATTGTTGCGGTAGCGAGCGGGGCAACAGGAATCGCATCATGTGGGTATCCGCCCGGCGACGTGTCCCACCGTTGTATGGGGGTGTATGTGCAGTGTCGGTGGGGTGCGTGTGCTTCAGGTGCACCAGTGTGTAGTGGTGCATCTGCATCTGGTGGGTGTGTCGAGGAAACTGAAATCTGCTGATGACCTCGGCGGTTCTAAATAGCGAAGAAGGCAAGTTCAACGATGTCTGGGCAACCCTCGACCCTCTGTCTCGATACCCTTCCCGGCCAGATCCCGGTCCATGGACGGCGGCGAAAGAATTGTGCGATTGGTTATGTTGGATGGCTCGGTCTCTGCTTCTGCCTGTCATGACGCCTCGGCCTGAACTGCGGGCCGTTACAGGGTGGCCAGGAGGGGTAGCTACAGGCGGTCCCAGGGTGCCCAGGTACAGGCACAGTTGTGGACCTTCCCGGAGTGAGCAGCAGGACAGCTGCAGGTCGTCCCAGGAGGTGCAGCTGCAGACAGATCCAGGATGCTCTGGTGCAGCTGTAAACCTCTGGGGGATGGGGAGGGACAACTGCAGGTCGTCCCTGGGTGGCCGGGAGGTGCAGTTGCAGACCGCCCTAGGGTGAGCGGGAGGTGCAGTTGTAGACCGTCTCAGGGTGAGCAGGAGAGGCTTAGAGCTGGGCCCCTGCTGATGACTAGGCTGCAAACTGTCTGCACCTGTCAGGCGCGGCTTGGTGTTTCGGACAGGTGAGTTCCGCGTACCAGACATCAGGTACCACCTGGAATATCTGATCCACGGTAGGCATGGCAACTGTCAGAATAGCCAGCCCGCCGTAGATTGGCTCTGGTCCGGATATCTCGCATTAGTCCTTAGCCCATAGCCCGGATATGTGTCGTTTTAATGAGGTGGCATGCGATTGAGCTAGACCGTTTTAAAGGTCGCGTGTATTCGTACTATTTGATAATAAATGACATGATAGAAGCACGTGTTTGAGTCGTGTCGCTTCCGTGACGTAGCCATGGGGCGAACGGGGCAGCCGCCCCCTGGAGAGTCGGAGGGGGCCTTCCCGGCGGTCGTCTTGAGGGGCCCTCAAGTCGTCGGTGCAGGCGCACGCAAGGGCCCCTGGCCCGATGTGAAGGGCCCCCAGACCGACGAAAGGGGCCCCAGACTAACTGGAAGGGTCCAGGGCCGATGAAGAGGGCCCAGAGTCGACTGAGAATGCCCTCAGGAAGATGTTGAGTGCCCTTGGTTGGGCTAACTGTGAAGGGCTTCTAGATAGACTGAGAAGGTGTGAATTAAAAAAGCATCAATGTCAAGATATATCTGAAGGTATTATTGGCTTGCATTACTGATGCGGTATACGTTCATATATGCATACCTGACATTTCTCCGGTTTGATAAACAAGGAATTCAACTCATCCCCATCGCAAATGCTTCGTTCCCGACTTTATCCCACGCTAATTCTGTACACTACAACACACGGTGCCATTTGATCGGGAAGGAACACTACAAAACGGCCGATTCCGATAAAGGCTGATTTATTATATAAATAACCGAATAACCGACAGCGAGCACAGTAGGATGATGAATAAGGTCCGCACACCGCAAATGCGGAAAAATCTCATCGGTGCGTTCACTTGGTTTGTTGTGTCGGGTGCGTACTTCGCCATCACTTTTGACACGACGCAGCTCAGTCCACACCCACATCTAGTCGGCGTCTTCATCGGACTCTCCGACCTGCCGTGCAGCGTGGCCTTTCTCGTCATCAACCGACTGGGGCGCCGCCGGCCGATCGCGGCGTGCTTTGTCCTCACCGCCGTCGCCATGTTCCTCATCGTCTTCGAGGACACCAGCGCGCGTATTGCGCTCGGACTGATCGGCAAGGTGTTCGTCGGACTGGTGTTCAGCTCGATTTTCATCTACACGCCCGAGCACCTGCCGACGTCTGTGCGCGGCATCGGGTTCGGCCTATGCCAGGTGATGTTGCGACCAGGCGCCGCCGTGTCGCCGTTCGTGGTAGATCTGGTCAGCGAGCTACACCAGAGCGCGCCGACGGCCGTGTTCGGCGTGTTCTCGCTCACCGCCGGCCTGGCGTTCCTGCTGCTGCCGGAGACGATGGGCATGCGCATGCCGGAGACAGTGGCGGATGTGGAGGCGGGTCTTCAGAAAGTGGACCCGGATGGGCGGTGAATCACGATGACTAAGATGAAAGACGTACTGGAGAGCTGCAGCACGATAAATGTTGCGGCACTTCCTGCATGTGCGATATCGTGGTTCATTATGCACATCCATGATTTTCGGTGTTTGGCCTTCGTACAAGGAAGTTTTATCAAACGATAAACTTTGGCCGGTGCTATTTTGAAGAAAATGTATACACACGTATTATTGCCTGGCGTGTGGCATCTTCTTTTGAGAGCTCACTTCATAACCATTCAATGTCTTTGGTGGCTATCGATCTGCTTCATCACATGTAATGCATTGAGATGGGGAGCCATTTCAGTTCGTATCTTGTGTTGTGACATCGATGGTGTAAGTCGGCGTTTGTGTCATATTATCCCTTCTTAGCGACTTCTGGACAGATCTCATGAAACCAAACCCAATAAGTTGAATTCCATTACTTTGAGAAAATGTCGAGTGGTAGGTGTAGGCTGCACATATTCATGCAATATTCATGATGATTGCTGTTGCACATGGGTGGATCCTTGTTCCCAAAAGTGAGGGACAAATCAAACCAGGAGGAGACAAATTAACAACAAGGCAAAGGTGTTGCCACCTTCAGTTTCCAGGTTGGTTCCGACCCCATGAGCACAGGAGCAATTTTCAAGCTGGAGGGGTAAGACCGTGACTGTATTCTGCCCCATCCCCTCAATAGCTGCCCAACACCACAGAACACATCCGCCCGATTCAGGTATCGCATGGCACAGGGACTGGCAAACTTCAGAAAGGTGTTGTATTTTCTCGAAAATTACCAGTTTCCCAGGTGAGGTAGGACCACACCAAAATATGTCGGGTGGGGTCCGAACACCAGAGACCCCAGCGGTGGAGAAACCCACGCGACAAGGTGGCATCACAATGGAAGTGTGGCGAGGAGCGTACGTTTTCTATGTATATTGGGGCGAGATATTAAATGTATTTGGCATTATTTGACCATCTACTTAGCTGAAAGGGTCAAATAGCGTTTGAATAATTATTTCAACATATCGTTCTGCCATGCTATGGTCAACCTTTTCCACCCACTGAAGCTTTCGCTTTGGCGGTCAATTTCTTTTATGTCTGATTTTGCTTGAATGCATAGGTGGATTTTTTTTCTCACGAGATGGTCTCCTGGAGTTCTTATGCGCCGAGCGCATAGCTCGGTTCAGCACCCTGCAGGAGTCGGAGCCGTGACCGTGCTGCGATAGAGCATGCCGGCGGCGCTGCATCAGGTCACGGGTGCCGTCTGTCGCTACAGGGCCGCCAGGGTTTGGTCGGAGCCGTGACCGTGCTGCGATAGACATGCCGGCGGCGCTGCATAGGTCACGGGTGCCGTCTGTCGCTACAGGGCCGCCAGGGTTGTAGGGTCGGAGCCGTGACCGTGCTGCGATAGACATGCCGGCGGCGCTGCATCAGGTCACGGGTGCCGTCTGTCGCTACAGGGCCGCCAGGGTTGTGGTCGGAGCCGTGACCGTGCTGCGATAAGGTGCCGGCGGCGCTGCATCAGGTCACGGGTGCCGTCTGTCGCTCAGGGCCGCCAGGGTTGTAGGGGTCGGAGCCGTGACCGTGCTGCGATAGAGCGTGCCGGCGGCGCTGCATCAGGTCACGGGTGCCGTCTGTCGCTACAGGGCCGCCGGGTTTGGGGTCGGAGCCGTGACCGTGCTGCGATAGAGCATGCCGGCGGCGCTGCATCAGGTCACGGGTGCCGTCTGTCGCTACAGGGCCGCCAGGGTTGCGCAGGCACATCGGCCGAAACGGGCCATGGACTTCGACGATGGGAGCAGACACCTGTGGCAACATACACAAGTGGCAGCATACAATGTTGCCACTTGTCAGTCACAGTTGTAGATAAAAGGACTTTACTCCAATCAGCCGTAGTAAGAGCTCGTGGAAGAGCTTGCGTATCTTGGGCTTGAAACTCTGGATGTTGATGTGGCCAATGAGAAGACCTGGGATCGCTCCTGCCCCGACGGGCTCGGTGGGCGGGGTTGACCTCGGCGGCCGCTGGTTGGCCGGCCGGGGCAGATGAGACGGAGACCGGTGCGTGTCGCTGACCTCGGACAAGCTCGCGAGCGTCCCTGCGACCTCAGTCCAAGCACCGGGGCGGGCGAACGGCAGGTAGCCAAGTAGTGACTACCGGCACCACGGCCTGCACCACGACCAGCAACACGAGTAGCCGGAGCAGCTTACGGCGAGTGGTTGGAGGTCTGAGAAACGGCATGTTGACTAGGAAGGCCACACGCGACTGGAGACAGCGAAAGGTGACCTGGCACCGTTTGAGCCGCGGCACGGCAACAGGTGAGTGGACCACCCGACTCACTCGACTCGGATTCGTAACTGGAATCGTAACGCCTCGATGACACTGGGCGGATCCCACTGAGTCGCTCGCACAGGGTTCACTCACTCAAACACTCACTCGCTCCCGCTCGTCCAACACAGGAACCGGCAAGTGAGGGCCGTTGGGTGACGGCGAGGAACACCGGCGCCTGGCAGTCTCGTCGGACATAACGTAAATCAGTTACCCAGAGGTACATACCATCGGACGCAGATGAGCGTAAATACAATAACGCCGCACCGACTCCGCACAACCATGCATTATTTCCCCTTCCCCACTAGAACACCTGCTACTAATTTACTACTAACACGCGACGGCCGGCGTGATAGGCGGTGTGGAAATTACTTCCTTGTCCGCACGGTAAAGATCCGCCGGTGCTCTTCGAAAAGAGTAGGCTAATGCCGGCACCCTGATCAAATGAGCTTTCGTTACAGTACAAGTTGTCTTGCGGAGAGAAGGTGAGTAAATTAAGCTGGATCAAAGTCGCCTCATCCAGCTGGGAAATGGTCCCCCGCTTTCAGCACCTTAACGTCACATATACTAAAACGCAGAACTCCTTGAACGGAAATGTACACGTCTTGAACTTGTTTGAAAAACCCACTCGCTTTAAAGGCGGCGCAAGTGACCTCTGTGGTTCGGCATTCCTCCAAGCACACCCTCACACCCCTTCCCCGCCCGGCAGTTCCTCTTCAGAGCGTCAAGAGCCGCTAAATAACGTTGCCCGTGTTAGTTTTGTCGCTTGTGCGTCTGATATGTCAAAGTTCTCAGACGTAAGCAAGCTAGTTAGCCATTCCTACCCTGCCTCCAAGGGGAGTATTCCGGTAGATTTGCTTACATTTTCTCGAGCTTTGGTTGTTGCTAGGCTCAGTCAGCTGATTACAGCAGCCAGCTGATCCCAGCAGACAAGTGGGCACCGACTATTGACAAAGCCACGTTAGTTCTGCTTTCCCGCCAGTTGTGGGGCTAAAGATCAGTCCTGGGCAAGTAAGTCACGCGTGTTCGCGTGAACTGTCATGGAGGTACTGTCGATGAAGGTCAATTCCAGGCTGTCTAGTTTATACTGGGTAAGCTTAACGTGCAGACTAGCTCTTCGCTGAAAATATTTGTTACTTAGCATTGCGATCCATAATTGCAATTTTGGACCACTGATGGAAATTTTGACATTGCAAATTAATACACAATATCATAAATGAGTGGTTGAAAACAGTTACATCAAAATATTGCACGTAACTACTTCAATTCCAGATTTTAGCGCCTATGCTTATAACACAGTGTTAGTTGATAGATCTGGAAAACGAGGTAAGCTAATCTGGAATGCGAGGTAAGTTATGTTCATTGAACAATTCGAGAATTCATAAGACTTTTGGTGCATTTAAGGGATCGGATCAAGACAAATCGGATCAGAATTGATTTTTCCTTCAGACTGAATCATTTTCACCACGTGGTGTAGACAGTGTTATCTCTTCAATGCATAGGCATGGCAAGAATTGCATCCAAAATGAAATTCCAGAATCATGCAAATTGGGCAAACTGTGTTTACCCCGGTTACCCTTGAAAATCGCCCCTTATATTTTTTTTTATATATATATATATATATATATATATATATATATATATATATATATAATATCGGGGCTTTTAAAATCGAGGCGCCCGCAATCCCAGTAATTTCAAAAAAGGGTGGGGAACTACGAAGGCTCCTCAGATGATTCCCCCTGGACTAAATGCTGGCTACACAACTGGCAAAAACTACGAATATAGCCAGGGAGAGTGGCTTTTGCTACTTCAACCTCAAGAATGTGGTGGACAGGGTCCCTGCACCACATGCGAAATGATTTTACAACACCACACACATGCATGTAGCATTGCAGCAGTGCTGTCGCTTAGCAGAACCTCCTTACGCAAGTAATCCCTGGAACAACGAAATCTCTAGCAGTAATGCTGCGTGTCGTGTTGAAATTACGTTGGGAGCAATGCAACAGTTCCGTTGGAAGTTGCAATTGTCCGGAGTAATGTGGAGAGCAGTGCAAGCCATGGCACCAATGATGTTTGGTGGTGATGTCGCGCATAATTAATGTTACAGCAGCGAAGTAGATTTCCTGCATCGGCACATACAAAAGCTTGGCATGGAATATGTGCATTCGCTAAATTTGCGCACACCATGAGGAAAAGCTGGCCCGTTGATAAATATACATGATTGAAAGGCATCAATAATTAAAGCCGAAGAACCATACTTGGGAACATCTTATTGCAAGGCGTCTTCGACTGATGCCGAGGGAACATGCTAGGAAGCATCTCTTTGCCAGGCTTCTATGACTGGTGCCGAAGGACCATACTGGGGAGCACACCACGCCCGTCGTTCACTAGATCCGAGCCGTTGGTATCCAGGTAGTAACCGTCGGCCGCCCAGGTAGCGTCACCAAATGCCATCAAATTCCATCAAATGTCAGCCAATCCATTGGCATCGAAGTGCTCATGAGCATCTGAGTTTACGGCGTGTGAGCAGTTCGGTACAATTGAACACGGTGAGCACCAATCTTGCTAATATACGTCATGCATGTGTCTGCAGATGTTTTAAGTGAATGGGAGGGGTAGACATTTTTCATTGCAAGCTACATGATTTCCAATAATAGGTCTTTATGTGATCACTGCCATCCCAAACTGGTGCGCAGAGCTGGTGTTGTAGATCTAAAGCAGACGTTCGATTTCGACCGATCCGCAGCAACGGTGGCACAGTTCGAACCTGATAACGGTCACAGACCCGAGATAGGACGTGATCGATGTCGCTTGCAGTTTGGAAGAGACTGGATCTAGATATTCTGGAATACCTCTAGAAGGAAATATGTGGGAATACATGTCGTGTATATGATCACCAAGGAATGAGCAACCCAGGCTCTCGTCAATGCAATTCGTTGATGGAAAACTTGGTAACGAGCCGAGAGGCTAAGTATTATGCATTCCCTTCATATTGGTGTGGGCAGAACCGATTTTAGAACAATTATTTCCTGTCATTTCCATGCTGGGTTAATAATTACGATCGGAGAAAAGTGTGCGTGTATGTGGGGAGGGGAACATGGTCTCCCTTGCCCCTGCCTGTTCCTACTTTCATGCCTGAAACTGAGCATATGCACGTAATGATTTCGTTGTCAATTTTCTTATTCCTCGTTAACCTTGAGATAGTGATCGAAAAAGTAAGTCACTTTTCGGGACAAACTAACACATCTGACAAAAAGAAAATCTCACCCGTCGAGTCTCTTAGAGCACCCCATTGCGATCCATCGCATTCATTTCAGCAACATTTACCAAGTTATTGTTCTAACAAGTGCATAACGACGGACATTTACAGTTAAGTGTCTCTTATTATTAATGAACAATTACTAGCTTCGTCAGGTCCCTGCTCATATTTGCAATGCCAACAGCTAACGGTGCTATTTTCTCCACGCTGTTGGTTCTTTGTCATACTTGCTGGATTTTACCACATTTTACTTATCGCGTGGTAATTCTATGGATAGATCCTTCAAGCTAACGATTCTCTGATTAACCCCATTCAACACGCTACATTAGAAAGTCTCAGCAATGCATGGCGAAATCATTTGAGCGGTTTCTCGAAATTCTCCTGTGGAGACAATGACCGCAATATTGCATTGCACAGCAATGTGTCACGAGCATTAAGCCTCCTCTTGAGCATTAGCCTCCTATGTACGGTCTTGAAATCGCTGCATCAGCATCCAGTGCGACTAACCACCGGTGCCATCATTCCTAATTATATGTGCATTAAAATACCAGCAGCCGAGCCATGGCCGACGGGCAGAGGCTGTACGGCAACACGAGAGTCAGCGAATGCGGCTTAAATACCGTACTGTACAAGAAGTAGCTCATATACGCAATACATGACCTGGCATTTGCTCTCATTACCAACAGCAAGCGGTGCAGAAGCCAACGCATTTCGCCGCCAGTTCCAAAGCACAGTTGTTTATTTTTACTCTCAGCCTATTATTTTGAGAGAACAGTTTTATTTGTAAATAGTTATTTTCCTTAAGAAAACCTCTCCACCTCGATCGCATCTCACAGAATAAAACGACTGGGAATGGAACCAATGTGCCGTTAAAGCCGTATTGGTACCTATTCGTCGGCATACACTGCTCGAGTACGGTCATCTGTTCAACAGACGAACATCACGTTAGTGCAGCATCAAAGGGTGCCGACCAAGCAACTGAACAAACCTTATCCTGCACGAAAGTGGACACCCAATCTGTCTGAAAACTGCATAGCAGCGGTGAGATGTGGGGAACCCAACTTCTGCTCCACATGCAACACTTCAGCCAGCTAGTCTTGCCTTTAGCTGTAACATTGCTTCGCCCACTAAGTGCAGGTCTGGGCAGCATGCAGGCATTGCCTGATTGCCACAAGGATAGAACAAGTTGTTACGTTCATTACCCTTTAATGTTTGCTCCAAGATAGCGCTAATGGGCAATTCCAGGGGAAGTTGCCAAGGTGAGCATTTCACCACACCACGCTCCAATTTCACTCACAACTGGCGGTGCGGTTTTTTGGACCCTGGTTTCGATTTTCAGATGCATAGTGTCGTCAGATCAAGAGGTCCTATGATACAGGTTGTCAACAACTTGAACACGCGGAAAAATCTGCACTACAAATATGGCTACCGATCTAAGATGAGAACAGGATTGAATGAGAAAATCACGTATCATTAGAAAGAAGATCAGCTAAGAAATATACATCGAGCAAGTCTGACTTCAGATCATTTGTGAAAATGCGACCTAATGACGTATTAAGAGCACGTTAAAATCAAATTACCGTATTTTGACTTTTTAAATCACAAAGCGAGCGAGCGTCTATCCAATTGCCAACATCCTTAAAGGCTTCGTTTTGTGATGATGACTTCTTAATGAATCGCAGAGGCCATCTTCCATGGCTTACTTGAAATAACAATTTTATTGTGGCTATTTGATGCATTCATAGGCGATATGGGCATCCTCTCACACAAACAACGCATTTGACACAAACATCGCCAGAGATCCCTGGTGCGTCGCTGGGGTCGGACCCCCTGATTTGGTACCCTGCTAATGTTAAGTTATAATTTTCCAATTCAATCCGAAAATGCATCCTGAAAATAAGAACCTGGGTATCCCTGGCTTGGTGAGAGGTCTCCAACCTTGGACACAACGAACGCAATCCAATTATTATTATCTACTCTGAAGTGAAAGAAAGCATCCTTTAATTATATTCCTCAACATCAGATATAGTGATGATTTATTTGAAACAACCCTGCATTCCGTCCACACTCCCTCAGATCGGAGGTGGCAGAGTGAGTGCCAGCACCCACAGCACAGTGAGTGTTAGTGCTCCAATAGTCGGCCTGTCTGCCAGTCATGTGATATATCGCAACACCATGGCATGCCTCCCAGCCTTATTCGAGTCGTGCGTTCAGTCCAAGTGAACCCATCGCCTGTGCCGAAAAACTGCACCCACGCGCTTTCCCTTTCTCTTTAAAAATGCATTGACCCTCGGCACTCACTCCAGACCATGTTTCCAAACCTTCAACTATGATGTGATGGCCTGTCGTCCAGAAGTACCCGTCTACAGGGACATGTGTAGCAGACCTGTACCGCCGGTTGGCCAGGAATTAGAGGAGTTTTGCAAGTAAACCTTTGTAAAGCAATGTACTCTGTGCCACATGAGAGGACAGTGTACTTGAAAGCCTGAATATATTTTGTTTTATTGAATACAAAAAGCGATCGCAATATAACAAGGGAGATAGAAACAATTCCGAATTTGAACGCCTGTAAATGCCTGAAGTTCACCGGATTGCCCAATTCTGCGATTGGTAACAAGTTGTCGGTGAATTGGAAAATCGGGCGTCCTGCTACTGAAAACTCGTCACCTGGTCACGGCAAACTGCAAACAATCTGTAAATGACTGGACGCGACTCAATTTCAACAAGGCGTGTCTTCAACTGAACTTGTTTAGACCTCTGAGAAGGCAACGGGTCTGCAGGTCTCCGAGGCAGGGATCCGTCGAAACACTTTGCACTGGGGGTGCTCCAGAAATATGGGCCAAAAAGAAGTAGCTTAGAGGTTGGCTTAGAAAATGAAGGCATTTTCGGATCATTAGGTGAGAAAATATGCCCTTCAGTCAGCACGTTGCTCGAGTGCTTTCCCCATGGCGCGGCCGAACACTGCCGCTCTGCCGCAATAGCTTCAGACTGTTCTGCATCAGCAACAGTGCTACTGAAATATGCATTCGCGACGGATGTTAGGAAGCCCGTCCATCCAAGCACGAGCGGTGGGAGCAGGTGTTTAGGAAAGTCCGTCCACTCAACCGCGAGCGGTGGGAGCAGATGTCTAGGAAAGTCCGTCCACCCAACCACGAGCGGTGGGAGCAAGTGTTTAGGAAAGTCCGTCCACCCAACCACGAGCGGTGGGAGCAGGTGTCTAGGAAAGTCCGTCCATCAACCACGAGCGGTGGGAGCAGGTGTCTAGGAAAGTCCGTCCACCCAACCACGAGCGGTGGGAGCAGGTGTTTAGGAAAGTCCGTCCACCCAACCACCAGCGGTGGGAGCAGGTGTCTGGGGAAGCCCGTCCACACAACCACGAGCGGTGGGAGCAGATGTCTGGGGAAGTCCGTCCACTCAACCACGAGCGGTGGGAGCAGGTGTTCTAGGAAAGTCCGTCCATCAACCACGAGCGGTGGGAGCAGGTGTTTAGGAAAGTCCGTCCACCCAACCACGAGCGGTGGGAGCAGGTGTTTAGGAAAGTCCGTCCATCAACCACGAGCGGTGGGAGCAGGTGTTCTAGGAAAGTCCGTCCATCAACCACGAGCGGTGGGAGCAGGTGTTTAGGAAAGTCCGTCCACCCAACCACGAGCGGTGGGAGCAGGTGTTTAGGAAAGTCCGTCCACTCAACCACGAGCGGTGGGAGCAGGTGTTTAGGAAAGTGCGTCCATCAACCACGAGCGGTGGGAGCAGGTGTTCTAGGAAAGTCCGTCCATCAACCACGAGCGGTGGGAGCAGGTGTTTAGGAAAGTCCGTCCATCAACCGCGAGCGGTGAGAGCAGGTGTCTAGGAAAGTCCGTCCATCAACCACGAGCGGTGGGAGCAGGTGTCTAGGAAAGTCCGTCCACCCAACCACGAGCGGTGGGAGCAGGTGTCTAGGAAAGTCCGTCCACCCAACCACGAGCGGTGGGAGCAGGTGTTCTAGGAAAGTCCGTCCATCAACCACGAGCGGTGGGAGAAGGGGTTAAGAAAACGTCCACCCAACCACGAGCGGTGGGAGCAGGTGTTTAGGAAAGTCCGTCCACTCAACCACGAGCGGTGGGAGCAGGTGTTTAGGAAAGTCCGTCCATCAACCACGAGCGGTGAGAGCAGGTGTTTAGGAAAGTCCGTCTACCCAACCACGAGCGGTGGGAGCAGATGTCTGGGGAAGCCCGTCCACACAACCACGAGCGGTGTGGGCAGATGGTTTCTTTAAAATGTGCAAATGGGGCAAAAAGATAATGCACTGCAAACACAATTAGTTTTATCGGCCTGAAACAAATAGCTATACCAATAAACACCTAAGTGGTAAAGTGCAAAGCCATAGGCCATCCGTGTTGGGTCCAGTATTAGTGCCTTCGACTTTCCGTGACGTTTGGAGGAATCCATACTTCGGCTGACGTTTGGAGGAATCCCTTCCCCTCATTTAGTTTGACGGCCAGAACTTTCTGAATACAGACATTCGGCAAGATACTTTTGCCGGAGGCAAAGCTGATTTTGTGCCTTTGGTTTGCGGGCATGCTTTATGGCCCAGCCGCTGAAAGTGAAGCTGCGACAGCGCGATCGCTGTGAGCCGTGAGCTGTTGCAGGCCTTCACTACAAACCCGCCTCTCCGGGGCCGACCGGTGTGAATTGCTACGTTGCTGTGCGACTAACCGCTGTGAATCGCTGATTTGCTGAATGGGCCGACTGATGTAAACCACTGAGCGCGTTTATGGTGGGAGCGGGAGGGGCACTGTCGGCCGTTCTCGGAGGGCAGAGCGTGTCTACTGGCCCGCGCGCCGCTCTAGTAGTCCTGGCTCCAGTCGCCGGGGCGCCAGTCGGACGGCAGCCGCCGAGCAGAGAGCACCGCCAGCTCGGACGCTCCTCCAGCAGGCGACGCTCGCGGTCGGCTCTGCCGCAGACGTTGGCACGGGACGGGTCGGACGGGTCAGAAGGGCAGGACACACGACCGGTGAGCGGATCATGCTCTGCCTGCCGGGGAAGAAGGTGTCGGCCGCGCCGGTCGAGCTGTGGCGGTCGGCGCCGGCGGTGCTGCAGCGGGCCCGCCGCCGCCACCTGGAGCCGGTCGGCGGCTCGCGCGCCCGTCGGTGCCTCTTCGCCGGCGTGGACGCCGACGAGACGCGGCGGTTTGTGAAGCGCGAGCTGGCGGCCGTGCGCGCCGCCGACCGGCGCCGCTACAACTTTGACTTTGAGAACATGGTGCCGCTGGCGGGCCGGTTCGAGTGGCGGCGGCAGGACGGCCAGCCGACGCCGCGAGACGACCGTTGCGGCTCGGCGAGGCGGCTCGATTTTGACCGGTCGCCACCTCAGCTGAATCGGCCAGTGAAAGTTGCAACCGAGTCCGCCATCGACCGCCTCGAGTTGGCCGGGGATCGAACATGCACAGCACCAGAAGGCGATCGGAACGTCGGCAGCGCATCCGAAGAGCGGCACCAGCCGCACCAACTCCCTCACAGCGCCGGTGCGCAGGAGCAGAGGATTTCCTGCCGGCAGCTCAGGACGTCCGATGAAGCTGTGGAGTGTGCTCCTGCACGTCAAAGCACAATTATAGGTCAGTACAGTAGGTTACAGGGAGGTATGATGAGGTTAATTGTGATGCTGAATGGGTTCAGAGGGTAGTCTACAATCGAGAACTGGCAAGGAAACCTTGTGTCATATTCCTTTTACGGTAATGTTTTCCGTTCATTTTTTTATCTCGCAGTTTGTCCTCTTGGCGAACCGTGCACTTGGAAGTTGACTATTCCTCGCCACAACCTTGCATGGCATAAATGGCATCTTTTCCCTCATAGCATTGAAAACAAAAAAATAAGCTGAAATTTGGCGATTCAAAACCTAAAGCCAGCCCGTGCTGGGAACGCCGCCTAGTTAGGCACGAGACGTATCCCCGGGCAAGCCAACCAGTCAGTTCACGACACCACCTCACATCACACAGTCACACAGGTGTCCCCGGGCAAGCCAACCAGTCAGTTCACGACACCACCTCACATCACAGTCATACAGGTGTCCCCGGGCAAGCCAGCCAGTCAGTTCACGACACCACCTCACATCACACAGTCACACAGGTGTCCCCGGGCAAGCCAACCAGTCAGTTCACGACACCACCTCACATCACACAGTCACACAGGTGTCCCACGGGCAAGCCAGCCAGTCAGTTCACGACACCACCTCACATCACACAGTCATACAGGTGTCCCCGGGCAAGCCAACCAGTCAGTTCACGACACCACCTCACATCACACAGTCACACAGGTGTCCCCGGGCAAGCCAACCAGTCAGTTCACGACACCACCTCACATCACAGTCATACAGGTGTCCACAGGCGAGCCAGCCAGTCAGTTCACGACACCACCTCACATCACACAGTCATACAGGTGTCCCCGGGCAAGCCAACCAGTCAGTTCACGACACCACCTTACATCACACAGTCATACAGGTGTCCCCGGGCAAGCCAACCAGTCAGTTCACGACACCACCTCACATCACACAGTCATACAGGTGTCCCCGGGCAAGCCAACCAGTCAGTTCACGACACCACCTTACATCACACAGTCATACAGGTGTCCACAGGCGAGCCAGCCAGTCAGTTCACGGCACCGCATCACAGTCATACAGGTGTCCACAGGCGAGCCAGCCAGTCAGTTCACGACATCACCTCACATCGACATCATGCTCGGCACAGCGTGTTCACGGACCATCACAGTCATACAGGTGTCCCGGCGAGCCAGCCAGTCAGTTCACGACACCACCTCATCACACAGTCATACAGGTGTCCCCGGGCAAGCCAACCAGTCAGTTCACGACACCACCTTACATCACACAGTCATACAGGTGTCCGCGGGCAAGCCAACCAGTCAGTTCACGACACCACCTCACATCACACAGTCATACAGGTGTCCACAGGCGAGCCAGCCAGTCAGTTCACGACATCACCTCACATCAGACAGTCATACAGGTGTCCACAAGCGAGGTGGCCCGCCCATGCGGTGAGGTGGACGTGTGATGGCGAGGGGCAAACTGACTCCGTGTTCATTTTCCAGTTACCAGCTGAGGAATAGTTAAACTGTGGTAGGACCCCTCCTTTATTGCCTTTGACTCTCTGCATGACGAAAATCCTGGATATGCAGTACGCTACTACTTGCATGACGATTCCTCTAATCACATAAGAATGTCCCTGAAGTAAAACTTGTACTAATATAGATGTTAGTCTATACAAGATGTTAGTCTGTACATCTAGATAAGATGTAGGTATCGAATGGTTCGAATCGAATAGCTCCAAGATGCAAATACCAAGATTGTCATCAAATTCAATGTGATTGGCATAAACATCTCAGTAGTTCACCAGTGCTTATGTCGAAACGCTTCAGTTTTAATGAATGTACGGTCTTTTTTGAAATTGGACGGGGGGGGGGGAAAAAAGTCGCATATAAAAAGAAAGGGGGGGGGGGGTTTTTTTATTTGTTCCTTTTCCTCGCGCGGGAAAAAAGGGGGGGAGAGAAGGGCGCTATGACTCAAGGTGACGTTGCACAAAACCAATAACCAACCACCCACGAACAAACCCGATGACGACAATGATGCAATATATGGGAGGGATTATGGCTAAGGACATTCCGCACTGAAGTTTTCTAATCATGATCAAAAGCATTCGGCAATGTCGGAAATACCAAAATGTGGTGCAGACATGTCCTTTGCCTGCCTAGGAAAAGAGATGGAAGCATGACTAAATGATTAAAGGTGCAGCCATTGGTAGAACGGTGAGAACAAAGTTCGTGCTGTAGCTTATCATCGTATATGCAAATTGAGGTAGATTGGTATTTACAAGTATCCAAGCTATCCTAAATTTTGACATGCCTGGTACTGTGGCATCAACAGGAAGTGACAATATTCGCCATGTTGCATTCTCAACTCGTGTGACAAACACCCAAGAACATCCTATCATGTGACAACGCTAAATGAACGGATTTGTTCGCGACGCCCCCAAGCTCGAACAGTTAACCAACGATGGAGATGCACAGCTACCTGCATACATCTAGGAATCAACCCAGACGCAGGCTCCGACACAAAACAAACTGAAAACAAGCAGAACACGCACCAATAAATACAAACCGTTATTAATGGGAATCTTTGACTGAGGCTACAAACACGACTACCTCAGCGGCAGTGCAGCGTTTAAATGTCGTTCCCCGCTGGGCTTCACTGACCTCTCCACCCCCTGAGTCGCACACCCTGGCGTCCTCGGCAGCCCACATTCCGGCTGGACGTAAACACGCGCGGCGGGCGCTCCGGCGTCGCGCGGCGTCAGGGCCCGCCCGGCAGCGCTCCGGCGTCGCGCGGCGTCAGGGCCCGCCCAGCAGCGCTCCGGCGTCGCGCGGCGTCAGGGCCCGCCCGGCAGCGCTCCGCGTCGCGCGGCGTCAGGGCCCGCCCGGCAGTCGTCGCGCGGCGTCAGGGCCCGCCCGGCAGCGCTCCGGCGTCGCGCGGCGTCAGGGCCCGCCCGGCAGCGCTCCGGCGTCGCGCGGCGTCAGGGCCCGCCCGGCAGCGCTCCGGCGTCGCGCGGCGTCAGGGCCCGCCCGGCAGCGCTCCGGCGTCGCGCGGCGTCAGGGCCCGCCCGGCAGCGCTCCGGCGTCGCGCGGCGTCAGGGCCCGCCCAGCAGCGCTCGTGTAACACGGCGCAACGCTGGCCGGCCGGGGGCCACGCGCCGCCCGCCCAGCGGCACCGCTTTGTAGACATACACTCGGAGAAGGGGCTAACGTGAGTCGTGGTCGGGCGGGGGAGGATGCTGGTATGGCGCCCACCAGTTACTGGTCAGTATGTCCGGAGCCGACTGACAGAAGGTGGAATTGCAGACAACTTGTTATTCGTACCATGATCTGCCTTCGTCATCCTTGTGTTTTTCGCTCTGTGGGCTCGCATTCATCCTCTCCTTCTTCCTCTCGCTTTCGCTCTGCCTTTCTCTCTCTCTCTCACTCCCTCCCTCCCCCCCTCTCTCTCTCTCTTACTTTCTCTCACTCTCGCTCTCTTCGCTCACGATAACTGTGTCGAAATAACAGCACTAGTTACGTTCGATATCAGCTTGATTTGCCTATCCATTTATGTAAGCCCGCCGGTATAATGAAGTACTCCGGGAAGACGGCCACCAGTTCTGTGCTGGGCAGAGGGGCCGGACCGCCGGTAGTTTCGGTGGCGTCTCGGCCGCCCTGCGTCGGCGTCTAATCTGGCTGTCGATCGGCCGCGCCGTGGGAAGACGCCGCCGCTGTGCAGCGCCATATTTCCATACGAGCGTCACAAGTCCGCGGACGCTCCACTCCACTCCGCCGCCGGAGACTGGAGACGAGTGCGCCCGGTCCGGCCGCCCGGGCCTGGAGCGACGGCCGTCCGGGCCTGGAGCGTCGGCCGCCCGGGCCTGGAGCGTCGGCCGCCCGGGCCTGGAGCGTCGGCCGCCCGGGCCTGGAGCGTCGGCCGCCCGGGCCTGGAGCGTCGGCCGCCCGGGCCTGGAGCGTCGGCCGCCCGGGCCTGGAGCGTCGGGCCCGGGCCTCGTCGGGGCCTGGAGCGTCGGCCGCCCGGGCCTGGAGCGTCGGCCGCCCGGGCCTGGAGCGTCGGCCGCCCGGGACTGGAGCGTCGGCCGCCCGGGACTGGAGCGTCGGCCGCCCGGGCCTGGAGCGTCGGCCGCCCGGGCCTGGAGCGTCGGCCGCCCGGGCCGTCGGCCGCCCGGGGAGCGTCGGCCGCCCGGGACTGGAGCGTCGGCCGCCCGGGCCTGGAGCGTCGGCCGCCCGGGCCTGGAGCGTCGGCCGCCCGGGCCTGGAGCGTCGGCCGCCCGGGACTGGAGCGTCGGCCGCCCGGGACTGGAGCGTCGGCCGCCCGGGCCTGGAGCGTCGGCCGTCCGGCGTGAGCGTCGGCCGCCCGGTGTGAGCGTCGGCCACCCGGGCCTGGAGCGTCGGCCGCCCGGGCCTGGAGCGTCGGCCACCCGGGACTGGAGCGTCGGCCGTCCGGGCCTGGAGCGTCGGCCGCCCGGGCCTGGAGCGTCGGCCGCCCGGGCCGAGTCAGACACGCTGGGACACGGCGGCGCGTCCTGGTCAGCGGCGGCCGCCACCACGCCGGCTGCCCGGCTCAGGAGCCGGTGCCGGCTGATCGTCAGTGAACACACGCGGGGCAGGTCCCGGCTGATCGTCAGTGAACACACGCGGGGCAGGTCCCGGCTGATCGCCAGTGAACACACGCGGGGCAGGTCCCGGCTGATCGCCAGTGAACACATGCGGGGCAGGTCCCGGCTGATCGCCAGTGAACACATGCGGGGCAGGTCCCGGTATCGACAAACGCAGAAAACGTGAGCCCTGGAGCGTTCCGCTGCTGACACTGGATTGATGTCTGTGGGATGAGGGTGGGTGTCGGGGAGGTGACTAGGGAATATAAGGGGATCGAGGAGTACCTGTTCTACAGGGCCACGAGACACAGACAGACCGCAGGATGCCGTTCTGTACATGGTTGGAGATGTCTTAAGGTGACATCGACCCCAACTGAGGGCGGAATAGGTGTGAACGGCGAAGCCATGGATTTCCTTTCAATATCATGGTAATGTAAACGTGCCATTTTTTTCTTCAATTTCGATGCGCTCCTGTGTCACCTCCCACAACTTTGGACTATCGGTCCCTTTACAAGTACGTGGCTGTAGGCCTGTTCCAAAACTATCAGGTCGCATACATTATCAGTGTGCTCACGTTAATTCCGAAACACAGCTGCGAGGAATGCCTGGTGCTGTGTGCCAGAAGCGTGATGAGGACACGTCCGCCTGTCTCCATGGCGGGGGCATGTGGTGGTACGCTACTCGCAGCTGCCTCACGGTACGTTTACCGAATGACTAAGCACATAATGACGACATTAATAATTCATGGACTACTCGAGCCAGCGTCGGCCAGCTTGTTTGTCCAATCTAGCGGTGTGCCTGACGTCTGCCCATTAGTTGATAGCATCTGTAATCCAGAAGGGTTACTAGGTCACTGGGGAGCGTGGGCATGGGTGATGTCTCTGAGATCAGGAGATAATGGATCTGCTACGAGCCAGCTAGGTGGAGCTTCTGCTTCGCGAACAACGCCACAGTCGCCGTGTTTGTGGCGGGAAACTCGTGGGAATAGTGTAATGTGGGGTTTGTCATTTAGGGCTTATCCCACTACCCTACGGTGTTCTCCAATGGTCATGTGGAGGGCTGCGCCACATACAATCGTCGGAGTTTGTCAAGGATAGTCTTAAAATCTGCTGTGTTCTTCCGAAATAACAGTTGCGACGTCGACGCTAAACCAGATTACTGTTAGCAATGTAGGGAGAGCAGCCTTACTGAATAATTGTAGCCTGATGTGCAGGTGCAGCCTGGTATCCTGGTTTAGCCTGGTATCCTGGTTTAGCCTGGTATCCTGGTGTGGCCTGGCATACTGGTGTAGTCTGGCATACTGGTGTAGTCTGGTATCCTGGTGTATCCTGGCGTAGCCTGGCATCCTGGTATTGCCTGGTATTCTGGTGTAGCCTGGTATCTTGGTGTAGCCTGGTATTCTGACGTATCCTGGTATCCTGGAGTTGCCTGGTATCCTGGCGTTGCCTGGTATCCTGGCATAGCCTGTCATCCTGGTATAGCCTGGTATCCTGGCGTTGCCTGGTATCCTGGTGTTGCCTGGCATCCTTGCATAGCCTGACATTCTAGCATATCCTGGTATCCTGGTGTAGCCTGGTATCTATATCCCAGCACTGGCGCAGTGGAGCGAGCCTTTCAAGCTTCCATGTTGAAGCGAATTGTGGCATGTTCGATAAAAACAATGTGGCTGTATCAGTCAGCTCGGTGTCACGGTCAGGAAATGCGCCTTACTCGAGACTAACGCTGACCGACCAGCGCCCGCGGCATCGAGCTCACAGACAGTCCTAAACAGGATCTTCGGTCGGGTGACGAGGTTGGCCCTGAGGGCACAGCACCGCCTGTTGTCACGGAGGCTTACTCTGCCCACGGAGCCCGTAGGTCGGCACACTCCCGCCGCGTGTACAACCCGCTGCGGCGGCGAACCTCACAACAGGCGCATGTGCGTGTGCGCAAACGTCTCGCAATGGCGCCGAAGTAGAAACGTCTGTCGTTTATTTAGGGTGGGTTTCATGTGATAATCAACACAGTAAAAACAAGGCAGGTTGAGTGCCATTTTGATCCTCTGGTTTTATCACTAGCGATACTTTACCGTGACAACCCCTCGAGGGTGTACAACTTGGTACAACGAGGGTGTACAACAAAAAAGATCTTGGAGCTTGCGAGACCTCGTGACTTCAGGTCACGACTCACCAGGTCATGGTTTAATTTTCAGGTGAGCCCTAACAACATCGGAGGCCATAGGTCCTTCAATGTTCCTTTGACCTCTCTTTAAAGCAAACATGCATGGCGGGATTCGGCCCTGATAAGAGCATTCATCGATGCATAAAGACCAGGCTGTTATTTTTGCACAGTCCTCTGCGAATAGTGCCAGGGTTTTGGTTGTTCGACGACATCCAACTGATGCCAGAACATGATGACGACATCCAACCGATGTCAGAGCATGACGCAAGCAGGTCGTCCTGACGTCTGTCGTAGATGTGGCAACACGGATCGTTTGATGGCGCCTGTGAGAACCTCAACACCTGCTTATTGTGTATTTCCAGCTGCTTATAGTGTGATCAGATACAGTGGTAACGACTGACCTTAATTTTAGTCACGATCATCTACTGAACTAACATTCAGGTTTGTCCATAGCTGGAAGGCTATGATTAAAAGCATCCAATATCGGCTTGTTTATGAGAAATTGCATCGGTAAGGAAACGAATCGTCAATCAATCTTAATTATTTGTTTCTCCTTTTCAGGTTTGTGGAGGACGCGAAAGCGTCCCTCTGCCTTCACATCGTATGTCCAGATTCCAACGAAGATAACAAAATGTCACGTGCCTTCACTGGAGCTGGAATCAGTTGGAGAAATGGACGAATCGTTATCTCACTAGAACTGGGCTCTCTGTTAATGGATGTCGGGAGTTATTATGCTGATCTCAATACATGACTCATTAGCGGATTGGTGTTGGTGGTGTGCGGCTTATGAACGAATGGAGTTGTTGCACCTTGTAGGGTTTGATCTTTAGAAAAAGCTCCACGAAATACGAAATAAATACAAAGTGAAAGGAAATTATGTGTTAGGTGACGTGCAACAACTCCATCGAGGCACGGGAACGACTTGCGCCACATCTTCAAAGGCTAACCTGGAATGAGCATTTTGCAGACGCTCTGCAGATGGGGCGAATTTGCCCGTCCCCCTATAATATGTTGTAGGCAAAGTAGTTTTACCGAGGGCGTTAGTTGTTGAATAGTCGTCACGGAGCTCATTACTGAGGATCGCTTTTGCAAGAAATCGAACATCAGGCTCTTCTGCTTAGCACGCGACTACGACATAAGACTCCTTCCGCTTTTCTGCCGAATCTGCCCGTCCCCCATTTATCATATACTGTAGGCAGAGTCGTTTTACCAAAGGAGATAGTCGGTGAACAGTCGTGACGAAGCTCATTACTGAGGATCTTTTTGCAACAAATCGGACATGATGCTCTTCTGTTTAGCACTCGCCTACGAGAATAATAAGTAAGACTGCGTTTTTATCAATATCCTCGAACCGAAGTGAATTATCTGTTCAGCACATGCTTTATGCCTGACTTATCATTCATCAGCATTATGCGATGACTTTTCCTCGGTGAGCAGAAAATAGTGAAAATAATTCCTTACCCTTGGCATATATTCGAGTACAACCCTTGCTAAAACCCCCTTCCCCCCCCCCAACAAAAAAGTAATTAAACTGATCGTACGTATCCTCACTGCCATGCTATTTCTACCCACGACATGTAGATGTCATATCAATATGACATTTTCTGTGATCAATATAACCTTTTCTGATTCCAGAGACTGCTTAATTCGCACTTAGTGCAGAACAAACATTTATTTCCATGTGCTTACACTGATAACACAAGGTGTTGCCTGCTGTACAAATCCTATCATTGAAGCTCCAAAGTGCGTTAGTTAATTTGGGCCCGTTTTCACATGCCTATCACATCTATCTACTTTAACCTGGTAGGCAAGTGCACACGAGTATCGCAATACCAACAAGAAGAAAAAACAACAACCCGGGAGCGACGGTTCCGCACAGTGTGCTGGGACGCCCGACACACACACACAGCGCACGATCATCCAGTCGATGGAACCCAAACTACCAGAATTGCGAACAGAGATATGTGACGTTTATGGATTTGATATGCTAACTCTTTGCAAAACTTGGTTGTCTTCAAATGCACCTGCACGTCTTTTAAACGTACCTGGCTATCGACTGTATCGTACTGACCGACCGAGGAAAAGGAGATTACCTATCGAATATGGAGGTGTAGCCATGCTAGTCCGTGAATCGCTGACTGACCGAGAGAAAGTAGATAACCTATCGGATATGCGATGATGTTGGATGCGCAATGATGCGATGCAACCGTGATAAACGGCATGGTAGATCTGTGGCCCTTAGCGGATATCCTAATCCTATCGACGAAGATGCTTTTAATGTCACCTTGAGTAGCACTGACTGCGACAGTGCATGTGCCAGCGAGTCGCCCACTAAGTCATGAGATGCTTTCCGACACACATTGCTTTGATTGCTTGATTGTTGCATTGCTTGATGCGGTGGCTCCCGTTCGGCGTGTGATAATTCCATCGCCATGGGCGCCGCCTTTGACATCCGCGCTACACGTGACCTGCTCGTCAGGCGTAGAACTGCCCTGGCCGGTACATCGGTAGTCGGCAGAGAACTTTGTAAACAACTGAACCGCGAGAGCCGCGCCGCTGTCAGACGTGACACTGTCGATCATCTGCAGGGTGAGTGCAGGTAAACGGGTCCGTCGCAGTTGTGGAAAGTGTTGAAGCCAATAATAGGCGGCGGTAAGGCCACCTATGTCCACGCAGTGATTTGCATGTGAATGTAACGCCTGAGGAACTGAACACATGTTTTCCGCGTATAGGACACACAACAGCTAACGGTGTACCCGCTACCACACTGTCGGCTCCATTGAGATTAATTACCTCGGGTATACACTTGCAGGTCTGATGTTCAATCAATAAATATAACCACATTATGCAATATTGTAGGAAACATGAAACAGTCAACATTTACAGGAGTAAATGGTATGATCTTGCAAATGCTTCAAAAGTTCTTTTGGGGTGCGGGTCATGTGCTGTTGAATGTAGTTGAATCGAGCATACTTAGCGGAGTAATGCCACAGTGTTGGAAGCATGCAATTATAACACCGCTGCCTGAATGTGCCAACGCAAAGTCAGGGGCTGACTACCGCCCAATAGTGAGCATTGCACTACATTCATTCTTATTCATCTACTACATTCTACACACATTCTTACACATATTCATCTACATTCTGCTACTATCTACATTGTCTCTACATTCATCTTATATCAGATGTCAACATTGCCAAGTGATACCACATTCGTTGTGTAGGATGTCCGTTTGTCATAGTGGACTTTCCCGAAGGGCCAAGCAACCAGGAATGCCACCACCAAAGCCGAATTTTCTCAAAATCATGGAGGATGCAATTATATAGTTCGCCATGATCGAACGCTTTTGGGAAAGTGGGAGGTACAAAATGACAAAAAGAGACAAAATTGGGATAGTGTTGTGTCGATGGGGGTGAGATATAAGGCTACGTCTCTGATCGCTACTTTCCGAATCGAAACAGCTTGTCAGTTTATCGCTCGGAGTAACTCCACGGACAAAGTAGCTGCAAATACATCCATGTCGTGGAGCCAAGCAGCTGTAGCGACTTCCACATTCACCATTCTTGTTTGAAGAGGGACGGCAGCGCACCGGACCCTTCACGTCGATACAATCAGCTGCGCCCGGCTGGGCCGACATTGGCCCCGCGGGATACTTGCTCTGGGGCCGGTCACTTGCCCCCTGCCCTTGGCGCCCCTCCGCTGCGCTCCCCTCCTGTTTACGTCCGGTCAGCTCCTGACCGCAGCATCAGGGAATGTCAGCGCTCTGGGGTGCTCTTCATGGACGCCACTCTCACACAGAGCCGACCCACATGCAGCGCTCGGTCCGGCGCACCTCTGTGCACACCGACCCGCGCGAGCAGCCCGACTGCCCGCCAGACGCCACCGGGGCACGTCGGTGGCGTCCGGTTTGTGTCGCAGCAGGCAAGCTGGTCGGCGCGACGCGGAAATTGCGGAATGTGTGTACGCCAACAGCCGACTGGGAGATGCGTATCTGTCGGCCACAAAACCTGCTGTGTGCCGGCCGACCGACTGCTCGCCTCCACGGCTCTATGGCTGTGTCGCGGCGGGGGGGAATTGTCGCCGACGGACGGCGTCTGGCGCTCGCCACAATGGCCGGCGGCAACCCCTTCACGGCGCAGCCGGCGGCCGCCACAAAAGCCGGTGACCTTGTGCGCCGCGCTGCGGCGACTTTGCGGCGGATGCTCCGGAAACGCAGCCGCGGCCGGCAGCTGGCTCCAGCTGCCGCCTGCTCGCCGACCACATTGAGACGACGGGCGGGCGGCTGTCGCCCGTGCGCGCCAGCGCGAGAAACGAGCGCGCTATTTATCGCCCTGTAGCTCGTGCTGGCTCGGCGACGACACGCGGCGGCGGACGTGTTCCGGCGGCGGAGGACGCTCTCGTCGATGTTTAATTTGTCATTCGTGCGGCTGGAGAACTGTATGAAGTGCCAGTGTGTGGCCATTCCAGTGAGGTGCACGCAGCCATTCGTGCGGCTGGAGTGCTGTATGGAGTGCCAGTGTGTGGCCATTCCAGTCAGGTGCACGCAGTCATTCGTGCGGCTGGAGAACTGTATGAAGTGCCAGTGTGTGGCCATTCCAGTGAGGTGCACGCAGCCATTCGTGCGGCTGGAGTGCTGTATGGAGTGCCAGTGTGTGGCCATTCCAGTGAGGTGTACGCAGCCTTTCAGCGTACCCTGTGCAATGTGCATGCTTAGCGCGTGTCCCTCCAAGTGGCTTCAGGTGCACAATGATTTCATTAGTTGATAATGAGACACTTCACGCAATTGGATGGTTCTCATTTGCACTCCAAATTGATGAATCTCGCTGGGCCGTGTCCATGAAAATAACATCTGCGTTACATTCCTGTAGGCCATATTCTGCCCAATTGCAGCGAGATAAAATTTGCACGTGGTATAACTTCGAAAACGCACATATTAACCCGCGCAATTTCGCCTCTATTCGACATGAAGCCACGGGGCAAAAGTCAACGAATTGCGTGCTGCAAGACTTAATTTTCACGTATTTGGCTGACCAGCCACCCTCCTGGGCAGGTTAAAGGTGAACATTTCTGAAAACATCGTGTCGACATTGGAATCAGGCCATGCATAACATGTATTTGAGATAGTTTTATCAACTGAGCACCTGACTGATTATATGCTCGTCAGGCTATATGCACACATATGAATTGACTTCATAACATGCAGGGTTAGCAGGGAAGGTCAATTAATCCGTCGGAGATCACGTGAAGCAGGATAGAAAATAGCTTGCAAAAGCTTGCAAATAATGTTTTTTGGATTTGGGAGAGGTAAAAATGGTCGCTATGATCGAATTCGGCCGTAAAATGTCCGGATACGCATAATTTGCGGAACAAAATAATAGTACAGGGTCAATCGCAGTCCTCAAACTCCCTTTCCCTCGAAAAGGCTGCCGATGGGATGACATAGGGTGAAAATATTCAGCACATGGCCTGTTAATTAACACCCACTTCGTTAACACCCACTTCAAACTGTTAACACCCACTTCGACACACGCCAAGGTGGGGTTTAGCCCCAACAGAAATTTCGGCAGCACATGGGGCTAGAACAACGAAAGCAACAGGGTGGGTGGCTCCTCATAGGAGCTCTCCTGTGTGTACGTTTGTGGACAAGATCATTATTTCCAAAGTCAAACGAGGTGGAACGCCACAAATTCTCGATTTGTCGTCTTATTCGGCCATTATTCCAAATATGCACCTCCCCACCTGATTTCCCGGATGTGTCACTGCGTTCGTCGAGGATAGCCAACAACATTACCGTCATTATCAAACATCATCGTCCATAAATTCCCTCTAGAATTGCACGCCATCACCTGGCATTGGCCGTCTCCCGGTCTCGAGTCCTTCAGTGTGAGGTCCGACGTGGGTCGATGGCAGCCGATTTAGGAGGGTGGCGCGGCCAGCTGGCCGGTCGGCGTGGTCAGAGGTGACGATCTGTACAGAGCGGTGACTGCCGGCAATATCCGCGACACCTGTTCTCGCCGAGGCAGACAGCCAACAGCACAATGCTCCTGGGTGCGTATGATATATCTGCTTTGCATGTGAATGGCAGATAGTGTCACTGGTATCGGCTGAACAGAGGTGAAAAGTGCTTTCGAGTCCCGTCATGAAGTCGCATATATTGCCATACATTGTGGCATGTTTTCCGGAACAGCGGGATGTTCTGAAAGCTGGACATATCTCATGGACTGGGGTTGTAAATAAAAATATCGGTGTCCTGAACTTACTTAGGACACTTCCCCACCGTCTATTGGAGTGGTGGCATATGTTATAGGTTTCTCATCGATCAAGGCCAGCTTTTTGTCGGATGCGATCAATTTTCAGACTATTTGCGTCCTACTGACACCAAAAACTAAGCAACGCAGAATGAAATGATGTATGGTACTTGTACCATATCGAAAGACGAGAGATCGGAAATGATAAGCCGTCCAAACGACGTTAACCACCTCGGGCTGGACAAGTGCCGCAGGCGAGCCGCCACGTCCGTCTGGCTCCCTGAGATGCGACGACGCTCTAAGCAAATATTTGGCGCAGCGCCAATTCTGCCAATTTCGTACATGCTCGCCACCAGTACAGAGATCCACTGCTGCCGGCGCCTCTGCCGGCCCAGCCATGGAATCGTATCGCTGCAGATGTGTGCCGTTATCGCGGCTAAACTCGTCTGCTGACTGTAGATCTCGTCAGTCATCTACTGAAGAGATCCAACATCTGAGTCAGACCAACACCTTGTTCGCCATCCGGTTCCACAAAGACTCTTCGCCCGATATGGCATCCCAGATGTCGTGGCTTCTGACGGGGGTCCTCAGTTCACGTCCAGATAATTCCGTGAGTTCAGACAAAAATGCCAATCCTATCATCGATTCACGGACCTTCACTGCGCGTGAGCTAATGGCACCGCAGAAAGAGCAGTCAACACCGTGAAATGACCTCCCAGGAATATTAGCATCTGCCACTGCTGGCATATGGGTGGACACCGGTGGACAGCGCTGGACGCTCTGCTGCCAAGCTTCAGACGGGGCGAGAGCTCCGGTCACGCTCGCCTGTGACATCTCGCGCCGCGCCCCCACACCTCACGGACGTTGTGGAACGGGGCGCGACGATCAAGCAACGAACCACCGGCTACTGCAATACCAGGCATGGAGCCACAACCCTACCGGTCCCACTGCTCGGAGAAGTGGTCCGTTTACGGGCTATCGGAAACGACTGGCGGAGACAAGGGACCGTGGAAAGCCGCTTGTCCGACAGCAGGGCATTATCTGATGCGATACCACGCCCGGCTCTCCCGCCGAAATCGCCGTCACATGCTGTCGGCGTCCGGGGCCTCTTCTGCTGCGCCCGCCAGCCACAACCGGACCACCTGCCCGGCTAGCCCCGCTGACACAGCCGGACCACCTCCCCGGCTAGCCCCGCTGACACAGCCGGACCACCTCCCCGGCTCGCCCCGCTGACACAGCCGGACCATCACCCCGGCTCGCCCCGCTGACACAGCCGGACCACCTGCCCGGCTCGTCCCGCTGACACAGCCGGACCATCACCCCGGCTCGTCCCGCTGACACAGCCGGACCACCTGCCCGGCTCGCCCCGCTGACACAGCCGGACCATCACCCCGGCTCGCCCCGCTGACACAGCCGGACCACCTGCCCGGCTCGCCCCGCTGACACAGCCGGACCACCTGCCCGGCTCGCCCCGCTGATACAGCCGGACCACCTCTCCGGCTAGCCCCGCTGACACAGCCGGGCCACCTCCCCGGCTCGCCCCGCTGACACAGCCGGACCACCTGCCCGGCTCGTCCCGCTGACACAGTCGGACCACCACCCCGGCTCGCCCCGCTGACACAGCCGGCACTGCCCGGCTCGCCCCGCTGACACAGCCGGACCACCTGCCCGGCTCGCCCCGCTGACACAGCCGGACCCACCCGGCTCGCCCCGCTGACACGAGCCACCTCCCGGCTCGCCCGCTGACACAGCCGGACCACCTGCCCGGCTCGCCCCGCTGATACAGCCGGACCACCTCTCCGGCTAGCCCCGCTGACACAGCCGGGCCACCTCCCCGGCTCGTCCCGCTGACACAGCCGGACCACCTGCCCGGCTCGCCCCGCTGACACAGCGCCACTCCCGGCTCGCCCCGCTGACACAGCCGGACCACCTCCCGGCTCGCCCCGCTGATACAGCCGGACCACCTCTCCGGCTTGCCCGCTGACACAGCCGGACCACCTGCCCGGCTTGTCCCGCTGACACAGTCGGACCATCACCCCGGCTCGCCCCGCTGACACAGCCGGACCCCCACCCCCACCCGAGTCGCCCCGCTAACAAAGCCGGCCGACACTGTACGGGACCAAGTTCTGGTGCCAGCCCCAAACGCACGCGCGGCGGTCTGATGTCTACTGATGTCTGCTGATGTCTGATGCTGATGCTGATGTTTGATGACTGATGACCGCCAGTGTCACGTCCGCATCTCCGCTCGCCCAGCCGTTGCGACCGCCGTCTGTAGTCCGCATTGATCATCGATGTCAGGCTCCACCATTGTTCGTTAGCTAACTGGTGCGTGGCTTCATGTTATTGTTCGTGCCTAGCTGCATTGTAATCAGATACTCGGTCCACTTCGCGTGCAGTTATCACGCGGATTCATTTCATCCGCCATGAGGGAGGAAGATGTTCCGTAGTCTGCTACAGTTGTCTGTCGCAGTGGTCTGTCACAGTTGTCTTCTACGATGGTCCGTCACCAGCCGCCTGGCGTAGGCGTTAGTTCGGCTGCCGACCGCTCGGAGCTTGTGCAGTAAGATGCCGCGCCGTTCGACTTGAATGCGGTTCACGAGTCGAGGTCGAGTAAACATGTACAGCTACAGTGAACGTGACGTATGCTATTTTACTTCACAGCATAGTAAAAAATAAACATAACATGCATGGTACAATGCAGAAACGGTTATTGCTAGTTGTCCTTGCATGAACTTTACTTTATACGAAGCAAATCCCCGACAGGGAATTACCTTCGGCAACCTTCGCCAGCTGTACTAGACAGAAGATCCATGCAGTTCCTTGATCCTCTAAGTGGGTCCTGTGATCTGTAGTGACGTTTTTGCAACGGAAAATGCCAATAAGATCACGAGGCCACTTATTACAGAATGAACAACTGCTTTAAAATTTGGCTGGGATAAGCTCAATGTTTTGATCCCGAGCCTTGTTTCATCATTATGAAAATACACTTGGGATATTGAATCGCTTTAGAAAGGGAAAGCTGATTACACCGTGAGATCCAAAATCATGTAGTGTTTTATTGATCTAGGGAAAAAGCATGAAACCTAGATCCTAGATCTCACTGAAGCATTATCAAGCTGTATTCTGCATTGAAACATAGGATGCAGGAAAGGATGTCAGGATGCGGTATCTTGAATTTAGTATCAGGTCTGCTGAAGGGAGCCGCACGTACCCTAAATAGCTTTCTGGTTGAAGCATCCTAACTATCGTTATTTCTGGTTTGAATGATTGGCAAAGCAGATAACTGGTTTTGCAAGCGTAACCAGTTACAAAGGGAATCGGTAATTTGGGAGAACCTTTACAACCTCCATATATCCATTAAAAATAATTCAAAGCTGACTCAAGGGTTATTTCCCGGCATCAGATTGCGTGGTGCTGTCATTTGTGATGAAAATGATATGTTCCTGCAGCTTGGGCACTGTGTTTTTGCAGCAATTCAGTCCGGACACTCCGCTTCATCAACACCAAATAGGCCCCCTCAAGACAGCTGCATGAGAAAGAGTTAGAGGTTGCCCCTTGCAGCCATCAGAGGAAGGCTTCGACACACATTTTTCAACGTCTGGACCTGCAATTTGGGAACCTTTATCTCACGTTTCTGTCCAGGCTACGTGAGTGGGCCGAATGTTTTGCAAGAATGTTCTCCAGTGGGAGTATGAGGTTTATACTAAATCTACTATGCTGCACATTTCTTTTCAAAAGAACCAGTATGCTCCGACATCAGCAAGGTGTTTGCACAGGGGACCCCATCGTGTTTGCGTTCTCTCTGAGCAAGGTCAGCAAGGTTGGAGGGCACTGACCAGCATCTCTCGGTTCCCACATTCCTCCTACGCCCTCTCGGACGGTGAGAGATAGAGAGAGTGGGAGGCGGCGGCACAAATGAAAGGGTTCCGGCGACGGCCGCATGAGCGGCTAATTAATCGACGTCCACGGCCACCCACCGCCAGAGACCCGCCCACCCCCAAACGCAACGTGCTGTATCGGAAAATAATGGGTCCGAGTGGATGTTAATCGAGATCCATCCATCCAGATCTGCTGGACCCGGCCTCAGTTTTACGATGGATACCGTTGACGTGTATAGCTCCGAACAGCATGTGGGCTTCTAACGTCAAAATATTGATACCACACCCTTTTATACATCATGGACAGTTATTTTAGTCCCGGGTGGGTATACCTTCCATCCCACTGGTGCTGAGAAGTTGAGCCAGGGCGTCGGTGTATCGAAGTCCACTTCGCACCGCTCTTTCGAATGCGCGTAGCAGCCTAATCACGGCTGCCCTCATGTATCGTGGGATCCGGGCTCCGAGCGGATCCCGGTCGGTCGGCCGGCACCTGCCGACGCCGACGTCAGCACTTGCGTCGCGACTGCGACGGATATGATGTTTGGTCAGATCCGGTGCCCGCGCGACGACGGCTGGCCGGCGGACGCTGTGTCATTGCGCCATGACACAGTCGGATGTCATCATTGTGACACCCGCATCACCAGTGCACCGTGCCGTACATGCGGAGCGTGTCTGGAGTGCGACGACCGGACCCCTCCCTGCTTGATGTGGTGTAATAAGTGATGCCGGCCAATGACAAGCCAGAGCGGTGGATCGGTGGGGAAACGTCTCAGCCCCCATGGAGGACTGGTATCCCTCTCGCACGTGCGGCTCGACCCAGACGCGACTGGACGGTCAAGGCGGTTAGATGCAGCCAAGCCGGTGACGGTGGGCAGGCGTGCAGACGCTGGACGGTTGGCCGTCGCTGGTGCCTGCGGAGACTACTGAGACACGAATTTGGAAATGACACATGTCAGTGTCAGAAAGTTTTGAAGCAGTTGCACAAGTTGTCGTCGTATTGCTTAATAATCAGCTCGGTCAATACAAGGGCATTGACGACTGGCGGTTTTGAAGAACGGCTGTTGTATTTGAGAACTTGGTGGTTTGGAGAAGTTATTGAAATTGAGAACCAGCTAACGTACAAGCGAGGAAAAACCCTAGACTAAAAAACCCTAGGCCAGGCAGCGGAACTTGCTTGTAGTCGGTAGCTTAGTGGTTAAACTAAGCATCTGGCATGCCAGAGGTACGGGGTTCGATATCCCGCGGTGCCCGCTCTTCCTTTCAGGGTGGGTGGCAGGCGACTCCATATGGCTCAGGTGCTGAGTGCGTCGCAAAGCAACAGCCAACGAAGAGCTGAGCAAAGTGGAATGTGCAAGGATCCCGGCTGCTCGTAGGCGGTCGTAGGTGCTATTGCGGCGTCGGGACGGATTCCACTCGGAAGGGCGTCCTTTGTACCGGCATGCTCCACACCCAGTTCACAAGCGCACCGCCAGCAGCGTGGAAACTACATCAAGATAATGGCCTTCATTTGGGTGCGGTGGATGGATCCGCGGGTGGGTGGAGCACGCCTCGGGAGCCGGCTTTAAATGTGCCTTCCGTGCACTGTGAGGGACACGACGCTGCCATTCCACCGCACTGGGTGAACCCCCTGTCGGCCGAGACGTCCGACTCGGTCCTCTCGGCCGCCGCCGGGCCGCAACTGCCCCGCATACCGGCCGGCCCTCACTGCAGCGATGCGGTTAAATCGTCGGCGTCGTGCCTGTCGGGCCGGCGCCTGGTCTGCCCCGGAGCCGCGCCCGGCGGCAGCAGGCCAATTGACGTTCACTGTCGACGCCAGCCGGTGCCAATAAACACGTCGGTCCCGACGTCAGTGGGCGTCGGCCGCTCGTGACGCGCCGTACCTCCCCGACCGGCCACTGAATATTCTCTGTCTCCCACTCTCTCCACCTCTCACCTCTCTCCTCTCTCTCTCTTTCCCTCTCTCTTCAGGGGAGATCACTAATGACCGCCAAACTCCGCCAGATAGCCTGACGTCTCAGTCCGCACCACATACCTACCAGGCACTGGTACCGGGCGGCGGCGACAGTGAGGCGTGCCATCAGAGGCGCAACCAGAGAGATGGGGGCCCGGGGGCCCGGCCCCCTCATTAGCAACCAAAAATGCACTGGATGAAACAAGGAATTGTAAGATTTTCACCACTTGAAACGAAAAGTTTCGGTGCTTCAATCGTGCCGATAGCGTTCTCTGTTTCGTGACATTTTTTTGGGTCGGCCCTCCCCCTTAAGAAAATGCCGACTGCGTCACTGCGTGCGATGATCAGACTATTGATACCAGAGATTGTTATGTGATGTACGAGTTATTACATTTCAATACATTGGCCATGCCCTGAGATGTAGCAGGCAGATGAGGTCAACGCAAGGGCCTCGTTTCCGAAACCTACGAAATAGTGTCCGATACCACTGTTTTCCAAATGATAAAATAGACGCTATATCTCAATCCATCCATCCTAACCTTGGAATGGCTCAGAAGGGAATAAAGGCATCTGAGGTCAAGTTGGGTCAATGTCCTTGAATGACCTTGGGAAAGTCAATACGCTCTGTTGAGTTGGCTGAAGCACGTTCGCCGCGTTGTCTATCATCCTGCAGCATCCGACATTGGCGATTTGGGGTAACAAGCGATATTAATTGCCGATAACTCGAGATTTCGGCAAAAAACGGTCCGGCATGTTCCTATGATGACGTCACCGCTCAGTGACCTGAGCAGACATCTTCGATGTTGCTGCACCATAGATCGGAAGCGAACACTCGATCAGCTACACCAAAGGGCGGCGCGTTAACGTATGCAGTGTTTCCTTGATTGCGATAAATCTTCAGGGGCTGCATCACTCCACTGCACGGGCGGGGGCATATCGCACGGATCTACAACAAGTGTCTGCATGCATCGAAACACCGAAATATTTTTGCACGTGATCACAATATCTGAGATAGTCATACATTCTCTCTTCAAGAAACCAGCATTTAAGTGGTGGCTAATCTCACCCATGGTTTACCCGGCTACTTATTGTCGCGCCACAATTGCACTTGAGCCATTTGATAATATCATGAAGACGGATACATATTCCAGAAAAAAATCAAATACCGTGGGATGCACATTTACAGCAGCATTCCTTCCAGTTGTCAGACCCTCTATTTCGCCCTAACTGTGAGGTCGAGTGCATCACACCCATAAGTCAGGTGTTGTAGCTCTAAGTAGGCAGGTGTTGCAGCCCTGAGTAGACAGGTGTCACAACCCTGGACAGGCAGGTATTACAGCTCTGAGTAGGCAGATGTTACAGCTCTGAATAGGTAGGCGTTACAGCTCTGAGTAGGCAGGTGTTACAGCTTTGAGTAGGCAGATACTACAGCTCTGAGTAGGCAGGTGTAACAGCTCTGAGCAGGCAGGTGTAACAGCTCTGAGTAGACAGGTGTTACAACTCTAAGGAGGAAAGTGATACAATTCTGGAGGCAGACATCAACTTTCAGGCGGGAGCCTATGTTGCACTTATATGAGGGAGCAGATGCTACAGCTACAATTGGGAGTATATGCTACAGCTACAGTCGAAAGCATATGATACAGGTGAAGACGGGAGCAGATGCTACAGCTACATGTGTAAGTATATGGCACAATTGCAGGCGGTAGCAGATGCTACAGATACAGGAGGTAGCAGATGCTACAGTCACAGGCGGTAGCAGATGCTACAGACACAAGCTGGAGCAGATGCTGCAGTTGCAGGTGAGATATCATGTTGGGGACGAGTACTACAGCTCTGTGTGTGGCGGGAGGTGCACACCAGCCATGGCTGCTGACGGCTCCGACTTCAGGGTAGCCGATGACTCTGTTTATCGCCTCGATCTATCAAAACCATGCTTCCTTCGCTTCGCCTTCGCTGACAGCTACGGCCAGACCCATCGCACCAGAAGCATTGAGGGAAGGCGTGTCTTGACAGACGCTGCTCACCGCAGCAGGGACCCCGCCGACCAGCGCACGTACCAGAATACCAACGAGTGCGCACTTCCAGTGGCGTGGTGAGTGGCACGTTCAGCTCGTCTGCGGCTCTGCTACCAGCTCCGACAGTGCGAGGCGCAAAAACGACACCGTGCTGGAGCTGCTGACAGTGCGCAGGGAGACTGACGCGTCAGCCCCCCCCCCCCCTCCGCTCGGCACCGGTCCCGCGCTGCATCGACGGCCGCGACCTGCCGCACGAACAACGCTCTGAGTACGGGACACGGGAGCGTGCAACAGCTGCTCCCGGCGCGCCATTCATTCTCGATCGGCACTGGCTGTCCTTGAAGGTCGGCCCGGTACCGGTCACGGTGAGCGTGCCGCTGTCCAGGACGACGCTTTGTCTCAAGTGCCGCAGCTTTGCATAGCTGGACACATAGTTCGTCTCTGGAATCTGTAGGACCGGCCGGATGACATAATTACACGCTCGGTGTTATCAATGGCGTTCAGGCGCCTCAATTATACCTGGCACGCGCTGATTACCGCTGGGCCGACGTGGCGACGGACGCGATGTTTCATCACCAAACTTCACTGAAGTATCCAGTCGCTGCGTCATCTACCTGTGTTACACGTAGAGAGAGAGAGAGAGAGAGAGAGAGAGAGAGAGAGAGAGAGAGAGAGAGAGAGAGAGAGAGAGAGAGAGAGAGAGAGAGAGAGAGAGAGAGAGAGAGAGAGAGAGAGAGAGAGAGAGAGAGAGAGAGAGAGAGAGAGAGAGAGAGAGAGAGAGAGAGAGAGGAGAGGGAGAGGGGGGGGGAGGGGAGGGAGGGAGGGAGGGGGGGGGAGAGGGAGGCATGCGCAGGGCAGAATGACGCGTCAGCCCGCCCCGCTGGGCACCGGTCCCGTATATATATATATATATATATATATATATATATATATATATATATATATATACATATATATATATATAAATATATATATATATATATATATATATATATATGTATATATATACCTATATATCTATCTATCTATCTATTTGTCTATCTGCCTGTCTGCCCGTCTGCCCGTCTGCCCGTCTGCCCGTCTGCCCGTCTGCCCGTCTGCCCGTCTGCCCGTCTGCCCGTCTGCCCGTCTGCCCGTCTGCCCGTCTGCCCGTCTGCCCGTCTGCCCGTCTGCCCGTCTGCCCGTCTGCCCGTCTGCCCGTCTGCCCGTCTGCCCGTCTGCCCGTCTGCCCGTCTGCCCGTCTGCCCGTCTGCCCGTCTGCCCGTCTGCCCGTCTGCCCGTCTGCCCGTCTGCCCGTCTGCCCGTCTGCCCGTCTGCCCGTCTGCCCGTCTGCCCGTCTGCCCGTCTGCCCGTCTGCCCGTCTGCCCGTCTGCCCGTCTGCCCGTCTGCCCGTCTGCCCGTCTGCCCGTCTGCCCGTCTGCCCGTCTGCCCGTCTGCCCGTCTGCCCGTCTGCCCGTCTGCCCGTCTGCCCGTCTGCCCGTCTGCCCGTCTGCCCGTCTGCCCGTCTGCCCGTCTGCCCGTCTGCCCGTCTGCCCGTCTGCCCGTCTGCCCGTCTGCCCGTCTGCCCGTCTGCCCGTCTGCCCGTCTGCCCGTCTGCCCGTCTGCCCGTCTGCCCGTCTGCCCGTCTGCCCGTCTGCCCGTCTGCCCGTCTGCCCGTCTGCCCGTCTGCCCGTCTGCCCGTCTGCCCGTCTGCCCGTCTGCCCGTCTGCCCGTCTGCCCGTCTGCCCGTCTGCCCGTCTGCCCGTCTGCCCGTCTGCCCGTCTGCCCGTCTGCCCGTCTGCCCGTCTGCCCGTCTGCCCGTCTGCCCGTCTGCCCGTCTGCCCGTCTGCCCGTCTGCCCGTCTGCCCGTCTGCCCGTCTGCCCGTCTGCCCGTCTGCCCGTCTGCCCGTCTGCCCGTCTGCCCGTCTGCCCGTCTGCCCGTCTGCCCGTCTGCCCGTCTGCCCGTCTGCCCGTCTGCCCGTCTGCCCGTCTGCCCGTCTGCCCGTCTGCCCGTCTGCCCGTCTGCCCGTCTGCCCGTCTGCCCGTCTGCCCGTCTGCCCGTCTGCCCGTCTGCCCGTCTGCCCGTCTGCCCGTCTGCCCGTCTGCCCGTCTGCCCGTCTGCCCGTCTGCCCGTCTGCCCGTCTGCCCGTCTGCCCGTCTGCCCGTCTGCCCGTCTGCCCGTCTGCCCGTCTGCCCGTCTGCCCGTCTGCCCGTCTGCCCGTCTGCCCGTCTGCCCGTCTGCCCGTCTGCCCGTCTGCCCGTCTGCCCGTCTGCCCGTCTGCCCGTCTGCCCGTCTGCCCGTCTGCCCGTCTGCCCGTCTGCCCGTCTGCCCGTCTGCCCGTCTGCCCGTCTGCCCGTCTGCCCGTCTGCCCGTCTGCCCGTCTGCCCGTCTGCCCGTCTGCCCGTCTGCCCGTCTGCCCGTCTGCCCGTCTGCCCGTCTGCCCGTCTGCCCGTCTGCCCGTCTGCCCGTCTGCCCGTCTGCCCGTCTGCCCGTCTGCCCGTCTGCCCGTCTGCCCGTCTGCCCGTCTGCCCGTCTGCCCGTCTGCCCGTCTGCCCGTCTGCCCGTCTGCCCGTCTGCCCGTCTGCCCGTCTGCCCGTCTGCCCGTCTGCCCGTCTGCCCGTCTGCCCGTCTGCCCGTCTGCCCGTCTGCCCGTCTGCCCGTCTGCCCGTCTGCCCGTCTGCCCGTCTGCCCGTCTGCCCGTCTGCCCGTCTGCCCGTCTGCCCGTCTGTCCGTCTGTCCGTCTGTCCGTCTGTCCGTCTGTCCGTCTGTCCGTCTGTCCGTCTGTCCGTCTGTCCGTCTGTCCGTCTGTCCGTCTGTCCGTCTGTCCGTCTGTCCGTCTGTCCGTCTGTCCGTCTGTCCGTCTGTCCGTCTGTCCGTCTGTCCGTCTGTCCGTCTGTCCGTCTGTCCGTCTGTCCGTCTGTCCGTCTGTCCGTCTGTCCGTCTGTCCGTCTGTCCGTCTGTCCGTCTGTCCGTCTGTCGTCTGTCCGTCTGTCCGTCTGTCCGTCTGTCCGTCTGTCCGTCTGTCCGTCTGTCCGTCTGTCCGTCTGTCCGTCCGTGTCCGTCTGTCCGTCTGTCCGTCTGTTCGTCTGTCCGTCTGTCCGTCTGTCCGTCTGTCCGTCTGTCCGTCTGTCCGTCTGTCCGTCTGTCCGTCTGTCCGTCTGTCCGTCTGTCCGTCTGTCCGTCTGTCCGTCTGTCCGTCTGTCCGTCTGTCCGTCTGTCCGTCTGTCCGTCTGTCCGTCTGTCCGTCTGTCCGTCTGTCCGTCTGTCCGTCTGTCCGTCTGTCCGTCTGTCCGTCTGTCCGTCTGTCCGTCTGTCCGTCTGTCCGTCTGTCCGTCTGTCCGTCTGTCCGTCTGTCCGTCTGTCCGTCTGTCTGTCTGTCTGTCTGTCTGTCTAGATATATAGTTTTCTAGATATCTAGACATATATCTATATATCTATATATCTATATATCTAGATATCTAGATATCTATATAGCTATGTATATATGTATCTATATATATATATATATATATATATATATATATATATATATATATATACATATATATATATATATATATATATATATATATATATATATATATATATATATATATATATATATATGTATTTATGTATATATGTATCTATGTATATATGTATCTATGTATCTAAGTATCTATATATCTATATATAAATATCTATATATCTATATATCTGTGTATCTGTGTATCTATGTATCTATGTAAATATGTATCTATATATCTATATATCTATATATCTATATATCCATATATCTATATATCTATATATTTGTACTAGTTAAGATGGAATGACAAATTGTTAAAACACAGAACAATGGGAGCATAGCTTTATTCACAGCGTTTCGGCCAAATACTCCCATGCCTGTAAATTGTTCATAGCTTGAGAAAGGCGTAAGCCGAAACGTTGTGAATAAAGCTATGCTCCCATTGTTCTGTGTTTTAACATATCTATGTATCTATATATCTATATATCTATATTTCTATATATCTATTTATCTATGTATCTATGTATATATGTATCTATGTATCTATATAACTATATATATATATATATGTGTCTATATGTCGATATGTCTATATATCTATATACCTATATATCTATATATCTATATATCTATATATATATATATATATATATATATATATATGTATATATATATATATATATATACATATATATATATATATATATATATATATATATATATATATATATATATATATATATATATATATATATATATATATATGTATATATATATATATATATATATATATATATATATATATATATATATATATATATATATCTATATATCTATATATCTATATATATATATATATATATATATATATATATATATATCTATATATCTATATATCTATATATCTATATATCTATATATCTATATATCTATATATCTATATATCTATATATATATATATATATATGTATATATGTCTATATGTCTATATGTATATATATCTATATGTTTATTCGTCTATATGTCTATATGTCTATATGTCTATATGTATATGTCTATATGTCTATATGTATATATGTCTATACGTATATACGTCTATACGTCTATACATCCATACATCTATACATCTATACATCTATACATCTATACATCTATACATCTATACATCTATACATCTATACATATATACATCTATACATCTATACATCTATACATATATATATATATATATATATATATATATATATATATATATATATATATATATATATATATATATATATATATATATAGATAGATAGATAGATAGATAGATAGATAGATAGATAGATAGATAGATTAGAGAGGTAGAGAGAGCGCATTGTTATGTACTACGATTTGCAGAGGCTGATGATCATGGGTGTAACCACTGGGGGGGATTTTGGTGGACATGTCCCCCAATTTCTGAAAAGTGGCGATTTGTCCCCCTCATTTTTTCCGTGTCCCCAAGCCTCAGCTACCTGAGTATCATCGCCCCAAAGTTATAATTAATCATTTATAAAGTGAAAATATATATGCAAGAGAATCACCAAAAATACTAGAAACCGATCAAGCCAAGCAACGGGCTTCACAGGCTATCTGTCGTCACAAAATCTCCGAATGGTAAATCAGCAAACGGTAGAAATTTCTGCCTCCAGACCTTGAATAACATGAATAGCATGAATTCTTGAATAACATGAACCTTGGCCATCTTGCGTTTGCGCTTCGGTGGAAAATTGTGCTTTGCCAGGCAACAAATTTGCATTATCGCAAGGCTTTATAGTCTTAGGTTGCATTCATCTGCGCATATATTGATATATCTTGAACAAACGTGACTCTGGGTGTCCTTGGGTTTCTTCAAGACCATGAAGGGAAGTCATGAGCAGCCTTAAGCAAGTACGTCAATTTAACGTAGTATTCGTATTCAGCGACGTGTTCGCCAGAGGCGTATTTGTGTTGGCATCGGCACTCAGCGACGGGTTTATGATCGTTCGAATCAATTACCACAAATGCTTCTGCTCGCACTGCACACGCTGGAAGCAACTACATAAGTCTCATTACAATTTTAACGGTCAAGGTCCAACGCAAACCGGTTTCTTCGGTTACCTCCCATTTTTTTCGTTTTCATCCAAACCTGCTCAAATCTGGTATCAAGCCTGTGGTGAACCATCGTGTAACATTTCAAACCGATACATGTCAATGTCAAACTTCTAGGTCAAAGGTTAGCTTGATTTATTAGATGGCAATATTGAAACGATATCGACCGAACTTGAGGTTCGGTTGCTATCGCTTCAATTTTCATAAAAAAATGGGCGTCATTCGACGTGGCTTGTTATGCGGTATCAGAAAGCTAAGCAATCGAATTATTTTTGAGGGGCAAAGGCCAGGCTGATCATCGGGTCCGCTCAATTTTTTTTTCTCGTTTACGCACAAACCCATCCAAATATGGTATCAAGCAATAACCAGTGGTGCACGCTCGAGTAACATCTCAAACCGGGACATGTCAAGGTCAAAGATTTGATTGAGTTCTTCCATAACCTCGCGTTTCGTCGCTATAGCTTCAATTTGCAGAAAATGGATGTCATTCGACGTCGCTTGTTATGCGGTATGAGAAAGTTCATAATTCGAAATCATCTCGACGGGCCAAAATTCAAGCTGATTTCTTCGGTCGCCTCACATTTTTCGGGGGGTTTTCGCCGAAGCCTACCCAGATCCGCTATCAAGCGATAACCATGGTGAAACATCGAGTAACATTTTTAATCCGTGATATATCAAGGTCAAACCTCAAGGTCAAAGGCTAGTTCGAACTTTTCGAAGTCCTCGCGATTCGTCGCTATGGGCTCAATTTCCGTCAAGTGGGTGTCATTCAACGCGGCTTGTGCCCTACTATAATGTTAGCAAGTCGAACCAATTTCAAAAGTCAAAGGTCAAACCGATTTCTTTGGTCGCCTCACATTTTTGATTCGCCTTAACCTACCCACATCTGGTATCAAGCAATAGCCCGTGGTGCACCTCGAGTAACATTTTAAACCCCGGAACATGTCAATGTCAAACCACAAGATCGAAGGATAGCTTAAGTTGCTCGAAGTCCTCGCGCCTCGTCGCTATGTCTTCAATTTTCATCAAGTGGGAGTCATTCGACGTGCCGTGAGGTACTCTAGCGAACTGTTCAGAAATCACATTAATTTTCAAAGTCAATGGTCGAGCTCATTTCCTCGGTCGCCCCGCGTTTCTTCGTTTTCTCCCAAGGCTACCCATGTTTGGTATCAAGAGATAGCCCGTGGGCAACCCTCGAGCAACACTTCAATCCGCGACAGGTCAGGTCAAGCCTCAGGTCAGGGTTAGTTTTAATTTTGCAAAGTCCTCGCGTTTCGTCGTTATGGCTTCAATTTGCATTGTGGGGTGTCATTCGACGTGGCTTGCCGTACGGTATCAAAATGTTGAGATATCGTAATAATTTCAAAGGCGTCGAAGGTCCGGTGTGTGTGCAATGATTGAGTGTAATAGGAATAGGAGGACCAAATCTGTTTTTGTTTGCAGCCATTGTGATAGCAAGCACTCATATCCTATATGGCTAGGAGCTCCCAAAGAAATCCGTCATAACCTTTTCGGACGGCGCTGTCATAGCTGGTTTTTAATTTACACTGCCACATTGCTGTTCTGGACATCTCATTTTTTTCTTCAAATTGTCCGCTTTCGTCTTAATGGTTGAACGGAAGTCATCAAACTTGGAAGAGAAGCCACACGTGAATACGCACAATTTTATAACCAGCCTGAGTTCATAGCCACGAGAGAGCAATGTGGTAATCAGGGTGGATCCAGAAGTTGTCATGGGGGCACTTGTCTGGAGGGGGGGGCGCCGTTTCTTTGGAGCAGCGCCACTGCGAAAGCACCTGGAGGGGCGCCTCTGACTGCAAAATTCGAGGGGGCGGGATGCACTCGGCCCTTCCCGAAGGGACGACTTTCCTTCCAAGAAGGTGCCTTTTTCATTCATAAGGCCGAGTGCATGGCCGAGTGCATTCGGCTCTGGCTGAAAAATTCGAGCGGGTACACTGGAACCTTTTCAGAGGGGCGCTTTTCCCAGCTTGAGGTCACCACCTTCCACGTGGGGGCACATGCCTTCAGTGCCACACCCTTTATCCGCCCTGGTTGTCATTGCATCGAAATGTGTCCCCGTAAAACAGGAAAGCATGGGCAAGGTTATTGTATATCCATATTTACTACAATAAAACCATCGTCCAATATTTTATGTTTGTCTTGCTACAAGAGGGCAACGTTTAACATGTATGGCTACATAGCTACATGCCTACATATGGAGGGCAACATACATAGCATGGCTCTACAGTGATTGTGAAATCGGGCCCAGCACATACGACATCAAGCTAGATTTCCATAGGCAGTGATAAGGAGCGAAATTTGCTAATTTTGACGGAACTTTTTGTCCGCAAAATAGCATTTTTTACAATGGCAAATCTGAAAACCAGACATTGAAAAAGTAGTGGCTGAAATCCAAGGATTTTATTGGGGGGCTACCCCTTTATCCTGTACAAACCTACCGCGTCCCTGGTTTCCCCCCCCACAATTTTGAAACCGTGGCTACACCCATGCTGATGATATCTACCACTCCTCTGTATGGACTGATGGCATACACTCAGGGGCGTTGATTTCTGAATATTATTGGAGGACATAATGCATGAGGGCAGTGGATGGGCCAAATGGATTGGGGGAGGTACCCTACATAGGGTCCCATGTTGCAAGTCGAAATTATTGGGAGGGAGGAGGGGACACGTGCCCCCTCAAAAGCATACAAAGCAACACCCATGCATGCACTACACCTCCATGGAGAATCCATGAAGAATGGTGGAATGTACTACACCTCCTTGGAGACTGGTAGTATGCACTACACCTCTGTAGGGTCTGGTGGTGTGCACTATACCTCTATTGAGAATGGTGAGATGTAATAAGCCTCTGTAAGGCCTTGTGGTATGTACTACGCTTGGCTCATAGGGACTGGCAGCACTACGACCCCACCAAAGGTGTATGCACCTTCACTTCCATGGGAACTCCTATCTCAGCTTTCCCTGTTTGAGAGCCATCTACGTGAGGCATCGGAGAACTCCACAGCACTCCCTGGCCCGCCCGCCCACACAGCTGTTTTCCACACATTTTCTCACGTTTCTAACGACAGCTGTTCATTTTTCACCATCACTGGTCGTTGCCCAGCGGGATAATGGTGTTATTTGTTGTGCTCGGAGCGCGAGAGCACGACCTCCATCGTCACCACCGCCATCCGACCGGCTCAGTCAGTCGGCAGTTCAGCGGCCTCGGCCGTCGTCACACCGACCGGCCGCGTCCATCAGGGCCGGCTACACCATCGCTCACAGATCCACACCCTCCGTCCCGCCTCACCCCGGCCTAAAATGATGGAGGGATGCAGCGAGACTCGGGCATTCTTGCCTGGCTCGGCCGATCTCAGGCCTGCCTGATCATGGCTGAAAGCAAAGGAGGGGTGCAGCGAGACCCAGAGCTTTTTTCGCCTTTTCCATCCGATCTCGGACCCGCTTCACCCCGGCGGGAAGTGACGGAGGGACATAGCGAGACCCAGACCTTGCTACCTGTCGCACCCCATCTCCGACCTGCCTCATCTCAATCGACGAAGGCATGGCGTGCCAGATCTCCCGACCGGTCTTCACTAAATATGACGAGGGAGCATGACGTCACCGTTCCGTCCGATCATCCTAGGTCGTCAGAAGGCCGGGCCATCCTCCAGAGGTGGCAATCTCGGAGAGCTGTACCACACCACAGCTCGTCAGAAGGCCAGGCCATTCTCGGGCGGTCAGGTGGCGACCTCGGTGGCCAACACCACACCACATGCCGCCCAAAGATCACGTCATCCTCAGATGGTCAGATGGTGATCTCGGATGGCTGTACCACACCACAGGTCGTCAGAAGATCAGGTCATCCTCGGGTGGTCAGGTGGTAACCTCGGAGGGCTGTACCACACCACAGGTTGTCAGAAGGTCGGGTCATCCTCGGGTTGTCAGGTGGTGACCGCGGAAGTCTGCAGGACACCACAGGTCGTGAGGAGGTCAGGTCATCCTCGGGCGGCGACCTCGGAATTCTGCGGAACATCACTGCACTTAGTGGCTGGCTTGGCTCGTTTTCTGGCCGTGTTCTCTGGTTGGATTGAACAGCAAGATATAATGAGGTTTTCGCTTGAAATGATCGTCAGTGAACATTCCGACAATATGCTGGACGTTTCCTCGTTTTGGTACCACAGGTAATGCGGCAAGGTAATTTAAAGCAGCTATTTTGTGGCCTATTAGCTTCCACCGGTGGCAAATGACCGAACAGGTAGCGGGTAAACGACGCGGAATTAGTGGCTTCTTTTATTCCGCAAACCACATAGGCGGGGAAATGATGCTCAGTTAGGCCACGTAAAAAGTAGTTCTGAGTGAAATAATTATCTGGCATTACACGTGAAGGTTATGTTTTTGTCCGCCCTCCAGGGCCTCTGCCCGTGCTTGTTTCCCTGAATTGCAGCGAATGTTCTAATGCCCAGAAGTTTGAACATTGATGCTGCCGGACACAAGACAGTAGCCCACTCTATCCCACACAAACTGCTCATAAGAGGTCGTACGGGGGCCCAACTACCACCGCAACGCAATCCATTGCCTTACAATACAATTATGACTTAAAACGCAGCGGCAGGAGGTAACATTAACGAGCAGCACCTGCCATGCGACTGGACGTTGATATAATGCCCTTCCCAAACGCCGCACTTTCGATTCGGGCATAAGACCAGCATGGCCGCTTTATGCTGGGCTTATCAGAGCGGGATTTCCTTCAGCTGGAGAACACCTGTCCCCATTTTCACTTAAATACATACATACGGCATCGATGATTAGTGGCTTTGGAGTTGAATTGGACCAAATGTGATTGGTCCTTTTGCAGGATGGAGAAGCATGTCTGCTTAGTGAGCTACTGTTCTGTACAGCCAAATCCGTGTTATTTTACACAGCTCAGCTTAGAAAGTGTCAACGCAACCGTGCTTGTCCGCTCCGGTACTTTTCACTTGATGTTGTGACATGGTGGTGACCTTAATTCGCCGCTACTGTGCAGTTCGGATAAATTACCACCTAGGTTAACACCCACGATGCATTGCGGTAATTTGACGTGTCCCGTCATTCAGTATTCTCCCAGTCATGGCGCTACTACTCCCAGGACGGCCACATGAGGCGTTCCCAGCTTGATTATCATATAATTCAGTCCCGTTCTTCTTCTTCTATCGCATAATTCAGTCCTTCTTTGGGCTTGATTACCTCCAAAACACGCGGACAACAGACGATGACACTGAGTAATCTCAGCAACTTCCGCGGCAAGGGAGATCTAAAGTCATAGAATCACGACATCGGAAAATGATGAATAGTCGCAAGTGACGTCATCCTTACACTCCGTCCTAAACATGAGCACGTTGACGACATTCACGCCCGCATGAATAGCGTGCGGGCATGAGCTCGGGGTGCAGACGCGGTACAATCGGACACGGAACTTTCACCTTTCCGTTGTAAGCGGAGCGGTGAATGCAGTGAGCACGCCGGCAGCGGCGCTGCCTTCGCTTCTCGGCGTGCAGGTGACGGCGTCCCGCTGCGTCAGCAGGAGCCACCTTACTAAGTCGTCAGTGGTGTCGGCGCCGTCGGCCGGAGCCACCTTATTACATCGTCAGTGGTGTCGGCGCCGTCGGCCGGAGCCACCTTACTAAGTCGTCAGTGGTGTCGGCGCCGTCGGCCGGAGCCACCTTACTAAGTCGTCAGTGGTGTCGGCGCCGTCAGCTGGTGCCAACTTATTAAATCGTCAGTGGTATCGGCACCGTCAGCTGGTGCCAACTTATTAAATCGTCAGTGATGTCGGCGCCGTCAATGGCAATTTGGGCTTTAGGGCGATTCGACCAGGATTGATCATTCGCCCGTCAATGGCAAGTCAGCCGGAGCCACCTTATTGAATCGTCAGCGGTATCGGCGCCATGGGCCAGAGCCACCTTATTGAATCGTCAGCGGTATCGGCGCCGTCAGCCGGAGCCACCTTATTAAATCGTCAGCGGTATCGGCGCCATGGGCCGGAGCCACCTTATTGAATCGTCAGTGGTATCGGCGCCATGGGCCAGAGCCACCTTATTGAATCGTCAGCGGTATCGGCGCCATGGGCCGGAGCCACCTTATTAAATCGTCAGCGGTATCGGCGCCGTCAATGGCGTCGCTTCCACGGGGCGGCCGGCCGACGCTGGAGCTCCATTCGGCGGCCGGTTACGTTCGGGCGCGGTCCCGCTGCGACAAGTGGCGCACAAAATACCTCCGTTTTGCTACGGTTTTGTGGAGACGGGCGTCTCGCCGCGGGGAGCGCATCCTTTGACAGGTGCCTGAAAGGATGCTGGAATTCGCCGGCCGCTCCTTGGCCGTGGTCGGACGTGATAAGGGTTAAACCTGTCCGGTCGCCGTCGAACCATCCGCCCGTGGTCGGCTCTTGAGAGGAAACCATCCTCCCGTCCGCCAAGTCGGATGCTGAAGACACGTTTATTTTGGTGACGTTGGGCAGATGAACCTCACCGTTGGCTTCACCAGTTAACCGTCATGTGGACGCCCTCCCAGGGGACACCAAGTCACACCACGCCTCAAAGAAGCTGTCCGGTGGGTTTTGATACGATGTAACCCCGGCTGTAGCATAGACACTTTCCAATAACAACAGGCAACTGCGACCCAAGCTGGCATATGCCGGCGCGAGTAGGTCTGCTGGGCACCTCTGATGTCACCAGAGCTGTCCACCAGTTCCTCTGACCTTCGACCGTGGGACATGTCTTTGCTCCGTTCCCTCCCGGCACACACGCCATGTGTGGATTTTGCCGAGAGTACGACTGGCATTCACAAAGCTCGATATGTGAAGGCCGCAGAGTGCGCGCCCTCTGTGGTAGTGCTGTTGTTCTGATGTCCATAGATCCGAATAGAACTCATCAGTTCGATAATGCCAGCCAAACACCTCAGGCCCGTATTCGATGCGTCAGAAATTCCTTTCAGGACTGATAGGAGCGTGGGACAATTTTCTCTAATGCGTCTTGTATGAATGCATCACATTGCATTGAATGCCACTGTACAGCATTGGCGTGATTTCACATTCCCCATGCGTGAACTGTTGCTAAGCTGTCGTCCTGACCTAAATAAGAACAATAGCCCCAGGCTCATGCCAGGAAATCGTACCTTCGAAGCAAAAGCATTCCAAAATCAACCGTGTACTTGGTCCGGTGGGTTCCTGGGATTAGTGTTTCCGTTGGTCTTTACCTAACTAAGCTACATCATGCCCTCACCATTAATGTATTTGCACCATTGGCCTAGACAATGTGCTACCTTTGCGTTACGTGTGCCAGTGTGTGCGATGGTTCTGTTCAGCGTAACATAACCATGCTATTTCCACAGCAAATTTGTCAGCTGGTCGCGAGCACTCGGTGCATACTGTGAAACGTGGTCAATAGAACTGCAAGTGTTCCATAGAGCAAGTGTCAGTTCCCGAACATGACTATCAACAGTACAATAGAGTAATGCATACGTATACATGCCTCTATGCATATATTATATAAATATACAATTGGACACAGAAGAGCACTCGGAAGACAAAAATGAAGGGATTCAATGAAGTAAACAGAAGTGGCAAGACGACGGTAAGGATCACATTGTGGTCAGAAGAGCATGCGAAAAGCATTGGGATGAATAAACCTACACGGTAACATACATCGGTGAACATCCTCAGCCGTGACCGGTGAAGAGTCGAGAGCTTCAGCCATGAAGGCAGGGAGCAACGCAGCCTGCTAAGAGGTCTTCTTTGGCCATAGACCACAAAGAAGGTCCACTGAGGAGATAACTACAAGGGCGCATAACTAGGCAAGAACACAGTTCCCCGAAACTGCATGTCTGGGAGCCGGCATTAAAAAAAGAGGACATTCAGGCGAACGGGAAGGAGACTCTAGCATCCGACGGACCCTGGACTCTGTGTGTGCTCCTGCTCCTGTGTGACTCTGCTCCTGAGCGATTAGACTGGACATTAGTCCGTAGCCACACTTGGGCTAGTGAAAAGTTCTTATAGTCACGGTTGGCCAGCGAGAGCGTGCGGTCTCACGCCGCATTTTGACGCGATAACTCTATATACCGTTGCATAAAGCGTTGGTTTCAAAGGAGCGTGACCGACTATAGTAAAGCAGACACACATGTTGGAAACTATGGCTTTACCTGTGGCTAATGGTTTGAGCTTCTACCGGTGATCGAGACGGCACTTGCCTTCACGGCTGAAGTTCTCGACTCTTCACCGGTCACGGCCGATGATGTTCACCGATGTTTGTTACCGTGTAGAATCATTTATCAGCGACGGTGCAGTCACGGAATGCGAAAACGTCATGGTGGACTAACATCAGATAATTCGCCTTGCTTCACTGCTACCGCGCGCCTTTGTTGATGCATGACTTCACGTGTCAATGCAACACAGAAATGCACCTATCCGTTTATCCGTAGCATGATGTGTTTGATGGTGCGATGAAGGATGGCATACACAGATGACAGAGTATGGATCAGTCCAGCATACTAAAAAGTATGAGCGTCGTCAGAGGGGGACGGGGTTCCCCAAACGTCACGAAACTTAACATTGCGCCTATGAGCGTTGCATAGAAATAATGAATCACAGAACGAGCAGGTGCCTCCTATCCAAAGTCCGTGGCTCGGCTGATGCGGTCAAAATGCCACTAGCATGACATCATCTACCAGCATGTTCGTAGATGGCATTTGCATGTAGCACTAGTCTCAGAAGAATGGAGGGGCCACCAGGGCTCTGAGCGCACGTGACGCGACCATAGGCCTCACCAGAAGAGAGGAGAGTCAGAGGCGTGATTAGAGATGGGGACGGCCGACCAGACAAGTAGGGCTCTCGGATGTCGACGATGAGACAGGTCACCATTGGGGGAGGCCATAACAGACATACACACAGGTGACCGAGGCGATGGACAGCCAGCAGCGGGAAGTGCCGGTGTAACGACAGAGGCAGGGTGGGGGGGGGGCGCTTCCACCCTCACCCCTGTCTCTGATTTGATCTTTTGTTCTCTCTCTCTTTTCTTGCCCCATTTCCTGCCCTTGCCGTGTTCGCCTGTCGTCACTCACCTGATGTTAGGTGTGGCTGCACCTTGGCATGTAGAGAGTTTATGCAGTAGCTTTATCAGCTAAATTTTGCGGTATGCAGGTGGATTTGGGAAATAAAAACGCCGGTGGTCAAACTCGGTTCCCAAATCAAATAGCATTGCAAAATGATCAACTGAAGAGCTAAGCCGCCCGCTCGACCTGATGATGCCTAAGCCATACTTCAACATATGGTAAAATAGCGTGCTAAATTTCGAAGTTCACTCTACCGAAGTCTCTTTCCTCTCTGGACTGTATGTGCGAACGTATTCGTGTGCGGATATTTCTTCACGAGGTGTTCTTTCTTGTTGTCTTCTACTTCGAACATCATTTGCGCACAATAATCGCCATTACTGCTGTCTATCTTGTGCACTCATGTCATGTTGTAAAAACAGCCGACCTTACCCAAGAGATGGAATAGTTGATTTTTAATTGATTGAATTGAGTCGATTTAAACGGATTTAAATTAATTAAATTGAATCGATTGAATTGAATTGATGTTGACATATTTTCCTTGAAACGTACCACTTCACAAAATGAGACTAGGCTACTTTCCCTACTCAAGTATATATCAGATGGGTGTCACCGGTACCCCCCACACAACCCACCACACAACCCACCACACAACCCACCACCGGTGCTTGTCAACACGACCGTGAATAGTCAAGACCGTGAATAGTCAAGCATAGACCGTGAATGGTCAAGCATTTAGGGTGTCCTGGCTATCATTGGAGGGGTTTGGCGACGGGCCACGAGGGTTGGGCAGAAGGTTCACTGTTTTGCCGACTGACCGGCGACCAACACTTCTGTTGGCTGACTGGCGGTCCTAACATGTCGGGAACTTCTGTTTGGCTGTCTTCCTTGCCGAGGTCAGGCTACAGCGGGTCATCCCCGTCGGGAGCGGGCCATCCCTCCATCCCTGTCGGTAGCGGGCCATCCCTCCATCCCGGTCGGTAGCGGGCCATCCAACCATCCCTGTCGGTAGCGGGCCATCCCACCAACCCTATCGGTAGCGGGCCATCCCACAAACCCTGTCGGTAGCGGGCCATCCTACCATCCCTGTCGGTAGGGGGCCACCCCTCTATCCCTGTCGGTAGTGGGCCATCCCTCCATCCCTGTCGGTGGCGGGCCATCCCACCAACCCTGTCGGTAGCGGGCCATCCCACCAACCCTGTCGGTAGCGGGCCATCCCACCAACCCTGTCGGTAGTGGGCCACCCCTCCATCCCTGTCGGTAGTGGGCCACCCCTTTATCCCTGTCGGTAGCGGGCCATCCCTCCATCCCTGTCGGTAGCGGGTCATCCCTCCATCCCTGTCGGTAGCGGGCCATCCCACCAACGCTGTCGGTAGCGGGCCTTCCCACCAACCCTGTCGGTAGCGGGCCATCCCACCAACCCTGTCGGTAGTGGGCCACCCCTCCATCCCTGTCGGTAGTGGGCCACCCCTCTATCCCTGTCGGTAGCGGGCCATCCCTCCATCCCTGTCGGTAGCGGGCCATCCCACCAACGCTGTCGGTAGCGGGCATTCCCACCAACCCTGTCGGTAGCGGGCCATCCCACCAACCCTGTCGGTAGTGGGCCACCCCTTTATCCCTGTCGGTAGCGGGCCATCCCTCCATCCCTGTCGGTAGCGGGTCATCCCACCAACCCTGTCGGTAGCGGGCCATCCCACCAACGCTGTCGGTAGCGGGCCATCACACCAACCCTGTCGGTAGTGGGCCATCCCTCCATCCCTGTCGGTAGCGGGCCATCCCACCAACCCTGTCGGTAGCGGGCCATCCCACCAACGCTGTCGGTAGCGGGCCATCACACCAACCCTGTCGGTAGTGGGCCATCCCTCCATCCCTGTCGGTAGTGGGCCACCCCACCAACCCTGTCGGTAGCGGGATATCCAACCATCCCTGTCGGTAGCGGGCCATCCCACCAACCCTGTCGGTAGCGGGCTAGCCAAAGATCCCTGTCGGTAGCAGGCCATCCCACCAACCCTGTCGGTAGCGGGCCATCCCACCAACTCTGTCGGTAGCGGGCCATCCCACCATCCTTCCTTGTCGTCAGCGGGCCATCCCACCATCCCTGTCGGGAGTGGGCCATCCCACCATCCTTGTCTGTAGCGGGCCATCTCACCAACCCTGTCGGTAGCGGGTTATCACTCGATCCCTATCGGAGCGGGCTACAGCAGGACACCTCTCCATCCCCATCAAGAGTGGGCTATATCAGGCCACCCCTCCATCCCCATGGAGAGAAGCCTTCAGTGGTCCATCCCTCCATCCCTGTCGGTAGCGGGCCATCCCACCAACCCTGTCGGTAGCGGGCCATCCCACCAACGCTGTCGGTAGCGGGCCATCACACCAACCCTGTCGGTAGTGGGCCATCCCTCCATCCCTGTCGGTAGTGGGCCACCCCACCAACCCTGTCGGTAGCGGGATATCCAACCATCCCTGTCGGTAGCGGGCCATCCCACCAACCCTGTCGGTAGCGGGCTAGCCAAAGATCCCTGTCGGTAGCAGGCCATCCCACCAACCCTGTCGGTAGCGGGCCATCCCACCAACTCTGTCGGTAGCGGGCCATCCCACCATCCTTCCTTGTCGTCAGCGGGCCATCCCACCATCCCTGTCGGGAGTGGGCCATCCCACCATCCTTGTCTGTAGCGGGCCATCTCACCAACCCTGTCGGTAGCGGGTTATCACTCGATCCCTATCGGAGCGGGCTACAGCAGGACACCTCTCCATCCCCATCAAGAGTGGGCTATATCAGGCCACCCCTCCATCCCCATGGAGAGAAGCCTTCAGTGGTCCATCCCTCCATCCCTGTCGGGAGCAGGCTATCCCTTCCATCCCTACCAAGGCTAGGCTTCGGCAGGCGATCCCTGTCAGAGCTGGGCACAGAGGAGCCGCAGTTCCCACGAGTGGCACGACCCTCTAAATGGGGGTTCGTTGTGGGTGCAGTGATGGATGGTGATAATCAGCTTCCAGATCGATGGTTTAATAATGCATGAAGCATGAAGAGCTTCAGGTCTGCACGCAGCCCCAGCCAAGAGATGGCATGTTGTTGAACTCTCAGCAGATTTTCCGTGACACAGCTATTCGGATGCCAGTTGATGAATTGTTTTGCTGGCGGCGTTCCTTTTTTGCAGGCTGAGCGCGTGAACAGAAGATTTTGTGCGGTCATGCCTCACCACACCGCTCAAATGCACGCATAGCGGTGCAAAACGAAGCAAACAGTACAAGGGTACTGGTACCGGCCGGTGACCGCAGGTACTGGCTGCGGTCACCGGGCAGTACCAACGGCCACCGGCCAGTACCTGTGGCCACCGGGCAGTACCGGCATATCGGCAGCGGCCACCGGCCAGTACCTACGTGCCGGCCGGTTTTTGTGCGCTGTTGCCGAGTGTGGGAACGACTGTCGACGTCGGCGGCACCGAGGCGGCGATACGTCTTCCCGCCCACACGTTACGCCCGCTGCAGGAACCGTCGGCGCGATACAATCCCGAGCACTGGTGACGTCACGAGCAGCTCACTGCTCTCTCACACACGACGGTGTGGCTGGTGTGCTTGTCTGCGATACGGCGCCCGCTGCACTGGCGAGGGCGCTGGTCTCGCGGGTGTGGCGGCTGGGAGGCGACACCGCAGTGGTATTCGGAAGGGCGCTGGTCGCGGGTGTGGTGGCTGGGAGGCGAGATGCCACAGTCGCACTCACCATGGAGGCGTGGTGGCGGTAATGCAGATAGTAGGGTACCCTAAGGCAGGAGCATACCGGGGTAGAGGACAGGGCAAAGAGGAGAACACGATGAGGCAGACGCCTTGGAAAAGCAGAGGGCAGATGAAGGGCAGGGGAGGCTAGGCAAGGCAAAGAGCAGAAAAGGACAGTCGGCGCGTCGACACCAAAGGAGCGACAGAGCAGAAGGTAGAGCACGATAGGACAGGCGAAGGCAGATAACAGCAAAAGGCAGAGGAAACTGCAAGCCAAGGGAACGGCTGTGCTGGGGGAGGGAGGGGAAGGAACGCCGAATATACTGTAGCTATCTATGATAATGATAAGAAACAATAATTAATTTATGCTGATTTCGGACTTCTCGTGCAGTGAAAGTCAGATATCATCGTATTTCAACTGGACAGTTCAAATCTCCATGGCCGTGTAGATAGCGAGACTGTGTCGTTTTGTCCCAATGCACTAAAGCCGCTTGCTGGTGTTGGTTGTGTTGTACTCCGGCCATGCAAAAATGGAGGTGCTAGGAAAGGTGCAATCAAGCGACCGCAGGGCACAAGTTGCCCACACTTGCCGAAATAAAAATGCTCGCACTAATGTGGCATGACGCTATGAGCTGCTACCATGCACACGCGTGGGCGCGGCTAGGTGTCGCATCACTCCGTTTATTCGGAAAGCCAGTACACACGTGCGAAACGGCTCGCTGCACTTCTTGTTTCTGAGTGATTGTTCACCGGTCACTTCTGAGTGGCACACGTAAATGCATGAAAAATAAATGCAGAATGACAAATATACGGAACATTTCGGAATATGAACTGCGTGCCAAGTGACGAGTGCGAAGAACTCAAACAACAGCGCAGTTGCAGCCAGATACTTAGCGCTTGGCTTTACCCATAAAATCACTACAAGCAGTGGCGACCGCTTGCCGCCGCTTCCTCACCAAGCGGTCTAGGCGCCCTATGACCAACAACGTCGATGCGCCCTCAAGCCCAAATAACTAACCGACTAACTACCAAGCTCCATCAGCCAAGAAGGCCGCACAATCGGAGGCCACCGTCGGCGCCCTCCCACCTGCACGAGAAATCACTGCGTGACCGACGGCGAATCAGACGGGCATGGTTCGCACACTAACGACCGGGTCACACCCGCGGTCGTGCCGTGGGGTTCGTTATCTGGCGCGGCGGCAAAAAGCCGGTCATGCGCCGGCCGGCGACCCCGGCCGGCAGGCCGACCGCGCACCCTGCGCTGGGAACGCAGATGAGCCGCCGCTAATTAATGATAATTGAAGCCAAATCTCGGCCGCGATTAGAAGCCGCTGCCGTAAAAAGAGGTGCTGCTTCCGGCGGCAGCTCGCGGCGGCAGCTGTCCGGACCGGTGGACAGGTCGCCATAAGTGGCGCGCCGCCGCGCCGGCATTGTCGCGCCGACGGCCGGCGGCGGGCCGCCGGCGCCTCTCCACGTGTGTCCACCCAGCCGGTGACCCCTGGGGCTGACGCGCGGCCGGCGGGCCGTCAGTGCGCCCCGAGACGACCGCTCCGCTCCGTCCGGCAGCACCGCGCTGGAATGTGTCCGAATTGGCGGCTCGCCAATTAGCCGTAGATATAAACACCGCCCTCAAGTGTAAATACCCGGGGTGGCCGTGTCAAGGAGTCGCAACTTACGCCGGCGGCTACTTTAGCTCTTCTTGTGCTCATTTCGGCAATTTCGAGTCTTTCAAGAAGCTTCACTGATGTAGAGCAATCGAGCAGACGGGTTCATTTACTTAATCAGTGGCTTACGCAGTTGGTCTTGTTTATTCACTCAGTAAAATTACTCGGACAATCAGATTCGCAATCCAGCTCGATATCAAAACAAATTTGGGAATAGAGGTAGTACTTCACAGGCGACCATCTTGGCCACTCCGGACTAGTTGGCACAGCCAAAGGTAATCTCAAATAATGGTGACGGCCGGTACCCCTGGGGCCTGGGCCAGTGTCTGATCGTATTAGATATTACCGTACTGACAAGAGAAAGCCTCCCATTCAGGACAGACACTTCTCGACGAATTTCCAGTTAAGCGTCTTTCCCCAAATGCGTTTATCGGATCGTGGCAGATTTAATCTGCGGCCCGCCCTGGATATATGAGACAACCCCTTCTGGACCGGAGTCGAGAGCAGTGCCCACGGCTAGGGCCGACCTCCACTAACGCTAATTGACATATCGTGTAGAGTTGACGGCTGGCGACATCTATCCTCGGGGCCAGTGATATATTGACCTGCAGCCCAGCTCGGGTGGCGCCGCAGGCCTCCTCAGACTACAGCCCAGCTCGGGTGGCGCCGCCGGCCTCCTCAAACTACAGCCCAGCTCGGGTGGCGTCGTCAGCCTCCTCAGACTACAGTCCGGCTCGGGTGGCGGCGCCGGCCTCCTCAAACTACAGTCCGGCTCGGGTGGCGGCGCCGGCCTCCTCAAACTACAGCCCAGCTTGGGTGGCGCCGCCGGCCTCCTCGAACTACAGCCCAGCTCGGGTGGCGCCGCCGGCCTCCTCAAACTACAGTCCGGCTCGGGTGGCGGCGCCGGCCTCCTCAAACTACAGCCCAGCTCGGGTGGCGTCGTCAGCCTCCTCAGACTACAGTCCGGTGCTGGTGGCGGCGCCCTCCTCGCTACAGCCCAGCTCGGGTGGCGCCGCCGGCCTCCTCAGACTACAGCCCAGCTCGGGTGGCGTCGTCAGCCTCCTCAGACTACAGCCCAGCTCGGGTGGCGTCGTCAGCCTCCTCAGACTACAGCCCAGCTCGGGTGGCGTCGTCAGCCTCCTCAAACTACAGCCCAGCTCGGGTGGCGCCGCCGGCCTCCTCAGACTACAGCCCAGCTCGGGTGGCGTCGTCAGCCTCCTCAGACTACAGCCCAGCTCGGGTGGCGTCGTCAGCCTCCTCAGACTACAGTCCGGCTCGGGTGGCGCCGCCGACCTCCTCAAACTGCAGCCCAGCTCGGGTGGCGCACTCGGCCAGTCTCCTGATACTGCTGTCTCGAGGTCGCTACCGATCACCTCAGACTGCAGTCTGATACCGATCTCCTCAGCCCAGTTGAGACGTTCACGAGCTGTTGACCACGTGGTGGGAAGAGGTTCCGGACCATGCAATGCCCTGCACAAGCTCAGTTTTGCTTAAAACAACAATTGTGTGCTACTTTAGCAGCCAGCAGCATTATCAGTAAACAGAAGCATTGCTTGCAGCAAAAAAAGCTCTTTCGCTTTATATTAATACGTCCAATCCTTCGGTGAAAATTTGGCACAAGTGCAAATGCGCCACCCAACCTGAACCCAGCGTCTTTGCCACACCCGATCCGATTCGATCGGGAAATCCAACTCCTTGCTATGTTCCGCAGCAATGATGAAGACCTCCCGAGAATGCAGATTGGAGGGGGGGGGGGGGCAAACATGCCCAAGGCTCTGGCTGCCTTCAGTTGTGCTGTTCTTCATATAAATCACTAGTTTCGTCCAATTTAACCTGAGTAAGTCCCAACGACATTCTGGCAACCGTAGTACAGCTGTTCAGGAGTGCTGATGCATTCCATGTATTTTAATTTCAGCACAAGGTGGATTCGGTCTATCCGGCACAGATCTGGGCCCATGAATCTTGTCTCTCAATGTGGCACACCAGTGCAGCGGTAATCAGTTAGGGGCGCCATCGGTGGCTCCATGAGTGTCACACCAGTGCCGGTCTGTTAGGGGCGCCATTACTAGCTCCATGAGTGTCACACCCGTGCTGGTCTGTTAGGGGCGCCATTGCTAGCTCCATGAGTGTCACACCTGTGCTGGTCTGTTAGGGGCGCCATTACTAGCCCCATGAGTGTCACACCAGTGCCGGTCTGTTAGAGGCGCCATCACTAGCTCCATGAGTGACACACCAGTGCTGGTCTGTTAGAGGCACCATCACTAGCTCCATGAGTGTCACACCAATGCTGGTCTGTTAGAGGCGCCATCACTAGCTCCATGAGTGACACACCAGTGCTGGTCTGTTAGAGGCACCATCACTAGCTCCATGAGTGTCACACCCGTGCCGGTCTGTTAGAGGCGCCATCACTAGCTCCATGAGTGACACACCAGTGCTGGTCTGTTAGAGGCACCATCACTAGCTCCATGAGTGGCACACCAGTGCTGGTCTGTTCAGGGGGGCGCCATTACTAGCTCCATGGTTAGTGTTAGGGGCGCCGTCGTGACTCAATTTAGTGGCACACCCGTGCTGGTCTGTTAGGGGCGCCATTACTAGCTCCATGAGTGGCACATCAGTGCCGGTCTGTTAGAGGCGCCATCACTAGCTCCATGAGTGGCACACCAGTGCCGGTCTGTTAGGGGCGCCATCACTAGCTCCATGAGTGTCACACCAGTGCTGGTCTGTTAGGGGCGCCATCACTAGCTCCATGAGTGTCACACCCGTGCTGGTCTGTTAGAGGCACCATCACTAGCTCCATGAGTGACACACCAGTGCTGGTCTGTTAGAGGCACCATCACTAGCTCCATGAGTGACACACCAGTGCTGGTCTGTTAGAGGCACCATCACTAGCTCCATGAGTGGCACACCAGTGCCGGTATATTCGGCGCGCCGTCGGCGGCTCCTTGAGTGGCTCCATGTGTATTGACCCACCAGTGCCGGTCAGTTAGGGGCGCCGTCGGTGACTCAATGTGTAGTGGCACACCAGTGCCGGTCTGTTAGGGGCGCCATTACTAGCTCCATGAGTGGCACATCCGTGCTGGTCTGTTACAGGCGCCATCACTAGCTCCATGAGTGTCACACCCGTGCTGGTCTGTTAGAGGCACCATCACTAGCTCCATGAGTGACACACCAGTGCTGGTCTGTTAGAGGCACCATCACTAGCTCCATGAGTGGCACACCAGTGCCGGTATATTCGGGGCGCCGTCGGTGGCTCCATGTGTAGTGGTACACCAGTGCCGGCCAGTCCAGTGGCGTCCACGAGCGCCGGCCGGTCGGTGCGCTCCGTCGCCGCCTCCGCTGGCCACGCCGTTACAGCCGGCCATTATGCCGCGCGATTCTGGGATCTGGCGCGGCGCTGAATGGACGGCACGGGCCGGGGCCGGGGCCGGGGCCGGGGCCGGGGCCGGGGCCGGGGCCGTCCATCAGGCGCGGCCGTGCCACAGGGGGGTTGGCGGCGCGCTCGGCGACCGATGCCGTCCCCTGCGAAGGGTGACGCGACACCGGCCGACAGGCGGGCCCGCTCGTCCGTTGGTGGCTACAGCCGCCAGGCATAACCGCTGCCTCCACAGGTGCCCGACAAATGGTGGCCGCGTTTGAATGGCGGGCAAGTGCATCGTGACGTCATAGTTGGATGGTGGCGCGCCCGGGAGGGACGGGGGGGGGATAGGGGGAGGCAGACATCGTGACGTCGTAGTTGGATAGTGGCGCGCCCGGGAGGGACGGGGGGAGATCGGGGGAGGCAGACATCGTGACGTCGTATTTGGATAGTGGCGCGCCCGGGAGGGACGAGGGGGGATACGGGGAGGCAGACATCGTGACGTCGTATTTGGATAGTGGCGCGCCCGGGAGGGACGGGGGGATAGGGGGAGGCAGACATCGTGACGTCGTAGTTGGATAGTGGCGCGCCCGGGGGGGACGGGGGGGAGGCAGACATCGTGACGTCGTAGTTGGATAGTGGCGCGTCAGGGAGGGACGGGGGGGGGTAGGGGGAGGTAGACATCGTGACGTCGTAGTTGGATAGTGGCGCGCCAGGGAGGGACGGGGGGGGGGGGAGGCAGACATCGTGACGTCGTAGTTGGATAGTGGCGCGCCAGGGAGGGACGGGGGGATAGGGGGAGGCAGACATCGTGACGTCGTAGTTGGATAGTGGCGCGCCCGGGAGGGACGGGGGGGCAGACATCGTGACGTCGTAGTTGGATAGTGGCGCGCCAGGGAGGGACGGGGGAGGCAGGCGACACGGCCACACGTACATACCAAAAGCTATGAAAATAAACGGTTTGTTAAATTCGCGTGCTTTGGCTCGCACGTTTACAATTACGCCTTTGGCACTTGTCCACCTCATGTCACAATTGACAGACGCTCTAGGGACGGACTGTCCACCACATGTCACAATTGGCAGCCGCTCTGGGGACGGGCAGTAGTCCACCACATGGCACAATTGGCAGCTGCTCTAGGGACGGGCAGTGTTCCACCCCATGTCACAATTGACAGTCGCCCTGGGGATAGACGCTCACCCTGGTCCGTCCTCTGTCATCGTGTACAGTAGCAGAATGTTTTTGCCCAGCGCAAAGACGCCTGTCTCGGAGATGTAGACAGGCAAAAAGCCACTCAATGCAGATGAAAGTGGAACACCTTAAAAGTCCGGTATTCTGCACAAAGAAGGGGCATCAATTCAATCCTTGGGCGTTGTTTTTTGTGCATCCACTTCTCAGTTGATCGCCGGTAGAGCGTTACCCGTGACATCCACTCCTTTCTCAGACGCCGATCCAAGGATCCCCATTCCGGAGTGCATTTAACACACGGCCGCTCCGATCTGTGAGGAAATGGTCCGGACTGGCTTTCCGCGGGATGAAGTTCGGACTGGTCTGCTGAGGATGCTGGGAGGGCACTCTGCGGCATGGGGATTATTCCGCGATTAATTTGAGTTATCGAAGAATGCAATAGGACAATATGAGAATAATGCAAGGGAATAAAAAGGGAAGAGAGTACAATATGAGCGTTATCCAGCTTACTTCTCTATCTGGGTGTATTGCAAGTGTTGAAGCAGAGATGGGAAGGGAAGACAGAAAGGGGCAGAAAGAGAGAGAGAGAGAGAGAGAGAGAGAGAGAGAGAGAGAGAGAGAGAGAGAGAGAGAGAGAGAGAGAGAGAGAGAGAGAGAGAGAGAGAGAGAGAGACCGAGAGACCGAGAGACCGAGAGACCGAGAGACCGAGAGACCGAGAGACCGAGAGACCGAGAGACCGAGAGACCGAGAGACCGAGAGACCGAGATACCGAGATACCGAGAGACCGAGAAACAGAGAGACCGAGAGATCGAGAGACCGAGAGACCGAGAGACCGAGAGACCGAGAGACCGAGAGACCGAGAGACCGAGAGACCGAGAGACAGAGAGACAGAGAGACAGAGAGACAGAGAGACAGAGAGACAGAGAGACAGAGAGACAGAGAGACAGAGAGACAGAGAGACGTCACGCCTTTCGAACGCCATTTAAAGCACGAACTTGGACCCCTTACGTAACATTTGCATCGTAATGGCTACGATCGAAATGACTGTCAACCCGGCAGTAATGGCCAGTTGACAACTGGCCGGGCAAGTCGGGGGCACAGGCACCAGGTGGCCGTGCTTGACTATGTGGGCACATTAGGCTCTCGGTGGATATTGTGTCAGAACTGGCATCTACTGATCGAGAGGTGGGCTCAGGGTTGATGCAGCAAGCTTGCGCCTGGCATGGACTGTGATTATGTAAAGCTTCCTTGCAACGATTCTGGTCTTTAAGAATATGTTTATACTAAAAGCGTGGGTAATAAACAAGAGGACCCATGCTGATTGGAAACAAAACGCCCAGCAGAGCTGATCTTACTGAATATGCATCAATATATGTGCAATCAGCATGAAGCATAACCATCATCATCACCGTCATAATAATAACAATAATAATAATAATAACAGTAATAATAACCATAATAATAATGTTACTAATAATAACCATAATAATAATGGAACTAATAATGTTAATAATGGTACTAATACTAATAACAATAATAATAGCAACAACAACAATAATAAGAATAATAATACTACTAATAATAATCATCATAATAATAATAATAATGATAATAATCATCACCATCATCATCACCATCACCATCACCATCACCATCATCATCATCACCATCACCATCATCACCATCATCAGCATCAGCATCAGCGTCAGCGTCAGCGTCAGCGTCAGCGTCGGCGTCGGCGTCGGCGTCGGCGTCGGCGTCGGCGTCGGCGTCGGGGTCCGCGTCGGCGTCGGCGTCGGCATCGGCATCGACATTGACATCGACATCGACATCGACATCGACATCGACATCGACATCGACATCGACATCGACATCGACATCGACATCGACATCGGCATCGGCATCGGCATCGGCATCGGCATCGGCATCGGCATCGTCACGAGCATCATCACGAGCATCATCATCATCATCATCGTCATCACCATCAGTGGCACGACATCAGTGGCAACTTAGTGGTCCGGCCCTGTTGATGCTACGTAAATCGTGCTATGCACTAATTAAGCAATGGCTTCGGCATCAGCATTGCCACCGCTCCATCATTAGCCTAACACTGAAGTTGAAGGTCATACCCAGCACTTGGCACCCCTCTTGAAAACATGCACCGAAACACTTTAATCTGCCAATCTGGACGGCGGTATGTGCCTGCTGGACGGACCCTCGTTTATTCCTGCCGCAGGCATATTGCAATTCCACTTACCCGCGCAGAGTGATTGCGGTAGAGCCGGAGGTCCACATCATCACGGTGCACACGATTCGAACGCGCAATCGCTCATAGTATCTGGACAAAGAAGGACCAGATTCTTTGTCAGACAGAATTGAGCGTCGCCACGGACTTTGAATAGAAAGCACGGTCTCGTCTAACAAGATTTGATTGGTGGGCCGCTACCATTGACTGAAATCGGCGGCAAATCGCAGCCTTTCGAGCTCCCGGTCCCGAGTAGTGCTTAAGCAATGAGAGCAGAAGCGCAGCCGGGGGGGGGGGGGACGGCCCCTTGACACAAAAATACACCAGATGAAGGCAAAATTTGGGGGATTTGCACTACAAGAAACGGGAAATTTTCGGCGCGCGCGAGTCATGAGTGGCGGACCATGCTTCCTCTCCCAGTTAGCATGTTGGATGAGGCCTGAACGAGAGGGTCGCTAAGTCGATTATATCACGTAACGCCAAAGCGTAACGTCAAGCTTCACGATGTTTGTGGGACGAGTCACTTACGATGGCAACGCCCATGCGTAATTATGCGCCCAGTGAGTAGGTTATCCACTCCCAAGCTGCACCAGACGAACGTCGATTTAAACCATGCGAAGTACTGTTGTTGGCATTGCAATCTTCTGATACACTCCTTGCTGATGAATCATTAACAGCGTCTTCCAAACCACCGCGGGGCGAGATTGGCGCAGTGCGGACGTTGATTGGCTGGCGCTCGGCGGCCGCCGCGTCTGATTGGCTGCCGCCTCTGACCGACAGCCGCTCCGCATTAGGCTGCTGCCCGCGTATCCCAGCTGGCAGTAGCGCGTCGAGCGCCGCGGAACGTCGCCGGTTTAGCGCAGCTGTGGTCTGAGCGCGTGCCTCGTGGCGGCTGCTGCGCGACAGGCACTGGTGGCCGAGCTGCCATGACCAAGACGCCGTCCTGCCAGGAGACGGCGCCGGTCGAGCTGTGGCGGTCGGCGCCGGCGGTGCTGCAGCGGGCCCGCCGCCGCCACCTGGAGCCGGTCGGCGGCTCGCGCGCCCGTCGGTGCCTCTTCGCCGGCGTGGACGCCGACGAGACGCGGCGGTTTGTGAAGCGCGAGCTGGCGGCCGTGCGCGCCGCCGACCGGCGCCGCTACAACTTTGACTTTGAGAACATGGTGCCGCTGGCGGGCCGGTTCGAGTGGCGGCGGCAGGACGGCCAGCCGACGCCGCGAGACGACCGCTGCGACTCGGCGAGGCGGCTCGACTTTGACCGGTGCCGACCGGGACCGATGCGGCCAATTGTCTCCGCACGGGAGCTGGTAGGCGACGTGACCCGGGACCAGCACTGTCACTCTCCACTGAGGGGCTCTCATCCCGACGTCGCACTCGACGGCCGGCCCGGCTCGAATGACTCTGCAGCCAGGCAATCGGCCTGCCCGGTAGAAGCACTCAGTAAAGTCGTATCTTCAAGTTCAGAAATCGAAGAATCAAAACGAAAAATGCCTCGCTCCAAGATGAATTTGAAACGATCACATCAACCATCAATTACAGGTAAATATATATCAATTATTGTCAAAAATGATGGAAATCTAGGGCGCTCTCACAATCTCTGAAGTACTAGCAGTTCCGTTTGGAAACGAAATGCCTTCTATTACTGCGACGTCATTATATGGATACGGATTTGGGATTTTGTGCAAAACACTAATAAAATGTAATTATCGAAATATTGTACTAGAAGGAAATGCGATTCACCATAGCAGGGACAACATTGTCGCCAACAGCACTAATTGTCAACACAACGCAAACAACGCCAATTGTCGACAACATTGTCAACAACAGTCGCCCGCAACATTATGTTTTGTTTTTACATCTAACATTATGTTAATGAGCGTTGCCTGGACAGACTCGCCACAGGCATCCTGAGGCCCAGCTTCTGGGTGGTGACGACGAATCGCATGTGGAAGGATACGACACGGCTGAATCGTGCTCAGACCAGGGCCGGATCCAGTTATTTTGACCGGGGGTGGAGGGTACTTGTCTGGAGGGGTGCCATTACTTTGAGGTCTTGAGGCGGAGGGAGGGAGGGGGGACACTAAAACTTTATACAGGGACGCCTTTCATATCCGGAGGAGCGCCTCTTCTACTCTTAGGGGCGCCATTGGCTGAGGCACTCGTTGGGTAGGAGCAGGTTCAGCGTTCTCAAGGAGCGTCTTTTTCTAGTCGGAGCTGCATGGACGTCTGGTTCGAAGGGTACGTACAGCGTGAAGCTGGGTGGTCATTGGTTGTTGGCTTTACGAAGCGTCGATTTCTTTTGTCATATATCGCCGCCAACTTCTCACGCCAATTGGTTGCGGGCGAAGAGCAGCGACAGGTGAGACTCGAACTCACATCCCTCCGGTTGAGAGACAAGCATCCGACTATTCGACTAGCTCACCTCCAGCATTAAGTCGGCTTAATTGGCCTACCAACACTACGTTAAGCAATTATTTTCACAGGGGACACTGCTTATCTATAGCTGCAAAATAAGCTTTTGTGAAAACCGTCTCGAACAAATATACCAACGAAAATTTCAAATATGTCCAGAGACATGCACTCACAATGGCTTCTCACTGACACGCTAGAGACCGCGCCTCGCAGATGGCTCGTGTCTTATCGGACAGTAATCTATCCGAAGGTCGTATGGTCGAGCGTCATGTTGTTGTGTTGCTGCCCCTCTCCGTCCTTGAGCCCGCATGTCAGACCGAATCGAGTTTGAATTTAAATAGACCGTTACTGGCTGACCAGACGGCTCAGCTGCCCTGTCCCAGGTCGCTTCTGCTGTACAGGTCCACACTGACCGTCCCTTCGTCTCCTTTCTGTCTCTGTCTCTGTCTCTGCCTTTGTCTCTGTCTCTGTCTCTGTCTCTGTCTCTGTCTCTGTCTCTGTCTCTGTCTCCTCTCCGTCTCCGTCTCGTCTCCGTCTCCGTCTCCGTCTCCGTCTCCGTCTCCGTTCCGTCTCTGTCTCTGTCTCTGTCTTTGTCTCTGTCTCTGTCTCTGTCTGTCTCTGTCTCTGTCTCTGTCTCTGTCTCTGTCTCTGTCTCTGTCTCTGTCTCTGTCTCTGTATCTGTCTCTGTCTCTGTCTCTGTCTCCGTCTCCGTCTCTGTCTCCGTCTCCGTCTCTGTCTCTGTATCTGTATCTGTCTCCGTCTCCGTCTCCGTCTCCGTCTCCGTCTCCGTCTTTGTCTCTGTCTTTGTTCTGTATCTGTCTCTGTACCTCTCTTTGTTCTGCCTCTGTCTCTGTCTCTGTCTTGTCTATGTCTCTGTCTCTGTCTCTGTCTCTGTCTCTGTCTCTGTCTCTGTCTCTGTTCTGTCTCTGTATCTGTCTCTGTCATGTCACTGGAATGAAATTCTATTCAACGGGGGTGTCGTTATATAGCAATGATTGGGATGGCTCAAGTGTTTCGATGGTATGTGGTGCGCGGCATGTGGACGGTTTTTGCTATCACGGTATTACTTTATCGCTGCATGACCACTGCAGTCCATGCGCCCCTAAACCCCAATATTACGGTATCAAAGGCCAGCACTAACATACAGATCCTGCTCTGTACTTCGCATTTCTCAGCGTGCCTCTTCTTGCGCCTACAATAAGCTAAGCTTGTTGGTTGAACTCCGACCACACCACCTCCCGATAAATTAAAAGGCGGCGCCACCGTGCGATAAGTCACGGTCGCTTCCCATCATTTTCCTGTGGGGATCATCCCCACAGTCAAGGAAGGCCCATCTCCGACTTTGGACGGATCCTGCCTACTTACCCTACGTAACGGGAGAACGAACAAACTGATAGCACGACGAGCGAGGATTGCTAGTTTCAGTCTTTAAGGCAGATGCATCGTGTGGACAGTGATGAGTGTGTTGCGTATTTACCATGTGCGATACATAACATAAACCAAGTGGTTTGCGCCACTACATTCATGTTAATCATGGCTTGCGATAGAACTAAATACAAGTATGTCGTTCAGAAAATTATATATGGGCCACATGAGATTTGTTTTCCATTCACGAATACAGCTTAACGCGGATGAACATGATGTTCGCACTCGGAATACCGAAAGTGCCAGCCTTTCATTATTTTCATCAAACTATATTGTTTGCAAATAAAGCACACGCAAGCGTGATCATCAACATTGTTCCGCGGAGTCGCTAATTGTGTGCACAACTTAATGGTACGATTAGACGAGTTGGCTGTTCATGTCTGTATGTCGAGACAGTTCAACGAGTATTTTGGGATTGGATGCAACTGTCATTGGCAATCGCCGTGGTAATGTTAGCGGAGGTACCAGACCAGTAATGATGGCAAAACACAACAGTTAACGGGTTAACACCTAAGAGGATGCAGATACACTGTATACATGTACACTGTATACATGTACACTGTATACATGTACACTGTATACATGTACAGGAGACACATAAGGAAGGGAATAATGACCGCTAATAATCTCTGGGACATACTTGCAATGTACACTGTTGTTCTAATAGTGGGCATTTTTTCTTCAAAACGATCGGGATGGCTCAAATCATTTGTGGTGACTCAAACGAGAATTGGGTGGCTTGAGCCAACCAAAAGTATACAAAATGAGGTCCCTGATATCCGACCTCCCCGCTGCCGATTGCAGCCACGTAAGTGTCTGTGTTTGTTGGGGAACCAGTAGATTTGATACCGATCAATTTAATCGAACATGGATGCTGGGCCTGGAAGACTTGGCTCAGTCATAATCAACAGAGGCGGTGCAACAACGACAAGTGTTGGCGCGACATTACACTGCATAACAGGTGCGGCACGTGTGTGTGCCACCCTGCACCGCCGGGTGTCCACTCCACGCGCAGTGGCACGGCAACTGTCTCAAAGTTGGCGCTGCGGGAATGAGCCACTTCCAAGGCTATCCTTTCCATGAAACACTCATCGAGTCACTGCTAAACTCGCTCAAAGTTGGGAGTAGGGCACTGCCCCCGCTGCCTCCCCCTCCTCCCACGATTTCGCGTCCCCCTGCCCATGCGTGGCCTGCTAAACACCAACGTACAACTATGGTACGCACTGGAGCGCATAACAGAAGCGGTCTTTTGCCCGGTGGCGCAAAGGAGTATGTACTCCCTTGCGCCACCGGGCGAAAGACTGGAAGACTACAGTTTCCCGCAACTCCCAAAAAGCAGGTTGCGCCGCCGATCGGGTAGACTCTTCACTGTGATCCCGACATGCGACACCGGATCCCGTCACTGTGTGTTGCGCTAGCAAGTGACGCTCGTGGCAGTTGAGAGTTTTAGGCGACCTTGGAATGCTGAAAAACGGCTGCCAGCTGACACCCGTTTTTTTATGAACTCGATCGAGACAAAGAGGCGATCGGAAATGCGCCGGCCTGCCGGCTCCGATTTGCTCCGATTTGTACCGGAGCGCATGTCACCCGCTGCGACCCTTTGGATCGGCCGACATTGACAGACCGGGCCGGGTAACTGGGTCACAAAAAGCGGCCAGCGGAAAAATGGCGCCGTTGGCCAGCTTCTAATCCACGGTGGTGGTGTTGTCGCTTGGGATGCTTTCCCCCCGCCAAACATCCTCCTTTTTGGCGCTTAAACATCATTATATAGTCGTCAATTTGAGACGTAGTGACGTAAAAAAGGACTAATCACGTGTCATAATATTTTCAATTGCCAATCAACTTATCCTTCGTAGTGATGCTATCTTTTGAAAATTTGTCTCTATTCTCAGGTGTCCAAATTAAGCGATGCACGTGAGGTGGACAAACAAAGACGAGCATCGATGAAGCAAAGCATCGATGGAACCTTTTCCTTTCGAGTTTTGTCCATCTTCTAGCTGCTTTAATATTTGGAATGGAGACACCTCTGATAGGGTACCTTTTACTGAGTTTCTGACCAGTCGGATAACTCGACCATTTCGAGGTGATCAAGAACTACCCGGGAGATCAACATATACAAGAAAACAACCAAAACTGGCACACAGCCCGTTCAATCGCACGTAGCGAAATGCAGATTAAAAAATAAGTTCCACACCTTACCAGATTGGAAGTTCACGAAGATTGCCATTAGGTACGCTACCACCAACGCAATGTTCGTTGAAGTCATCCGGCGGCGTGTGTCTCCCTAGAAGTGTGCCGAAGACGAATGGATTCGCGTTCGCGACTCCACCATCGCTCCCACCCGGGAGCGGGTCAGGTGATTTCACCACCCAGCCACACGCACCAGATCGAATGCATGCTTTACGTACGAATGGTTTATTTATTCGAAGGTATGAGTAGTGTACCCTGGGTAGTGTACACCAACATGCACACTGCACTTGCATCTGAATAATGTCAAGCCAGTATCAATGCGTCACGCACCAAATCGGCACATCCAGAAGTGCAGTGGAATACTACTGATTTTAGTAATTTCGTTCATAACTTATGAGTGTGAAAAAGCAGAGAACGGGCCAACGCTTATCACAGACTTGGTGAAGCTTAACATCATGCCTAGATCGTTGCGTGGAAATAATTGGTTTAAAACTCCTCTCGTCCCCTGATCAAAATCCGTGCCTTGGCTCATGGTGCGGATTTCACCACAACGTATGCCTGCCTGTGGTCAAGGCCAACACTTCCGAGATCTCCATCAATGATACAGTTATAAAGGCCATATGGGCATAAGTCACTTGCTTGGTCACAAACAGTGGTTAGGATGGAGGCTCGTATACAATTGGTGTTGCCAGTGTAGTGCCTCTCCAAGTATTAGGTTTGCCGTGTGGAACTAATGTTTTAAATCCCCTCCTAATTAACCCCCAAAGTTGAAGTCCCCCAAATTAACCTCGATGCCCAACAGCCCACCGTCGGGCTCGTGAACGTCCGTTCACAACGCTGTGCATACAGGGATAACTCGGTTAAACAGCATGATCACCATCGGCTTTCCGCCTTCTTTCAGACGTGTGGCGGAGCAGAAAACGGCGAACCCCACGTGGCACCAGCGATAGTCGGCTGAAGCTGTTTCCGGCACCGGCGCCGGCAGAGATGCGACTTCCAGCACCTTCGGCTACCCTAACAAAGTGACATCGACTTCGGCTCTTCTGACAACTGCATTGACTTCGGCTCTCCTGACAAACTGCATTGACCTCGGCTGTCCTGACAAGCTGACATCATCGACCCCGTCTCTTCTGACAAGCTACATCGACTTGGGTTCTCCTGAAGCACTACACCGCCCCCGGCTCCCTAGCAAACTGACATCGACTCCGACTCCCGTGAAGAACAACCGACATCGACCTCCAGTGAAGAACTGACACTGACTCAGCTCCCGGCAAGAGCAACTGACACCGACTCCGGCTCCCGTGAAGAAAAGCTGACACCGACCCCGGTACTAGTGGCATACCAGCGTCAGCCTCTCCCCCGTGGCAAAGGAATGCCGGACCCTGCTTCCGCAGCAAATGTACGCCACGTTCTGCTCCCATGTCAACCTGACGTCCCACCGGACCCCGTGGCAAACCGACGCCAGTCTCCGGACAAATTGCCACAGACGGTGGAGCACTGCACTGTGTCCACCCCAGAAGGAGTGACGATGCCGCCTGGGGACCCCCAGGAGGCTGAGGACAGTCGATTTGGAGCAGGGAGTCCCTGCCGCCACAGAGAGTCACGGCATCCAGCAGTGCACGGACCGAGAGGGAGGCGGCCTCGCGGCGCGGCGCGTCAGGCGACGCGTGCGGCAGTCGAACCAACACCTCAGAGGCCGACTCTGACGACCCTGAGGCCAGCTCGATGTCGTCGTCGTCCGACCCGGCGACGGCCCTGGAGATGAACGTTGGACAGCGACGGCGACACGTCCCAGCGACTGTGGCGTGTGCGGAAGATGCTGCCGGCGTTCGCCGTCGTTCTGACTCAGCCGACCGCGTCGTCGGCGTGGGCGCGGCTGGATGCGCTCGAACGGCAGCGTCCAGTCGTGGGCGACGGCGAGTCGTGCCCAACCGAGCCGCATGCGGAGACAGAGTCTGAGAAGCCAGACCACGAGGAGCCGGCTCAAGACAAGTTGGACTTCGGCGGCCAGTGGGGGTGCAACATCTTCGGTGCTATGTATACCTGTCGTCCTGACGCCGGGCCTCCTGCGTCATCTGAAGCACGGCCTTTCGGCCTCTACATCAGCTGAACCTCCGCCTCTTGTCTCGACATCGTATAAGCCACCCTCTGCATCCTCCACGTCATCCGAGCCGCCGCAGCCTTCAGCCTCCACTCGGACCGACCTGATGGGCAACACTCGGCGCACGTCATCCCCTGCCCCTCCCCCAGAGCTGGTCCTGCCGTCCCTGCTGGATCTACCGATCTTGCTGATCCTATCACCCCTGCTGCTCCTGCCTTCCCTGCTGATTTTACTGCCCTTGCTGATCCTGTCACCCCTGCTGCTCCTGCCACCCCTGCTGATTGCACTGCCCTTGCTGGTCCTGCCGCCCCTGCCGCCCGAACCATTGCCCACGTCCAGGTTATATCCCATAGTTTGATATGGACCCGCTCGTCGGGTGTGACGCCGACCCGGCTGTCGACCTGGAGCCCGCCCGTGGCCGATACTCTGCCCTTGGTCCGTGTGTTCACGTCGACCTCGACGTCGTCCCCGGCCCGGGTTGTGATCTCAACTGCGGTCGTGAACTCGACACCAACCGCCAGCCCGAGCTCAGTGCCGTCCCCGACCATGACCTCGACTGGGTCCCCTTGACCCGGCAGCGGGGAGCGGTCGGCAGCGTCAGGCCTCGCAGGTGGCGAGTTTGTCTCCGGTATGGCCTCGCAGGTGGCGAGTTTGTCTCCGGTATGTCCACGTCGAGTCGAGCCAGGCCGGAGTGCACGGATCGCTGGCGCAGCACGTGCTGGCTGCGATGGCGGCAGCAGCCTTCGGTCACCAACAGACGCCACCGGACACCGGACACTGGACACTGGACACCGGACACCGGACACAGGGCCTGAGGCAAGCGGCCAGAGAATGCCGGGCGGCCGCGTGGACCTCAAGTCGAGACCACGCCAGTCGGGCCGGTGCCGGTACCGGCTCGTAGAGCACATTGCATTCCCTACCTGGAGACTGCCGAACAGATGGCAGTCTTCAGTCACCGGCAGCAGGAAGCCTCGGGAGGACGACGACGAGGGCGAGGAGGTCCCGAGAGGTCCAGCACGGCAGCTGCCAGCTGTCAGCTGCCAGCAGCCATGTGTAGCCAGTCCAGCAGCCGGGCTGCTGGACCTGCTCGAGCATGTACTGGTTGCAATGGCGTTTGAAAGTGTTGTGGTGCATGACGAATGCTAATTCAAGCTTGTTATGGTGCGTGTGTAGATGTTGTCAATACACGGAATTCTTTGTTCGGAATTCCAGTGGCCATTATTCGTCCAAAGAACCTTGTAATAATACAATGTACAATGTTCGTTCTGGCCTTACTCTAGCCTTGGGCTGATGAACAAGATGAACTGAAATGAAAAATATATCCATTTCTTTTTATCGGAGAATTTGAGAATGATAGTCCACGGGCCAATAACTACAGAGGCTGTAGAAAAGCAGTTGCAGAATACAAAACCTAATAAAGCTTCTGGACCAGATGATATATATGCTAGGATCTTAGTAGAGTGTGCTAAAGCTTTAGCAGTTCCCCTAGGTGTAATTTTCAGGCGGTCTATGGAATATTCTGAAGTACCTGAAGATTGGAGAAATGCAAACGTAGTACCAATTTTCAAAGAGGGAAGTATGAAGTGTGTAGGAAGCTACCGGCCAGTCAGTTTGACCTAAAAATCTGGTTAAACAGAATGTTCAGATTCATCTTGATAGGCACAACCATTTAAGGGATACTCAACATGGATTTCGATCTCGAAGGTTTTGTTTAACTAACCTATTGGAGTTCATGGAGTATGTTACTAAAGAAGTAGACAATCAAAGCAGGATGGATGTTGTGTACTTGGATTTTATCAAAGCTTTTGATAAAGTTCCACATGGGAGGCTAATTCATCAACTACAGCAACATGGGATTGTTGGAAAAGTTCTACGTTGAATTGAAGCATGGTTGAGGGGAAGGCAACAAAGGGCAGTGTTAAATGGATGGAAATCTGATTGGAATGATGTTCTGAGTGGAGTACCACAGGGTTCTGTTCTAGGGCCACTTCTTTTTATCATCTTTGTGAATAACATTGAGGTAGGGCTGAGGAATGGAGTGTTCAAATTTGCTGATGGTATCAAGCTGGTAGGAGTGGCAAACAGTAGTGATCACTCTAGTAATATTCAACTAGATTTGGAGGACCTAGAAAAGTGGGCTGGTCAATGGCAGATGCCTTTAAACTATGATAAGTGTAAGGTTATGCATCTGGGGTCTGGAGGTGAGCTTTCAGATATGCAATGGGAGGGAGGGAACTGGATGTTATTGAAGAGGAAAGGGACTTAGGTGTGTTGGTTTCAAAAGACCTTGAAGCAGAAAAAAGGTGTTTCAGCTAGGAACAGGGCACTCAGAATGCTGGGACTCATTAATAGAAGTGTGAGATATAAAAGCAAGGAAGTCATGAAAAAAACTGCATTTAGCATATGTGCAACCCCACTTGGAATATTCTGTGCAAGCATGGAGCACCTACCTAGAAAAAGATATAGATATGTTAGAAAAGAATGCAGCGCAAAGCCACGAGACTCATCAGTGGAATAGGTAACTTAGAATATGGAGAAAGGCTTATGGCCTTAGATACGTACTCACTCAAGTATAGGAGATTAAAGGGAGACATGATTGAAATGTACAAAATTGTTAAAGGGCTAGATCAGGTCAATTTGAATGACGCTCTTCGGTTTAGAGTATCACATAGGGGTCATCAATTCAGGTTAGACAAGTTGAGGTGTAGGACCGCTAAGCGACAACAGGTTTCCAGTCAAAGGGTTGTTGATCAGTGGAATAGGCTGCCTGCTGATGTTGTGGGGAGTTCCTCATTTAATGTATTTAAAAGTAGAGTGGACAAATTTTTTAGACAGGAAAATCTTGTTTTTTAGTTCTGATTTGTGGTGGATGGGGTGAGATTTGTGCTAGGTGGGTGTGCACGGCACAGACCCCTTCAATCCACATGTGTTGAGGGGGATCAGGGGAATAGGGCTGGGTAGCTAGGGTAGATAGGCATTGCTATGTGTGTGGGATGTCGGTGGATGGTTTCTTTAGGATGTGGTGATGGTTGGGGTGGGTCCTTTTACCAGGCTTATGGTATCTTCCATTTACAGACTTAACTGGATGGGCCATTGTGACTCTTATACGTCTAAACTCTTTATGACTTTATGACTCTCTTTCTGACTATTCATGGGTTCCGCCACACGGAGACATGTCAAGAGGTGACAGGAGATATGTCCACGAACATTTTCGGCACCTAAAATGGCGCCAATGGACGCTGCATGGAAATGATCGACTGTAAAAAAAAACCTCTGTCTCACCGAATTGTTCGGCCTTGGTGGAGCGCCTGCAATGGCCTATATTGCTTTCCACTGTTAAAGGGAGCATCAGCTAAAACTGGAGGTCATTGAGCATACACGTCACGCTCTGGTTCTTTCACCGTGACGTCATAGCATCACGGACAACGCACAATACGCGGTTATCAGAAACAAAAGAACCCAAGTATCTACCCAAGGAGTTCAATTCACTGCGAGAACATCAAGGCTGGAATGGCAAAAAGAACTAAGGAAAGTGGTGGCATTGCGACACACTACGCGTTCAAACAGTTCCGAGTATTGCACCATGCCACTTGCAATCGACCTCTACGCTCATTAATCATCCAATGGAGTGCAATTACAGTAAGCACATGGGGACCGGTGGTGCATGTGGGTCATTGTGCGTGTCTGTGCCACCGGATGATCGCGAGTTCGCGTCCCGCCAACTGTGCAACGCCAGATAATGGCGCCACTTCCGGCGCCAGATAATAGCGACACCAATTAAAACACCGGCTGAGCATGTTCTAAAGGAACTCAGTGTGTTCTTTAGTAGGCGGATGCACCTAAGTTGCGATCAAGTTTAGATAAGTGAATGATAGGCTGAAGAAAGCTGAATGTCCATACATAAACATTGGCATGCATACAAACAGATATGCATAAGCATATATACATATACACACACACACACACACACCCACACACACACATATATATGTATATATATATATATATATATATATATATATATATATATATATATATATATGCGTGTGTGTGTGTGTGTATGTGTGTGTATCAGTGGTGTACCCGGAGGGCGAAGGGGTAGCCGCGCACTGGAGGGTCCGAGGGGCCCACAGGGACCTCAGGCGGAGGCGCAGGGGGTCCGCAAGTGCCGCCTGTGCCAGCGTTTAGGGCCCCTGGGCCAACATGAATGGCACCTGGGCCGACGTGAAGGGCCCCTGGGCCGACGTGAAGGGGTCCTGGGCCGACGTGAAGTGCCCCCGGGCCGACTTGAAGGCCCCTAGGCTGACGTGAGGGTCGTCTGTGCCGACGTAAAGGGTCCCTTTGTCGACGTGAAAAACCCCTTTGTCGACGTGAAAGGCCTCTGGACCGACGTGAAGGTTTCTTGGACCAGGGGCGTAGCCGGGGTGGGGGAGTGTCGGTGGGTGGGTGGGGGTGGGGGGGGGGGCGAAGGGGCAGCCCCCTGGAGGGTCTGAGGGGCCCTCCAGGCGGCCTGTAAGAACCCTTGGACTGACCAAAGGGGCCCCGGGCTGGCGGAAAGGGTCCCGGACCGATGAAGAGGGCCCGAGTCAACCAAGAGTGCCCACAGAAAGATGTTGAGTGCAGAGGGGGTACCGACAGAGAGGGTCCCGGATATTTGGGAGGGCCTCCGGGCTGACAGAGAGGGCCTGAACCAATATGGAGGGCCCCTGGGCTGTCAGCAGAGCCCAAGCCGGGAAAGGGCTCCTGGCCTGATGAATAAGGGCCAAGCGTTTGAAGAGACGGCCCTGGGCCGTCAAAGAGGGCCCCTGAAATGACGTGGGCCCCGGTTGCCGGAGAGGACCTCGGGCCGTCGGAAAGGGTCCTGAGCCGATGGATGAGGGTCGGACTGCAGAGCCACTGGGTCGGCTTTGGCTCACGCCGATGGAGAGGGACTCAGAACTGACGGCGGGCCTCGGGCAGATAAAGATGCCCCGAGCTACGGAGACGATCCAGGCCTAGGCGGGGAGTTCCCGGCGGTGCGTAAAGGCCTCTAAGCCCATGGGGAGTCCGAGTTGTTAAATAATAGTGGCGTTTCTAAGGGGTGAAGGGGCACCCGCCCTCCTGGCGAGTCCGATGGGGCCCTCCAGGGAAATGCCATGAGGGGCAGATATATAGCCGAGGAAAAATGCAAACGCATCTAACCGCTTGTATGGAAAGGGCCCATAAAACCTGAAGACGTCCACCCTGAGGACTAGCAATGATCGTGAAGATAAGAGACGACCTACCTGAGAGCTGGAATGCCCATACCAGCTGGAAAGAACAGTCTCAGCTGGAATGGGTCCCTAACAACTGAGGAATACAATGGGCACCTGAGGGTCAGTGAAGAATGGGATGCTCTTTGGGTTTGAAAATGCCCCTGAAGGATGAACAGGAACCTTAGGAGCATAATAGGAGTATAAGAGTTGAATAGGACTAGTGAGGGCCCATATCATATCTGAAATTCCCCCGAGATGAGAGATGGACAGGACTATTGAGAATTGTGATGGGCCCCTACAAGCAGGAAAGAACCCTGAGCGGTGAAGAGGATCTCGTGAGGGTCAGAGTGAACTGGACGGGGATTCTCTTGAGGTTGAGAGCGGCCCCTAACTGATGAAAAACGTATCCTGTGAGGAATAGGCGTAGGAACGTCTAAAAAAGTGGACGGGCCAGGGTTAACCGCAGGGGCGCACCCAAAAGTTTCGCAAAGTACCATGATTGAGGACTTTTGGATGGAGAACCAGATAATTTGAATAGTGAACACACAACTTTCAAGGGGGCAGACCTAAGGAGCCCCCAAGGGGAGGAGGCAGGCCACCTGGGCGCGCCTATGGCTAACAGCAACATGTGGTACCGAAAAAGAACTACCATCGCAGCACAGGTACTTTCAAATTCACACTTCTCGCTGAACATGGATCTCTTCACGACTGGTGGATTCAATAATAGGTTTATCTTCCTGGTGCAAGGGAAGCCATTAGTACCTATTACTGTTCAAATACAAATTCTTGAACTTCCGCTATGTGCGTGTGTGTGGGGAGTGCAAGCTCATTACAGCCTCACTAATGGATATGTGGTGTGCCCTAGTGTCCATGAATTATACTTTGCGTCACTAAGATGTCTCCCTTGTAAATGTTTATCGATGTTAGTGAGGAGAAAGAATAAGCAAGAACGCAGCTTACTTGCTGCCCCATGGCAAAAGAAGTCTCATGATTGATGCTGGAAAGAATGAGAAACAGGAAAGATGGGTGATCGCTGGTTGAAAATGCTTTGGCAGACAAAAATTGGCAGGCTAACAGACTGGGACAACTAAACACGTAATACATACAAATATATTGTATGGTGTTTGTCTTTAGGGCCTAACTCCAACACATAGATGATCAGTCACCTCAATCATCTCTGTAGTATTGTGCACCTTAGAATATCTGCCACTTGAAACGAAATGCTACAGCTACATCATGTAGCACCCGGCTGAAACGGAATGTAAGCGCTTATTTTGGGGACCAACAATTCAGCACAGAATAGCTGACATGTGACAGCACACGGCACCTCATGAAATCATAAACGTGTTCAGACTTAAGAGCACACGAACCCATCCTGAATTCAATTAAATGATCAATTCTCTTCTTCCCACGTTTTCTGGTCGCTAAGAAATCCAGATAACCGCTGAGCTTTGATGCACCTCATCTCTTTGGTTAAATACGCGCCTAGGTTGGCAACCCAACTGATGCTCTAGTTAGGAGTTCTTTCTTGGACCTTTTCGTTTTTCTTTGTCTACGGATGTGCTTTAGGGCTCCAGCCAAGTTTTGTTAGGGGCCCGGCACATTTTTGCGACCCCGGCTCTTTTCCTTAATAGTTTTGTTGCGTTTTCGTGCACCGACGATAGCATTTTTTAAGGTATCGGCGCGTTTTGCCAGACCCCGAAGTGTTTATTAAGCGCCAAGCCTTTTTGTTCATTTTCTATGACCATGTCGATTTTTTTAGAGCCCCAGCATGCTTTTATGGCCCCCATGCGGTCTCAAGGCCCCGTTGCGTCTCGTTTTAGCTCCCGGTGTTTATTTAGAGCTGCATGTTTTAAGGCCCGGTCGCCTTTTTTTCCAGACTCGGTACGCTTTGGATGGACCGGTGCATTTTCGTCCTCCAGTTGTGCTCTTAGGGTGCCGCTGTGTTCATTTGGGGTTCCTCGCTCACATTTGTGGGACCCCAGCACGATATTGGGGGGCTCCGGTATAACTTCTCGGGATCCCGTCGCGACTTTTCGGGCCCAGGCGCGTGGTTCCGCGAGGGTGGGATTCGACGCCAGTTTTCTGGGCTCGACGCTATTTTTGTTGACCGAGCCACGGCTCGATTTTTCTGGCCCCAGGAGACATTTTTGGTATCCCGTCGCGATTTATCGAACTCCGGTACGTTTTTTTCGGTGCAGTATGCGACTTCTTAAGGCATCCGATGGTATGTTTGGGCTAAGGAGCGATTTTCCTAGCTCGGACATATATTCTTCGGAATCTCTCTTTATTTTGGAGGGGTCCCCGGCTTGATCCTTGTCGGGTTTCTATGCGATTTTTGGGGCACGCTATGCTTATTTGTGGCCATCGGCGCAAATTTTTGGAAGCCCGATGGTATTTTGTCATGCCCCGACCAGAATTTATGGGAATACCGACAGGAATTTTGGGTCCCAAGCGCGATATTTGGGGGCTTGCGCTAGTTCGCGTGGCGCTTTGTACTTATCTGGGCCTCGGCGCGATTTTGTCATTCCGGGCGGAAATTTTTTGGGCCCGGTGCAAGCTTTTTTTGTGCCGGTTGTATTTATTTATATCCTCTAATTCTGGGGGCACGACCAGAATCTATGGGCCCCAGAATCATTTTTTTGGGACTCCGACGCGATTCTTGGGATCTTGGAAGCCCATCTCTTCAGCATGGAGGGGGGGGTCCTCTTTGGCATGCCACTGTGGCTGCTCAACGATTTTTTTCAGCCGATTGCAACCTTCAGAGTAAAAAGGCCCCAAGGAGTATTATCTTTCAGGACCTGTTCGGAATTTTCCGGTGCTCGGGTCAACTCGAAGGAGTCCTTTTGTGATTTTTTGGGCCGACTTCTATTTTTTGTAAGCTTTCTGCGCGATATTTTTGGGCCTCGGTCCGATTCTTCGGGCTCCCAGTGCATTGTTTTTCGGTGCTCCAACGCGCTTCTCTTCCGGGGCCCGACGCGTTTTTGGGGTCTTTGACGCAATTTTTTTGGCCGCAGAGTAACATTCCGGGTGAGAATTGATTTTTTGGTCAAGAAAAAAAAAACCGATTAAGCAAAAAAAAGAGAAAGAGAAAACAATTGCATGATGCCGTGCGGTCTGCATAGCTGCTGAAGCATGTTGTTAGTTCCTTCCATGTCCCCAAATCTTGCACTTATTTTTCCACACTAGTATTCACACCTTATTTTGAGAAAGTATGACTGTGTTGAATAGGCACAACAATATGGGCCCCACCTGAGGCGCAGTCAGGGGCCGGGGAACTGGGGCCAACCTCTTTAGCAACCAAAAATATACTAGATCAAACAAGAAATTTTAAGATTTTCACCACATAAGGCCCTAAATTGGCGCGCCTCGCACGTCGAAAGCTTTCTCTTTTCCTTGCCTTTCCTGGTCGGGTCCTCTTAGGAAAATACTGGCTTCGGCACTGGGCCCATCCTTATCATGAGCACTATCCCTGTTAAATCATGCTTGAACGTAGCGGATAACAGAAAGAAGGAATTGTGTCCATGGAGATGAGCACTCGCGACCTTACTCAAGCTGATACAGTTCATGCCTTCATTAGAGATGTGTTAACGCCACTTGATTTTCTGAAATAGGTTTCCTTTTCGTTCTGGTCGTTACCGGACTGTTGGATCTTGATTGCAGGTCTCGCATTAGCTACGTCAGCGTGTAGGGCTTTATTTTCCCAGACACTGAACCATTTTGCCTAGTAGATGCACATATACATACGTATACACACGCACACACAGTATATATATATATATATATATATATATATATATATATATATATATATATATATATATATATATATATATATATATATATATATATATATATGCATATATCAATTGGAAATGACGCCTGTGGGAGGCACATGCCTGATGCTGCCTGCTCTGCGGAAGGTTCATCGGTGCCGTTTTATATATTGTTTGTTTTCTATTCCTATTGGATTCAGATACGTTGATACTGTCTATGTCACACTCACAAATAATCTTAATAGGTACTGTCACAAGTTTAATTGGCATGACAAATGTTCACAGCATACAACAGTCGCTAGCAAATGTACCTATTGAATATCAATGACTTGCCACCACTCGTATCACATGTAATCACATGTCATCACATGTCATTAAACCCGTCTAATCGCGATCATCACATCAGCTGCGGGAGGCTCGACAACACCTGCGGATGTCACCGATAGATGGCGGTGCGATCGCTTCACTGCCTGCCGCAGGGGCGCAGTCAGGTTTCTCTTAAAGGAACCTCAAGAAACACATGAATCGAAACCGCTTTGTTGATGGATGGGGCGGGGCACGCCACCATTTTACCTTTTGTGCCCTCCCTTCGTGTGTGACCTTTTACTACGCCTCTGGCCTGTAGGCACTACGAGACGAGCTGCTCGTAAAATTACGAGCAGGAGGAATGATTGACTGATTGCCAATTTTGGCACTCAGTCAATCCTTCCTTTTGACGTGGAGTCGGTAAGTATTGCAATGCAGATGTGTGCGATGTTTTAATAGATGCCGAAGCCACGCTCCTGTTCAATGTTTACCCGCCGACCGTTTGTAATGTGGGAAGCAGTCGAGGAACGGCTTCATCAAGGTGGATCAGGAAAGTAACAGGCTCGAACCAATCACCACAGCTTCTTTTTCGAGTCGGAAGAGGAATACAGCGTGGGGAGCCTACTAACGTATGGGCAGAACGGTCGTGTCATTGCTTGCACTATGCCTACCTGCTGAAAAGTCAGAGGCGTGAGTATGCAGGGGCGAATATAGGAATTGATAAGAGGGTGACAGTCGTCTGGGGGGAGGGGGGCGCCACTGCGAAAGTACCTGGAGGAGCGCTTTCGGCAGAAAATCTGCTATGTGGGGGTGGAGGCGGACTCGAGCGCAATGAAGGGTCGCATTTTCCTCCCAAGGGCGTCTTTTCCTCCCGAGGGGCCTCCTTTTTCGCTCCAAGGGTCGCCTCGTGCTGAAAAATCCGTTGAGCGGTGGGAGGAGGTGTGCACTCGAACCTTCCCACAGGGATGCTTTTCCCGGCCGGAGGGGTGCCACCTTCCATGGGGCACATGCCCCCAGTGCCTCGCCCTTGAGCCGACCCTGTGAGTATGGGAGACGCAGTGTTCAGCCGAGCGGGTCCGCATCCATCAGGCACGTGCCGGCAGTGACAGGTCACTAACAGAGCTGCTCTGGCTAACCGCTAAGGTGGTGCTGTGAAACGAGAAGGATGCATGGTGCTAGAAAATCTGGGCAAGTCTAGAAAGTTTAGACACACGATGAACAGAAGTGCTGACGCGACATTATAAGAAGTACACGACTTTGGTTATATAGCATAACAAGTACACGGCTTTGGTTATATAGCATAACAAGTACACGGCTCAAGTAACAGTAACAACAGAGCAGAGCACAGAAGAAGTAGGTACCTACACGGCTCCACACCTCTGCCGAAATCGGACCCCGCTGCCGAATATGGTGTAGGTACGTATGTTAAACTTGGCTGCTCTATGACCAATTGTCGGGTTAGCGCAGCTACCGCGAGGTGTCTCGGCCATGTTGTCCTACAATCTTTTCGCTAAAATTTAGAGATAGTTGCTGCGGCAGTCGCAAAACCCTCGATACTACACAGGGGGAGGGGGGGCAGTCGAGATGGCTTCAAAGGGGCAAGCCAATATTAAAGGAGGTAAGGTGGCGCTAGACAACTTCAAATTGGAAAATTATGAGAACTGGCTAGAGGAAGCAATTCGGTGCCCGACATGCCCCGTGGATATCCCACAGCTATTACATAAAATACCCATGTATGAAGCCTGATGATGCAACTTATTCGATGAAACACTATCTTTTCGCCTATCACGCCATGGAGGCAGGGGATGTGGGATGTAGTGAAGGCATGCTTTGTTGAGTAGATCACGCGGTCTGGCGTGATGGTACATTTGACGAAGCGAGATGTGGAAAAGGCTGGTAACTTGCCACCCAGCGTGGGTGACAGGATGAAGGATTGAAGAAACCTCAGTGGACAGGTTTGGTGCTGAGGACAAACAAACTTGGAATGCAAGCTGTTGTCGCTGGATTCCCGGCTAGTTTATGCGTGTTTGGTTTGTGCGTGCGTGCACATTAACATATCTAGGTAGGTTTCACCGCAGGGCGTCCTGTTAATATCTCGCCACGTAGACGCGTTGATTGTGGAATTTTTATTGCCGGCACTTAGGCCCTTGGAATGTATCATATGGTCTGTGTTCATCCACAAATTTGGGACCCGTTTGGTATAATTCGTCTCTGGAATCGTGTATTATGTGCGGGACTATATTATTGGCCCCCGCGCGTAACGTTGCTGAGCTGTTGTGACGGACTTTTTTAAGGTGACGGTTTGTTTCGGTCGACACTGCGTGGTTGACGTGACTGCGGTGACGTGTTTGGGCGGCAGAACCTCGGCATGTATTTCTCGCGCACCGCGCGGTGTTCACGTGTGCGAAGTGTAACAATACATATTTTCTATATGATGCAGAAGTAAAATGGACTGCACATGCATCCCGGCGTATCTGTGGTGGTTCGTCTGTTTCCGTACTGCTGTGTTGCTGTATAGACTCATTGATAGCTGACTGTGCCGATGATCTTATTGTGCCTATGGCCAATTATGCTGTGTTCGTTGTTCCCTAGACTGGTTGCTCGATTGTAGTCGGTGTGTGAATTTGAGACGTTTTCAGAAATCGCACTAGGTTTTTTTTCCACAATACATCATCGTGCAGGCTGCGACTCATCATAGTCACATCTGGTCGACGAAGTCACGCGCCTACACAAGCATTAAATACCAATATCCAAGGTCAACACCTCAATTATTCGTCCCACACTGTAGACAAAGACAAACACTCAGCTGGTGCTATCTCAGATATCAAACTCCGGCACCACGGCCGCTTGAATGGGACAGCTTTCTTGCGTTGGAACGACATGACATAATTTCAGGCGCTAAATATAAGCATGGTGCTTAGCACTAGCACTCTTCATTGCGCTATGTTTAGTGGCAGGTTGGGTTTGGTTATTGGTTTTTACGACACATCGACCGTTGAGTCATGTAGCGTCGCCAATCTCACCGATTGGCCGCGAGCGAAGAGTAGCGACAGGTGAGACTCGAACCCACAATCTTTCGATTGTGAGACGAGCAACTTACCCCTAGACTACTCGTCCCCTAGTGGCAGGGTACTTGAAATGAGCAGCCAGTGGGTGCGTGCGCATCAGCAGCTCCTGGGTGCTTCACGCCAAAAACCAACACCTCCTGGGTACCCACAACCTGAGCACATGAATAACAGATAACAGCTCAGAACAGATCCTCCGGCGAGCAGGGGCTTGTAAGGTCGAAACTAAAATCGAGGATAAATTGCAGGGAAGTAGCACGAACGTCCAGCCAGCTGTAAGGAATCTGAACAGGCCGGACCGAATGCTGGCAGGATGACCTCTGGGCCCCTGTGCAGTGACGGGCTTATCGCAATGGAGCCGTGCCAAGCTCGGAAACGAGAACCTGTGGAAAAGCACGCCCGCGTGTTTTTTTACCCCCATGCAGGGGAGTGATGCTGCGATCCCGTCTGATGGATGTGATACGGACACATAGTTACGGCGCTACGGCACTACCCTTTAATAAACGGCTGATGATCCGCCGCCTCCCCGCACCTTCGGCCGGCCGTTGTGTAATTACGTCGACCGCCGCTGCGGGGGGCGGAGGAGGAAGATATGTGTGCGGACGGTGGAGCAGGTCCGACAGGTAGGCGCGAGCGCCTGACTGCCAGCCAGAACAGTCCGTACAGGGCTGGTAGCTCTGTAGGGGATGTGAGCGATCGGTACCCCACGGGTCCCCAACAGTCCAAGGAAGTGTCGTGGACCGCGGGAGACTAGGAGATAGACCCTATTTGGCGCAGCGCAACAAAAAGGGAGAACTAACGAAAATTCAACGATAAATGCGTATGCGTAGCCTTTATATTTGCTGCCAGATCTAAGAGTGTCTTCCAACAACTCAGGTGGCCTTCTCTTTCAATTCAAAGGATCTCCTCCAAGCCCAGAGGCCTTTCCGAGCTCTAAGGATCCTCTCGCATCCTAGAAGGACGCTCACAGCCCAAAGGGACCTCTCCACACTTAGATGCCCTTTCTAGGCTGGGAGGACCCTCTCCCGGCCCAGAGGGCCCTCTTCTACTTCAACGAGCCCTCCCAAAATTTTGATAGCTTCTCTTCCGGTTCAGATGGCCCTCTCAAAGCTCAGAGGGCTCTCTTGCATCTCAGAGCCTGTTCACAGCTTAAAGGGCCCTCACTGTGCCCCTTACCCTTTGCAAATCGGTGAAGGCTGATGGGAGATATACATTTTCTTTTTGTGATATTGTTGGACTTTTACATTGTACAGCTACGTTGTGATTCTGCATTTTCGATGTTGGTGGACCTATAGGAGACGAAGATATCTACTGTTCTCCAGTATATAATTATTTAGTTGATTTTACTTTGTGGTGCCTGGAAAATAGCGCCCGATATTCAAGGTTTACCGATTATGAGAAACTAGGTTCTCTAGGGTGCGCATTGTTTTCCAGCAATTTTTATTTTATTTTATTTTTGGTGGGGATAGTGGACAAATTCATGTGATTTTCAGCTCAGAGGTGCTGGTGGTGGATGACCCTTTTGTACTCGAGGGGGTCCCTACGATCTGATGACGCTTATATCCTGGTCCCCCGCACCCTTGCAAAGCAATCGCCAGCCATGCATCTGTATTCGGCACTCTCATTGTCATTCAGCGCAGTTGTGTATCCGGGGCATGTACCTAACACGAAGCCGGTGCAACACGATGCTAAAGTGGCAACAACATGACTACCTGCATGTCATGTTTCGGGAACAGTAGTTAAACCGCCGATCCAAACATTTAACGTTCCAGAAGTAACTGCCTCAAAACGTTTCCACTTCTGCCGCCGTGGCAACAAAGCACGACAAATATGAATGAGCACGGCTGAATTAAGAACTTCTATAAACGTACTAAGACGGAGGTGAACTAGAATAAATTAACTTCAAACAAACACCGCTGCGAATATGTCTAGCTAAGCCTAACTAAAGCAAAGCTGGTGTAAGCAACGTGCTACACGAGAATGAGAGGATCACGTTATACCCCGACAAACCAATGTACATATTTCATAGGTATTAGCCTACGTGGTGTTATGCTGTGCATGCAGCATCCGCTGAGAACAAGTCTAGCTATGGGGACGATTGAGTTTCACTTGCCATTGAATGAGTGGCAGGACCAGTGGTCCAATCGCCGCGATGAGTTCGCGGCGTGTTGTGATTTCTTGAGTTGCCGGCTTACCGCCTTGCGGTGCATCAGTCGATCTTGTTTTGGGGATTTCTAGCGGGAAACGGGGAAGAGTGAGATTGGGAGGGGTAAACACTACAGGTCTTCGGAATTGGTTGAGGTTGGCATTTTCCCCCTTGCCTTTGTTGTCTTTTTTGTGTGTAGAAAATGATGTGCTTTGTTGATCTGGTATATTTTGCATGCAAATTTTTTTGGTTTGTTTGTTTGTTTGGGGGTGGGGGTGAGTGGCACGATAATAAGGTTTCTTAAGCCTCTTCTTTGCGTTTTGTGCAGGGGGCGCTGTGATGTTGTCCTTTTGGTCTGCATAGTGTTCTGATTGTGAGAGTGGACATTCTGTGTGAGTGCGGAGGCGTGCTGCGATGTTGTCCTCGTGGTCTGCGTGGTGTTCTGATTGTGAGAGTGGACAATCTGGTGTGTGGGTTTTTGGGGGGGTTGGGGGGGGGGGGGGGCGTGCTGTGATGTTGTCCTGTGGTTGCGTGGTGTTCTGATTGTGAGAGTGGACAATCTGTGTGGTGTGTGGCGTCGTGTTCCGATTGTGAGAGTGGGTATTCTGTGTGTGTGTGGGTGGGGGGCGGGGGGGACGTGCTGCGATGTTGTCCTCGTGGTCTGCGTGGTGTTCTGATTGTGAGAGTGGACATTCTGTGTGAGTGCGGAGGCGTGCTGCGATGTTGTCCTCGTGGTCTGCGTGGTGTTCTGATTGTGAGAGTGGACAATCTGTGTGAGTGTGTGGCGTCGTGTTCCGATTGTGAGAGTGGGTATTCTGTGTGTGTGTGGGGGGGGGGGTGTTTGTGTTTGGTGTTTGTTTGAAGTGGACATTTTGTGGTGTGGCGTCGCGTTCCGATTGTGAGAATGGGTATTCTGTGTGTGTGTGGGGGGGGGGGGGACGTGCTGCGATGTTGTCCTCGCGGTCTGCGTAGTGCGTAGTCGTTGCCGATGATTGATGAATGCGCTAGACGTAATGGCAGTGCACTCGCTGCACTCTGTGGCGCCATTTTTGTCGAAATGGCAGCCCGGGGAGCACACAAATTACAGCCCAACTTACCACAGGCACGGAATCGTCTGGGCACCACCGCAAGAACTGTCGCGGCCCCGCCGTGGTGGAAATTAATGGATTGTTTGTCAGATGGCGGGCGAGCGTGGCCCTGCAACGGTCGTCTCGGCTGGGGACTGGAGCGACACAGGAGCTCTCGGCGGCTCAGGTTGCTGATGACGTGGGTGATGTGCTGTCGCACTCAGCACACGGCAGGCGGCGGCTGTTGGACTGGCAGCTCGCCGCCCTCTCGTCACCGGCCGACGATCGGCGCGACATCTGCCGACCGGCGCCGGCAGCAGGTGCCAGTCCGGACATCGGCAGCATCCTTTCTGGCCTCGGGAGCAACATTTCCAGCCTCGGGCCGCACCATTGGGTGGTAATTATTGATATCAAAAGGAGCGCCTGGCCACCCGGGAAGTGTCGGAGTGAGTCCAGTTGATCCCAATGGGCTTTCACCCGAAGGTGGAATATCAACAGCATAGTCGCCGTTGTACGCTCCAAAGCTGGTGCTGCAATGTGGAACAATAGTGCGAAATTATAGAAAGCTGGTGTTTCAGTCGTGAAAACTGACTGAAAACTGCAGCTGCGATACCCGCAATACGACATCTTCCACCATTTAATGGTGTACCAGTACTAAGTTGGCATGACCAATACCGACTTAAACTAGTCCCTTTCTATGCAATGTCAAAGGGTTATTGCTAAGCGTTTTCCAAAGTTGGCGGCACAGCTGGCGTTGAGCTGCTGCACTCATTTCACACCAGCCGGTGCTGCCGCTTACAGAGTGCATTCTCTGGTGCTGGCGTTCGGGGCGACAGCGTCACGCGTGGTCTGGTGGCGTGCCTGTGCAGGGTGGTCCCCGCCAAACAGCGGCAGTGCCACGTGTGGTCTGGTGGCGTGCCTGTGCGGGGTGGTCCCCGCCAAACAGCGGCAGTGCCACGTGTGGTCTGGTGGCGTGCCTGTGCGGGGTGGTCCCCGCCAAACAGCGGCAGTGCCACGCGTGGTCTGGTGGCGTGCCTGTGCGGGGTGGTCCCCGCCAAACAGCGGCAGTGCCACGCGTGGTCTGGTGGCGTGCCTGTGCGGGGTGGTCCCCGCCAAACAGCGGCAGTGCCACGTGTGGTCTGGTGGCGTGCCTGTGCGGGGTGGTCCCCGCCAAACAGCGGCAGTGCCACTGTGTCTGTGTGGTCTGGTGGCGTGCCTGTGCGGGGTGGTCCCCGCCAAACAGCGGCAGTGCCACGTGTGGTCTGGTGGCGTGCCTGTGCGGGGTGGTCCCCGCCAAACAGCGGCAGTGCCACGCGTGGTCTGGTGGCGTGCCTGTGCGGGGTGGTCCCCGCCAAACAGCGGCAGTGCCACGTGTGGTCTGGTGGCGTGCCTGTGCAGGGTGGTCCCCGCCAAACAGCGGCAGTGCCACGTGTGGTCTGGTGGCGTGCCTGTGCGGGGTGGTCCCCGCCAAACAGCGGCAGTGCCACGCGTGGTCTGGTGGCGTGCCTGTGCGGGATGGTCCCCGCCAAACAGCGGCAGTGCCGTGGTCTGGTGGCGTGCCTGTGCGGGGTGGTCCCCGCCAAACAGCGGCAGTGCCACGCGTGGTCTGGTGGCGTGCCTGTGCGGGGTGGTCCCCGCCAAACAGCGGCAGTGCCACGCGTGGTCTGGTGGCGTGCCTGTGCGGGGTGGTCCCCGCCAAACAGCGGCAGTGCCACGTGTGGTCTGGTGGCGTGCCTGTGCGGGGTGGTCCCCGCCAAACAGCGGCAGTGCCACGCGTGGTCTGGTGGCGTGCCTGTGCGGGGTGGTCCCCGCCAAACAGCGGCAGTGCCACGTGTGGTCTGGTGGCGTGCCTGTGCGGGGTGGTCCCCGCCAAACAGCGGCAGTGCCACGTGTGGTCTGGTGGCGTGCCTGTGCAGGGTGGTCCCCGCCAAACAGCGGCAGTGCCACGTGTGGTCTGGTGGCGTGCCTGTGCGGGGTGGTCCCCGCCAAACAGCGGCAGTGCCACGTGTGGTCTGGTGGCGTGCCTGTGCGGGGTGGTCCCCGCCAAACAGCGGCAGTGCCACGTGTGGTCTGGTGGCGTGCCTGTGCGGGGTGGTCCCCGCCAAACAGCGGCAGTGCCACGTGTGGTCTGGTGGCGTGCCTGTGCGGGGTGGTCCCCGCCAAACAGCGGCAGTGCCACGTGTGGTCTGGTGGCGTGCCTGTGCGGGGTGGTCCCCGCCAAACAGCGGCAGTGCCACGTGTGGTCTGGTGGCGTGCCTGTGCGGGGTGGTCCCCGCCAAACAGCGGCAGTGCCACGCGTGGTCTGGTGGCGTGCCTGTGCGGGGTGGTCCCCGCCAAACAGCGGCAGTGCCACGTGTGGTCTGGTCGCGTGCCTGTGCGGGGTGGTCCCCGCCAAACAGCGGCAGTGCCACGTGTGGTCTGGTGGCGTGCCTGTGCGGGGTGGTCCCCGCCAAACAGCGGCAGTGCCACGTGTGGTCTGGTGGCGTGCCTGTGCGGGGTGGTCCCCGCCAAACAGCGGCAGTGCCTAGTGCGGCGGCGATCCGCCGGCGAGAGACAGCTGTCAGCCGATCGACAGCGGCGTCAGATAAGGACCACCGGTGTCCGGCCGACACGAGGCGCCGCCGCGCGTGCGACCACCGCCCCGCCGGCGGCCACATCGGCGGCGCCATCTCACACAACACGCCGCATTCCGCGCCATCAGGTGTCGCCGCGGCACAGACGTCCAGAATTGGCGCGAGTCGCGCACGTGTCGCCGCGGCACAGACGTCCCGAATTGGCGCGAGTCGCGCACGTGTCGCCGCGGCACAGACGTCCAGAATTGGCGCGAGTCGCGCACGTGTCGCCGCGGCACAGACGTGATTGGCGCGAGACGCGCACGTGTCGCCGCGGCACAGACGTCCCGAATTGGCGCGAGTCGCGCACGTGTCGCCGCGGCACAGACGTCCAGAATTGGCGCGAGTCGCGCACGTGTCGCCGCGGCACAGACGTCCCGAATTGGCGCGAGTCGCGCACGGACACCGCGGCTGCAGACGTCCCGAATTGGCCGAGTCGCGCCGACTCTCCGCTCACACTCCCGAGGCTCGCGGCTCTCCATCTCGCCTGAGGCTCGCGGGTCTCCGTCTCCCGAGGCTCGCGGCTCTCCGTCTCCCGAGGACCGAGGCTCTCTGTCTCTCGAGGCTCGCGGGTCTCCGTCTCCCGAGGATCGAGGCTCTCTGTCTCTCGAGGCTCGCGGCTCTCTGTCCTTGCATCCGGCTACTCGTGGCTTCGGCCAGAGGACGGGCAGGCGGTGCTCTGCGGTGCGCGAGGATACCTGCTGGCAGGGGCATCGCCATGGTGGGGGACTGGGGGGAGGGGGGGTGGCGTTGCTTGAGCTTAAATAAATACATTTGACATGACGCCTAAGACCATGTGTGGAGAAGCTTGAATATTTTTGGTGGGGCCCAATGCATGTAGGAAATACGTGCTGTTAATTTTGCTGGTGGGGCCCACCCCATAGGGTCCCATGTTAAGAGAGCAAGAAGTTGACCGGGCCAAGGCAAATATGGTGGGGTCCATGCCCCACCAAAAGCATACACCTGCCTACAGCGCTGCATGTAAAAAATCAACCCAAACCCTTCTCGTTGCCCTCCCTCATCCCTCATTCAGAATCGGTGCTGACACCCATGCCTGCTGGCCGCCTGATATGTGGCCACGCGAGGCGTCGGTAACGTCAGAGTCGCTGAGTAAACGGCCAGCTCCGTCCGGTCGTAGTCCCAACGGAAACGGCGACGTGGCGGGTCGTCAGCGCCGACGCGATCGGCAGTCACCTACCAGGTAATGGAGGGAATTCGATCCATTACCAGGCAGGTAATGGATCGAAAATCCGGTGTGGGAGGAGGGGGGGGCTTCCTATGCCAGTCGCCGGCGGCCGGCGCCGCCCCTCCCCGCTGATTCTCTGCAGGCGGTGCGGTGCCGAGTCTGAGGTCAGGGGAATGTTCTCGAGGAGGATGTCACGCGGCGCGGCTGGATGTCAGACATCGGTCGGTGTGTCTTCATGATCAGATATGGCGTGTTTGTGGGATTCCACCGATCGACACGAAGCACGACGCCATGTTTGCGCCACAACAGAAATGCGGTGCACACGCGTCACAGATATTACGGCACGATGTCGGGGCCACATCTCGAGCCGAGACGTGCGCGACGCTCCATCTGATCACAGGCCCCACAGAGCCAGCCGGCCACACAGGTTATGGCACTATGTCGGCCACATCTCGAGCCGAGACGTGCGCGACGCTCCATCTGATCACAGGCCACACCTGCCAGCCGGCCACACAGAGATTACGGCACAGTGTCGGCCACATCTCGAGCCGAGACGTGCGCGACTCTCCATCTAATCGCAGGCCCCTGCCAGCCGGCCACACAGAGATTACGGCACAGTGTCGGCCACATCTCGAGCCGAGACGTGCGCGACTCTCCATCTAATCACAGGCCCCACAGAGCCAGCCGGCCACACAGAGATTACGGCACAGTGTCGGCCACATCTCGAGCCGAGACGTGCGCTACTCTCCATCTAATCACAGGCCCCTGCCAGCCGGCCACACAGAGATTACGGCACAGTGCCGGCCACATCTCGAGCCGAGATGTGCGCGACTCTCCATCTAATCACAGGCCCCTGGCAGCCGGCCACACAGAGATTACGGCACTATGTCGGCCACATCTCGAGCCGAGACGTGCGCGACGCTCCATACGATCACAGTCGCACGATCATATGTCAGGCTCCGCCGACAATGTACACGTTTCGTCTTAGTTCGATCCGCTCTCACCGCATGCAAAGGTGGCCGATCGCGCCGCGCGCGGAGCGTGGGAAAAGTTCCCACGGCCGGCGAGACGCACGTCTTCAAACGCGGCCGCCGGCAGCGGCGGCGGCCGGAGGGGCGTCGTCGCCGCCACGGTGTCGTCTGATGTGTCGGGTAATCCCCGCCGCCCCTGCCACGCCACGTTCCGCTCCAGCTGAGCTGCTGCCTGGCCGCCGAGCGGCTCGAGTCTCTGGAGCACGAGTATCGCTCCTGGCTGGCTGACAGCCAGGCCAGCAGTCGGCCAGCTGTCGGCCAGCTGCCGGGCGAGCTGCCGGCACACCTGTCGGCTGACATGCGCCACCGCCGCACCTGATGAAAACGCGCACTGCTCGTGCTGTCCGACGGCTATGTGCTCTATCATCATCATCAGCAGCAACATGATGATAATCATCATCATTATTATCACCACCATCGTCATCACGTGATGAAACGCGCACTGCTCGTCACTACTCTATATCACAATTATTATCATCATCATTATATCACTATCATCATTATTACGTGATGACAGCGCACATTGCTCGTCATTACCATATCACAATCATCATCATGAATATATCACTATCATCATTATCACGTGATGACAGCGCACACTGCTCATCATTACCATATCACAATCATCATGATGATTCTACCACCATCATCTTCATCACATGATGACGGCGCGTACTGTTCGTGCTGTCCGGCGACTATGTGCTCTATCATTATCATCATCATCATCATCATCATCATCATCATCATCATCATAACATTTGTTGTGATCATGCATGCACGAATCCGTTAACATACGCTCAGAGTGGTGATAAGATATCAGTTATGTTCAGAAGAGGCGCCAAGTGCTTAAAGCATGTCACCTATCTGAAGATCGATTACACTATGATAAGTAGAAGAGGAAGTCAACACCCAACGGGAGGATACCAAAGACAGAAATCATCCATAGATGTATAACATGCTTTACTTATGAACGTTGCATGTAAGGAATGTGGATGACGTGTTGCACCAGAGTGCTATGTCGCATTTAGCACATGACAGGCGGCGGCTGTTGGACGAATCGCAGCCTTCACGCCACAAAGCGCAGCCTTCACGTCACAAAGCGCAGCCTTCACGTCACCTTAGTAGCACCAAAAATGTCACTACCCCCCCTGACCGGCATTACCATGTCCTCCCGGTGGCATGCTGCGCCGTCCACTTTTACCGTGTGCCCTTCTCCACTGCAATGTGTGTCCGCAGCGGAGCCCCTGTCCACAGCGTACCTCGACCGGAGCTGCGGACCCAGCATCAACGGCTCGTTCGCGCTTGTCCACGACCAGACGGGATACTGATGGCGGTACCTATCTCTGGTACCTTACTTGATACCTTACCCGGAAGAAACACTCTGGACTACTCCGGATATCCCACCCAGAGAAAACACTCTGGGCCGCACCTGATATCTGCACCGAAGAGACTATCTGGACCGCACCTGACATTTTACCAATAAGAAGCTTTCTGGACCGCATTTTATATTTTACACCAAGTGAACTATCTCGACCGCATCTGATAATTTACCCAGCGGAAGCTTTCTGGACCGCATGTGATATTTCACCGAGAGGAAACTCTCTGGACCGCATCCGATATTTTACCCATAATACATTTTCTGGACCGCATATGATATTTCACCCAGAAGAAACACTTTTTACCGCATCTGATAATTCACCCAGAGGAGACACTCTGATACCCAACCCAGAATAAACACTCTAGAACGTACCTGATATCCTACCCAGAAGAAACACTATGGACTGCGCCTGGCATCTGACCCAGAGGAAACACTCTAGGACGTGCCTGACATCTTACCCAGAAGAAACACTCCGGACCACGCTTGACATCTCAACCGGAGGAAGTACGCTGGACCGCATCTGATCTCTCACCACGAGAACACACTGAACTACAACACCTGATACCTCGGATACACAACACAACAACACCTGATACCTGACACTCGAAGAAACACTGAACCACGCCTGATATCTGACCCGGAGGAAGCACTCAGGCATACAGTTTGGATCACACCCAGCACGGGACCGGACAAGACGTCTAAATGAGCAACTGTATGTCCATTAGTCGGACACTTTTTGTGGTACACAATCCCAAGAGCTTTCTCCAAGATTAATTTATAGCGCAACTATCGAAGCGAAAAAGGCATATCGAGAGCTCAGTTATGACCTGGGACGGAAGTACTCTCTGCTTGATAGAAGCTTACGCGCAGTTAAGTTTATAAAGCAGTAGAAGGCTTGTAAAATAGTGAGGCCGCAGGAGTAGAAAACAAAGCCATACAGCGCAATAAACCTCTTTTCCGCCATTAGAAAAACCGGTTTCCAGTACAATGACGAATTAGAAACCTTGTGCCGCTCGGCATTGATAGATAGATAGTGCACTGTCGGTATCATGGTGATGAATTACGGCAATACTCCCCAAAGTACAAAGGCGAACACAACTAAAGCTTCTCGAACGCTCGAAACATTATATTGCAAAACGTTTACTTGAATGCACTTAATGATCATGCAACACCACAGGTTCTGTCAATTTATTTGTTAATATTGGAGAAAAGTGGTCCGTTTTCATTCCTTGGGGATATTTCCTCTTCCCCACTACACCCCAAAAGCTCTGGCTTCGGTTACTCGGAAACGAACGGATTATTTCGCGAGTGACTCGATCCAAAACTAAATTAAATGGTATGAAGACCAAGTTATGTATGTCGAGCCGACCATAAACATAAGTGCAAGATGTTCAGGTAAGCTTAACAATGGCATGCACCGTATGATAAAAGAGCACATAAGTGTCGGACAACGGCCTATAGTCATCTGCCAGCAAGCCTCAGTTGCCCATTAGTGCCAACACGGATAAAGTAGAATCGAAAGGTACACTTCTATCTTTTATCTTTGGCTTCTGACGATCGCCTCCACCAATAGCTCATTCCAAACATCTCACGCCTAAACCACACCAAGGCACGGGAACAACAAATCACATCCACCAGCATTAGGCACGCTTCTTCGCATCCCCTGAGGCGTACGCCCTTCACCTTCAGCCCGAGCGGCGGTGTCGGCGGCGGTGCCGGTCGGCGGTGCCGGTCGGCGGTGCCGGTCGGCGGTGCCGGTCGGCGGTGCCGGTCGGCGGTGCCGGTCGGCGGTGTCGGCGGCGGTGTCGGCGGCGGTGCCGGTCGGCGGTGCCGGTCGGCGGTGCCGGTCGGCGGTGCGGTCGGCGGTGCCGGTCGGCGGTGCCGGTCGGCGGTGCCGGTCGGCGGTGCCGGTCGGCGTGCGGTGGCGGTCGGCGGTGCCGGTCGGCGGTGCCGGTCGGCGGTGCCGGTCGGCGGTGCCGGTCGGCCGGTCGGCGGTGCCGGTCGGCGGTGCCGGTCGGCGGTGCCGGCGGCGGTGCCGGTCGGCGGTGCCGGTCGGCGGTGCCGGTCGGCGGTGCCGGTCGGCGGTGTCGGCGGCGGTGCCGGTCGGGGGGTGCGGTGGCGGGCGGGCGGTCGGCGGTGCCGGTCGGCGGTGCCGGTCGGCGGTGCCGGTCGGCGGTGCCGGTCGGCGGTGCCGGTCGGCGGGCCCGTTCCGTCCGAGCCGACCGGGCGCGTGCCGCCCGCCCAGAGCGGCACCCTTTCGTCACAACACGCTCTCGACCGGCGCCGGCCCGTTTTCGAATTCCTCGCCTGTTTATCGGCTGACCGGCACGGCGCGGTGGAGACGGCAGGTGACCACCCAGCAGTCAGCTGGGCGGGTGGGCGGGCGGCTCCGACCGACACGGCTCCGACCGACACGACTCCGACCGACGCGGCTCCGACCGACGCGGCTCCGACCGACGCGGCTCCGACCGACACGGCTCCGACCGACGCGGCTCCGACCGACGCGGCTCCGACCGACACGACTCCGACCGACGCGGCTCCGACCGACGCGGCTCCGACCGAGCGGCTCCGACCGACGCGGCTCCGACCGACGCGGCTCCGCCGACCGACGCGGCTCCGACCGACGCGGCTCCGACCGACGCGGCTCCGACCGACACGACTCCGACCGACGCGGCTCCGACCGACGCGGCTCCGACCGACGCGGCTCCGACCGACGCGGCTACGACCGACGCGGTTCCGACCGGCGCGGCGTCGCCAGCTGGCGCAATCGGCCGACGGCGGCCGGTGCCCCCCCCCCCCGCCGGCGGCGACGAATTCCTGACGCCGACCAACCCACTCGTTAGCCGCGCTGCGCCGGCCGATATGGAAGCTGGCGGAACGCAAACACGGCGTTCTACACGGCTCAACGTCGGTCGTGATTCTTGGCGCAGTGGTTACGTGCAGCATAAACGGCGCCCGCCGTCGGCGCTTTGTGTACGACACTGTTGCGCTTTGAAAGTGAGTATGTGCGTACAGCGGTAGGCTGCGGACGTCAACACACCTGTGTGGCCGACCGCCAGCTGCCGTCTCAATACATGTACATACGCACATCGTCCCAGCCAGACACATAAATCACGCTCAGCCACGTGCACATGCCGGCCTCTCCAGGGCCTGGCATAGTGCGGCTGCTCTCCCCCCAGGCCAGCTTAACGCTGGCCCTGGGAGCATTACATTCTGAACATCATGGGTGGCCGGCGGTCAGCTGGTCATCGGTGGTCAGTGCACGACTCTGAGTCAGTACATCGGTGGTCAGTGCACGACTCTGAGTCATGCACTGAGTCATGAGTCATGAGTCTGAGTCATGCACACCGAGCGAGTTGGCTGTGAGCTCTCTCCAATTATTTTTCTTTCATACCCCTTTTTACTCCTTCTCCCCCTGACTCGACCCAAAGATGCCGAATGTCCAAAAATTGTCCAAGTATTCTTCATGATCTTCCACCTCTGCATCTCCGTATGCATCTGCCGGTCTGACAAAATCTGTTCCCAATGCCGCAGCAAGGATTTTCTTAGCTTTTCTTAACTTTAAAAAAAATCTTAATTTTCTTAGCGTCCACCCTGAGTGCTAGCGAGGGCGGTGAAGACAGGAGAAGACCTTCCCGAGAGCTGGAATTCCTATACCAGCTGGAAAGAGCAGTCTCAGCTGGAACTGACCCCTAACAGCTGAGGAATAAACAGGGCACGTGAGAGTCAGAGAACGCTGGGATGCTCTTTGGGTTTGAAGGGGCCCCTAAGGGATGAACAGGAACCCTGGTAGCTAAAGAGGACTAGTGAGGGTCCATCTCAGATCTGAAATTCCTCGAGATGAGAGCTAGACAGGACTATTCAGAACTGTGATGGGCACCTACAAGCAGGAGAGGGCCCTGAGTGAAGAAAAGAATCTCGTGAGAGTCAGAGAGGAATGGACTTGGATTCTTCTGACGTTGAGAGCGGCCCCTAATGGATGAACAAGGTCTCCCGAGAGGTAAAACAATTCCCTGTTGGCTGGCAATTGAGGTGAGGAATACCGACGGCCAGCCTCAGAGCTGGCCCTCATGTTCTTGAAACCACAATAGCTGTCGATAACTGGAAAGGATCCCTAGCAGCTGGAGAGGGTCCTTGAGTGCCAACTGAGCTCCCTGAGAGCGAAGAAGAGTCCCTAAGTTTAACGATTATTGTGAGGAATACTGAGGGCTAATGTCAGAGTTAGAAGCTAGAAAAACTGTCGAGGACTGGGAAGGGTCCTACTAGCTGGAGAGGACCCCTGACGATTGAAATTGGTCATTGAGCGCCAGAGAGGACTGCACTGGGATGCCAAAAAGGTTTGGAAGTGGTCTCTATGAGACGAACAGGGCACCTTGAGATCCAAAGAGAGCCCATAAGGGCTAGCGATGGTTGTGAGGAATACTGAGAGCCAGTTTCAGAGCTAGAATGTCATTGCCAGCACAAACGACTGTCGAGGACTAGTGAAATCCTCTGAGAGCTAGAGCGGACCGGGCTATGGTGCTCCTGAGGCTTCGGAGGAACACTGAGGGATGAACATAGCGATCTAAGAGCTAAGGATAGCTCTGATAGCTGGTGATGTTTGCTAGAAACTGTGAGGCCTGTCTCAGAGCTGCAGGATTCCCCTGAAAGCTAGACAAGTTTGTTGAGGACTGGGAATGGCCCATGCAAGATGGAGAGGGCTTCTGACGGATGAATAGATCCCCTGAGAGCCAGAGAGGACTAGACTGGGATGTTCCTGAGCTTTGGGGTGGGTATCTGAGGGATCGGGGCCCTCTAAAAGCTGGTCTTTGAGAACTGACGATGGGCGCGAGGAATACTGAGGGCCAGCCTCAGAGATACCGTATCTTTGAGAGCCATAAACGCTGCCAAGGACTGGGAAGGTCACCCACCGCCAACTGAGCGGCGGTACCACCTCACGGTCGCCCCAACAGCCACAGCCGTTTTGGCGGTGACGACCGCCCAAGCGGCTGTCCCGGTGGCCTGACCACAGCTGCTCCAGCAGCCACGGTCGCTTCAGCGATGGCGAAACAGACAGCCCAGCGATAGCTGTGATGACGGCTGCTCCAGCGGTGCCAGTTGCTTCGCGTTGGACCCGGGTAACACCGGTTAAGTAAAAAAGGAGAACAAATCATTTGTAGGATGCTGTGCTTTCGGCATAGCTGGTAAGGCATGCTGCTAGTCGTTTCCCTGTCCCCAAATGTTGCACTTATTTTTCCCCACTAGTATTCACGCCTCATTTTGAGACAGTATGACGATGTTGAAGATGCGCAACAATATGGGCCCACCGGAGGCGTAGCCAGGTGGGGGGTGGGGGCTCGCCCCCTTAGCAGCCAAAAATATATAGGATCAAACAACAACTTTTAAGATGTTCACCACGCAAAGCACTAAATCGCGCACCAAAAGCTTTCCGTTTCGTTCCATTATTTGGTCAGGCCTCCCTTAGGAATCTCCTGGCTGTGGCACTGGGCCCCACCCTTATCATGAACACACTCCCTATTAAACTACGTCGGAACATAGCGGATAACAGAAAGAAGCAGTTGTGCCCATGGAGGTGGGCACTCGTACTTGCATTCAAGCTAATAAAATGCATGCCTTCATTAGAGATCAATTAACGTTCTTTTATGTTCAGTAATAGGTTTTCATTTCTTGGTTGTTGTCGGCAGCTAAGCGGTTTGCTTTTCTTTCTGCTCTTTACCGGACTGTTGAACCTTGATTGCAGGTCAAAATGTTTGGATATTTATATTTGAATGTTATTTAACATCTATATCGGCTACCAAACATAACCTTGCACGTGACCTTCCAGAAATGCCCGATGCTGTAACTCCTGAACCGTTAACCTGATCGAAATACAATTTGTACAGGTGGATTCAGGGCATAGGATAACCCCTCACAACAATTTTGGTTCAGATCTGAGGGATGAGGGTGCCGGGCCCTGGTCGACATGCCGTGGAATGCTCCAGGGGCTTCATTTCTGGCCTAAGACGTTAAGCTTGCTGCGTCCTTGCAGCTACCGGGGGCGTCTTGTTTGGCATCTGAGCGCCATTTTGCACCTCGAGAGTGCCCTTTAAAGGTCTGGGCGCACTTTCAAGTCTTGGAATGCTCTTCAGTGCCTTTAAGGTGACTTTGTAAGCCTCGAGGCACCTTTTCGGACAGCATGGTGGGGTGTAGCGGCCCGTGGAGAGGCAAGGCGTTAGTACACAGGTAGAATAGCACAATCAATGGCTGGTCTGGGGGTGCTGAACTGAATCTTATCTCGGCACTTTAAACAAGCACACGTTGCTATTTGCACAGTCAGCAAATGCATCGTCATAAGAGACGACACTTTCGCGTGTCGTCATCATGCCTTACCGGCTGACAGTAATGAGGCCCTGGTGGATGGTGTTGGGTACAGTCGACAGTTAGGGACCCCCCCCCCGGCTCTTCAGCTCAGTGTAGTCGACAGGTGGGGATCCCTTTCCGGCTGTCTGGTGTAGGATATAGTCGACAGGTGGGGGTCTAGCTCTGGTTCTCCGATGTAGGGCATAGCCAACAGGTGGGGATCCCTCTTCGGCTCTCCGGTGTATGGTATAGTCTACAGGTGAAGATAAATCCCCGGCCTCTCCGGTGTGTGGTATAGTCTACAGGTGGAGATAAATCCCCGGCCTCTCCGGTGTGTGGTATAGTCTACAGGTGGATATAAATCCCCGGCTCTCCGATGTACGGTAGTCGACAGGTGGGGATCCCTCTCCAGCCCTCCGGTGCAGGGTAAAGTCGACAGGTGGGGTGCCTCTCCGGCCCGCTGCACCCGGGTCCCAGGCGGTGAGCTGGCACAAGTGTCACACCAAATGGCGTCTCCCCGCTATGGTTTGTGGAAGCGAACGCGCCGCCGCCGGCGGACCGCGTCCTTTGACAGATCTCTGGCAGCCTGTTACAATACGGTCGACGGACGGCGCCCGTCCGACCCCGGTGTTCGGCATAACAAGGGTTAAGCGGGTCGTGTTCCTCTCCAGTCATCTCGACGGGGGTCGGGTGACGTGTCCTTCTCTCGGCCCGCCGGTGAAATCTGGACTTGTCCCGGTGCGTCTGCCGCCCGATGCTGGTGTCCCTCACTTGGCGACCACACAAACCCACTCAGTCCACATTCCACACTGGACCACACACACCCACTCAGTCCACACTCCACAGTGGACCACGCGGACCAACTCAGTCCACACTCCACACTGAACCACACAGACTCACTCAGTCCACACTCCACAGTGGACCACACGGACCCACCCAGTCCACACTCCACAGTGGACCACACGGACCCACTCAGTCCACACTCCACAGTGGACCACACAAACCCACCCAGTCCACACTCCACAGTGGACCACACAAACCCACTCAGTCCACACTCCACAGTGGACCACGCGGACCAACTCAGTCCACACTCCACACTGAACCACACAGACTCACTCAGTCCACACTCCACAATGGACCACACGGACCCACCCAGTCCACACTCCGCAGTGGACCACACGGACCCACTCAGTCCACACTCCACAGTGGACCACACAAACCCACCCAGTCCACACTCCACAGTGGACCACACAAACCCACTCAGTCGACACTCCACAGTGGACCACACGGACCCACTCAGTCCACACTCGGCAATGCGCACTGTTGGACGGCGAAGGTCGTGACGCGGACCGGAGGCGGCTCCGGCTGTGCCTCTAGCTGATCAGTGACGCGCCAGGTGACCACATCCGTGACGCCCATGGCCGTGGCTGGACCTCCAGCTGATCAGTGACGCGCCAGGTGACCACATCCGTGACGCCCGTGGCCGTGGCTGGACCTCCAGTTGATCAGTGACGCGCCAGGTGACCACATCCGTGACGCCCATGGCCGTGGCCGTGCCTCCAGCTGACCAGTGACGCGCCAGGTGACCACATCCGTGACACCCATGGTCGTGGCTGCGCCTTGACGAGAGCGCAGTCACCGACCAAGCCGACATGCTCGGGTGACGCAGTCGGTGGAGCGCTGCGAGGTCCATTCGGCGACAGCAGTTGAAATTCACCTTATGACGTTCATCAAGGTGTTTCAAACGCGGAATGTGTCTTTCCTCTTCTTTCCGAAGGTTTCCCTGGCGTTGCAGATACGCCTTGGGGTATAAACTGTCACGTTGCCAAGTTGTCGTGGGGCATAAGCGGTCAGTTGCCAATATGCCGTTGGGTATAAGCTGTCACGTACCCAATATGCCACGGGGTATAAGCTGTCACGTTCCAAATATGCGTGGGGTATAGGCTGTCGCGTTCCTAATATGCCTTGGGGTATATGCAGTCACGTTCCTAATATGCCGTGGGGTATAAGCTGTCACGTTCCCAATATACCGTGGGGTATTAGCCGTAGCGTTCCCGGGCTGTTACCTTCGAAAGCTTTATGGCGGCTCACGATCACAGCATGTTTACCGCACATTCCTTGCATACTCTGGCCGGGAAAGCTGATGTCCAAACCTCAGACTGGAGCCCGGGAGTCTAAGTGGCCAACCATCCCTCATCAGCCCGCGTGCGCAGGCTGCCTCTCAACGCAGCTGAATGCAGAGTACGCATGGGCGGGAGATGCCTGGCAAAAACACACACAACAGACTGCGGGAGGACAGGATATATATATATATACATGCATGGATTAATACAGTATCACACAACTCGCGAATGTCTTCACTTCAATTTTGAAGATGTACTGATGTCACTTCAGTGGAAGAGCTTAGGAAGTCTAGATGGCTGCGGACGGGTGCATAGCACGAGAAAGTTTTCTCCGTCACACGAAAAAAAACTATTGGGGGGTCGACTTGGGTCGGCTCAGTTTAAACCACCCCGATCTGAACACACTGTCACGCATTTGGAATTAGTTCACAGCTTACAATAATGTTCCAAGTCCTGCTGTTTTAACTCCGAACTGAACCGGCACTTCATATGTTTAGCTACATGCCAGTGCTTGGCGGGCGTTGATCACGTATCCCAGCTTCCAATCCACCCAGAAAGCGTTCGCAGTATTTATTCAAATATTTGCTTAGCTCGTCCATGTCGTGGGATATGCTGTATCCTGGCTGTGCGTTGTTTACACATATGCGTTTTCGTGCATTTAATGTGATCCTTGTGTATGCCCAGCACAGCTCAGTATTTGTGTCAACACAAGAGCAATATGTAAAGGCTCTCCTACAACCACAGTACCCGTGGAGCCTCTTCCGAAGACTTTCATGTAGTCCTGCGAAGGCCGGCAGTGCATTGAGAAGCTCTCCGACAACGCAGCACTGTGCCGCGTGATGTTGTCGCCGTAAGAGGCTCTCCGGCAGTGTCGCAGTCGCAGTGTCGCAGTCGGAAGTGTCGCAGTGTCACAGTCGGCAGTGTCGCAATCGGCAGTGTCGCTGTCACGAGTTCTGAGGCGCTGCTGTGGCCGCGGACAGCCCAGGTTATTTACGCTGGCGCGCCGTTTTTGTCGGCGCGTCGGAGCCTGGGAACGCGTCCGGCCGGCCGGCTCAATGGAGTTGCACCTTTTTGTGCGCCAACTTTACGACGCTCACTGCAAGAGAAGGGCTTGGCGATCAAATGCATACTGAGCAGCGGCCGCTGAATGCTGGCCGAGTGACCGCGCCGGGGATGCCTCCGCCGGGGTGCTCAGCGCCGATTATTCACACCCCACTGGGACGAATTTTACAGCCCGCTGAAAGGCGCGCCTTCGGACGCTGGGCGAGCACCGCCACCGAATCGGCGCTCACCCTTCCAGCAGTAAACATTTTATAGCGCAGCGCCCCGCTCGAAATCGGCACCGGCGTGGGGAGGCGGTTTAAAGGCAGTCGGCGTCGGTCCGAACACAAACGTCGTCGCGAGATTTATATTGGACGCCGCATCATTACGGATCAGCGCGGCGGGGGGAGCGGTCTGCGGGTGGCGGCGGCGTCTCGCCGGCCGACGCTGGTGCGATGCTCGCACGCGGTGTTTGTCAACAGCGGCGTACAGCCGTACAGAGTGGGCGCGCATGTGCGATTTGGCGATGTTGGTTTCCTTCGCTTGGGGGCGAGGAGTTGCTGGCTGATCAACAACACCGGGAACCACTCAAAACAAACCCCCCCTCGGGGAGATATAAAGCCAAAAAAAAACCAAAAAAAAAGGAAGGAAAAAAAAAAAAAAAAAAAAAAAAACCTTTCCCCCAACATAAAATCCTCCTGGGGGAAAAAATCTTTATAATTATTAAACACCACCGGCGGGGGGGAGTCGATTTTTAAATAATTTTATTTATTCTTTTTCATTGGTTTGGTCGTTCTGTTTTTAGAAATATAATTCCCCCCCCCAATTCAAAAACGATGAAAAAAAAAAAAAAAAAAAAATTTGGTTTGGTTGTACTAATGTTCCTGATGTGAACTAGCTTCATTCCCTCACCCCTCCACAATATCACATGAACAGCTTCGAGGTCGTATTGGTAAAGAAGTGTTCAAGGTCTCTCCAGTAATGCCCTACTGTTGTGGCGTGTCAAGTTCTTGAAGTAAGAAAATACCATAAGAACACCTATAAATAACACGTGTGACCGGGTTTTCCCCAGTCTTTACACGAGCTGTCACAAATGACACTGTCAGAAAACGATCCCACCTAAATATGTGAGGAGATATCGAATGGCGACTTACTGCCATCTATAGTAACCGTGGCTGATGCCATAGCTAAAGTACACATGCAGCATCCTATTTATTCTGACCCAGATTGACCCATGGGTGTCACAGTTGGGACATTTCAGGTATATGTTCCCCCAGGATCACGAGCAAATCGTGTAACTCTGCTATACTTTCGCCATCGATACAATTTCAGTAATGTGATTTTTCCCAATATATGCTCTCACACTCATGGCTTGACTTTTCCAAAGTTATATTCGTTGGCTTTGAGTGACATGTCTGAGACACTTTAGGGAAATTCAATTGCCGTTTCCACTTTGATACTCTCATGCACCACCGGGGAAAGGAATATTTTTTTTGGACCCAAGAGGACCAAAGTGAGAAGAAGAAGACCAAGACAACGAAAAGTTTCGATTGTTGGATATTCATTGTCCGAAAAACTGCTCAACCGCAGTGGTCAAACTAAGCTCTAGTTGTGAATACAAAACACATCTCCATGTGACCCAGTCATATTTTGCTTAACTGGAATACTTACATTTTGTTATATCATTAACTATGATGATTCAAATCAATGGAGTGTGGTGGGTTCAAGTTATGCATCGCACTTGGTAACTATGCAACGCATCACTATCCACACGGATGCATCTGCCTTTAAAGACATGAAGCTAATAATCCTCACTCGTCATGCACGAAAAGTTCGTCTTCTGGCTACGTAGTCAACGAAAATTGTGATGCTTATGATCACCATAGCCACCCGTACAACACACGACATGCGGAGTTGTGGCTCGCCGCCGGGCTAGCTCAGCTGGTAGAGCGCTGACCCCAGGGGGGGGCCGGCCCCCCCCCGGAGGCGGCCCCCCCCCCCCCTACCCCCCCCCCGGGTGAAATGGGAACCCTCTTGGGGAGCCGGTGGGGGGGGGGGGGGAGAACCCCCCTTCCCCCCGCCCGCCGTGGCCCCCTCCCCAACCCCCCCCCCCCCCTAAAAGTTGGTGATAATATTTCCCCCATAAAGGGGATTTTGTTTGAGGGGGGAGCAAAAAAAATTTCGACTGTGGGAGCGGCTAAAAAGGGCTTTTGGAAAAAAAAAAAAAAATAAAAAAAAAACCCCCCAAAAAAAAAAATTTTTTGGAAAAAAACCCAAGGCCCCCCAACACCCCCCCCCCCTGTGGAGAAATTTTTTTGCCATTGCGACGGCTTCTTTTTTTTTTAAAAAAACTTCTAAAAAAAAATTTTTGGGAACAATCAACCCCCCTCCTCTTATAATAAATCCCTGTTTCCTTCCTTTCCTTGATTTTTAGGGTAAAGTATATTTTCTTAAATTTACAACTAACACCAAAAAACTATAAACCAAAAACTAAACGAAAAAAAAAAAAAAAAAAAAAAAAACCAAAAAAAGAGACTACAACTTCGTAATAATTAAAAAAACCACAAACCATTTTTAAATTAAAAAAGGGGCCGAGGGACATACTAAAAAGCCCGGATACCGAATTTAGCATGGGGCCACCCAACCAAAACCCAAAAATAAAACCAAAAATACTACATAAAAATGTATTGAATATTTGTTTTTTTTTTTTTTTCTTGTGTTGTAGAGTTGTTTAAAACAAAAAATTAACTTAATTTAAAAAAAAAAAAAAAAAAAATTAAAGAGACCGGGGCGTACCAAAAAACCCAAAAAACAAAAGGGCCCCCCTTGCTGGTTTCCAGGTTGATCTCGAAACCGCCAAACATTTCAACTTGAACCTGGGTATATATGCACCTAATTGAATAGAACGTCGTTTTGCGCTACAATCGACCCGAAATCATATCCGGTTCGTTAGGGCAGTTCAGAGTCAGGTCATGCGTGCAGACGCAGATCATTCTCAGACATATCTTGAAGCATTTCTCAGCAAGCAACTAATAATGATAGGGAGAAATGTTGAATATTTGTCTACCGGCAATTGATCACAAAAATACACAAATAGCTGCCCCACCTTGTAACTTGAGATGAGGACAGGAGACTAGTTTAAATCCAAACTGAAACTTCTGGAGATATTGGCATCATTTCGACATTTTGACATGCGACATTGAAGTTTTTAAACTTCTAAGGATTGCCACACATGGTGAATCTTCGAAGAATCAAGAGCCACCCTCCCAGTGTCACACGGAGGAGCCACCATCCCAGTGTCACATGGTGCCGGTCCGGAGGAGCCACCCTCCCAGTGTCACATGGTGCCGGTCCGGAGGAGCCACCCTCCCAGTGTCACATGGTGCCGGTCCGGCGGGGCCACCCACCATCGCCACCCTCCCAGTGTCACATGGTGCCGGTCCGGCGGGGCCACCCACCATCGCCACCCTCCCAGTGTCACATGGTGCCGGTCCGGCGGAGCCACCCACCATCGCCACCCTCCCAGTGTCACATGGTGCCGGTCCGGCGGGGCCACCCACCATCGCCACCCTCCCAGTGTCACATGGTGCCGGTCCGGAGGAGCCACCCTCCCAGTGTCACATGGTGCCGGTCCGGCGGAGCCACCCACCATCGCCACCCTCCCAGTGTCACATGGTGCCGGTCCGGCGGGGCCACCCACCATCGCCACCCTCCCAGTGTCACATGGTGCTGGTCCGGCGGAGCCACCCACCATCGCCACCCTTCCAGTGTCACATGGTGCCGGTTCGGCGGGCCACCCTCCCAGTGTCACATGGTGCCGGTTCGGCGGGGCCACCCACCATCGCCACCCTCCCAGTGTCACATGGTGCCGGTCCGGAGGAGCCACCCACCATCGCCACCCTCCCAGTGTCACATGGTGCCGGTCCGGAGGAGCCACCCACCATCGCCACCCTTCCAGTGTCACATGGTGCCGGTTCGGCGGGGCCACCATCCCAGTGTCACATGGTGCTGGTCCGACGGAGCCACCCACCATCGCCACCCTCCCAGTGTCACATGGTGCCGGTCCGGAGGAGCCACCCACCATCGCCACCCTTCCAGTGTCACATGGTGCCGGTTCGGCGGGGCCACCCACCATCGCCACCCTCCCAGTGTCACATGGTGCCGGTCCGGCGGAGCCACCCACCATCGCCACCCTCCCAGTGTCACATGGTGCCGGTCCGGCGGAGCCACCCACCATCGCCACCCTTCCAGTGTCACATGGTGCCGGTTCGGCGGGGCCACCCACCATCGCCACCCTCCCAGTGTCACATGGTGCCGGTCCGGAGGAGCCACCCTCCCAGTGTCACATGGTGCCGGTCCGGAGGAGCCACCCTCCCAGTGTCACATGGTGCCGGTCCGGAGGAGCCACCCACCATCGCCACCCTTCCGGTATCACATGGTGCCGGTTCGGCGGGGCCACCCACCATCGCCACCCTTACAGTGTCACATGGTGCCGGTCCGGAGGAGCCCCCTTCCCAGTATCACATGGTGCCGGTTCGGCGGAGCCTCCCCCCTCCCAGTGTCACGTGGTGCCGGTCCGGAGGAGCCCCCTTCCGGTGTCACATGGTGCCGGTCCGGAGGAGCCCCCCCCCCCCCCCCTCCCGGTGTCACACGCTGCCGGTTCGTCGGACCGGTGCCGTGCGCCCGTGGCGGTCACTTTGACGGTCGGCAACACGCGGCCCTGCCTCGTTAGTACCGAGATAGGAGGTGCATCTCATTGACCGTTCACCTCGGGTGACTGCCTGTGCCCCGAGAGGCCTCCGTTACCGTGGGACACGACGCTCAGCCGCAGACTAATTAACGCCAATTACGCCCAAATCACAGTTGATTAGCAGTCGAGGTGGAATAAAAAACGGCTCCGTCGGAGGATAAGTGGGCGCCGGGGACCCGTAGGGATCATTCAGTTGCACGGCCGGCCATCGGGGTCAAGTGTGAGCTGGAGACCGAGACCGGTTCTGGCTCACGTAGGAGAAGAGCAGCTTTGTGCGCCCGGACTGCCAGGGCCATAAAGCCCCACCTTTAAAACTGACGGAGTGTGGGTCAGTTACTGCCTCGGCAGCATTTATACTGACGGAGTATGGATCAGCCTGTGATCATTTAAAACTGACGGAGTGTGGATCAGTGACTGCCCCGGCAGCATTTCAAACTGAGTGAGTGTGGATCAGTTACTGCCCCGGCAGCATTTAAAACTGACGGAGTGCGGATTAGTTACTGCCCTGGCAGCATTTAAAACTGACGGAGTGCGGATCAGCAACGTTAGTATTCAGTTTATAAGAAACGAGTGATGGGGGATGCAGTATGGAGGGAGACGTCATTGGCATTACAGTGGCATACACTGCTATCTTCGATGTGCTGGACTCGTATCCTTCGATGCTATCTCACAGGAAGTTCGGTAAACATCGCGAGTCCTGCTATTATGTCACATTGATTCTAGGACAAATGTGCATATGGCAGATATGCGTGAGTGCATCCTGGAGCGCAGCAAGGATTTTCCTAAGGAGGCGACCACAAAATGTCATGAAGTAGAAATAGTTTGCGGCGCGCGAAGAAAGTAAACAATTTCTCGTTTTGCTTGGAGGAAACCTCAATATTTCTGTCTCATCTAGTATATTTTTGGTTGCTAATGGGGGTGGAGGGAACTCCTTGGCTACGCCTCTGAGTGCATCTACGTAATGAAACATATGTACGTATGCGGAAATATATTCAGGCCAATATGTGCGTAAGAGCAGGTTCACATTAGCGCAAATTTATGTAGCGTAATTGAATGTAAGCGCAAATGTAAGTAAGCGGAAATGTATGTACCACAGCGCAATTGTATAGAAGCAGTTGGTGCATGGTAGATCAGTCAGATTGGCACGATTAAATACGAATGCAAATTTGGCATTATGAGACGTCAGGTAAAATGCATACATGGCGGAGAGCTGGAAGCAAGGTCTGGTGGGCTTAGTTTAGTTATTTGGACTTTAGGGCGCTTCGACCAGTCTTGGATCATTTGCGCCCAAGGCCTGGAGGGTCAGGCACAGAAATGTTGGCTGGGGGAGGAGCAAAACAGCTTCAGCTGGTATGGGGGTGAGACAAGACTTAGTTTAGCGGTCGATAGTCGGCCCCAAGGTCAGACCAGCGTCAGTAAGTCCAGGTCTGGGGGCCAGGGAGTCGGATCAAGTCAGTCAAAAATCCTTGGGATAGGATTGTCACTGGCCAGATCTGGGGGCCAGGGAGTCGGGTCAAGTCGGTCAAAAGTCCTTGGGATGGGATAGTCATTGGCCAGGGCTGGGGACCAGGGAGTCGGGTCAAGTCAGTCAAAAGTCCTTGGGATGGGATAGTCATTGGCCAGGGCTGGGCACCAGGGAGTCGGGTCAAGTCAGTCAAAAGTCCTTGGGATGGGATAGTCATTGGCCAGGGCTGGGGGCCAGGGAGTCGGGTCAAGTCAGTAAAAAGCCCTTGGGATGGGATAGTCATTGGAAAGGAGGTCTGAGCCAGAATCTTGGTAGCTGGCACTCCTAGCAATGACCAGTGCGTTTGTCATAGCCCTAATTAGAATACTGGCTGATGGCTCAGCCAGGGCTACCAAGCGCTGATCCTCTAGTCATTGGCTATGCTTCCCTTCTTCTGGCTCTGGTCGGCCAGTTTGGGACTCCGTATTGTGGCCTGCTGGTCTCGGTTGGGCCAATATCACCAGCATCCATCATATAGCGCCAACACTGGCCATAATCCTCCCGGTCGGCAGGGTCAGTGCTGCGATCAGAGAAGTCCAGGTCGGGACCAGAGCCCAAAGCCAAGGTCGGGACCAGAGCCTGAATCAGTGCCAGGATCTGGCTAGTGCCACGACAGAGGCCGACACCGTACAATCGCGCTTCACCACATTTGTCATATGCACGTCTACCCTTCGTACGTCTGGCCCAAGTACACTTGTGCTTGCGTTGTACGCTTGAGTACTTTTCCTTGCGTACATTTGCTTACGCACATTTGCGATACGTCCATTTGCTTGCGCACATCTGCTATGCGTACATTTACTTTACGTACATTTGTCCGATTGCCATCAGACTATGCACCACAGTGAGTAGAACACTGGAAAGTCACAATTCGACAGGGATTGCGAATAGTGATCCCTGGCGAATAGACAGTGTGCAAATTGAAATGTGGCGGCCCGGACCCCTCCAGCCCCTTTGGTCATGCACAAAGCACATGGTTACGGGGGCCGAATGCATTGCGAGGTCTGAACTCTCGACCGGTCTCTGCGGCGGTCAGTTTCCTTCTGGCAGTGGAGAGTCGCCGAGCACCTGCTGGCCAACTGCGCCACCTGGGACAAGCCGACCGAGACACTCGCCAGCGACCACAGACCCGCTGCTGTTTACCCGGCCCCCGGCTGCTTGCTGTCTGTACATACCAGCCTGCAGTCCGACGTCCACATGCGCATAGCGGTCCACAGCCCGTTACAAGATGGCTTGGTGCGGGTGGTGAGGTTGTGACGATCCATAGTCCGTGACCAGACGGCTTGGTGTGGGTGGTGAGGTTGTGACGATCCACAGCCCGTGACCAGACGGCTTGGTGCGGGTGGTGAGGTTGTGACGATCCACAGCCCGTGACCAGACGGCTTGGTGCGGGTGGTGAGGTTGTGACGATCCACAGCCCGTGACTTCAACGTCTACTTCCATCTGCTTGACATGGCATGGATGCAGTTTGAAAATTATTGATAAGGCATTCAATCCACATGTGTTAAGAGGGATCAGGGGAATAGGGCTGGATAGCTAGGGTAGATAGGCATTGATAGGTGTGTGGGATATTGGAGGACTGGTTTCTTCAGGATGTGGGATGGTTGGGGAGGGTCTTTTTACCAGGCTTATAGTATCTTCCATTTACATACTTAACTGGATGGGCCCTTGGGTCTCTTATTAAGTCTAAATGCTTTATAACTTCATATAGGGTGTACCTAGCAGTGGATTCAGCATCTTCCTTCGGGATGTGATACTGATGAGATTGTCTATGGTAGCACAATGGGTATGATGGAAGGAGTTTGTAATTGTTGAGTTGTTATGCAATAGCAAGTGAATGGTGCTAGATAGACTGGGATATATAGCTTCCTAGGAACTTGAGATAAGGGATTGATTGGGGTGAGAGTATGTACATTTCTAGTACCTTTTCTAGATAGGCTTAACCCAGATCGGCCCCTGTGGCTCTTATTAAGCCTTAACACTTTATGACTTTATGACTTTATGATATTGAGATGCTTCGGAAGGCTATCGTCGCATTAATGTATCACTTTAAAAGTACTTTTTGATAATGATTTAACACACCGAGTGGATAAGGTAGACTACCAGCATGCCTTATTGTGCCAAAACTTACTTTGTTCTGACTCCGTGAGACGGAAACGAGGTATACTTTTGGGACATGCTTGCAGTAATGCAGTGCAATATAATAGTGTACTGCTTTCGCACATTTGCAAATGCGCTCAATGCAGAAACAGCTCTGGCATCGCACCCTTCCCACAAAGAATGTGGGCATCACCAACCAATAGCCAACATAATTATGTGAACACCACCACCAGCATTATGTGGTAAAACACCGCCAACAGCATCCTATGAAATGTAACTTATCCCTCCATGACGCAACATTTGTATTCATAGTCATATTATTTGAGGCTATATAATTCAGTCTAGTTAGCAATGACATGACTTCTAAGCTCTCATAAAGTATATGACAAGCGTTTGCACTGCATGAATTTCCAGGTGATTTATGAGCATGTTGTGCAACGTGGACGCTTGTAAGAGGGAACAATTACTGTATATTTACCAGTGCTTGAACAGTGAAGCATTCTCAACATTCTTTTAAATTTCGTTGATATAAGTGAGAGTACTATAAGAGTTAGCTGAAAATTGAAAGCATCATGTCCAGTTTTTGTTGTATACCTGTGTCGCCAGTGTCAAAGAGGAATCTTGCTGAAAAAGGAGACTTAAGCTTAGCTTTTTGCAACCCAATAGCCCAGATGGTTGAAGCGCTGACCTGCATTGGCCTGCCCTGCCCTGGGAAAGCAGGGTTCGAATCGCCACACATGCTCGCTTTTGGCGCCACTTGAGGGTCGGCTGACAGCTGGCCCGATGCACCCGAGACGTGCCAAATGGGCGGCCGTGTCGGTACATTGACCGCAGTCTACACTATCGGTTTAAATGCTACCGCTGAACTGGAACTACCGCTGAACTGGAACTTCTAAACCGGACGGCGGGCTCAGAGTCCATGCAGCAAATCCTGCTCGGCACGGGACTCTAGTCCATGCCATCCCAACAACCATTCGGACTGTCTCTTTTGCATTGCGAAACAAAGAACTTAAGAGGTGACAACACGCTGTAGTATGGACACCAAGTGGACCGGCGATCACATCTACCACGGCCAGGAAGAGTGCTCAATCAAATCGAGCACTCAATCGAGCACTCAAACAACCGCGTTCCAAGATAACGCAGAACATACCTTCAATAACACGGTGTCAATGAAAGAGTACAGGGACGGATATGACGCGGAAAACTTTCCCCTTCTTCGGTCGAATTAAGACACTCGCGACTGTCCCAGTTTAAACGGAATGGGTTGGGTTTTTGTGGATGCCGCGCTTGAGATAGACATCTGAAGCGCCCTGCAGAGATCTGGTTACAATACACAAGTGGCGGCTGAATCGGACAGCCGACCATGCGAGTACCTCTCCGGCCGGGAATTCATGCCTGCGCGGCTCCTGCGGAATTGAGATAGCCGAGCCAGCGTCGGCAGAAACCGTGGTGCCGGAAGCACACGCATCAGTCTTCATTCAGTGGCTGCTGCCTACTATTACCATGATAATGCGGCACACCTGTGGCAAGAAGAACCTGCTGCTGGTGGCATCACGAATCCACGATGCTCCAGATGTTCACAAAGGAATCAGGACAGCGGCATGGGTTGGGGTCAAAGACAAGTGCCTCGGAACGGGAGTGTGCGGCGCATCTCAGAGAAGCGTCTCATGGCCACTGGCGGATCTAGGGGACGGGAGGGCTACGGGAGCCATGAACCCCAAACGGCTCGGAAAGGGGCCAAACGGTACATTGCATTCCCACAAACGGAAACTGTAAAATGGCTTCAGAATGTCAGTTTGATGATCCATATAGCAACTTAGTTCATCAAAATACAAGAGGCTGAATATGGAACGTCTTCTTAAATAAAAGAAATAACTACGTATGTTCAGAACATGCGGCCAATTCCAACCGTCTCACACATCCCTATTGCATGAGTCTGACGTGACATCAGAGACGTTCTTGAAATTAGTGTAGCTGTATATTTCTAGTTGCTGTTGAAAATAGCGCAGAAGAGTCAATATCAATATCGCGTGGTCATTGAAACACAAGACGCTTCCCGGTTGCTTGGCCAGCGCTAACATAGCAGTGCCAGTTGTGGCGCTGGTGTGCGTTAACACGCGCCCTGGAGGGCCTCTGAGAATTACGCGCACTGGAGAGGGGGGGCGGATTCCGCCCCCCTAAGATCTCGGCTCCTAGTAAAGCTGGAGGAACGAAATTCGCAGGGTGGATGGACACGGTAGTGAACTCTATTGTGTGCAATTTTCGTGACCTTAGGTCAATATCTTCAAGGTCAAATGAGGTCAGATTTGCAAAATTTTCCGGTTTTGCGTGGCTTGGCTTGTCTTCGTTATGGATCGCTGTGATTGTGTTTAAATGCTCAAAAATGGGCATCAATGATGTTTTGGACATTACTAATGATGCAATGCAGATCATAGACCCAACATTTGACCTCAGGTCACCTATATAGCACCACTTTATCAGGTCAGTTACCTGTTCCAGTTACCGGAACCGCCGCCCGCCCGACTGCTCCGTCTGGCAGCTCGGAGCAATCGGCTTCGTGAAGAAGGGAGTGAAGTACATGAATAAAGTATGGAAACGCAATGACAAACAGTACAAATGACAACCAGTAGTGCATTTATGGCAACATTCCAGTTGAGCAAGTTTGGTTCCATTAACCTGTCATAAACTTGACCTGACTTGACCTTGGTGACCTAACATGACCTTGAAACTATACAGCATATCAATATGCATCAAACAAGTCCCTAGTGTTGCCTAGAACACTTCCCTTTTGTCAGTATACTGGGAGCGCATCTGCGCCGATTTTTGTGGTCTGGCGCTATAACATTTTTTGACTTTAGCGGCCCCTAACTTGAAAAATTTTCGGGCGATTTCCATTTTTCTTGCTTTAAACGACGTGCCGTTCATTTCTAAGCAGGTACACCGAAAATCGCGTATATCGACCGGTAAAATCTGCAGTTATCTGCGAAAAACCGGAGGGGTGGGCGGATTTCGCCCCCCCCCCTCCAGTGCGCGTGTTAAGGGCACAGTCAACCATTAATAATTGGCAATTACTTCAGAAAAAGTGTGTATGCTCGGTCGGCACTGGGGTGGGAGTGTCGGGCTTGCCACTTGCCTCTGTGACGCAGACAGGCTTATGGTGTTTCATTTTAGGTGATTGTTGGCAAACATAAACTGAATACATATCAATTGATATCTTCTCGATGTGTGAAAGTCAGGAATGGTGAAACTTGTGACGCTTGACCGCTTGGTATGTGGTGTGTGTATATGTGTGTGTGTGATCGAGCGGTCCAGTAACCCGGCCCGCCCTCGGAGGGGCGACGTCCCGAGTCGTGGGTTCGGATCCACAAGTATCCGGCAATATTCCCGGGAAACACACGCCACTCAGATGACTCGGACAAGCATTGATTTGATAGTAATATACATATTTAGTTGTATCCAAGGCGATATATACCAGGTGGCGTCATCCCTACTGCGCAGCTTTTTGCGCAGGTCCTTAAATGACGTCATCAGGGGTACACACTTAACATGGGCCAGCCGCTTACACGCTTCGAAGATACGCAACGTGTGTACACTACGGAGGAGGAAACGAGGGTTTAGGAGGTTTAGGTGCAAAACCTAGAGCGTCATAGTCTCTGAAGGGATCTCCAATACCTTTCATGCGCATATTATACCCGAAAGAGCGTGCAAAGGGAGGTAGGACAAGTCAAATACGGCAGAGAATTAACATCTTACCGCGGCGGGATGCAGTAAGGACGTATCTAAAGTGTGGTCGTCGCCATGATGGAACCAGGTGGAGGGCGGGGGGGGGGGAAGAGCCCCAATCTGTATCAAATGTAGCATTGTGCTTGTGGTGTTGCATGGCAAAAGTAATTAACCGAAGCACCTTTTCATCCCCCTCTACATGCGGCAACGCCCCTGATTTAGATGTCAAGGAAGGTGACAATTTTTTTTCTCAGACCGACAGTACCACAAGGAGCACGTGAGAGGAAGACATTCCTTTTTATGGCGGCATCGGTAAGCCCCCGTGCCAGCTCAACAACGAGGGTGGAACTTTCAGAAAATGATTTGGGGGACGCAATACCTGGAGGTAACAGGAAGACCTTCAGGCGAGAGGCCACATTAGCGCCAGATGTTAAAATATGAAATTATTTGGGGAAGGTGGGCTCACGTCAGTCTTAAAGGGGCTCACGCCTCCCAAAAGTAAGCAAAATTTCACTCTAGTTAGGAGGCTACATTCGACGGACGGACTGGAAACATGGGGCTCCAAAAGCGGCTAGGCATGTATTGGTGGCATTCCAAAGCAATGCGTTCAGGACTAGATCTGTATCATTCCAAAACGCTCCTACGCATCGGCGTAGTCGACCTAGTCGGCTTCTGTGCTGGTTCCGGTTCAGAGCATGAATGAATGATCGCAATCAAAGTTCGTGGAGCAAAGTGACTTTGCATGTCGTTCTTTCCAATCAATGTTCATAGACCAAATGATAGATACAAGCAACAATGAAGTGGCATACGTCACACCTGCCACATAGCACTGCCAGAGCCAAGAGCAGTGCCAAGTGCAGCCAGAACGGGCAAGCATAGTGAGCGCCGCTAATCTGCCCCTGGTCACAGCGGCAGCAGCAAAACACGCCAACAGGACAGCGGGACCGGGCGATACGAGAGCATTGTCAAGTGCCGCCAGGACGAGCCGGTACAGGGATCGCCGCCAACCCGTCAATGGTCACAGTCGCAACAGCAAAACACGCTAACAATACGGCAGGATCGGGTGACACGAAAGCAGTGCAAAGTGCCGCCAGGACGGGCAGCACAGGGGGCGCCGCCAGTCCGCTAACTGGCGGTCACGGCGGCAGCAGCAAACACGGAGAAAAAGAGTAGAACCGGGCGACACGACACGATACACAGCAGGGACGGTGACAGATGACCGGCAGTATGAGGGTGGACATCCTATCGCTGGCTGGTGACATGCTGGCGCACCTGCCTAGATGCCCGCCTCTCTGCGCTCTGCCGATCAGAATTCTAGTGCAACCAGCCGATGCGCACATGCATCCCAACTCGAGTCAGCCTCCGTGCCACACAGACATCTAGCCTCGGCCGCCGGCTGCTGATGACGCCTACCAGGCGCCTCGCAATGCTGGCCTCACCGGTGCAGGTTGGGGCCCGGGATGGAGCAGAAATAAGAATTCAACTGGTCTACCGGCACCGTCTACCAGGTCTGTGGCACGTAGAGCCGGCCGCAACCGATGGTGGTGAGCCAAGAGCTGGACACAGTTGTCAGGAGCGCCTCCGGTGCTTCAGATGTCGAACAGCCAAGCGCTGTATTGACACGCCTCATTTTGTTGGCGACGAAGCTGGCAACGACAGCAAGGCCGTCACGCTCCAGTCCCAGTTTACTGATGGTGGTCGTGCTATATTCATGTGAATTGAAGTGGCATCAAACTAGTTGAACTGGTTCTTCATTTAGCTATACAATGATAAGATTCTCCAAAATACAGCAAGCACAACAGACATGCATGATTCAACACTTCATACCATACAAATCTGGTAGGCAGGTTAATTCATGGAGTGGCACCAGGTTTCGAAAGAGGCAGGCATTGCCATTGCAGCATCAGCTTCAGCTGCATCAGATAGCCAGGATCATAATCATCAGAGGTAAAGTGGTTGGACCAAATTAATGAGTTGGTTTGATGAACTCTATCAGCTCTTTTTCACTTTGTCAACTAAGTCTTGCATGTATTTCCATCTCTTGGAAACTTAAGCATGTTGATTGAAAAACTCTATTCTTTCCAGATGTTTCTTCCAGATGTTTGAAAAATAAAACCTAGGATACTGACACTGAATTTTAGGCCACTTTCTCAATCTCAATCACAATATGTAGGATATATTACTACAGTTTAAGGTAAACAATGAACACGTTTTACACACATTATACCTCCATGAAGCATACAAGCATTATGCTTAGTTAATTTCAGCTAGGTTAGGGTTTTGTGGGAAGTTTGAAAATAAAATTGGGGGTGTGGGTGATTTTCTTTTAATTGAGTTTTCTTCAAAAACAGTTCAGGATAGGTTAGGTAAGGTTATGTTTACTTTTAATGAATTTGAACATTTTTTTAAAATGTTCAGATATTTTCCATTTTAACAAAAATAAATTGCTTTCTTGCATAGATGGCTAAGCTAGGTTAGTTTAGGTTATGATACATCATTTTTCTTCATTTGGAACATTACATTTTATGCTATATTACCCAACTCCAAGCCCATTTTTGCATGGTATGCTGCCTCCCAACTGAAAAGTATGCATTTGCAGAGGAAATAAGTGTTCACATCATGTTCAGCATATTCACAAGCATTGCACTAGAAAAAGACATTCCGTGAAATCAGAAATTACATGAAACTGCAAATCTACAGGATAAGCGGCATCAACATATTAGATACCTAATACGGAACACATCTCAATTTCTATCACTAATTAACGACAGCAAAATCTGCAGCTAACCGTGCAACTACGCACAAGATACACCACAACACAACACAATAAAACAAAATTCAACTAAAACGCTTGGACAGCGAACACAAGGTGTGAAATGAGCACGGAACTTACAAGAGAGCTATGTAAACAACTGCGCCATTTATGACTGGACCGCGTCATCTAAAAATTTGAGAAAAAGTGTGCCCCTAAAACGCTGCGGTTCGTGATGGTGGTCGTCTAATTCGCAGCCGAACTGAAACTTATAAAATAACAGCTGAACCAGATTCTAAGTGCACAGACGCGATATTAGAATGTTTAGAAAGTGAGTTGAATTGAAAATATTTTGATTTTAATATACACCAAACCATTAAAACGGCCCTAAAGGTGTACCCCAGATGACGTCATTTGTACCATTCCAGGCGACACGCAGGAAGGCATGGGGATGACAAGGGCCTGGTTGTATCCATGATCTTTCGACCGGGTCAAGTGTTTTTAATGGTACAACCTTGTCACATTTCTCCGACAGGCTTTCAAGATGAATTTCGTTTCTTTGCTGGCTCAAGGTGAATTCGTTTTTCTGAAGAAAAAATCCATTCGCCATGGAGATTTGTGACCATAGGAATACCATAATTTCACCGGAAAGCTGTATTTTTCCACAAAAAGCTTCAGGCATCGCATGCACGCCCTATGGCATCGGTAGCGCTCTCAGTTTCGGTCACGATCAGCCTTCGGTCCCATTCGCAATAAACGTGACGTTTATTTTTCCGTCGATGGAGATGTTTGAAAAAGTTGGAAGGTGGTGGTTCAGTACATCGAGGAAATTGACGCCGACAAATCCGACTGCAACTCTTCTTCCTATGTTAAAAAGACCAGAAGTTGGAAGGATCTAGTTAAAGCTCGGGATTCCAAGCAGTGCTGGCCTGAACCCCTACAATTGAGTAGCACAGTTTACTGCCACTGTTCCTCCCACTGAAGTTGTCACAACCACCTCTTCGAAAAAAAATATTTTCGTGAGCCTAGACGTATTTTGGCCAATTGCGAGCATTTCGGTTTGTAGAGAGTAGATGTGGCAAGCAGGACCGGTAGTAAATTGGACATTTGTAACAGAAAACCTTAAAAAAAGAAACCCGAATGGATAATCAAGTGGCCCAAATCCAACCTTTGGCTTAAACGATCTTTGGTATTCAGAAAGGGTGGGGGTAGGGGGTGGGGGAGGCTGCCCTTCTCCCGAACCAGTGAGCTGGATCCGTAAGTGGCCACAGCCAGTACTCCGACGCCACTGGCGCCTACAATCAGTACTCCGACGCCACTGGCGCCTACAATCAGTACTCCGACGCCACTGACGCCTACAATCAGTACTCCGACGCCACTGGCGCCTACAATCAGTACTCCGACGCCACTGACGCCTACAATCAGTACTCCGACGCCACTGACGCCTACAATCAGTACTCCGACGCCACTGGCGCCTACAATCAGTACTCCGACGCCACTGGCGCCTACAATCAGTACTCCGACGCCACTGGCGCCTACAATCAGTACTCCGACGCCACTGACGCCTACAATCAGTACTCCGACGCCACTGGCGCCTACAATCAGTACTCCGACGCCACTGACGCCTACAATCAGTACTCCGACGCCACTGACGCCTACACCCAGTACTCCGACTATGTATGAGGATAGCGAATAGCGATCGTTCGCAAGACTGTACCGCTCGAAAGCAAGCTAAAAAATCCAACCAGGCCGACATGACGCGTCTCTTTCTTGTTTGGATCAGGTCAATGGGTTCTGGCGATAATTTAGGCGAACACGTCACGTATATAACTGATGAGAGGATGTGATTAAGTTTCTGCACCGGTTCGCAGGTGGGAAGAGATACCTGCAATGTCATTGGTGGCAACGAGTAATGGGTACTGTGTGTCTTCACAGTTCCATACAGAAACATTCTCCAGGAATTTTTGCAACATAAGCATCCCTTGAATTATTATTGGCAACGCGGATGCGGTCTTTGGCTTCCAATTGCAGTTCATAGACCGGGTTTTTGGCAATAATGATGTATATATATAGACATGTGTGTGTGTGTGTGTGTGTATACATATATTTATAACCAAGTTGCAAGCACAAAAACAGTTCGGTTTTGCTCAGCCTGAACATGAAATATCCGCCAACTGAGGCTGCGTTGAAACCTGTCCACCCTGACCGCCATCTTACCGCCACGGAAGGGGCAGAAAGCCGGCAGGAAGCGCAGGAAGCAGGAGTGGGTCTCCGACGGCGGGCCAGCCGGCACCAGCGCGTGACATATGGCGGCCGGTCGGACAGCACCGTCTTCAGCTGCGGATCACTGACCCCCGGCGGTCGACGGCACCGCGCCGCCAGCGGAAGGGAACAACACTGCAGGTACGGGCCCGGTCGCGCTCAACCCTTCTGTCTCCACACCCGGTCAGAATTTATCGACGGCGACGTGCCGGTCCCACGTGGCTCATGCGGCCCGCCGGCCGGCCGGACCCGGCCCCTCGCTTAATGGCCAGATCTGGAATGAGATGGGTTCTGGCCGGGTGATCGGGGAAGGGGGAGGCCAGTCACTTCTGGACCCCTCAGCAATTCCAGATTATTGTGGTGCAAATGGCTCGGGTCGTAAGGTTAACGTGGGAAACGTAAAACTTACTATTTGAGAAGTGCGGCGCAAGCGATACTTCGCGACCTTTACGATGTAGCAGGAACTACGAGTCTGAGCGACATGACAACATACTGTGGTGGAGAATTGAATGAAGATTCGTGATATTTCCAACGTTTGCATTGCATCTGCATGTGCCAGGTGTTCTCTAAGTGGGTGGACATGGAAAATATGTTCCTGTTTTTATATTTTTAACAATTGGGTTTATATCTTGGTCTTGGGAAGGCAACGATTTGGAACGCATACATTACAATGGGCTGTATCAACTACACTTCATGTTGCAAAGTCAGGCTGTATAGTCATAGGTGCGGCGCTACCATGACCAGAAAGGGGAAATATCACAATGTTGATGAAAAAGACATTTCCGGATGCAAGCCAACCGTGCCCGTACCATTTGGAGTTGGACAATAAAGACTGTGCGCACCTGCGGCCAGTTTCAATGTGACCAATCTCTTACCCTCAAATTTCTGCTATCAGAAGTAGTTCAATGACAGTTTAGCTTATCCCCAGCCATTGATACATACCTTTAATATCCCCTCTCAACAGCTTCCAAATGAATCGATCAATCGCCGGGTAAATGACATTCCTTCAGCATTTGATAATGTGGCGATACTGTCACCATGGATGTACGATAATAATTTGGCATGGATCTGGATCATGCAGTGTATATTTTGTTGAGTGGGATGTGGTGGGCTCCCAAGTTCCCGTTTGTACTGCAGGTAATGTCGCCATTCCAGGCTCTCGTATTCGTGGTCGTCCCGGTGTCGGGTCTGCTGGCAGCGCATAATGTTGGATCAGTCCAGTCTGCTGGAGGAGGGCTAACCGTATTGTTACCATTTTATTGATCCAGATTTTGCAACTCCTGTAAATGGGGAGGGGACAGGGAGAATATTGCACCTCTCGTATATTTGCAACCAAATGACCGACTTATTGACCCAAGTAGCAATCGATAGCCGTGAAAATGGACTTCATGATAAACCAGGAGCGTTTTCCGGTAACTGGTAGCAACAGGCAACTCGCTTCCGGAAGCAAGTTCCATTTATAAGGGTGCTTTCTTACATGTTCCCGAAGAGGTAGGGAATGTGCTGCTTGCTCTTTTCTGCATGCCTTTAGCTATATACCTATACTTGCTCGTAATTAGCCTATGCAAAGGTGCGACTTTTGAAGTCAGGAAATCGACAAAATATCCTTTTGATGGCAATGATGGATGCGCTTATGGTTGTCTGTATAATGTGGCGAAGTGTGCGGGTGATCCACGCCGGGAAATGGAACAAGAGATCTATAAAAAGCCTAGTGTTTTGGTCTTAGACAGAGAGGAAAGCTAGTAATGTCGCTTCTCGGTGACTGTTTGTTTTCCCGCAATTGCACCTAAACCATTTTGAGATGTCACCAAAAGCACCCGAGAGTGACATTTATCTACAATTTTATATTCATTAGACAAAAACCTGAAGGAATGCAATGAAGGCAAGGCAACTAGTACACATCAGTCTTGGAATCAAGAAGCATCGTATTATATCTGCCATGTGAAGTAAGCTTATGACTGTGTCACATGCAAACGAGGCCTCGTGCAGCAAATAAATCATCACGGGCAAGCTGCTTGTTGCTTTCATTATGTGCATTTACGTCAAACTGAGAAAAATACAATCCGTAAATTATTTGCGACGTTATTTCAATATGACCTCGAATCTGAAACGTTGACGCAAAACATCTTACGCGTTCATGGAAAAGTACCGCAAGTTTTTCTGCACTGACGGCGACGTGTCTTCAATAGCGCCCAGGCGGCATCGACGGTGCAGCTTGGGCGCCATTTAAACAGGTATAAATGCTACGCCCCACCCGGTCGAAACTTCAGGGTTGCTTCTGAGTCATATTATCACTGAAACAATGGCTACGGAGTTCTGGCTGTGTGTATCTACCGATAATAGTGTCGGAGACACGAGGTCCGAACCCGGCAGCACAGTGAGCCGCCGTCGGCACGTGCTGTTCGCTGACGGGAGCGTTGCCACACGGGGACGCGACGCCGCCCGAGCGGGAGCCGGTGTTGGTGCATCCGATCAGGGCCTGCCACGGGAACTCGCCAGGACGCACCCCTTTGCCGCCGATGATGCGGTTGTGGAATGCGATACCGCACTAGATAGCTATTATCACATATGGTTACCGGGCACAGAACATTAGAGCCGAGCAGAGAACACGAAATATTACACACATGTGTAGGGCGGCATGTGCACGCCCTAACACTTGCCTTGTGCCATAAGGACCAATTCCAATTCACACCACACATGGCCACAGCTTGCTCAGCCGGCCGCCAGATGGCGGGCGGGCGCGCTCAGCTGTGGGGTCACTGCTTCCTCCACCAGCCGCTAGATGACCGGCGGAGTGCGCTCCGCTACACCACCCTCCGCTCAGTGGGGTCACTGGCAAACATGACCCTAGGCACACAGTTGGCGTAACGAGCGGGTGGTGCAGCGACACGACCGAGCAAGTCCGTGGGATGGGCCGCCACGCGTCGAGTGAACGCGGCGATAGCGACGGTGCCGGCACCGTACAGCACGCACCAGCGTCCTCACCAGCGGAACTCTGCGCAGAGGCGGCGTCGCCTGGGTCACGCGGGGAGGCACTGGGGGAATGGCCGCGCTGGCGGCGCTACCTCGCGGAGGAGGGTCAGCGTCACTGCCGCACAAGGGGACAGCCGGGTCGCCGGGGTGCAGCGAGGCCTGGCCACCAGACATCGGGGGCCACAGCAGCAGAGGTCTGTCGCAGGCCGCCGTGGGTGAAGAAGGCGCCCGCGGGCGGCGGGCGGGCGGGGGCGAAACGGGTCCGGCATGATACAGAGAGGGTGGTTTGACCCGATCGATGGAGACGGTGTCCGGTTTGCCGCCCCGTTGGATGGTCTTCGCCGTCTGCCGGATGACAGCGAACGAGCCATCTTGCGAACACTCCAGGGGTCGACGGGTGGCGTCGCGCCGCACGAAGGCATGCGAGGCCTGGGCGAGAACCGGCGGAACGCGGACCACCCGGGGCGTCGGCTTCCGTGGAGTGGGCGCCCGCAGTCTTCGCATGTGGCGACGGAGGTCCTCTTGGTACGAAGCGGTGCTGTACGATGCGGCCCGCTGGTCGGAGATGAATTCACCCGGAAGGCCAACGGCTGACCGCACACCAGCCCGGCCCTCGTGCAGTGTAAAAGGTTCAGGTCCATCCCTGAAGGGGCAACCCTTCTTCTGGCACGTTGATTGTCTAGTGTACCTCAGCGTTTGCGATATTTAAAACCCCGGTTATGTTTTCAATAATGGCTCTGACTTCCATCTCAGAGCTCTGATCTCACATCTCTTGACACGCACCTCCAAAGCCAGCACTTCTATATTGTGCAAATTAGTCAACCGACAAATGCAACGAAGATCAGACATTAGTGGCGCAGCGTGATATAGACGTGAATAATATAGCTTCATTTTGACAGACAGGTGCAACTATTTTCTATCAGAGAACTACATCTCAACAGACAGTGACTCTCAGGCAGAGTCCGACGTACCTCTGTACCGAAGTCGGGACAGGGCTGGCCCTCCTCGGCCGCCCTGTCCCGCTGCGCTCCAACTCACAGCCGCGCGTCTCGACGTCCAGTTCCCTTCTACTAAGCCAGGCCTCTGAGCTCCCGCGGCCCGTCACTAAGTAACCTCGACAACGCCTGTCCCACGTGACCAACACGTCACTACTGCGTCGCATGGTCCAGGCGTCGGCCCCGAGTCGAGAACAATAGCAGACTACTGCAGGCGGGCGCGACATCTCTCTGAGATATCAGAGACAGACTCTGATCTCAGCACAACGGTCCCTCCGTGGGAAACGGTGCTGTCTCAACACTTTCGTCCAGGCCCGCGTCGGCCTGGCGTCGCACACGTGAGCTGTCAGCATTTCACCGGACGCTGGTGAACAACAATCGGCTGACTGGCAGAGGCGCGGTACTGCAGCCTCTGGTCTGGCGACACGGCGCCTGACACACCAGCGACACTCGGTCATATCACCGCATGACAGCTGGCATAGACATCATATACATGCCTGCCCATAGGGTTCCCATAATATAATCACTTGTCCTACATCACCCACTGACGTCACGTCACTTCACATGGCATTCACCATCTGACGACGGCGGCGGGGCGCGCGCCGGGGAGGAGTTTGGTATCGGCTGCACGGTAGAGGTCACAGCTCTGGCGGCCGGGGCGGCGGGGTGTCAGCCGGAAGGAGGGAGGGGGTCAGGGCAATGTCTACTGACCGGCCCCGTTTGAGCGGTGGCTGCTTACGTCGGCATCAGACAGGCGGACGCCAGTCTGGGTGCCTGAGACTTGTCGCGCCAGGAACGGAGGGGTAGGGGCTGAATGGCTGGGATTTAGATGCCCGAAACCAACTTTGTTACAGCAGCTCAAGTCTTTCTTCACGGCGGACCGGATGCCGAGAAGGATCAGCGGTGGGGCGTCGCTCCACTGGGTGTTGCTCACCGACCGTAGCGCGTGAACCGGTCGACACAGTTCAGGAGGTAGGTGTTGCCGTGAGAGGGCGACAACGGCCTCACGATGTCCACGTGGATGCACGTGAACCGGTCGGTGGGCGGGCTGCCTGTGGCGCTGGACTTCCGCACGCCGGCATGGCACGCACGCTTGCGTCCACTGTCGGAGATCCTTCGCCATGCGCGACCAGACAAATCGGAGTGCCACTAACTACTGAGTAGCGTGGACTCCGGAATGGGAGAGGCCGTGCAGGATCCGGCAGATAGCCCGACGCAAAGCAGCTGGCACCAGCGTTCAGGAGCACCCGGTTGACTCGCCGATGACGATGCGCCGCCCACTAGCTAGCGGGACGTGTCACAGCTGCAGCGTATGGTCGGCGGAGGCGAGTAGGCGCTGCGGCTGCGGGTCGGACATCTGGGCGTCGACCAGGGCGTCGAAGTTCAGCTGTGGCTGCGGCTGAAGGAGCAGCGACGCGGTGCGGCTCAGGGCGCCAGCCACCGTGTTCTGAGCACCGGGCACGTGACGGATGTCCGTGGTGTGCTGCGCAGCATAGTCGAGATGCCGAGTCTCCCGCGGCGAGGAGCTGTCCGTGCTGGCACCTACAGCGTGCACCAGGGGTTTGTGGTCTGTGAAGGTTATGAAGTCACAGCCCTCGACGGCGTGCCGGAAGTGCCGGATAGCCAGGTACACCGCAAGCAGCTCCCGACCGAACGCGCTGTACCGGGTTTCGGCAGGCTTCAGTTTCCGGGAGAAGAAGGCCAGCGGCTGCCACGAGCCATCACAGTGCTGTTGGAGCACAGCACCCACGTCGGTGTCCGAAGCATCGACCTGGATGCTGCAAGTGGTGTTCGGTGCTGGGTGGCTCAGAAGCACGGCTTGAGCGAAGGTGCCCTTGACTGGCTGGAAAGCTGTGATTTCATCTGCTGTCCAGTCGATGGCGGAAGCGCGGTTGTTTTCAGGCGACTGACCGCCACCGTTAACGTCGCGATTATACCCTGTGGTGTGGCCAGCGCACACCCTATAGATTGCGCCTACGCCTCAGGGCGTCAATAAGTGACACAGAACTAGGCGTCTGGGCCGTGATAATATCGATCCGCACCTGCGTGGTGATCGACACAGAAAGGCTTGCCACCAGCAAGTCGAACTTGGTGCTGTCTTCTTGAATTCCAGCCACCCGAAACGCACAGTCCCTCTGCGTCGGCTAGATGTCTGTCTTCTCCGAAGAAAGGAGAAAACTGTGATAGCCTGAACGCGGCCAGCTGGTGGCTTGCAGATGTATAGAAGTCATGCGCAGATACAGGGTGGACAGGAGTCATGGGGGGGGGGGACTGGGGGCATGTGCGTCCCCTCCATGGAAGGTGACCGCTCTTTCGGCCGGGAAAAGGCACCTATCCGGGAAGGCTCGAATGAATCCCCTATAATTTGTTGGTCAGAAGCGCCCCTCCGAGAGAAAAAGGCGCCTCTTTAGTGTGCTTGAATAGACCACGCTATATATTTTTTCGGGCAGAGGCTCCCCTCCGAAGGAAAAGACACCCCTCCAAGCAGGAGCGGGCTAGGAAATTGTTGTGAGGGGAACTTGGTATCTGGAGGGGCGCCTCTAGCTGAACAATTTGACGGGTGGGGAGCTCTCGGACCTTGCCGGAGGAACGCCTTTACCTTTCAAAGTGTGCATCTAGCTGAAACATTCGAGGGAGGTTACTCAAGCACACTGAATGAGGGCCTTTTCATTCCAAGGAGCGCCTCTGGCTGAACAATTCGAGGGGGATGCACTCGAGTACACTGAAAGGGCGCCTTTTTCTCTAAGAGGGGAGCCTCTGGCTGAAAAATTCGATGGGGATACACTCCAGCTTTCCCGGAGCGGAGCATTTTCCCGGCCAAAGTGGCGCCAATTTCCATGGGGGCACATGCCTCAAGTGCCACCCCTGTATCCGCCCCTGCCTTTAAGTACTTTCGCAGTGGCGCCCTCCCCCCCCGAAGAAATGGCGCCCACTCAGACAGGTGCCCCCATGACAATTCCTGAATCCGCCCCTGGCAGGAGCCCCCGGCGCTGGCATGGCCGCCGCGCCTCGGACGTTACAATGTTTTGAACATTACTTTTTGCAAATCCTCGTTTTTTTCCCCGAGGCTACAACATGATGTGTTACCCATCACCCGATGCCCAAACTTCATAATGGGGAATAATTATTTTCCGATATAATTTTGGCGAAATATGTGATAAAATAACTTCTTTTATATTATCCGTGATTTGTATTGCAACGACTACTTTGCCTATTTCGCAGACACGTACCTACCTGGGGAGTGCCGACGCATACGTATTTTACCATGTAGGATATATAGGACATATAAGACGGAGAGACATCAGAAATGGATACTTCTTAGAACAGCTACAGAAACCCGCAAAATACTGCAGAAGCAGCAAAATATTACACATGCAGCGCATTTAGTACGCGATAAACTAAAACCATTTTAATGCACCATATCAGAGAATCAGACAGCCAGACAGAGAATGGTGCACCTTTGATGCCTTGCACTGTACTTAACTGCTGTTATTCCGGCCTTCTCGTTTGCAGAAACCACGCTTGCTCGCACGTGGCCAGGTTGTGTTCCCAGCATTGCTTTTCCATTGCTCATGTGTACCGGTTTCTTTTCCTAAATAGTTGTGTAGTACGACTTCAGTCACACCGACTTCACCCTCAGTACTACTTCGAGGTTGATAGTCCCATAGCAAGTGTGCGTCTGTGATAATGCAGGCAGGAAGTGTGCCTCTGCAAGGTTTTCGTTTGACGTTGGTGACGAGCATGGGTGTAACCACGGGGGGGGGCGACATGTCCCCCAATTTCTGAAAAGTGGCGATTTGTCCACCTCAATTTCTTTCGTGTCCCCACCAACCTCAGCTCCTGAGTACGATCGCCGCAAAATTATACTTCATCATTTATCAAGTGCAGAGAATGCAATGCAATGTATTGCAATGTATTCTATTGTTGCAATGTATCTATGCAAGAGAATCACCAAAAATACGAGAAGCCGATCTAGCCAATCAAAGGGCTTCACAGGCTATCTGTCGTCACAAAGGCTCCGAATGGTTATCAGCAAACGTTGGAAATTTCTGCTTCCAGGCCATTCTTGAACAACATGAACCTTGACCATCTTGCGTTTTCTCTTGGGTGGAAAATTGTGCTTTGCTAGGCAGCAAATATGCATTATCGCAAGGCTTGATGCGTCTTAGGTTGCATTCCCCTGCGCATATATCGATATATCTTGAACAAACGTGTCTCTGGGTGTCCTTGGGTATCTACAAGACCATGAAGGGAAGTCATGGGCAGCCTTAAGCAAGTACGTCAATTTAACGTAGTATTCGTATTCAGCGACGTGTTCGCCAGAAGCGTATTTGTATTGGCATCGGCACTAAGCGACGGGTTTATGATCGTTCGAATCAATTACCACAAATGCTTCTGCTCGCACTGCACACGCTGGAAGCAACTACATAAGTCTCATTACAATTTTAACGGTCAAGGTCCAACGCAAACCGGTTTCTTCGGTTACCTCCCATTTTTTCGTTTTCACCCAAAACCTGCTCAAATCTGGTATCAAGCCCTCTATCCCTCTACCCCTCTATCTTGTCCAAACTTACCGTGTCCCTGGCTTGCCCCACTAATTTCGAAACCGTGGCTACACCCATGCGTGACGAGGGGCCCGATTTAATATCGACATTTGTTCTGCTACTTGAGCTTAGAAACGCTACGAGACATGGCTCGAGATCGCCTTGGCATCGCTCACGACGGCTGCTTCATTCCACCCCATACATTAACATACTAGAAGGGCACTGGTACTGGCAACCTGGTTGAGGTTAAAGGGGTGTAATATGATGGGCTGCATGGGTGTGACATGGTTACACATATGCATTTGTACATCTTGGTGCTGAGTACTTCTGAGTTGTGTGTTATGTGCCCTCAGATTATTAAAGGCAGATGCGTGGTACTATTTTCTTCATCAGGGCATTTTGCAACAGCTATCATACTTTCACATTTCCATGACAAGTCACTAGAATGGCAAGGTCAGAAAGGGCTTGATTTGATTTATATTGCCAGATATAGCCATACTTAGCACGCATTCGTCCACAGACGTTTCCCAGGCAGCGTTCACCTTGCGTGTTTACACTGGCTGTTCAGACAGAGTGAGCGAGCGAAGCGAGCGAACACAGTGCTACAAATGCTTAAACCCACTTGGTCTTGCTCGCTTGGATTTTGAGGATATTTTGAACTTGGCCTCTTTTCATGTGATAATGATATTAGGTGAAATGGCGTGTAGACGGTGCGCCAGGTAGATTTAACTGTGAACTGTACTTGATAAGGATTAAATATTGTCATTCTCTACACCATAAAAAAGAACATCTGTGACCTCAAATCGATTACAAAGCTACATATAAGAACTCCACATATTATACTGAATGCCCGAACGCAGTCCGCTCCACCGTCTCAGCCTGTGGAATTCATGTTGGTATAACTCTTTGTATAACTGGAGCCCTGATTTTCGACCTGGGTTTGCTTATGTGTGTCTCGCTCACAAATATTAATATGAATAATATATTAATAGTTCGCCATCACGCACGTGTGTGGGTGGGCTCGTAGATTGTAAGGTAACTTTGCTCGTTGATATATGAGCAATGGAGGAAACGTGGCTGGTGAACTCTTGTGCACAGATAGAATGGAACGTTTCGAAAATTGCATTCGCTGTTCTCTTGTCGGGCTTTTCAGGACAAGGTTCTACCCTTTAAGTGACAACCTGGTCTTCTAGACATGTGGTTGTATTTTTTCTTTATCTTGAGCATCAATTGCAAATTTTTCCTATTATCAGATCAAGTGGTCTAAATTTAGCATACAAACATAATTGAGGAAAGGGTCCATTAACACGCGCGCCGGAGGGCCTCTCACATAACGCGCACAGGACAGGGAATCGGTCCCTACCCGTACAATTTCTGGAACTACCGAAGCTATAAGCACACAATTTGGAGGGTAGATTACGGATGTAGTGAATTCGCTTCTGTACAAATTTCATGACCTTAGGTCTTCAGGGTCAAATGAGGTCGCGATCAGCTGCCACACCGCACCGCCGCTCTACCGCACTGACGAAGCCCTTGTGACCTTAAACGTTCGGCGGCCGCCGCTCGGTCGGCCGATTTGGCTCCCCGCAGTTCCTATGTTTACCAACGGATTTCGATCTTAGTCTTGATTAGGATACGCTATCGATGCTCGACCGGAACGCACCGGGAGGGCAAAAATCTGCACCAGGGAGATTAAATACCCACACTGAACAAATGCCAAAAAAAAGCATGAGGTAAGAAAATCAAGAGGCTTAAGGAAAGCGCTTTTTATACATAAATACATATTTTACATATAATCAATAAAAAAATGCACATCCGACATCGTCAAACCACAAGCAACCTAGGCACCTCACTTCCCACCCCGTTACCTGGAACCGCATGGTACACTGAACTGAATTTGGGAGCAGATATTGTTTTGCGCGGTAAATGAATTTGGCAGCTTTTAACCGAGACAAATGTGGCGCAGTCTGTTTATTCGATAATTGCGATACTCTGAAATTTTATTGAAAGTGCGATAATTTGCAGTCTAGATTCATATGCATTCAAATACCTAGGCAGGCACCTACCGATATTATTGCAGTTTAAGGTAACCACAAGGCAAGTTTTAGACACATTTTACCTCCATGAAGCATACAAATGGGTTAGGTTTGGTTAGGTTGGCCTTGGTTAGGCTTTTATTGTATGCTTGAACAATTTTAATTTTTGTGTGACATTTTTCGCCCCAAGATTCTTCAAAAACAGCTTAGACCAGCTTAGATTAGGTTAGACTAAGTTAGATTTTTTAATTTGAACATTTTTTGGGATGAATGAAAAATTGTTTGGATATTTTTTATTAAAAAATATTTTCTTGCATGAAAGGTTAGGCTAGGTTGGTTAAGATTATATTACACTTTCTTTCACTATTTTGAACATTATATTTTATGCTATGTTACCAAACTTCAAACCCCTGTTTTGCATGTTATTTTGCCTCCCAATTGAATTTGCCTCCCAATGCATTTTTTTCAGAGGAAATTAAATGTCACATGTTCAGCACATTCATAAACATTGCATTAAAAAAGAAATTCCAGGACATCAGAAATTACCTTAAACTGTGAATTTACCCACCTAAAAGCATTCAAAAGCACCAGAAAACATTTTTGACCATGCAGATACATGTTATTCCCTCTTCCCAACACAATAAAGAAGTGTGGGGATGTTTTGTGTTGGGTAGGGTAATATGTATGTAATGAAGAATAATGCAAAATTACACAAAAAGAACCTAACAGCCTAACATATGCATGTTTGATCCCTTACAACATACTGATATTGGATCACCTAAAAACATGCTGATGTTGGATGGCCTAAGGCCTATAGATGTTGATCACATGAAACCTATGAATGTTGGATTGCCTAAAACCTAGATAGTCAATTCATCTAAAATTTACTGATACTGGAAAGCATAAAATATTGCAATCTAAAATAGACAAGTTTGTATTTTTACCAGGTATTATTTGACCAGCTCTCACTTGGTTCTCTCACCTGGTTGGCTCCCCATATACTCAAGCATCACTCACCCAGAGATGAGTTCCGTGCCCGATTGAGGGGAGCCCATATCTGCAGGTACGCCAGTCCCCTAGATTAAAGAAAGATATGGTAATCAGATAGACAGGGCAAGACACAGGAACTGGAAAGTGTACCTTAAGCAGAATTTGTATGCTTAGAGTAGCCACTACATCTGCTAATATTTTGTTGTCAGTCAATATTTCTGAAATAGAGAATATAGAGATTGAATATAGAGATTGAATACAGAGATTGATATAGAGATATATAGAGATCTCTATATTCTGAATATAGAGAAGTAAAGCTACTCTTCAAGCTTGATTAGTATATGATCATGGTTAATCTATTCAGTATATTCGTACAACAATGTGCAGAGATTTGAGTGCAGTGCAGCTTTAAATGCACCCAGGTCCGTTAAGGCTACTACATCATCAGGCAATGAGTTCCAGGTGGCACAGCATCTGAGGCTAAAAAATATCTTCCACTGATGCATCCACTGATGCACGCCTGTGAGCCAATTTCAGTGAGTGTCCACGTGTGTTCACCAATGGTGCCAGCACAAACATGTCAGGGATCTTAATGGCAGAATAGCCATGAAAAATCTTCCAACATTTGATAATGTCTGCTCGAATGAGTCTACCTTTCACCGAGTACAGACCTAGTTTCTGTAATCTGGCACCATAATCCAGACCTTCCATCCCCTCTATGTTTTGTGTCCACCTTCTCTGTACTGATTCTAGTCACCTTAAATCACCTATGTAACCTGTATTCCAAACACACAATGCAAACTCCAAAAGAGGCCTGACATGAGTAATGTATAGGGTTCTCATAAATTCAGGAGAACGACATAAAGTAGAACTTAGTAGGTTGCTGGCCAGACTTCCAGCTTTCTGTACTATACCAGCAATGTGTTGATGGAAACACAAGTTTTTATCTACTGTGATGCCTAGGTCAGTATGCATCGCAACAAAGCTTACCTGAAATCCATCAAAGGTAATAATGTGCATAAGGGCCAAGACTTTTCCAGTCATATGAGCAGTGGTGTGCTTTGATAACTGCACATTTCTTGGAGTTCATTGCTAGTCCCCATGACTTGGCAGTACTAACCAGTGTATCAATGTCTTTTTGGCCCTGTGAAATGCCAGCCAGCAGGTCTGTGACAGATTTGTACTTCAGTTTCATGTATATCTTTAGGTCATCTGCAAAAACCTTGAACTGGGAGTGTATACCATGAGGTACATAATTCACATCAATCAAGAATAACACAGGACCTAGTACAGAGCCCTGAGGTACTCCACTTAGAACATTCTTTGGTTTGCTGGAAGAGCCAGAGACAAGCACTTTCATTTCCCTCCCACAGATAAAATTTTTATCCATGTGAGGATTATCTCTGAAATTCCCATGGCTCTTAGTTTTGTTAGTAGCAGCACATGATTAACAACATCAAATGCCTTTGAAAAATCAAAGAAAATTACATCAACCATATAGCCCTCATCTAGCCATGCAGAGACAGTCTCATATGTTAGCAGTAGTTGATCCTCTACAGAACATCCACGATGGAAGCCAAATTGTCCTTGGTCCAGCAAGTGATGGACCTCCAAATATTCTGTGAGCTTCTCAACAGTTACACGTTCCAGAATTTTACATGGGACAGAAGTAAGACTCACTGGGTGATAATTTAGTGGATCATGCCTTGAACCCTTTTTAAAAATTGGAATAACACATGAAGTTTTCCAACTATCAGCTAGGTTTGATATTTTTAATTTGGCAACAAATACAGAAAAGGGTGTCAGGTTAAGTTGTTTTTTTTCCCCAAATCTATATTATCTAACTCAAAGCCACATTTTTTGTATTATTCTGCTATCCAACTGAAAAGTGAGCATGTGCAACATAAATCAGTGGTCACACTGCCTTAAATCATGGTTAAATATTAAATATCGTAATATTGAATGTTGTATTGGAACATTTCCTCAAAATCAGGAAGATGACCAGGTGCATATGTTCTGGAAATTATTGGAATGCATTGGCCATCAGGAAAGTTTGTTTAAAACAAATTTTGATGGTTAAGTGTTGTCCAGCTTTGCATGGTTGTAACCGGTTAAAACTGGTCCAAGTCAATTGGTCTATTGCTCCTGGTATAGGAGTACAGGGATGAGCATCATCCTTTCCCTTGGGTGGATGATCCTTTAGTGTCTGTCCACTCTTAGAGTTTTGTGCACCCCTTGGAGCCCCAATTTGGTTCACAAATTTGCTGTCATTGAAAGATGAAAATTTGTAGGGGGAGGGAAGCAAGAAAAGGGAAGGGTATAGAACTGCACCTGCAACCTGACTTCAAATCCCCCTGCACAAATCCAAGATTGCAATCAGCAGCCTCTGTTTCAAGCCCCACTAACTCATTAATGCCAAGGATATGTCCTTTTGGTTTCACTCTGGCCACTTTGAAATTCTATTGTTAGCTATGATGTGGTTATGACATCATGTCCAAATACCTGTTTGCTCCCAGGCCAGGCTACTGCTTGACCTAGGTCAATCCTATGGCAGGGGCTGTGCTGAATGGTTGCATGTATGAAAGCTGAGTGGGAAAGCTGTTGAACAAAAAGGGTAGGTAGTCACACAGCTTGGTACTTATGCTAATTGAACAATTCAGTTTCTTGGTGCATGTTTGGTGAAGTTTTCATGCCTTGCTTCTAAGAATATCCCATCTGTAAGCATCATGCTTATGCTCACCATAACAGATCCAGGATCGTAATACCTGTGGGCGAATGAACAATTTTGGTCAAAGTGCCCTGAAGCCCGAATAACTAACTATGGGATCGTAATACCGAACATCCTGTGGCACAATTCCGGGCAAAGGGATTACCTGTGCTGTGCTATGTGATACAATGCTGGCTCATAACATAGGTATTTGTATCATTCTCATTGATCTCAATATCCCTAAATTAGGTACCTTTTTTATTTATTTTTATTTATAAAATTGTTGTCCCCATATCAGATGCAGCAGCAGCCTATCCTATTAGGCTGTATGCAACTTCATTGGGTCTTTCAATGTGGGGCTTCCAAAGGTGAGCTGCCCATAGATCAGGACAGCCAACACATGGGTGCCTCGGGATGCAAGCAAGAGATAGAACAGAATGTGATTATATCAATACTATTATCATCCCTTCTGTATTTTCTTTTTCTTTTTGCAGATAGACCACCACCAATTAGTAGAAAGGAAATGAGACCCTGGGAAAACCGTGGACAGGTAGCAAGCTAGTAGCGCTCACGGAATTCTCAGGGTCACAAGATGAAAGGTTAGAGGGAATACAGAAAAGATGAAAGCATTCAAACAGAGATAACTCATGCAGAAAATGCACGGGTGAATACGAACCTAACAAAATCCTCCATCACAAAAAAAACACATTCATTTAGGCACATCATACTTTTCTGTGTTGCCATATATCATCAACAATGACATCCTCTATGGCAAGGTATAATTTTCTTAGTTATCTTTATGAATTATGTGAACTAGATACTGTCTTCAGTTTTCGTTTGATTTGTATAATTCCATAAAGTAATGTCTAAGACATTTCTTTAGCAGTGCTTTTTTCCTTGGCACCTGTTCTATTCTGGGAAATATTTTGCAAATTATGCTGTTCCAGGATTTTGGTGCAGAGTATGTAATAGCAAACAGCCTATATTGTCGATAAGTAAACGGTATAGAGAAATGTTGAATGGTTCTTGTATTAGTAGGTGTTGCATATCAGAAGAAGTCAGCCATAGCACATGGCAATGTATCATGTACAAATTTGTGCAGTATTAATATGTTTTGTTCCTGCACCATATCAGTGAACTTCAATATGTTGTGCTTGATACATAACTCATTTGTAGGATACACATAATGTTTATAATCAATAATTCGTAATGCACGTTATTGGGCTTTTATAATTTGGTCTAATCTTGTGGGATAATTATTACCCCAAATCACAGCACTGTAATTTATATAGGGAAGGATTAAAGAGTTATATAAGTACTTCAGTTCTCGGCTTGTAATGAAACATTTTGCCCTCCCCATAATACCCAAGTTTCTACTAATGATGGCTGTAACATAATCAATGTGCCCATACCAAGTCAATTTTTCATCCAGCACTATGCCAAGATACTTGATTTGTTGTTTTCTAGTCACTTTTGCCAAATTGATCACTATATCTATGCTATTACTGGGAGTTCCAGAATATATTTGATAATTTGTCTTTGCTACATTTAGAGACAATCTATTTGCTTTGAACCATGTTGTTAGCTCAGGCACAATGCCATTCATTTTATTCTGTAATTCATCTATATTTCTAGCCTTGACAAGAATAGCTGTGTCATCAGCAAAGAAATACATATTTGCTTGTTTTGAAATTCTGGCCAAGTCATTGATATAAATGACAAATAATAATGGTCCTAGAATGGAGCCTTGAGGAACACCCATATAAATTAACTCTGGTTCAGATAACGTCTCATATACTTTAGTTTGCTGATACATATTTTTAAGATATGATTCTAATATCCTAAGTAGGGGACCTTCAATTCCAATGCACTGTAATTTCCTAACTAGTATGTCTGTGCTAACTGTGTCAAAGGCCTTTTTTAAATCGATATATAAGCCACACAAAATATCTCCGTTTTCAATGGACTTCGTAATTTCATTATATAAATGCATAATGGGCATGTATGTGCTATGATTTCTTCTGAAGCCAAATTGAAAGGGGCTTAGTACATTATTTAGTTCCAAATATGATGAAAGATAGGAGTGTAATATTTTTTTTCCAAAATTTTAGAGAAGATAGGGAGTAAAGATATAGGTGTATAATTTGTGAATTTATGATGTTCTCCTGCCTTGAATATGGGTACAACAACTGCTTTCTTAAAATCTCCAGGAAATACTCCAGTTTGTAGACAGAGATTAAGTAAATGGGTAATCTGTTTCAATATACTTTGATATGTAAGCATTACAATTTTTGTGTTGAGTCCATCTATGCCACCTCCAACAGATTTCAAGTTCCTAATAATTGATTCTACTTGAGCTTCATTGGTACATATATTATCAGAAAACTTAGCATAGGTAGGTAGGTTTGGCTATGTATTCAGTGGGATCTTTTTCTTTAGGTGCTATTTTTTGTTCTAGCCTTTCTACAATAGAGACAAAGAAATTATTAAATGCATTTGGTACTGAGTTTTTTTTTCATATTCATTGCCATCTTCATCTACTAATGTATCTGGAAGTTTGGATCTATATTTTTTCTTATTTATCAGTTCATTTAGGATGCTCCATGTTTTTTGTTTATCCTGCTGATTGTGAAAGAGTGCTGTTTGATAATACAGTTTTTTGCATCTCTTAGGATATGAACTAAAATGTTTCTATATTGTTTATACTCTAATTTATTTTGTATGCTTTGATTTTTTAAGCATTTTTTGTCCAATTAATTTTTTTTATTTATGGAACATAATATTCCTGCAGTTATCCATGGCTTCATGGGGGTTCTCCTACTGCTATGTGTAAGTGTTTTTAGTACAAAGCACTCAAGTACCTCTACCTTTAGTACCTCTCAAAGCATGCAAAATGGGTACATTCTTATGTACCCAATTGTCTTAAAACTGGGTTTGAAGGACTTTACAAGTAGTTGAACTCACATGATTTCTGTGGCGATTTCGACATCCTGCTGTACTCGTTTCGACATCTCACCTAATGAGAAACCATTATTTTAACACTGCTGAAATGGCAAACATTAGCTCACATTATAGGTATACTAAGCTCATTTTTTTTCACATGCAGTGATGCAATGAGTTACAAAGTAAAATGTTATGGTCAGCAAATCATGTTTTTGCCTTTTTAGTTTTAGTGAGACATGTTAGAATATGATCCCTGACTCATTCTTGTTGCATGACAACATGTCAGCCGAAATGATTAGGCTGCTCACTTCAGCTTCTTTTTGGAAAGGTCTTTCTTTTTTGGATCTGCTAGCTTATATTTGTATGATGTTTGTATGATAACCAGTTGCAATCATTTTAACCGTTGAAGTACCTATGGTGACTTGTCGTGCTGGTTGCCTGTTCAGCCATGCTAGTCCACCATGGATGGCTACCATATTCCAATTGACACCATTGAATCTGGGCCATTGGCATGCATCAATTCATGTAATCAGTGTATGGATGCTTCAGCATATACTAACTGGATGTGAATGCGTGCAATTAGCATGCATCGATACATGAAATGAGTGCATTAATGCTTCAATATACGCCAGCGGTGAGGGGAGTGCAGTTGAGGTTTTAATCATTTGATAATTATCCTAATTTTTTGTGGACTGCATCTCAGTTTCATGTTGTGGTTCGTATATGCTGTTTGGAAGAATGTGAGGTTCTGATTTTTTACATTTAAATATGATGCACACTATTGTGTTAAGAAGATATTGGAATGCAACAATATCAATTCTCATCAATTTTGCCTTTTGTGATTGCCATGCCCAAGCCCAAACTAACTCCAATGGAGTAGCTCGAAAGTCTGTGGATATGCAATGCAAACTATGCTTCACCTTGTCCATCATCATCAACTCATCATTGTGTGCCATGGTTTATTATGTTTAAGCAGGCCTCGCAATCCTACCTATGCCTTCATCCTGTTCCTACCCAGGGTGGAGAACATGGTGCCGTGATGGCTGACTTGATCTCATCTGGGTAGTTGTATGCCTTCACCACCAACTGTCTTATCCTTATTGTATCCTATGGATGTCTTGCCTGATTTTAAAGCATTCGGTATAATTGCGACAGCGCAAGAATAGCCACTGTATTTAAGTGGATGTGTCTGAGTGTGCAGATAAACAACTGGACATGAATCCGTGCAATTAGCATGCATCAATGCATGCAATGAGTGTATCGATGCTTCAATATATACCAGCTGGACATGAATCCGTCCCATTAGCATGTATCATTATATGTGATTAGTGCATCGGTGCTTCAATATATACCAACTGGACATGAATCCGTCCCATTAGCATGCATCAGTACATATGAATAGTGCATTGATACTGCAATATATGCTGACTGGACATTACACTGTCCCATTAGCATGCAACAATACATGCAACATATGCATTGATGCTTCAATGTATGCCAGCTGGACGTGCGGCACCAGGATGAACTGAGTGGCCACAATATGAGTGGCAACGTCTGTTGCAGCTCCACCATGGGACGTAAGGCAACAGTGGCTTGCTGCTGTCTGAACCAGTGGGCGCTGGACTTCGAGGGGAACCTGTGCCGAATCATCGCCAGCATAAAGGAGGCGAAGAAGAGGGGAGCAACGTACCGCTCCGGACCGGAGCTAGAAGTCACGTAAGTCTGTCATCACCCTCGCCTGTAGACAGTGGTTGATGCAACTCCCTAAGAGTTTTGTTGTGTGTAAAAAAGCGCGCCTCCACTTGCATGGTGAATGGAACAAATTGTGGCGGCAATATGGCGCACAAAGTGTGAAGATATCATGTTCGGTCACCACTTGCAAAGTCATAAAAGGCATCATGTCAAACTGCTTTTCACCAACATCGCGAAATGTCGGCAATTAATATAACTTGTTCCCAAATATGGCCAAGGTGATTTGTAGATGCTAGAGGGCGCCACAACCAACTTCCTGCGCTTTGACGCGTTCTTCCTTGCCCTCAGGTTCATGGCAATAGTGTTTTGGCTCATCGGACCCTTGATATATGCTCAGAAGTGCGCAAATCGTACTTTGGTAGTATCCTAGGATACTGAGGAAGGCTAGCTAAGCATTATAAGTGCTCATCTGTTCTTGTTTGTACACAGGCAATGACTAAGTTTCATTCTGGATTTTTGCAAACAAATTTACTTCTAGCTGACCTGGGTGGGGGTCAACCAATCGCTCGAAGCATACAAGAAAGTCAGTCATCGATCGTGACACCTTGTCACGTGCAGCACGCTGGTATGTGCTTCATGTTGCTAGCACTCTCCGTTTGTAAATGCTAGAGGTCGCAACAGTCCACTTCCCGTGCTGGGGAAAATCTGGTGTTGGGGAAAAATGGTGTTGTTGCAACATGCAAATGTTGTAAGGTGAGACAATGGCGTCCACGGGCCAGGATTTTTGCATGTATCTCATGTCATGTAAGATGTCGATTATCCTCAGGAATTTTGATAGACCTCTAGAATATGCAGTATTCGGCACTGGAGAATAGTTCGTATCTTTTTTTTGTACTTGATGCGCCTTGTTGGGTCGTTTCGCACCGGGTTTGATTTGGCGCGTGTATATGTTTGTCTGAATGCATTTCGTTTCGATTCACAGGCTACCTGTGAAAGCGTTTCAACATCACAAGTGGATCATCTCTATTTTTTGTTGACCGTCTCACTGTAACACTCCAGCATTGCTAAACGCAATGCGCAACACTCGAAAAAGTGAACGAATGGGAGCCTCCGCGATCCCCATGTTTTCCAGGAGGGCCAGTCTTCATCTGTCGACCGGACTCATAGTCCTCCCTGCGCCATGCTCTGACCATCCGCCCTGTGTGTCCCGGCCAGCCACGCATCGCGCGGAAACACTCGACCTGAGTAATGGCCAGGGTCGCCGCTGTCTGACGCGACGCGACCACTGCTCCCGCAGCGGCTACAGCTGCCAGGACCACTTCCACGAGAGCGACTCGCTGCTGCACTCGTGGGAGGTGCTGGCCGAGCTGCTGCTGCACCCGGTGAGCCGCGACATCATCTGTGACGTCGGCATGCCGGTCATGCACCGCGGCGTCACCTACAACTGCAGGGTCGTCTTCCTCAACGGGTAGGTGGCGCCGCACGCTCGCCGCTCCGGGGGCCGGCCGGGGCGGTGCTCGTGCTCTCGGGCCGCTCCCGGACTGCAGCGCTGCGTCCCTTCGGTCAGAGGACGTGTTCTGTGCTGATTAAGCCGGTTGAAGTGATGGCAGTTCATTATCCGTGCTGACGGCGCCCCACTGGCCTCTTAGAAGAAGGCCTAATCTGATGGGTCGTATTTGCCGACTCTGTGTAGTGGTACTCATGATGCGATAAGTCATATGCATCGAGAGATGTATATTGTGCGACACTAGATGCGATTGGATCATGAGTATGGCACGCGTTTGCATGATTGGGCAGAATTGATCATTTTCAGTTGCTAAACACATTTACTTCGTCTGGTGTGTGTGTGTGGTTTTCTGTGTATGCGGACAATGTCTTTTGGAAATCGATCAGTTCATGGCAAGCTCATATTGGATATTTTGGGATCCCGGTCCCCCTTGGAATGACACAAAGGTGAAGTAATTATACAAATGCGGACCTAATGGCTTCGGTGATGGTCTAATCCCAACCAGTCTGTCCAAATACTCTCCCAGGTTGTTGGTAGTTTTGTCATTGTGCACAGTTCACGTTCTTTGGATCTCGTGACGGAGGCGAGATCTCCACCAGGTATCCGCCGAGTCCATTGCGGCGGTTGAATCGCTGCAGTACTGCGGCAAATTGTGTGCGGGCTGCTTGATTAAATGTACTTTCAACCAGCGACCGGACGATGCCGAATGACGTATTAAACGATGTCGTTCGGAACACTGGTGAGGGCGCGTTTCCAACCCATGGAATTAGGATACATTAGGATCAGGATATGGGATGCACCACGGAATCAGCCTTCAGGATACACGGCATTTTACTTGTTTTGCTGACTTTTCGATAGATCGCAGCACGGTCGATTCGATAGGAACACCCTTCGAGGTTGGGAACTGGCAACTGGTCTCATCTCTACTTTCATATGATGTGCATGGATTTAGTTGATATTTTGCGTATACTATTTTACTATGCAATCAAATATTTTGCTATTAATGCCACATTTAATTTCTGCAATGTCTTGAGTGACCCTAATATGAAGCTGCTGCAATTGCACCAACCACCACCACAACTTGTCACCAACACGGATGTCGTCTGGCAGTGTGTGCTCTTCCACTCTGACATGACAATTTCGGTAATTTCCAGTGTCATTCTATTGATTCGTCCCAAGAAGACCCTGTGCGACTCTGGGAACTACCGCGAGAGCCGATGGTTTACAGCATGGACAAAGGTAGCGTAACCCCTGGGGGAGGGATTGTGGAACATGTGATTGTGAACGGTGCATGCTTGTTCATGATAGCATCTGTCAAGTATCTAAAACAAAAACATCATAGTAGGATCGGTAAAATGTTTGTACAATGTATAGAAGTTAAGGAATCAGCGATTCCAAGTCATGTCAAGTCTGTCAGTTGAAACAGGCTGTACAAATCATGCTATTTTATCAGTCCTTCCATCTGGAAACGATGAACTGAAAATTTCAAGCAAACCTAGAAATGAATGGTGTGTATTTCCCGGAATATAGATAATTGTGTCTTGCTGGCTGGTCTTTTAGATCCGCCTTTATCAGTAAATGTGTTCGAGCTAGCCAATTGGAAGGTTCATTGTTAAAACCATATGGAACTTGGCTGACGTTCTAAACATACGCACAAAAAACGCAGGATTTTTAGCTATCGTATGATCGATGTGCAAATTATACACTGATATGCTAAGTCATCCTATGCAATGTGACAGGCTCATCTAATCTGCATGTGACTTTAAAAGAGCATCTCGGAACTGGTACATGTAACGCGTTGGTGTGCCTGTCGTGTTGGTTTAGCTGGTTAATGTGTGACCTCGGGGGAGTGTATTGGGACTTTTACCTGACGAACGTCTGTCTAACCTGTCGTGTCTCAGACCAGCGGCTGACATGTCATACCAGATCATTGCCTGGCCTGTGAACACGATGACCAACACGCAGCCAATGTGCAACGTGACTCAGACGAGCGCGTGACATGCGACCCGGACCAGTACGTGACCTATCGTGACCCGGACCAGCACCTGACTCACTTGGCCTGTCATGACCCGGACCAGTACGTGACCTACCGTGATCTGGACCAGCACATAATCCACCTGGCCTGCCGTGACCCAGACCGATACCTGACCCACCTGACGTGCCATAATCCGGACCAGCACCTGACCCACCTGACCTGCCATGACCCGGACCAGCATCTGACTTGCCGTGACCCAAAGCAGCACCGGACCCACCTGGCCTGCCGTGACACGGACCAGCACCTGACTTGGCGTGACCCGGACCACCAATACCTGACAACACCTGACTCACATGACCTGCCGTGACCCGGACCAACGCCTGAACAACCTGACCTGCCGTGGCCACGAACCAGCACCTGACCTGCCGCCACCCGGACCAGCACCTGACCCGCCATGGCTCGTTTAACTACCTGACCTGTCGTGACCCCCACCAACGCCCGACCTGCTATAGCCCGGATGAACACCTGACTCGCTACTCTTCGCCCGCGACCAATCGGCGTGAGAGATTGGCGACGCTATATGACTCAACGGTCGACGTGTCGTAAAACCAATAACCAACCAAATAACTAACTGACCTGTCCTCACCTGGGCTGACCCGGTGAGGTCAGTTGTTGGTATGACCCTGACCAACAACTGACCTGCCGTAACCTGGATAACACCTGACCTGCTAAAGTCCGTGCCAACACATAGTCTATGTACAACGTGACACGGATGAACACATGACGTATACGAATATGACCCGGACCTACTGGCGGATCCAGAAGATAGGTTTTGACGGTTTTTTTTTTGGTGGGGTGGGGCAAGTTCAATTTTTTTTTCCGGCTTGGGAAAAACTTCGGATTTGAAGAGCTCATATTTGTCGGGTCCGTTTAAGACAACATTTTTCTAACAAAGTGTTTTTAGATGACGAGAAGATGCGTTTTAGTGCAAATGTTCCGGAAAATCAGCCTTTTGGGGGCGGGTGGGGGAGATGGCTCCTTGCCTTCCCAGATCTACCAGTGCCCGAACCAACACCTGACCTGCCGTGACCCGGGTGACCGCCTGACCCGCCGTGACGCGCTGCCCCATGCCTCCCAAGATCTACAAGTGCCCGAACCAACACCTGACCTGCCGTGACCCGGGTGACCGCCTGACCCGCCGTGACCGCTCCGCCTGACCCGCTCGCCCCCCATGCCTCCCAAGATCTACAAGTGCCCGAACCAACACCTGACCTGCCGTGACCCGGGTGACCGCCTGACCCGCCGTGACGCGCTGCCCCAGGATCGTCAGACGGAGCCGCACATACTGCCGCGCATGCTGGCCGCCATCACCGACCAGACGAGCGCACCGTTCGGCGACGCGCTGCTGGCCACACGCGACACATGCGTCGGATACGAGATCTGTGAGGAGCTGTGGTCTCCCCAGAGGTGGGCAGGCGTGGGGCGTGGCCGTCGTACCGCTGCCACACCACTCTTACGGCGGATACGAGATCTGTGAGGAGCTGTGGTCTCCCCAGAGGTGGGCAGGCGTGGGGCGTGGCCGTCGTACCGCTGCCACACCACTCTTACGTCGGATACGAGATCTGTGAGGAGCTGTGGTCTCCCCAGAGGTGGGCAGGCGTGGGGCGTGTCTTACGTCGGATACGAGATCTGTGAGGAGCTGTGGTCTCCCGAGAGGTGGGCAGGCGTGGGGCGTGGCCGTCGTACCGCTGCCCCACCACTCTTACGTCGGATACGAGATCTGTGAGGAGCTGTGGTCTCCCCAGAGGTGGGCAGGCGTGCGGCGTGGCCGTCGTACCGCTGCCCCACCACTCTTGCGGCGGATACGAGATCTGTGAGGAGCTGTGGTCTCCCCAGAGGTGGGCAGGCGTGCGGCGTGGCCGTCGTACCGCTGCCCCACCACTCTTGCGGCGGATACGAGATCTGTGAGGAGCTGTGGTCTCCCCAGAGGTGGGCAGGCGTGGGCCGTGGCCGTCGTACCGCTGCCCCACCACTCTTGCGGCGGCCCAATGCAGTCGGTGTGCCCTGAAGCCCCCTCCCACCACTCTTACGCGAGGACCGGCTTCTCGAGACGGAGCACGTGGGCTGCTGTGTCATTAACATAACAACATAACATAACATAGCAAGCTTGCAGTTATGCAAGTCTTCATCTCTCTAAGAACTGTCTTGAGCATTATGCTAAGAAGTGTGATAAGTACTGATCTTCAGCTCATTATAATCACGTCACAAAATTGTCCAAGAGTATCTTCGATCACTCGAATATATTTCGGTGTCAGGCCTTGTTCAACAGTAATGAAGATTACACAGTGATGAGCTCTCTTTGGTCGAAGCACTCTTAATCTCAAATAATTAACCAACAAAATAACAGTGATGAGCTTAGTATCAGTATATCATACTACTTGCAGTTATCGGGATTAGTTTGTTTTTAGCAGTGTTCAAGCGTGGCGCTTACATGCTTATCCTGACCCTTGGCGATACTCACACGTCTAACCTGACTCTCCCCACCGCCTTTGCGTCCCACCTGTCTCCTGCTCCCGCGTGCCTGACCTGAGTTGTCATGTGCCCAACCCGACCCTCACCGAATCCCACTCTCCTGACCTAACTCCTCGCCCACTGCCGCCCACGTGCCGACCTAATCGTCCCCGCCACGCCACGTGCCCGATCTGACCCTGCCCCGCTCCCATGCGTCTGCCCTGACGCCTCCTCAACTGCCACGCACCTGGCCTGACCGGTGGCCATTGCGCCAGCTCTCACGTGCCGCAGTCGTTGGACGGCGCCGAGATCATGGTGAACGGCAGCGCCTCCCACTTCGAGCTGCGCAAGGCGTACGTAGCATTTGAGCTGGTGCGGTCGGCGGCGGCCAAGTGCGGCGGCTGCTACCTGTTCAGCAACCTGCGCGGCGGCGACGGCGACCGGCTCTACTTCAACGGCGCCGCCACCATCTGTGTCAACGGCCAGTTCGCCGCCGTCGGCCGTCAGTTCGCCCTGGAGGAGGTGGTGAGTACGGCGGTGGAGGTGGGTGAGGTGGGAAGCGGACGGACGGACGGACGACGGATGGATGGATGGATGGATGGATGGATGGATGGATGGATGGATGGATGGATGGATGGATGGATGGATGGATGGATGGATGGATGGATGGATGGATGGATGGATGGATGGATGGATGGATGGATGGATGGATGGATGGATGGATGGATGGATGGATGTATGTATGTATGTATGTATGTATGTATGTATGTATGTATGTATGTATGTATGGATGGATGGATGGATGGATGGATGGATGGATGGATGGATGGATGGATGGATGGATGGATGGATGGATGGATGGATGGATGGATGGATGGATGGATGGATGGATGGATGGATGGATGGATGGATGGATGGATGGATTGACTGCTTAATACTTGAAAGACGATGGGATAGGTGGTTGATATTGAAAATGGTGGTGAGAAGCACGATCAGATTCCACGCCGTTTGTTGTGTGAAAGAACAATCGCCGCCGTCATCCTTTGCCGTCACTCGAACCTACCATTTCCCCTTTTACCGTCACCGCTTGCTACATAACTGTCACGCGTCACAAAGCCCAAATAACTAACACACAGCTGTACAGGAATAGTTGTATCTGCAGCTGAGTGTGATGACCTGAGTGTCAGTGACATGCCAACGTTTCCACTACGAATCTGCACACACAACTGCCACTATGAAGGCCAGTGGTGGCCTGCTTACCTGCCGCTCGACCGTCTCCGCGCTGCGTGCCGACAGGGGGCAGTGGCGTTCGCCACCACGCTGTTTTCTTCCGTCGCCGCCAGGAGGTGGTGACGGCCACCGTCGATCTGGAGGACATCCGCTCCTACCGCAACCTGACACGCAGCTGGCAGCGCCAGGCGGAGGCGGCGCCCGCCTACCCGCGCGTGTCCGCAGACTTCAGCCTGTCGCGCGACGGCGACCTGGCCCTGCCCTCCTGGACACCCACACAGGTGGGGTGCCCTGGAGCGGTACACAGGCGGAATGCGCCCTGGCACTCCCACACAGGTGGGGTGCCCTGGAGCGGTACACAGGCGGCATGTGCTCGTGCACTCCCACACAGGTGGGGTGCCCTGGACCCCCTGGACCGGCACACAGGTGGGGTGCCCTGGACCCCCTGGACCAGCACACAGGTGGGGTGCCCTGGACCTCCTGGACCGGTACACAGGGGATATGCGCTCTTGCGCTCACACACAGGTGGGGTGCCCTCCGGGACTATAATTGTACGATGTTTGCTAGGTTCTGGTGCGGATGACGTTATACACAATTGATTTGTAAGTAGGCGGCTCATGCATTACTCTATATGCTCTTAAACAACGTGGACCTACTTCATGTTATACTGTGTTCATACTGTGTATGGAGGAATGAAACCGGAAATGACATTGGTAACTCAAAAGTGCTTGCCCTCACCTGGTTGGTCCGCGCATTTGTTCTGAACTGCTGGGTCCGGTTCCTGTTGTGTGCAGTTCGTGTACGTGATGAGCTGCCATCGTTGTGTTGTGTTGGGGGGGGGGGAGGCTGGCGTCGTGTTTCCCGTGGCAGCCGTCTCCTATGGCGCCGTCAGCAGCCGTCCTCGACATTGTATCGCACCGGTACCCGCCTATCTCCGCCGCCAGCCTGCCTACCACGCGCCCGAGGAGGAGATCGCCCTGGGGCCGGCCTGCTGGCTGTGGGACTACCTGCGTCGCAGTGGTCAGGGCGGCTACTTCCTGCCCCTGAGCGGTGGCGTGGACTCGTCCAGCACGGCCTGTCTGGTCGCCTCCATGTGCCGGCTGGTGGTCGGCACCGTCACAACTGGTGAGACGCTGGCAGCTTGTGTGCCAGGCTTCTGATCTGCTTATGTCATATTCCAACCAGCGTTTTAAGCCATAATACAAGTCCAGTTATACACTGTTTCAACTTTCATTTGCTGACTAATTTATGCTTTTCGACACACTTACTATGTATGAAAAATAGTCATGCTTTCAATTTCGATAGATAGTATGAAGCTAAATGCCACACAAGCAAAGTATTTTCACCCTCAAACACCACAAACAAACTATCCAGCTGACTATACCTTCTCCGGGCTTACTTACCCCACTGCTGAATTGGACTGTCCAAATCTGATGGCGGATTCTGTCCGAAACCAGTAAACTGTACTTAGCATGGAGCACAATGCCATGATGCTGCCACAGCAAATGTGTTGTATTTGTTGTTTGCTATGGGCAGTATCCACGGTTCTGGTGGACATGCTGCTGTCGAAACTAAAGCTTGGCACTACGGTAATATTTGCCATCATATTTTGAAGCATCGTATCATATCGGTATGGTAAACCAAGCGCGGAAGAAAATGTTCCAAAAGTGAAGTTATATTTCTGGTTTCCTCTGCTCGAAGTGAACAAAATTGCAATATGTAATGTGACCCTGTAATTTCCCATGGTGTCTGAAGAAAGGGAAATCTGAAATATAGCATCATTTGTTGGGACTATTTTCTACAGTTTTGTTTCAAGCATGAGCAAATATTGCCATGGTGACATTTTATTTGTTGTCTCATCTAAAATGTGAATGCCAAAAACCTGCTGTGGTGTTTTTTTCTGGGGGTGGGGGGTGGGATGGGGCTGTGCAGCGTAATCCTCAGAAATATTGGCCTGTGTATGCATTTTAATAACGAAAGGCTCTGTTAGAGGTTTTTGAACAGCCAAATGAAACTACACTGGCCTGAATGCTCATATTGCTTTGGTGCTTTGTTTGTTTTTGCTTTTTCGTTTTTTCTTTTCTTAGAGGAGTATTTTGTTCCTGACTGGTGAATTTTATCTTCCAAGGCCATGTTATCGCCTCTTATCGGGCCAAGACGAGAGAGTAAATGCTATACTAAAGACATGAGTACTCGGCATATGGTCAAACACATGAATTACACGCATGGGACATGGACAGGGGTTTCAGGTCTGACTACATGTCAGAATATATAACTGAATCAAGACATAGAACAGGGGACATTTGGAGTGGATGTTTACTGTCAAACGAGGTCAACATGCACAATAAGTGCACGTGCTTGGCTTAGGTCACATTCCTGGTGAAGACTGTATATTACTAAATGGTGCTGATAAAAACAATTGATGTCGAGTTCTAATAAACACTGCACGAGACCGAAGGTGGAGGGCAAAGTTTCTTTATCGAGACGCAAAATTCCTCCCCCAGTATAAGTTTAGTAATGTATTTTTCATACTGTTATTTGCCTAACTTCAATGGATGAAATGCATTGAATACAAATTATTGGCTTATCACTACTGCTTTAGGCTCTTAATTAAAGTCATGAAATATACAAATAACATGCAACATGAAAGATATCGCAAAATGTAATTAAGCATGTGATATAATTTAATTGGGTACTGTAGGATGCCAAGGTAGGGGCATAGTAACGTTTTTGCACACTCCTATTCTGCATCCTAGAATAGGCCACATCACACAATGGTGTTTTAGCAGTATGAAAAGTGATAAATGTGCTTGCAGTCTGTGTGCAGTTGTCTGCAGTTGTCTGTGTGTAGGAGTGCAAGAGGTCCACCATTGTTAGAATCACGTGATTACTCGGTGCCAAAGTCTGGCGAGCTGCTCGCTCTTCAGTTACTGGGCACGGCAGTCGGAGCACGCGCCGTGTGGGTGTACACGTGATTTTCGTCCCCAACGGAATGGGCCACCGGGTCATCGTGTCAGGGCATCTGCTGAATGGTCGTCGTTTGGCGCAGGGCCCCATACAGACCAAGTGGCTAGTTTCCTCGGGTCAGGGCCAGGGTTTCGTCCTGGTGCCCGCCGACCCGGCCGGCTGGGATCAAGGGTTGGTCGGCGCTGTAGTGCGGGCGGGGTGGTGAGCCTCTTCTGGCCGCGCGAAGGCGCCGTCTGCCCCGTATGGCCCGGCGGGCGTCTGGCGTCCTCCCGTTCACAGGGCACAGGCGACCCCCGGCAGGGCCCCAGTGTGGCGGGACGTGCGCAGGGGCGAAAACAAACACCACTACATGGCATCCATAGCACGAAAAATGTTTTTGGAGTCCCCTCGCAGGGACCAGACGAACCGTGGCCCCAGCAGGGGTCATAGTCCTCTGGTTGAGACTCGGGGGTAGCGGGGAAGCATTCCCTCTATTCCCTCTGCGGCCCGTGTTCTGCGGTGTCTCGTCTTCTGAGGAAATTCAAAAGTTCTTTCCTCCCTGTCCCCATTGCAGAGGCGAGACGGGTGCGATAGTCTTGCTAGGGTTGCTAGATGCGAGAAGCTGAAGGATGGTGGATTTAAGGCGGAGTTTGTAGCTCTAGGACAGGCAGAGAAGGTCTGAGTGTCCGTACAGCGCAAGGCTGGTAAAATGCTCTACGAACAATTCCACATGCAGTAGAGCCGTAAAAAAACGCATAGCAAGGTATAATTAACTGTTATGATATGAGGGACGTACCAGAAAACGAGATTGTGGACAGACCTGCCCTCAGACCTGCCTTCTGAGATGAAGGTAGGCTATGTGTGTGTGTGTGTGCAAAATGCTTAGTTGGTTGGTTATTGGTTTTACGACACGTCGACCGTTGAGTCATATAGCGTCGCCAATCTCTCACGCCGATTGGTTGCGGGCGAAGAGTAGCGACAGGTGAGGCTCGAACCCACAATCTTTCGATTGTGAGACGAGCATCTAACCCCTAGACCACTCGTCCCCGTGCAAAATGCTTAGAAATAGTCGTGTTAAGTCGATGAATGTCCTGAAGGCAGCTGCACGAACATACTATGGTGCAGATAGATCGACTCTGCTGCAACTACATCGCACCCTGGTTCGGCCCAGACTAGACTATGCATGGCTTGTCCGCGACGGCACAGCCTCGGCGACCGGGCACAGTACATCACACAGCACTCCGCATTATCACTGGTGCCTTCCGCACCTCACCTGTTGCCAGTCCACCGGTGGAGTCCAACGAAGCATGCCTCTCTATTACCCAGTCTACATGGGCAGCAGTAGTTCAAATTTACTTCCTCAACGGCGCACAGCCGAATTACCGGGCCCATGTAAACACTTTCCTCCGACCCCGTAAATTCGAATTCACCAACGCTTGAAATTCGTTCCCGAAAAAGGATCGGCCCGACGGGAACGGATTTCGTCCGGATTGATGTTGACGAACAAGGCTGCTAGTCGAACAGCATCGCGTTCTTTCATTGGTCGGTATGCATTTTGCAAGTGAGTCGGAACACAACAGTTTATGAAGTACCATTTGATAAGATTGCTGCATTAAATAATTAGGGATGCATACAATTCCTTCGGCATTAAAGGGTTCATTTTTTCCGTGTGACCTTGCCTGCGCCATTGGTGGAATCGGCGCGAGTTTGCAACGACAGAGCTTTGGTACGATTTAGCATTGTATTTCCATCGCATTGTATGTAGCTATTTCAATGGAGAAAATTGAGAGGGATGAGGCTTGGACTAATGAAGAGATGACCGTGATGCCGGAGGTCATACGAGACCATCCTCTATTTATAGCGGTCGACAGCAAGACTCATCGAAATGACCATGTACGTATAATTATTGTGACAATAATTCATACAGATGCCTTGCAGGATGAGAAATAATCATGTGCAGAGGTTGCGCAACATTCGTCTAAATCCGAGGACGCATTCGAATTTCGTCGGCATTTATTTGAACGTATTTCCGAAACTCGTCCCTCGTGAACGCTGTGAACGAACTCATTACACCGCCCAAATTCGATCCCACCGAAATTCGAATTTGCTTGGTCTACCCATGTAAACTGGGTATATGTGTCGGGGACTGTTTGGCATGTGCTATGTTCGTAAGCTGTGTCAGTTGCGCGACCACCCAACACGCCGTTAAACATTTTGGCGTAGTGTTCCGGCTCTGTTCAGCGGAGGACATCGGGAGAGCGCCGCTCATTTTCGTGTCAGGATTCGAGCGCTGCTCGAGGACGGCAGTATCAGATTTCGCGAAATGATGCGCGTGTGATGGATGAAATTCCATCCCTGAAGACAAACCACGTTTCGCTGTCATGTCTCAAGCAGTGCGAAGTCGTTCCTAAGGAACTTACGTTCAGGGCACTGGAGCTGATGTCATCTTGCAGTTATTTTATGGACACGTACACAGCTGGGTCCAGGACAGAGTCTGGTGCTGAGTGCGCCTTTGTAGCCGCACCGTGAACGGGACGTTTCATCTACCGACCCAGGCATCTGTTTATGCATCCGAGCTAGTTGCCTTAAACAAAACACTGTGTATCGTGTGACACTGTGTACAACACTGTTAGTTGTATCGCTGTGTTTGCTGGCTATACGCAACACACTGAGTATTGCGTCGCTGTGCACAATTTATGCCGATTCCATCAATCTTGTGGCTCTAAATGCGTTTTATTCATCAAGTCCAATGTCAGAGGATATCCTAGGTCGGCTAACAACCACGGGTGTTGATTTATTTAATAAAAAAAATGGGTGTGTGGGGGGGGGGCAAAGTGCACGAAGGCAATGGGCGGGTCCAAATGGATTGGGGGCACACTCCAATAGAGTTCCATGTTAAAATTGAAATTATTTTGGGAGGGGCAAAGCCAACATTGAGGGGGGCCCCTTAAAAGCATATAAAAACACCCTTGCTAACAACTATCACCTGTGCCGGTAGAGCGGTTCTTTGCTGGATTCCATGCCATGTGGGGATCTGTGGAACGATTCCGCTGATGCTGCGGCGAGGTGTTGCGCTCGTGCTCTTTGCACACGTTCCCTCTCGCTCCCTTCCAGTGACTCTTACTCAGAGGTGAAATATTTAGTTTCTAGAAAGTGGCAGGTGAGCTGAGATTCCCCATCAAACAATCAGCTCGAGTTTGCCAAGCCATATATTGGTGAGTGGGCTTCATCCTCACACCGAAACCGACGTAATGAGGTGTCTCTGTGTCTCCTGCGTTTGGGACATACCTATGCGACACACCGTTATCTCCTGTGTGGTGACAAGTGGCCGTTGTGCCATAGATGCCCAGAGCCATTATCAGTCGGACACATATTAATCTCTTGTCCCCCAGCTTTCCCACCAACGGAAGCGTCACTTTGTATGTACCTCTGTCTCGCTTCGAGAAGTATTAGGGGAGGAGTCGACCATTGGTTAGTCGGGACAGCTTTTCCTAATCCTCTTGGAAAATATATTTCCGTGATTTACACTTGCCATTAACTTGCGAATGTACAAGTGGCGATATCAGAATGAACCAAAGGCATCTTATCACAAGAAGGATTCAACGTCACTTGTAACTCGTCGACTGAACTGACCTTCATTTGTTTCTACATCTGAATGACGAAGTTAAGGGCGCTATATGACCCATGCAATCGATGTGCCCCAAACTACAATCACTAACTTTTATATATCGGGGTGTCAAATACCCAGTTTAATTTGGGCTCCTCGTTTGTGTGTGGTGAGATCGAGAAGCGGTGTGCTTTACCCCTGAGTGTTAAGTCTTTACCGCAAAAATAATATTCGCAAGGCGTAAAACGCTCTGTTGTATTGATTGATTGGTTGGTTTATGTCTATTATTTATCTACATCACTATGCAAACATCTTAGTCGTCTTAAACTCCACGTACTCATCGACCCATTGCATCCGTCCTACTTAGTATCACGTATCTTAAATTGACTGATCACTCTTGTGCAAGAGCAATGCCGTATCAGTTTTCCGTGGATGCCGAGTCACGTTGGAAATTCATGGATAGGAAAAGTCAGACGTTGCTGCCAAGGCAGCATCGGAACTTCCTGCCTCAGCTGGTACCAAGATATCGGAAACAGATTTGTTCACTGTGGTGAACTCAGTAATCCTGTGAAAGTGGAAGCTGTATTGATGAGAAGCCATGCATTCTTAATCAAGTTAAGCCATCTGTAGGATACTGGTGGTTTGCTGTACGGAATAATAGAAGGGAAGAGGCTCTAGACGAGTTATGTACATTGCGTATCTGGCATGCACATCAAACGCACAGCCTTTTTTACTGGGAATTGTCAAGACCGATGCACAGCCTGTGGGGTCGTAGTGATGGCTGAGCCTAGCCTTACCTCTTGCACACTTTTTAATTCTGTCGGACATACATATTTAAGGCATCTAGTATCACCGGTATATTCGATGAACTTTCCAAAGTTGATCTCTCAGATGTCTTAAAATTATTCAACATTATTGAAGTACATGTTGTGTATGTCCCACGGGCGGTTCGTACGGAGGCATATGTTAGCGTAGCTGCACCCCTCCGTTGTAGCACTGCGAAGCCTGCCTTATGCCTGAAACACAATCAACAGGCTTTACACCGATTCACTTATTTTTTTATCTGCACACATCACCTCTATTGCCTACTATTGTACTGACTGTATTTGTGTTTTACACGCATTCCTCGGCATTGCTTTTTAAGCACATTTCGTTGACCTTCTGAAGTACGTCCAACATGTTATGAGCGTGATGTATGTTATGTTATGTTACAATATGTTATGAGCGAACATGTTATGTTATGAGCGCATTATAGCCGAGGCAGCTGGCGTGCCCAAAAGTCTCAACCGCACACACACACACAGCTGTGTACGCGGCCACTGCTGTGTGGCAGACCTGAACCGTGACGCTGCTGTATTGTAGACCTGAACCGTGACGGTGCGGTGCAACAGACCTGAAGCGTGACGCTGCTGTGCAGCAGACCTGACTCGTGACGCTGCTGTGTAACACACCTGAAGCGTGACGCTGCTGTGTGGCAGACCTGAGCCGTGACGCTGCTGTGTGACAGACCTGAACCGTGAACGCTGCTGTGCAGCAGACCTGACCCGTGACGCTGCTGCGTAACAGACCTGAACCGTGATGCTGCTACGCGACAGACCTGAACCGTGACGTTGCTGCGCGACAGACCTGAACCGTGACGTTGCTGCGCGACAGACCTGAACCGTGACGCTGCTACGCGACAGACCTGAACCGTGACGTTGCTGCGCGACAGACCTGAACCGTGACGTTGCTGCGCGACAGACCTGAACCGTGACGTTGCTGCGCGACAGACTCCCGGACGCTGGAGACGGTGCGGCGCATCACCGGAGACGCCGAGTACACGCCGACCAACGCTCGCGAGCTGTGCGGTCGCCTCTTCACCACCTGCTACATGGGCTCGGAGAACTCGTCGTCGGAGACCCGCGACAGAGCCCGCCGACTGGCTTCGGAGATAGGCAGGTGCGACCAACTGACGCCTTTGGTTCACCGTAGCTCGGTCGGCAGGGCGTTGGACAATAAGATCGTGAATCAGCGTACAGCAATTCACCATGTGACCTGAAAATTCACAGTTAATGGAAATGTATTTTCTTTCATCCTTGGCCCAAGTCTTCATCGTTGCTACACATTGAAAGTGCAGGTGGCCATGATGACCATAGCTGACAAATAATGTGAAACGAAGACATGTGTATATTCCTGAACCTAGTTCTGGTTTTTCATCGTTGACTGTCTGTCCTGCACCCTCTTCCAATGTTTATCTATTCCCAAGCAACTTTGTTTTTCATCCACCCAGTTAATGGGTGGATGAAACAGTGTCTTCAGGATACTGTCACGGTTCGAATCCCACAACCCGCAGGATTACCGAGTCCACCCGCGACCAATCGGCGTGAGAGGTTGGCGACTCTATGTGACGCAGCAGTTGAATGCGTCCTAAAAGAACGCAATGTTCTTACCACTCAACACCTAACCCACCCAGCTTCGGATAGGCTCTCCCTACGTGTGTAGCTATGGCGGGAAAAGGATCGAAAACACAGCCGATAATTCGGATGCCTGCTGACTATCCGAGCAGATGGTAAAACGGCACAAGTGGTATTCTTCCAGGTGGAGTTTTGAACGTTTTAAGGGCATCGCAACTACGCTGTGAATGCGAATGCGAATGCCCATGCAGCCTGGCCTATTAACATCACATCCTGTTATTCTGATCCTACCCATCACTGTAGAGCGTGGCGCCATGGGCGGCAGCCGCGCTCCAGTCTGGGTAGAGCATGTCATCTTCAACACTTCATCATTCCCAGCATCCTTGCTTATTCTTTCCATAACTATTGCTTATTCAATTCTTCCAATATTTAATCACGACGCGTTAATAGCCATTTTTTTTCAGTGGATGCGTCCGATATGCCAATGCAATGCAATGCAATGCGGTCAATTCCAGAAGTTTGTTAACGTGACCGGACATGTGACTTTGGCTTCAGTCTAGCACACGACTATCGTGAGTGTTCGGTGTCCGAGGCGTGTGGAAGACGGGTCAGTGGATCAAACCCCGTGTTCCCCACTTCCTAGGCGTTTAACTGCTTGGCCTTTGGGGTAGGACTGTGCCCATCCCGCCGTCGCTGGTGGTGTGGAAGGGCCCTGCCGTGAGGTCACGGCCGTGATGTGGGAGGGCCCTGTCGTGAAGTCACGGTCGTGTGACAGGCCCCTGCCGTGAGGTGACGGTCGTGTCGTGACAGGCCCCTGTCGTGAGGTCACGGTCGTGTCGTGACATGCCCCTGTCGTGAGGTCACGATCGTGTCGTGACATGTCCCTGTCGTGACAGGCCCCTGTCGTGAGGTCACGGTCGTGTCGTGACAGGCCTCTGTCGTGAGGTCACGGTCGTGTCGTGACATGCCCCTGTCGTGAGGTCACGGTCGTGTGACAGGCCCCTGTCGTGAGGTCACGGTCGTGTCGTGACATGCCTCTGTCGTGAGGTCACGGTCGTGTCGTGACATTCCCCTGTCGTGAGGTGACGGTCGTGTCGTGACAGGCCCCTGTCGTGAGGTCACGGTCGTGTCGTGACATGCCCCTGTCGTGAGGTCACGGTCGTGTCGTGACATGCCCCTGTCGTGACAGGCCCCTGTCGTGAGGTCACGGTCGTGTCGTGACAGGCCTCTGTCGTGAGGTCACGGTCGTGTCGTGACATGCCCCTGTCGTGAGGTCACGGTCGTGTGGCAGGCCCCTGTCGTGAGGTCACGGTCGTGTCGTGACAGGCCTCTGTCGTGAGGTCACGGTCGTGTCGTGACATGCCCCTGTCGTGAGGTCACGGTCGTGTGACAGGCCCCTGTCGTGAGGTCACGGTCGTGTCGTGACATGCCTCTGTCGTGAGGTCACGGTCGTGTCGTGACATTCCCCTGTCGTGAGGTGACGGTCGTGTCGTGACATGCACCTGTCGTGAGGTGACGGTCGTGTCGTGACATGCCCCTGTCGTGAGGTCACGGTCGTGTCGTGACAGGCCCCTGTCGTGAGGTCACGGTCGTGTCGTGACAGGCCCCTGTCGTGAGGTCACGGTCGTGTCGTGACAGGCCCCTGTCGTGAGGTCACGGTCGGGACGTGGAAGGGCCCTGTCGTCAGCTCACGGTCGTGTCTGTGTGGTGACGTCACGACTGCAGTTGACGGGGTGTGTTGGCAGTTACCACCTGAGCTTCGGCATAGACCTGGCCGTGTCGGCTGTGCTGGGTATCTTCAACACCGTCACCGGTCTGACGCCCAAGTTCCGCGCCAAGGGAGGCACACCGCGCGAGAACCTGGCGCTGCAGAACGTTCAGGTTAGGCTGCGGCTCGGACAAGCGTCAGTGTGGGTGTTCGTGCACTGGCCCATCGTCACTCTGTCAGGTGATGACCCTGCTGTTGCCCCTGACCTTGTGCTCATGCATTTGTATAAGAAGACTGAAAAATGGTCAGCATTGATAATTATGCTAGCGCATTTCGTCCGTTCTCATTTTTTTACCATATCGATCAACGGATGAGCACCAAAATCTTGGACAAACATTCAGAAGTGAATACAAGGCTGTATTTTGGTCATAGGCACTTCAAAATTGAACATATTGTTCACGATTGGGTCTTGAAGGCGTGTTCATCAGTGCATGCAGCTCATCACACCGTGAAGGAGGACGCGCACCCACGCGCTCGTTGACCCCCGCAATATCCCGTACAGTCTCTTAGGCTGTGAGGACTGGATGGTTGTGTGAATTTTTATTTAGAACTGCATCCGACGTGGTCTTTCAAAGCCTCCCTTGATGGTTTTTGCATTGATGGGTTCAGGTAGTTCTGATGGGTCGAAGTTGGAAGCAGCACAGGGCTCTCTTCTTTCTGAACGAACGGGAACAGAGCGGATGACTGGTTCTAGGCCACGCAAGACGCACTCTTTGCGGTACGTTTGGCCGTCTGGGGCACCCCTACTCTGGCACTGTGTGCTGCGTACTGGCGCCCGTCGTCAGAGCCGCGTCTGCAGCAGGTGCTGTGCTGACCGCAGGCGCGGCTGCGGATGGTGCTGGCCTACCTGTTCGCTCAGCTGACCCTGTGGTCGCGCAACAAGCCGGGCGGCCTGCTTGTGCTCGGCTCCGCCAACGTGGACGAGAGCCTGCGCGGCTACATGACCAAGTACGACTGCAGCAGCGCCGACGTCAACCCCATCGGCGGCATCTCCAAGACCGACCTCAAGGTCAGTGCTCACCGCCGGCCGCCGTGTGTGAGGGGCTGTGGCGTTTATAGCGTGCTTCCAGTCGGCTACCAGTCTCGACAGGGTTAGTTAGTTATTTTGGTTTCAGGGCGCGCCGACTGCTGTGTGTATGTGTATCAAGCTTCACGTCATGGGTAGCCGTCTACCTGGCACTATTGTGCTACAAAGCTTGCGTGCGGTGTATATCAGCGAGGGGTGTATGTTGCCGAGAACGGCACTTCAGATAAGAAATCCATCAATCGTCCTGTTGGACAGTGGAAGAATTGTCGGACAGAATATCACTAAGGGAAGCCACCTGGGCAAATCCAAAATGACGTCTGCGCTTGTCACAATAAAAAGGGGCACGAGATCAAAACATGATGAACCGTCATTTGTGCATGACATCTGGAGCACTGCGGCTTGTCGCCAATGCACAGCAGATACCTGTGAGTGGCATACATTTTCCCCATGCGGAGGCAGCACAGTGTCACCTCCTCTTGTCTAGACTTATGGCAGGGCGGGCTCCATGGATCCAGACGTTGCTTGATGGCTCTCAGCGTGTTCGTAGGCGTCGCATCCCACACTGCCTGCCACTTGTCTAGGATGAAAATATACACTTCTTGGTAATGGTCCGTTGCAGGGAGTGGTAATGATCGAGTACACCGGGCATGCGCTGCTCGCTTCGCCGCAGCATCCGGCAACTCGTTCCCAGAAACTCCCATATGATTAGGTAGCCAACGTACTTTCATATATTTTCTAATGAAGCCAGGATGGAATTGGTACCCGAAATGGGGCTCATCATATTTCGTTTATTATGACAATTCTGTCTTTCAAGCCTTTTAGAACCTTCCTCCACTTTCCTCACTTTTGTCCTGTTCCCAAGTTTATTCCTTACAGACGTCGCATGAGGGACGGGCAAATACAGGAGATAAAATTGAGGCACATGTTTTGAACATTTGGGCTGCCCGCTAAAATATCTCAAATTCATGACGTGCGTGCCTGCTACTGATGTGGCCATGTTCGCACATTTAATATAATTTCTAGTGGTGTATTAATACACGAAACTGGAGGAGAATGTGTTCATCATATGTAAGTGCCTGTTAAGTCTATAGGGACATTTGTACTTAGGTTAATGATGGCAAGATCTAAAGTTCAAAATATAACCGTCCATTTCATTGCACCTATATTTCGGCTAGCGCCTCCAGGCTAATTAACTTAAAAACCCTGGTGAAGGTTTTAGCCGAAGCGCAGGCACAATAAAATGGACGGTTTTATGTTGTATTTTGGATCTCGCCTTCATTAACTGAAGTACAAATGTCAGTGCCTTTTGAGTTCGCTACATTTGTGTGCATTCCATTGCACATAGTAGAACTTCAGTTCAACGCATCCCGGCATACCCCAGCAATCGGCATTGGCTGGATCCCCAGCCACACACCTTGTCTGGCGGACTGGGGAAGCTGTCTCCATCGCCTATCTCCAATCTCCAAACCTCTGGGGACCGATTTGAACCATTGGAACGGCAATCGTTATCCCTGCGACATGCGACCTCAGGGCATGTGAAGTTTTTGGTTGTTAAGCTAAAAAGAAGGTCACAGGTCAGGATCGAACCCCTAATTGGGACACATCATGATGGCAATGCTAGTGGCTTAGAATACAACGCAAGCTGGAGAATATATGTAACTGATGACATTTTGAATAGCGTGCTGTGCTGGAAGGTTATATTTTCAAATTTTCCCTAGGGGTCACAAGTCAAGGTCAACTGAGGTGAAGCTCGTGGAATATTTGTATATGAGAAAACACTTAGCGTTTTGAACGAATTAAATGGCAATGGATCGCCCTATGCCATGCGACCTCAAAGAGGACATAGCGTTTAATTGATATAAAATGAGGTCGCAGGTCAAAGTAAAAAAACTAAGCGAGATAACTTTTCCAACATCATTCTAGTGGCATAGATCACAACAGCACATGGTAGAAGTGCTGTGCAAATGACGAAATTGAGTCAAGATTCTGTGTGGGGAGCTGCTGTTTGACGGCCGCCGGTCGCATGGGCGGACTCCCAGCGAGTGCCGACACACAGGAGCGGACCCAGAGGTTTGGTTCTTCACCGGTCGCGGAGGGGGGGGGAGTTAAGAAAATTATCCGATTCAGAGGAACTCGTCAGACAACAGCTAACTTTTGTCGGATCTACTTAGACAATACTTGACTAATACAATGTTCCCAGATTTCAAGAAAATGCTATTTGAGTGCATCATTTCGGCAAGGATCTGTCTCTCGGGGGCGGGTCATGACACCTATCTCAGCTCACTAGATCCGCCAGTGCCGATAGGCAGCCTCCGCCCCCGCTGTCTGACAACACAAAGGCCGACATTTCGTGACCTTGAAGGGCCATAGCACAACCATCTTTGATTGATTGCATAGTGGTGTATTGATTTAAAATTTGGTGCACATGTGCCTGACTGTGTGCTCTAGGAAATATTTTGAGGTCTTTCGAATTAAACAAAAACTTCCAAAATCTTCTACAAAAATGTAATGTGTATTCCCGGATGTTGGATTCTCATGTAACGGAGTAGATCGGAATTCGAATAAAACGGCGTAGATCGGAACGGATGTGTGTCGGGACTGAAAAGGTTTTAAAAAATTACAGCACACGTCTCCCTGCATCCCAGCCTGGAGCAGATACTAGTAAGACTGGGACATATGCACACTTTTAATCCAGCTTGCGCAGGATGTGTAAAACGGATAAATATAAGTAATCAATTCTTATAACTCTCTCATACATAATACAGGCATTTATATTTGGCACGTAACAAAAAGAACCCGGAAGGGGAAATGCACGCCCAGCGTGGCAATAATGCTAGGCGATGACTCTGAATCTGTATGATGTTCCCTACATGTGTGTTTAGCATCTTTTCAACTTCGGTTGGTGGTAGCGGATCGATGATGGTCATGCATCTCGGTGGATTTGGGTCATCGCCGTGTGCACGCGACGGTCATGCTGGTTCACACGAACGCCGGCACGTGACCGAGTGTCGACGAGCATGTCCAGATCACGTGCATTGGCTATGCGTCGCCAGGCGTTTCTGCGATACGCGCGTCACACGTTCGGCCTGGCCTCGCTGGACGATGTTCTGGACGCGCCGCCGACGGCAGAACTGGAGCCTCTGGTCGACGGACGTCTGGCGCAGACCGACGAGCAGGATATGGGTAGGTGGTGGCGAACAAAGCCGGCCGACCGCGCAATAGTGGGCGCGTCACAGCTGGCCCCAGACTCACCGGCCACACGAAATTCGCCGTCGGCGTAAGGTTCACCGTCGGCGAAGAGCTCACCGTCGGGCACAACTCACGGCCGGAAGCAAATTCCACTGTTGTAAACAAATTGCGCGCAAGTCTGCGTGAATCCGTCATAATTGATATCATTTGTTAAACTCGTTTTTCATTGTTGTGATTTGTTAGCAAATTCGCAAGCGCAAATCACAAAGTGTGAAGGTGCAATAAGCAAAACGACGTTATATCATTTGTGGTTGGTTGGTTATTTGAGTTTTAGGGCGCATCGACCAGGTTTGGTCATTTAGCGCCCATATATATATCATTTGTGGTTCACAAAGGATTACTGTGTGTGCAACAAGTGGTATGATTAAAACGTTGCCTGTGCACACCCTTTTTAAGTGCAATCAGATTTGAGGCATGTGTGAACAAGATTTGAGTGGCCTGACAAGACATGAGAGACATGTGAGCATGAGTGGCACATGGATGAGCTTACCCTGTCTTTTTTGATGATCCACCACAAGAAAGAAGGTAGAGAAGACCATTACAGTAGATCTATATTAAACATATATTTTGAGAGTGGGCACTACTACTCAGGTGGACGATATGCCAATATTTTCTCATTTTTTCTTGCTGAGCTTGTCATTGAGGAGTTCCCTTACCCACAAAGGAAATTCGTGGTATTCCCTGCTGTGCTAGCATTGTTTTTTTTAGCATGATATCTCTGAAAGGTAGTCATGAAATAACAAGCAATTCTCTTCAAATATCGAGACATTTATTATACATATATTATTTTACCTAACACGATGCTTGCCATACCCGGGAATGCCAAATTATATTGGTTTTTCATCCAGGGTGGACACATATATATGCAGGCACCTAAAGATACCACCAGCCCTCAGGTCATAGGAAGTGACCATGCCCAGCTCAGTAGCGGCATCAGCGCCGCCATGGGTTTGGAGCAAGGAGGGGAGTACGAGAGGGCTTTTTTGAATTATTTCCATGGAATTATTGTGTATTCTTTCCATGGAAGCCATTGATATAATGCTAAATTTCACGAAGTTCGTGGGGACGCGTTCTCTCTCCGTGCCGTGACAATGCCCATGAGTGGCGGCGTAGCACGGGGAGGTTCCGCGGATGCTACTGAGAAGAGATGCATGGGTAACATCAGGAGCGTGGTAGACACCAGGTACCAATACACCAATAGGGGGGGGTGATGAACTAGTAACGGTTTTCATAAGTCGGCAAGGTGAGCACTTGCCCATGCGTAGGAGCAGTGCTATGTTTAATATACGTTTGGTGTGAAAACGGCGTGAAATGTACCGCAAATATGTAAATACCTGTTGTAAATTTTCTCCCCTTAGCCTGACCCATCATTTCGGCCAAAAAATGTATCCAAACACAACAAACCGTGTTGCAGTTTGTTTATCTCGCTGACTACCCAACAAAATCAGCCAGATTGCCAGTTGTCTTGCAGATATAATACACAGGACCAATGATGGTCATGCGTTTGGAATGAAGCCTATCGTATAGTAGAATTGTGTATGGATGCAATTAAAGCAATGATTATAATATACAAAGCCATTAGCTTTCTTTCTTGTAAACATATGTATCTAGGAAATCCATCAAAACATACAAAAGCGTCTTTTGTTACCAATACGGTTTTCTAAAACCAGAATTTAATATAATCAGCAAGCAATAATACTACCAAAAGTCAATTGAAACGTTCCTCATCTGATGCCAAGTACAGCTAGCTAGATTTGGACTGTGCGAGAGGTGCAGGCATGTCGTGTGAGAACGATTATGTATGTGTCTGTGTATGAGCTAGGGGGAAGACATAGAGTTCACTCAGGAAGAATGAGACTGAATCAGGCTACTAGTAACTCTCGCTGCGTTGGAAGAATGAGACTGAATCAGGCTACTAGTAACTCTCGCTGCGTTGCACGAGGAAATACCTTTTTAGTGAGCGGGGAGGCCGGAGGTGTATGACATGTGCTTCGAACTTTGCAGACTCAACTTTGGGCCTCAGCTGAACATTGGAATAGGTGAGGTAATATTTTGCATTCGTTGATGGAATTGCCAACAGGATTGTTCCATTTATAAACGAAATCTTCTCGACAAAACTAATTCAGACTTGCCAATGTCAGCATCCATCAGCCGATTCAGCCAGCTGACTGTAATCTGCGCCAACCGTGTGCACCGGCAGAGGTGCACAAACCTGCCAACTCGCCTACCAGCATAGGTGACAGATATTGGCTGAAACTGTGCCGTTGTTGTGACAGATAATCATTATTCGAAGAAGGAAAAGTATTCACCACATAAAGAAGATATATCACTTCAGGAAAGACATTTTAACCAACAAATATTTCATGTACAGTTTATTTTTGGTTATTTCAAAAAACTATTCGCTAATATTTCCGTAAATTATCACTGCAATTTCGGAACAGGACATTTGGCAGCGCTAACTCTTTTGGGACAGATCCCGGTGCACAATATCGGCTGCACGCAGCCAGCTCCATTAGGCTGAACCATGGCGCAGCAGGCTGTCACAGATAGGGCCGTGACAGTTGATAGGGTTCGATTGCGGCGACCTGTGCTATTGGATACCTGTGCTATACCGTTTTTGGGGACCTGTTCTATTGGAGTAAGTTAGGTAAAAGCCGAAAGTTTCGAAATGTGACAGATTTATTGGTTTCAATGCTTGTAGGTGACATTATAGATGTATATATATGGATGTATATGTATATATATATAGATGTATATAGATATTTATATATATATATATATATATATATATATATATATATATATATATATATATATATATATATATATATACACACACACACACATATATATTCAAGCGGAACTGCCCATTCTATGTCGTTTGCCTATTTTTACGTACCCGGCGACGCCGCTTGGTTGAGCGAAAGCAAGATATTTGTGTCGGTGTCCAATGTTTGTGTTTGTCGGCCGGAGGTACATCGTCCGGCCGCCGTGCGCGCCCGACTGGCATGGCACGATTCAGGCGGCGATCGTATGCCACCTTCGACCACATGCACCGGCTGTTATCTCGCTGTGTGCTCAGCTGCAGCAGCACCGGTGACCCCTGTGCGGTGCAAGTGGGCGCCCCGGACTGACGCTATAGCTGGTGACACCTTGTCGTGCATCAAGCGTATATTTATTACTTTTGCCGACTGGCGCAGGCGTCCGTTCTAATGCGCTGGGTAGTCGCATTCGCTGTGCAAGGTGTCCAGTGATGATTCACGCCTGTGCATGATGCATCTCAAATTGTGAACACTTTAAGGCACGTTGAGCAAAGCTCCAAGTCCGAATGGTTAGGCGTGAGATGAAAGCGTGCTACCACTGTGTGTCCCGAAATTAGCTGTGCTGCTGTAAAATGGGCCAAAGGAGATTGTAAAGTTTTTCCCAGCACTTGGTTCTAGACGAGTTTAGCCATGGTAAAAAACTGACAGAACTAGTCTTGCTCACCTTTGCCGTGAAGGTGAACAACACTCAACTTCAGATAACATGCAATGCTTGCAATGTGAACGGACATGCCATTTAGAAGTCCTTTTGTCATCATCATATATATTTTGTTCTCTGCTCTGCTTCTTTTCTGCATAATCTGTATCTGTATAGGTCCGCCCTAAAAAATAGCGCTTGGGCGCTACATGACCAATGAAGTCGATGCGCCCTGAAGCCCAAATAACTAACTAACTAACTAACTGACAGTGCTGCCTATTTTTAACTGTACAATTCGAGCTATGTGACACAAAATACTGGGAGATATGAGAGGAACAAGCAAGCTACGGGCGGCAGGTATCACAGAACGCGTAGACTGGAGGAACGGGAACCAATGAAATGAGGACAATTTGTAACCAATTTTTCAGTCTGTGGAAAATAGCAATCGGAAATAACTGCACCAAATGGACCTGGCTGACTGTGAGCTCAAAACTTGTCTTACATTGTAGGCAGATTATTGGGCGCTACATGACCAATGAAGTTGATGCGCCCTAAAGCCCAAATAACTAACTAACTAGGTAGATTATTGTGCCAGCAAGAGGATACCATTTGTAGCTTAATCCCCTCACATCTAAGTTCTCTAATATGTAGCAGGAAGGAGCAGAACATAAGCACTTTTACTTCACGTATTTCGCTTGAACAACGAGCATAGATGGTTTGAGGATGGGTAGGGCCAACTCCAGAATAAAATCGAAAGTGAGTGAACTATGCTCAAATGGAACTCTCTTTCTGGATATTGTCACCGCTCCTTCGCTTCCCGCATTCAAGAGGATACCGGATGAAAACTGGTGCGATGTTCAGCAGGGGAGTTACCAACCCGGGGTTAGAGATCAAGATAATGGACCAATATAAGAAGATGGGCTAATATAATTCCCATAACAATGTGGTATGGTAGTATCATGTAAATATGTATCGAATACACGAACTGAAATCCATTTATTGGGTAGGTAGTTGTATTGTGATCAGCATTCGAATTGTTTGTATGCGAACATGCGAAGGTATTGACTTCATACAAAAGCTTTTTTAAAACAATTCCACGGATCGAATTTTGTCCAGTTTTTTTTTCTTCTGGTTTTAGTTGGTTAAAGCTGGTTAAGACCACCAGTCTTAACAGAACTAGTTTCGTCAGGCTTTTTGGGAACCCTGGGGACAAATGTGCCACGGGTTCGGGTTTTTCAACTCTAAATCAGGAGTTCTTTCGATTCAAATGTCAAGATTCCTTCAGATATATCTGAAACATTCTAGCAGCGGGCTGGTAAAGGTTCCTGAACCATGATCAAGCCATTTTCCGCATGCCGCTAGCTCGAAGTATTGTTGTTACCGAAGGTCACCTGATCTTTGATGGCCAGTCCATTGAAACAAAATCCCATTGTTTAAACCGAGTGGATGCATGTTTGGCAACGATCGGCTGGAGTAGGTTTAGTACTGACCAGGATTGGCAGTTTTTAGCACAAAGCCTGCTTTTATAGTTTTTGACATGTCGATTTTACCAGTGGTAAAAATATAGATGTCAAAGAACTGTTTTCAGCGGTTTTTGCCTGTAAGGGTCCTGGAAATGCTTCACTTAATCTTTTTCAGATATATAGGACATTCTGTTTGTATCTCTAATGGAGTGTCATGTATCATACAACGTGTATAATACATGAAAATAGGCAAAATCGGAGCTGAAAATGTCCCAAGGAGTGTAAACATGGCACCCATTTTTTCGTCGTGTTTTACCAGTTTTTAAGCGTTTTTTTAACAAGTAAAAACCGGTTGCCATGGCACAAACTGGTGTTTCCCGGTGAAAGTCCCCAACCCTGGCACGGGCTGTGGTGACCGCTGTCATGTGACGCACTGTGACCCTTCCTGGCTGACGCCGTGGTCCACTCCGCAGGCATGACGTACTCCGACCTATCCGTCTACGGCAGGCTGCGCAAGGAGCAGTGCTGCGGCCCCTACTCCATGTTCTGCAAGCTGATTCAGACGTGGTCGGACCGATGCACCCCGGAGCAGGTGAGAACAGTGGCGTTGGCCGGGCGGGTCAGCGAGTCCGGCTAAGCTAGCCGTTTCCGTCAGATAACAGCTCCGAGTCCACAACAACTGAGAGTGGGATTAGCGAGTCCGCCCGCGACCAATCGGCGAAAAGTTGGCGACGCGATGTTACCGAGCAGTCGAATGCGTCGTAAAAGAATCCGAGCTAGTTTGTTTGTTGATGTCTGCTAGAAGAATTTCGCTGCAGTGCGGCATGTGTCTTCATAGCTGAGCGCCCGGGGCGTGCTTTACACGTGAAGTTTGACAACTCCCGGCATCTTCCGGCAACCCCAACTTCGGCAACACCTCAGAGCTGGGAGATCGGCCTCGCCGCCACCTCGACTGTGCGTTGACTTAGGCCTCCCGCGCTGTGAGGCATACGTTTTCATTATGCATAGGCTCTAGTCTATGGGATAAGGGATCCATATCCATTGGGTCGCTGGTGCGGCCCAATGGATATGGAGATAAGAGATGCTACCAAACGGTAGTGATTGTTCTGACCTTGTTTGCCTTAACGAGCCGTATGAGGTCACTGCTGCTGGGACGTTGCGAGTTCATCGCATAGATAATGCTCTAACGAGATGTTGTCAAGATTGGTTGGATGCATCTGGAGGTTGGGGACAAAAGATGTCCGTCTCCCTCTCCCTCCCTATTGGCGAGCATGATTCTTAATACTACAAGCGTGCATGCAGTGGCGTAGCCAAGGGCGGATGCTAAGGGGGCAACCGTCCTAGGGGCCCCTCAAAACACGGGCACATGGGGCCGCAAGGGCCCCCTGGGCCGACATGAAGGGACCCTGGGTCAACGTGAAGGGCCCCTAGTCCAACGTGAAGGGATCGTGGGCCGACATGAAGGGCCTCTGGGCCAACGTGAAGGGCCCATAGGCCGACGTTAGGTCCCCTGGGTCGACGTGAAGGGAAAGGTCGTTGAAGAGGGCCCGAGTCAACGGAGAGTGCCCTTAGGCAAATGTTGATGGTCCTAGGCTGGGCTAACGTGAAGAGCTTCTAGATCGACGGAGGTGGCTCCGGACAGTTGGAAGGGCCCTGGGCTGACAGAGAGGACCCGAGCCAATATGAAGGACCCCTGGGCTGTCGGCAGAGCCCAAGCCGACAAAGGGTCCCTGACCTGATGGACAGGGTCCAAGCATTTGAAGAGGGGTCACCGGCTTGCCGGAAAAGGCTTTGGGTCGTCAAAGATGGCCCTTGAAACGACGGAGTGGGCCCTAGTTGTCGGAGAGGACTTCGGGCCGTCAGAAGGGCCACTTGGACCGATGGATGGAGCCCAAGCCATACAAGGACCCCTAGCCTGATGGAGGGGGCCCATGCTGTTGAAAGAGAGCCTGCAGCTTGACAGAGGAGGCCCTGGATCGCTGAGGAGGTCATCTGCGCCGACGGAGAGGACCCCTAGCCGTGGGAGGACCGCGAGACGTCGGAGGGGGCTCAGATCTGGCACGAATGCCCCCTGGGCCGATGAGGGCCGGAACCGCACAGGGGCCCCTTGTGTGATAGAGGAGGTCCTAGCATTTGAAGAGGGGACTTCGACCGGGCGGAGTGTCCTTAGCGTGGAAGTGGGCGCTGGACCGACGGATGGGACCCCGGGCCGGACGTGCAGGGCCACTGGGTCGGCTTTGGTTCACGCTGATGGAGAGGGGCTCACAGCTGACAGCGGGTCTCAGGCCGTAAAGAGCCTACCGAGCTTCGGAGACGATCCGGGCTGAAGCGGCGGGTTCCCGTTGCTACGTAAAGAGCTAAGCCCATGGAGGGGCCCGGGCTGTTAAACAATAGTGGCGTTTCCAAGGGATGAAGGTGCCTCCATCGGCCTCCTTCCCAGCGAGGCCGATAGCGCCCACACTGAAAGGCAGAGACATAACCGAGGAAACAATCGCATCTTACAGCTTGTGTGGAAGGGGCCTTTGGGACTTGAAGACGTCCACCCTGAGGACTAGCAAGGGCCGTGAAGACAAGAGAGGACCCGTCGGAGAGCTGGAATGGCTATACCAACTAAAAAGAACAGTCTGCTGAACTGGGCTCCTTTGGGAATCTAAGAGAGTCCTTGAGAGCTGACGATGGGTGCGAGGAATAATGAGGACCAGTCTCAGAGATAAGATATCTTTGAGAAAGTGGTTTATGCGCCAGCGAAAAAAAACAACTTCAAATGTCAGTTTGCGACCTTTCTTTAAGGGATCGAGGTGTTTTCCGTGTCCCTGGGGCGTTGTGTTCACATCGTGAGGGATGATGAAACAGAAACTGGCCGTGACCTATCAACCATAAGGTGATGACAGGTCGCGTTATGGGAGCAAGGTGACCCAAGTAGTCAGCGCACCCTAAAGCACCAATCGAACACCACCGCCATCTATCTGTTTCCCGAAATATCTGTCTGTATCTGTTCCCGCCATCGATCTGCTTGAGGAGCGCCAAACGGTTGGAATCGTTCCGCCCTATCTGGCACGCGTGGTCTCTGGTATTCGTGGATTATGCGGCATTTTATTTAAAAAATAGCCTCTCAGTCTGTTCCAAATTTGATGCTCTTTCGCTCAGCACCATACTCGTCCCTGTACCTGGTATGCTTTGGCGTTGCCGATTTCTGGCCAGCTGTCACGTGGAGTTATCACAGTGTGCACTTTGGACGACCTCGTCACCTGTCACCGGCCGCACGGTTCCGTGAGGCCCGGGCGGCCTGCCGGAGCGCGCGGGTCACGGTGGACGGCCTGCACCGGCTCTGGCCGGTCCGCCCCGCAATCGCAGACAGTTTATTGAGCAGTGGGCGGCGCGAAGCGTGCCTCTGGCGTGTCGTCTTCTGCTGCGCTGGCTGTCGTGTGACGGGGATCGTCGGTGGCCGGGGCCGGTGCGCTGGCACGCGCCACGTGCTTGGCGTCGACACTGCAGCGAGCTGCACGCGGCCTGGTGGCGACTGGTTGATCTCCCGGCTGGTCTGACGCGCACGCCCGAGCTCGAGGACGCGACGTGCGGGGCACCACGGAATGCGCTGTTTGCGTAATGCATTTGGTAATGCGTGCAAACGCATCCGCCGCGTTTCCTGGCGTTGTCCTCAGTTTTCGGTACGAGCGGCGGCTCTCCGATCATGATGCATCCATTGACCACCGAGGTTCTTCGGCGTAAGACAGGTATATTAGTCGCAACTGGCATTCACCCTCACTACCCCGCACTGTAGAACGGTGCGGTGTGATGTGTGGTGATGGGTCAGCCAGTCCGCGACCTAGACTGTGCTCCGGCTGCCGACTCCACGCCTACCTAATGAGATGCATGGGGCATCATGTTTGTCAGCACAGGCCGTGGAGAGGTCGTGGTGTAGCCGACTTGTTTATAGACCACCGAGTCCACGTCTGGTAGATGATCTCTCTGCCCTGTAGACCTCTGACCTGAAGGCTCCCACACATCTGGCTGAACCTACTACTCCCGCCGACAGCTTCATAAAATACAAAAGCGAATGGAAACGAACCCTTCATGGAAGCTTGCTTTGACCTTCCGCGAGTGAAGCTTTGATTTATGACTTAAGTTCCGCGGGATGTCACTCAAATGCAGGGAATATTACCAGGCTCATTATCGATCTTATCATAATGTTGATAATGCCCTCGAAATGTTGTTAACAGGTGCCATTCTTCAGAGCTTTGCTTGACACCTTGCGTTTTAAATCTTAGTGATACCGTTATATTGTTACATTTCCGACGTCGTTGTGTCCATGTGACGTCTTTGGAGTGATGTGTCTCACTTGACAACTAATCTATATCAGGACACTCTTTCTATAAACCTGTGTTAACCTGTCTGACCTTCGTAAGTTCATGATGAACTGTTTGGCCTGTATATTCTGTTGACCTACGTGATCTATGGAACCCTGTTGACCTGTATCACCCCTAAGTTCTCGCTGCGATCGGGGTAGCTCAGTCAGTAGGGTCTTGGACTCTTGACCGCAAGATAATGGGTTCGAATCTCACCACCGTGCCGGCGAGATTACCGAGTCCACTCGCGACCAATCGGCGTGAGAAGTTGGTTACGTGATATAGCCTAGTAGGTAAATGTGTCATAAAAGAACCCAAGGTTCTGCTAGATTCTCGCTGACCTGTCTGACATATGGACCCGCAATTCTCTATCTCGCCTGTAGATCCCTGCTGGCGTATCTCACCTGTATACCCCCGCTGACTTTCCACGCCTATTATAGCTGCCCGCTGGCCTGTCTAACCAATAGTGTGTAGTCGGTATGATATCGGCACTAACGGAGCGGCCGGTGCGGTGGTCAGGTGTCGGAGAAGGTGCGCCACTTTTACCGCTGCTACGCGGTGAACCGGCACAAGATGACCGTTCTGACGCCGGCCGTGCACGCCGAGACGTACGGGCCGGACGACAACCGACACGACCACCGGCCGTTCCTCTACAACGCCGCCTGGACGTGGCAGTTCCGCGCCATCGACGTGGCCGTGAGTTACCCGCCAAATATGGGGCCTCCCGCCAACTGCGGTGTCTCCCGCTAACTGCGGTGTCTCCCGCCAACTGCCCGCCAACTATGGTGTCTCCCGTCAACTATGGTGTCTCCCGCCAGCTGTGGTCCCCCCGCCAACTATGGTGTCTCCCTCCAGCTGTGGTCCCCCCGCCAATTTGTGTGTGCCTTCCACCAAATGTGCGAGTGTTGCCCCCCCGGCTACTGGTCCAAGTCTTTCTTCCCAAGACTAAGTTTGTTATGCAGACTAATATCCTGTTGGGAAATATCCAAAAATAACAGCGTTTTTGTTGCCGCACCGTGTTCGATGCCCATGGAACTGACCTAGGTCACTCGGGCTGTGGAGTATACTCTACTATCACATTGCTAACCACCATTCAAAATATACTGATCAGTCGTACAGATACGGAAATCATGCGTACCATGCAAACGTTATTCGTTTTACAAAGCAATGAATCTTCTTATCTTCATCTACTTGCGTCGACAGTACATGTGTGTCAGCTGTAAACATACGGAAAAGATTGGCAAAGCTACTGCAAGCATTTCAGAGGCAGAACATTACGGGCTACAACAGTTTATGACAGGTTGTAGGGGCCTTCCACGATGTAATGACAATTGTATACTCTAATATTTTACATGCGAACGAAAATGACCCCAAAGGTTTGTCTTTGACTTCGAATCCAGCTGTAAATGGCTGAGCTCCACAGAGCGGCAGTTTAAACCGAACTGGACGACTGAACCTGTAACCAACTCGAGGGCCTCCGTTTTGTTCGCACTTTTGTCGGCGATTGATTGGCCATTGATTGGCAGCATGCCGCTGCTGGTCACGTCAGCTGTCATCTGTTCGTCCCTGGTTCCCACCCTGGTGACCTGCTCCTGCTCATGTCCAACCACGACTTTCAGCTACTGCTATTGTGGTCCGATTGGCAACGATTCGTACCTGAGTCGAACTGACAGCTATTTGTACCTGAGCCTGACTGGCAGTTGCTCCTGTCTAAGTCTGACTGGCAGCTCCTCCTGTCTGATTGTGACTGGGCAGCTGCTGCTGTCTGAGTGCAGCCGGGCAATTGTTCCTGTCTGAGTGTGACTGGGCAGCTGCTCCTGTCTGAATATGAATGGCAGCTGCTCCTGTCCGAGTCGGACTGTGCAGCTGCTCCTGTCTGAGTGTGACTGGGCAGCTGCTGCTGTTTGAGTGCAGCCGGGCAGTTATTCCTGTCTGAGTGTGACTAGGCAGCTGCTCCTGTCTGAATATGAATGGCAGCTGCTCCTGTCCGAGTCGGACTGTGCAGCTGCTCCTGTCTGAGTGTGACTGGGCAGCTGCTGCTGTTTGAGTGCAGCCGGGCAGTTATTCCTGTCTGAGTGTGACTAGGCAGCTGCTCCTGTCTGAATATGAATGGCAGCTGCTCCTGTCTGAGTGTGACTGGGCAGCTGCTGCTGTCTGAGTGCAGCCGGGCAGTTGTTCCCGTCTGAGTGTGACTGGGCAGCTGCTGCTGTCTGAGTGCAGCCGGGCAGTTGTTCCTGTCTGAGTGTGACTGGGCAGTTGTTCCTGTCTGAGTGCAGCCGGACAGTTGTTCCTGTCTGAGTGTGACTGGGCAGTTGCTCCTGTCTTGAGGCCGACTGGCGGCTGTTCCCGTCCGAACGTGACCGGGCAGCTGCTCCTATTCATGTCTGGTTGGCAGCGGCCCGACTCTGACAGCACGTCTGAGTGTGACCGGCGGTCGCCGTGTCTGTGTGTCGGGCAGCTGAAGCAGCTGCAGGTGCAGCAGGGCAGCGGCCGGGAGCGCGGCGACCGCAGCCAGCTGACGGAGCGGCAGCGGTGCGAGCTGAACGACTTCTCGCGTGCCACCGGCTCCGGCCACAGCAGGCTGGTCACACAGGCAAAGTCACGTGCGTATGTAGGTCCCGGCCGAACGAGCACGTCACGTGCTGAGGAGGTGGCGACGCACGGCAAAGTAACCTCACGTCTGGCCCGGGGTTCGAATTGGTACGTTTGTTGGTTGCGTTGCGATTGTTTGCTTACCTTTGTCTTCTGGCGAATTGCACAAGCAAGCCGAAATTTGATGTATGTTGATGTATGTTGTTGACCAGGAAGTTGATCAATCATTGGGCATTGACTGTCCTGAGCCGCCTGAGGTGCTGAGCACGAGTCGTTTGGCGTCTGACGCAATGATAATGCGGACATGGGGATCTCGAGTTAAGGAAGGTTCCTGATGCCATTCAAGAACTCTGTAACGTGCGCGCGCGAAAGCACGCCCGGATGCTCACTAGTGTGTGCACAAGGAATGTAGTTACAATGTATGAGACTCTGTCTCCATAAAATATGATGCGAGGTGCATTTATTAAAATGGCTTGCCTTCAGATTTCAATTCCATTGCCACTTACACTGATATATTGCACATATTGTTACCTTGCGAATAGTCTTCTGGAACTATATTCTGTTATTCATACACCATAGGCGGCTCGCCGCCTACCGACCGCCATTGATAGCGGTCGGGCCTGGAATCATTCCCTGAACGTTAATGGGCCCAAACGCCAAAGTTAACAAGCATATTTTCATATTTGGAACGATAAGCGATGCGCCTGGCATGATTTCCGCCACCATTGGAGTTGAGGCCGGCATGTTCCCTCGATATTGTTTAAGAACTTGACGCTCATGTGCGTTGAATTTGAAAGAATAGATCTGCAACAGTAAATTTCCCCTACACAATTTTGGTGTGGCAGAGCCGATGTTGCTTGGTATTGATCAAGGCTGGAACTTTTTTGTTTGTTTGTCGTGGCGCTGCTCGGCGACTCAACGGGTCCTCTGGGCAACAAATCTCGGTGCTTGACGCGTATCGAGCCATGTCAGAATTGTTTTCCCCTAAATCTTTAGCTGAGGCAAAGTTCCATCTGCTAGAGATTGTTACGTTAAAGAAGGAATTACGTTAATCCGGCTTATGTGACATCCGGTGTATCAATTAAGCAAGAAAGGAGAGACGCCGTCAAACAAGAAACATGGCGTAGAGGGACGATACATACATGGCAAACAGGTACATGTTCAGACATACATACGTACATGCATACAATCATAACAATGGAAGGACATTTGGAGGGTGGGCAGCTTCACAGCCTACGGAGAGGCTCCACTGCCCACCTGAAACCTGAAGCGAAGCGAAGCGGAGGCCTGGCACCCAGAGCGAGTCTTGGGATTCAGGCCCGACCTTGTATGTGTCGGTGTATGTTAAGTTAAAGCTTGGAAACCCCTAAAAAGGGGAAAACCAAGCTGCTTGGAAAACCCATAGGTAAAAAACCAAGCGCAATTTTATAAGGAAATCCGTCCGTTTTGGCCACGCAATTTTAGTACAAGAAGTTGAGTGACGAAATGTTCCCATTTCACTTTGAGGGCAAAGTGACAGGGTGACCTAATTTGATAATAAAGCGAACAGAGACCTCATGAGAGAGATTGTTTAAATGTTGCTCATATTTGACCATTGGAAATTACTCGCACCTCCTGTAGAAACTGGAATATGGCATTAATCATAACAAGCCCACTTTGGTGGTGATCCTTCACAAACACACCACCAGAGCGGCGGCACCAGCATTATGTCCGCTCATAGCGCCAAGCGTGTTCATGAAACAACTGAGCCTAAAATGATGCAGTAATGCAGCATGATATGAATGGTGTGCATATGGATTTTGGCGTCCCCAACCCCGTATTAAGTCAGTGGATGCATTGCTTACATTTGCCGTGCATTAAATAATTCGTATTGCTCACAAGAGTATCGGTGTTTGGTTAATGTAGTAGGTCCCTAATGCCGAGCAGGTCGATTCCAAAGGTGAACGAAATCTTGGGGTGAACTCCTGATCAGGAAGTATGGTGAGTGAGGCGCGGGCGAATGCCATAGTTTGGGAGAGCCTGCTTGCTAGGTGAGAGGTAGGCACTGTGCAGAACAAATTAGATGAGATTGTTGTGAAAGATGGCTAGATCAGCAAGGCCTTGGTTATCGTGGTGGGGGAGATATCGTGAGTGGTACAGCCCGTCGAGTAGGACTATTCGCTATGATTCCCAAATAGTTTAGAGGCACCCTACCCTGGAGTTCTGTACCACTATCCCACCCATGATTAATGGATACAGATTAAGCAGAGGTACAATATAATTTCGGCAGCTTAGTCATTACTACCAAGAGCTGGAACTTGCACAGCGAGGAGGCTTCATGCATGTATAACGCAAAATGTAGGGGGCGGATACTGATACATCCCTAGGATCTCGAGACCTAAGGTCCCAGACATCAAGCTTTCAGTACATGTGGGGAGGATGGGAACTCTCATGGTTCGGTCACAAAAAGTGACGTTAAGGAGAGTTTTAGCCGTGTTTTCGTGCGACGGTGTATGCCTCGCTTTCATACGAGGGCGACCTCTCATGGTTTGGTCACAAAGTGACGTTAAGGGGAGTTTTAGCCGTGTTTCCGTGCGACGGTGTATGCCCCACTTTCATACGAGGGCGACCCGCCGATGGGAACTCTCATGGTTTGGTCACAAAGTGACGTTAAGGGGAGTTTTAGCAGTGTTCTCGTGCGACGGTGTATGCCTCGCTTTCATACGAGGGCGACCTCTCATGGTTTGGTCACAAAGTGACGTTAAGGGGAGTTTTAGCCGTGTTTCCGTGCGACGGTGTATGCCTCACTTTCATACGAGGGCGACCTCTCATGGTTTGGTCACAAAGTGACGTTAAGGGGAGTTTTAGCCGTGTTTCCGTGCGACGGTGTATGCCTCGCTTTCATACGAGGGCGACCCGCCGATGGGAACTCTCATGGTTTGGTCACAAAGTGACGTTAAGGGAGTTTTAGCAGTGTTCTCGTGCGACGGTGTATGCCTCGCTTTCATACGAGGGCGACCTCTCATGGTTTGGTCACAAAGTGACGTTTAGGGGAGTTTTAGCCGTGTTTCCGTGCGACGGTGTATGCCTCGCTTTCATACGAGGGCGACCCGCCGATGGGAACTCTCATGGTTTGGTCACAAAGTGACGTTAAGGGGAGTTTTAGCCGTGTTTCCGTGCGACGGTGTATGCCCCACTTTCATACGAGGGCGACCCGCCGATGGGAACTCTCATGGTTTGGTCACAAAGTGACGTTAAGGGGAGTTTTAGCAGTGTTCTCGTGCGACGGTGTATGCCTCGCTTTCATACGAGGGCGACCTCTCATGGTTTGGTCACAAAGTGACGTTAAGGGGAGTTTTAGCCGTGTTTCCGTGCGACGGTGTATGCCTCGCTTTCATACGAGGGCGACCCGCCGATGGGAACTCTCATGGTTTGGTCACAAAGTGACGTTAAGGGGAGTTTTAGCCGTGTTTCCGTGCGACGGTGTATGCCTCACTTTCATACGAGGGCGACCTCTCATGGTTTGGTCACAAAGTGACGTTAAGGGGAGTTTTAGCCGTGTTTCCGTGCGACGGTGTATGCCTCGCTTTCATACGAGGGCGACCCGCCGATGGGAACTCTCATGGTTTGGTCACAAAGTGACGTTAAGGGGAGTTTTAGCAGTGTTTTCGTGCGACGGTGTATGCCTCGCTTTCATACGAGGGCGACCCCCCGCATGAACCAGCATTCAACCACCGAGTTTTGACAGGACAGCCAATATTCGGTAAAATTAGAGCAATACGTGTTACCCTGCTGCGACAATAACTTTTACCCGAGTCTCGCATAAGCGGCGTCATTCGACGAAGTGTTCAATCGTCGCACAGGAACGAGGTTAAAACTCCCCTTGACGCCACTTTTGGCGACTAAACCTTGATAGTTCCCATCTTCCCCACCTATAATGAAATCTTCATGTCCGTAGCCTCCTTAAGTCTCGAGGTCCTACGGACTTCCTCTTCACTTTACTTGACTGTATTCGAACTGCCTCTTCACTTTGCGTTATACCTACATGAAGCTTTCTCGTTGTGGAAGTTCAAGCTCTGGTTATTCATGACTAAGTTGCCAAAATTATACTGCATCTCTTTTTCATAATACCAATCCTGAACTACGTACAGAACGTCCAGGGTAGGGCATTTCCCCAACTTTTTATGAACCATAGCAATTGGTCCTACTTCACAGACTGCATTACCCACGGTAGCTCTTCTGCAACTATATCCAGACTTGCCGATCTAACCACCCTCCACAGCAATCTCATCTATTTTACTCTACGCAGCACCCACCTCTTATCTAATCATGCAGGCTCTCCCAAACTACGACCTTCACCTTTCCTTCACTCACCATACTTGCTTCACCCGAAGCTTTTGCCCGAACTTGTCAGCCAAAGACCACAAACCTAAGCCATTACGACATACATTGCAAGAGAATAACAAGCCTCCACACTCGAAGTTTGAATCATTGATTGGCGTACACAAATTTCTCCACGATGTTTACACCAGCTTGTTCAGCCTTCTTCCCCGTTAGTTACGCTTTTAGTGTTGAACCATTCGGGGGTCCAGAGCCTCCCATCTCTTACATCAGGGCGTAACACAACGGATGAGCCATCCCATAATCATAATTATGTGCGGATGGTATGCTGCGACATCATGTTAATCATATAAAAAAAAAAATATATATATATAAACCTCGCAACAATGTATCGTAATTCCTTCATTCTGCATGGAACATTGACGGAGGCAATAAAGAGTTTGTATAAATCGCCTTTGTCAATCTCAGAACACCATCCAAATGTTGTGTTTGTGCTTTTTCGAGTCACAACACCGCTCTATAACATATATTCCAACCGAATACATTCACTTTGTCTCGTGCGTATTGGCCCGCCTCACTGACACAGCCCAGTGTGCTGGGCCCGAATGCCCTCGGGCGAAGGAGGTAGTCGAGTGCCGGCAGACCGTGGCGGTGCAGTACGTGTCACATGATGACATCGTCTCCGTCAGGTGACGCCGCCGGCGGTAGCTCCGGCGTCCTGGTGGCGCCCAACATCGAGCCCGCGGACGCTGTCAAGCGGTGTCCGTCGCCCAACAGCCAGCAGCAGGTGCTCACCAAGGTGGGCCGCGGTCCGCTCCACCTGGTGTAGCATGGTGGCATCCATAGCCGCGGTCTGTCTGCCGGATCCTCCCCGGCCCCGACAGCAGCGGTCTGTCTGCCGGATCCTTCCCAGCCCCACAGCAGCGGTCTGTCTGCCGGATCCTTCCCAGTCCCACAGCAGCAGTCTGTCTGCCGGATCCTTCCCAGCCCCACAGCAGCGGTCTGTCTGCCGGATCCTTCCCAGTCCCACAGCAGCAGTCTGTCTGCCGGATCCTTCCCAGCCCCACAGCAGCGGACTGTCTGCCGTATCCTTCCCAGCCCCACAGCAGCGGTCTATCAGGCCCTCGACGGCTAAATCAGCGGTACTTCAGGCCCTTCTCAAAGGCGAAAATAGCGATCTGGCAGGCCCTCGTCGGCTAAAGCGGACAACTGTGAGGCCCTCAGCGGCTACAGCAACAGTCTGAAGAGCACTCAGCGGCTACAGCAGTGGTTTGGCAGGCCCTCAGTGGCTACAACAGCAGTCTGAAGGGCACTCAGCGGCTACAGCAGCAGTCAGGTTGTGGAAGATTGTCAGATTGTCAGATGGAATTGTCAGATTGTGATAGCGCGCTTTTTTGGCCAATTTTACATCTGCTTCCGATACATGTGTATGTTGCGTTTTCACTTCAGTTACATTTTTACAAAATCACGTATGAGTTGAGACAATCGGAACTTCTGTTTCTAGTTGAAGACTAACCAAGTGCTATCGGGAGTCTATACAATTGAAAACAATATGATTGGGTTTCCCGGCTGTACGAGGTATGTTTATATCCAATAAGTGAATGATGTACCGTACCCTTGCAGACAATGCGCGCAAAAATTGAAAAGAAAAAGTGCCATTACGGTGTCCGGACCGCCTCCGCCTTCGCCTCAGTAATTATGGAGGGAAATATCCGGGAGGGCGATAACATGGACAGTGCGGCGGTGTCTGTGTTCCTGTGTGGAACACGCTGCGGCTCAGGCAGAGGTGTCGTGCGCGCCCTCTATCTGCCTCTCATTCCGAACACAATTCTCCGAGCGCATGCCATACCTATGATATTGTTCTCGATGAGGGGCGCTTCGTTATTGTTTTTTGTTGATGCAGGTCTGGCCTGCCGAGAACCATTTGTAGTTAGTAACCAGCTGAGATTGTCTGGGCTGTTGGACGATAGTGTCAGTTGTTTTAGATTAGTCGTTAGATTAGTCCAATCAGTAGATTGGTCGATAGATGACAGGCGGCACGTCATGCCTGTCCTCCGCTTTGCGCCTGCAGTCGATCTCCACGGCACAGCCTGACGTCGAGCCGAGCGTCCTCAGAACGAGCCTAACTCGCGTCCCTCCACACCGCGGCCAGTCTTCCTCGTGCCGCCTCGTCCTCTGCGCACCCGACCGCCTGTCCAGTCCGCTCACACAACTTCACACTGGACACGCCACTGGCGGCAGTGCTCACCTGTGAGGCGAGCCGTTAGCGCCGGTCGGTGCTGGAGTGGCGAGTCGGAAGGCCTGGATGGCGCAGCACCTCTGTGGGCTACAAAACCCGGCAAGTCTGTTTCGATGTAAACAACGAGTCTGCGTATGCGAACGTTCGTCCTGCTGCTTTCTTCGCTAGGCCGAGGATGTGACCTTGCGCTTCAATCGGTCCTTGTGCGTCGGACCCAGGCCAGAACGCCTCGGTCGGTGCTGTTTTAACACTGACGTGGCCGCGAACAGTTGGACGGCGAGCGACAGGGGCTGAAGACACGTGATGGAACGGCTCCACCTCTTCCCGAGCACCATCCTGTGGTGTCGGGGGAATGCTTCCCGACCCGCCTGTGATCATCACAACAGGATAGCAGCACGCATCGTGCGCAGCGGAGCGGCAGGGCTTCGGGCACAACGTTCACTAGTGTAGCGTCGTGTTGAGCTGTTCCCGGGTTATTCAGGCCTTTCTCATCCGCCACCAGCGCCTGAAAATCGCCTTCTGTCGCTGGCACACCCCGTACCCAAGAATCAACATCGCGGCGTCTGGCGAGTGTTTGCCTCGCCTCTCCGACCTGCGTGAACCGGCGACCGGCGGGACCGACCAGCCGGAGCGTCGGCCGGCCAGCCGGCATCCGTCCACTGGAAGTGCCTCGGTGACGGCCACCACCTGGACAGGGCGAAGCGGGCCCCGGCGCAAGCAAGTGTAATGTTTGGCGCGCACACACTGGGCTCGAGCCTGGTAACGAGTACGCTGCCTTGTAGTGCTTTGCCCAGTCTGGTACCGCTTGTCGCGGCGTGGTGTTTTACGCACAATTGTGGTCGCTCGAATGTTGTGGATACTCCATCTGAACGTGTTTGCCATGTCGTGCGGGAAGCCGTTTGATTCGTCGATTTGATTTGCTTGTCTTGTTGCAAGTGAGCAGTCGCCCGTGTATCAAACGTCATCCGGCTCCCAACAATGTACTGCCGTGATCATGACAAATTCGAGCCGATTGCACGTTGCGCCACCGATAAGATTACAACCCGACGTAGTGACGACGAATAAAATCAGAAAGACATGTGCCGACTGGTTTTGTGCAACGCACGCCGCCATCCTGTATGGATGGCCAGTTCAGGCCTTGAGTGTGGGAATGACGGGGACTCCCGGTCTGGCCTGCCACTCGATTGCGTGACAGTGTGAGGCAGAATTCGGAGAGCACAGAGCACAAACAAACTCGGTGCAGTTTGCTTGCTCATCTCTGATTTCCCTTCAAAACTTACATTTGCTTGCTCAAATCAGGAACTAACAGGATCGTACTCTGATATGATTAGGTGAGCATGATCAGAAACTCTGTTGATCCGACCCGACAGTCATCGGTCAGGTTTGAGTCTATCCGCACAGCCCACATAACATACTGAGTGTGGTCAAGTCAGACATCGTGAGACTCCGGATCGATGGGAGGACTGTCGGTGGTGGCGGGGTCGGACTCCGGCTGTCCCGCCAGCTGTATGATCTCGGACGCCAGCGCGGTGCGGCTCCCCGACGCCGGTGACCCGCAGCCTGCTGTGGACGGGCGGGGACTACGGAACGGCCGCCGCAGACCGCCCCGCAGTGGCCGCGTCACCAGCGGACTTAGAGGCGGCGGCTGGCCGTACTGGTCCAGCGCCTGGAGCCGCCTCTGGGCCGGCGTCACCAGCGGGCTGGGAGGCGGCGGCTGGCCGTACTGGTCCAGCGCCTGGAGCCGCCTCTGGGCCGGCGTCGCCAGCGGGCTGGGAGGCGGCGGCTGGCCGTACTGGTCCAGCGCCTGGAGCCGCCTCTGGGCCGACGTCACCAGCGGGCTGGGAGGCGGCGGCTGGCCGTACTGGTCCAGCGCCTGGAGCCGCCTCTGGGCCGGCGTCGCTGGAGACGAACCGCATCGCTCCGACGGCGGTCGCTGCATGCCTGAAAAATACACGTCAACTGCATTACACGTACAATTGGCGCCAATAACTTGGTCGCCACGCAGCCTGGCCTGCCAATAGCCTGGTCACCACAACTGATCTGCCAATAGCTTGGTCACCACAACTGGTCGCCACGCAGCCTGGCCTGCCAATAGCTTGTCACCACGCAGCCTGGCCTGACAATAGCCTGGTCACCACAACTGATCTGCCAATAGCTTGGTCACCACAACTGGTCGCCACGCAGCCTGATCTGCCAATAGCTTGTCACCACGCAGCCTGATCTGACAATAGCCTGGTCACCACAACTGATCTGCCAATAGCTTGGTCACCACAACTGGTCGCCACGCAGCCTGGCCTGACAATAGCTTGTCACCACGCAGCCTGGCCTGCCAATAGCTTGTCACCACGCAGCCTGATCTGCCATAGCCTGGTCACCACAACTGATCGCCACGCAGCCTGATCTGCCAATAGCTTGGTCACCCAACTGATCGCCACGAGCCTGATCTGCCAATAGCTTGTCACCACGCAGCCTGGCCTGACAATAGCCTGGTCACCACAACTGGTCACCACGCAGCCTGCTCTGCCAATAGTCTGGTCACCACAACTGATCTGCCAATAACTTGGTCGCCACGCAGCCTGGCCTGCCAATAGCTTGGTCACCACAACTGGTCGCCACGCAGCCTGATCTGCCAATAGCTTGGTCACCACAACTGGTCGCCACGCAGCCTGATCTGACAATAGCTTGGTAACCACAACTGATCGCTACGCAGGCTGGCCTGCCAATAGCTTGGCAGGCCGGCCTGCGTGAGGTTTTACGACATATCCTGCATGCACACACTGTGCCGCAACGCGACTATGCATTGTGGTTCAGACTACCCATCAGGCGGTTTCGAGGCACGGTCTCACTGGATACAGCACTCCAACGTTTGGCAGAGCCAGCAATTCTAGACTGGACGTCATACAGGTTGGTGACCAAGTGTGTTGTGCCTGTTTTTTTCCCCCGCAGCTCGCTCTGGCATGTCTCGACTGCAAAGCCGATGAACTCTGCGGTAATGCCAGTGATACATGGTTGAGCAAAGATCATCCCAGCCTATGACGCGCAAATTAGCTCGAGTACTGCAAACACGTCATATTATCTATGCATTTTCTGTGATAGAGAGACCACCATGATCCATGCCTCCCACGCTTCATTTCTAGATAGTGGTGTGGTGATATAGTAAATTGATCAAAACCTTGTAGACCAGGGTACGCTAATTGGGTGAGACCGGCGGCGTGGGGTGGCGTGTCGCCGTACCTGAGGGGCCGGCGGAGAGGGGCTGCATATCGCCGTACCTGTGACGTTGCCAGTAACCAGCTCGGCACCTCCGCTGCACGTGGCGACACGTGACGCCGTTACGACTGGTCCCGCCGACTCGCGTGCCAGTGCCGCACACAACGCCGCCTGCGCCCCGGCAGCCAACGCTGAGTTCTTCTGAAAACGAAGAACAAATTTGATGAGCGGAAGGGTTGATCGTGCCCTGCATGAGCGAAAGGAGTGCAACATGATATGACGTATCTCTCAGATGTATCCATCAAATGGTAGGTGACGAGGGCAACATGCGTCTTCGCACTCGCGCTTGGAGCCGCTTACTTTTCCCAATTATCACAACCATGGTTACCGCCGCCCCCCCAAAAAAAAACATCAAAAACTTGCTTTGGTCATGCAGTAGTTAAAACCGCTTGAGCTGGTTACAATCGACATAAATTGGCCAGAATTGGTGACGGCTTGTCAGTTGCAGAACAAACGTTCGCCAGTTCGCTATAAGACAAAAACAGCAAAAAGCAGAACAGACAGCTAAACATAGACACAAAATATTCTAAATCGTTCTAAACCATGCGATTATACCCACACGCATTACTGAAGGCTTCCGTAGTTTGAGAATCTCAAGTTGTGCTCCTCAGGCTGGCAACTCCCAGGTGATGTCTTTCTACTGGTCACTTTACTTCAACACCACCACTTGGCGCACTAAAACTCCAACAGTGGCCGCAAGTGAGCTGGCCATTAAACAGGGAAGATTGTCCATTGCCCCTAAATGAAATTATATTTCCAGTCAGTGAAGGCAGATTCGCTAGAACATTTTCTTTTGGTAAGGTTAGGAAGCATCGTTCAAATAAATATGACTTTCCGGGATCCAGATATCTCACAATTATCACTTTAATTTGAATGAGCAAGAGAAGAATTGTCATCAAATCCAGTAAATGCACTGCTGGTTCCATGAATACATGGCATAATATTGAACTCGGTAGGTCAGTTTATGTTAGTTGGCGACAAAGTGAACAATTGGACTAAACCTCAAACATGCCGATTGGGGGACAATTCACCAAGGTAGATCCCAGATTGTTTACCCCCATTTTGATGAAAATTGGTACTCATAAAGTCATAAAGTGTTAAGGCTTAATAAGAGTCACAGGGGCCCATCTGGGTTAGACCTATCCAGAAAATGTACTAGAAATGTACATACTCTCACCCCAATCAATCCCTTATCTCAAGTTCCTAGGGAGCTATATATCCCAGCCTATCTAGCACCATTCATTTGCTATTGCATAACACACTCAACAATTACAAACTCCTCCAATCATACCCATTGTGCTACCATAGCCAATCTCATCAGCATCACATCCCGAAGGAAGGTGCTGAATCCACTGCTAGTTACACCCTATATAAAGTTATAAAGCGTTTAGACTTAATAAGAGACCCAAGGGCCCATCCAGTTAAGTCTGTAAATGGAAGATACCATAAGCCTGGTAAAAAGACACACCCAACCATCCCACATCCTGAAGAAACCAGTCCACCAATATTCCATATACCTATCAATGCCTATCTACCCTAGCTATCCAGCCCTATTCCCCTGATCCCTCTTAACACATGTGGATTGAATGCCTTATCAATAATTTTCAAACTGCATCCATGCCTGCTTAAAGGGGTCTGTGCCGTGCACACTTACTTAACCTAAATCTCACCCCATCCATCAAAACTAGAACTCAAAAACAAGATTTTCCTGTCTAAAAAAATGTGTCCACCCTACTTTTAAATACATTCAATGAGGAACTCCCCACAACATCAGCAGGCAGCCCATTCCACTGATCAACAACCCTTTGACTGAAGACCTGTTGTCACTTAACTGTCCTACACCTCAACTTGTCTAACCTGAATTGATGACCCCTATGTAAACTGGGGTGCAACAACCCCCTACTCACTGTTAACTGAAGAGCGACATTAAAATTGACCTGATCTAGTCCTTTCACAATTTCGTACATTTCAATCATGTCCCCCCTTAATCTCCTATACTTGAGTGAGTACATATCTAATGCCACAAGCCTTTCTCCATATTCTAAGTTACCTATTCCACTGATGAGTCTAGTTGCTTTGCGCTGCCTCTTTCTAAGAGTGCAGTTCATGGTTCATCTTTCTAAGAGTGCATGTTGAGTTCATGGTTATCTATTGCCCAGAAGACGAGTGTTAGACTACTAGGTTCCTTGGTCAAAGGGGTCACGTGGGGTCAGCAAAACATTGAGTTCGTGATGACGGTATCCTATACAAACTTGCTTGATGAAATATAATATATATATATATATATATATATATATATATATATATATATATATGTATATACACATATATATATACATACATACATATACATAGACATCAAATGGAAGAGTTTCACGACCTCTCAAACTAAGCTTCACCCCGTAAGGTCAACCTTTAACCACGCGACCCCATCATTGGGGTCGCGACCTTTCAAAATCCACTATTTTGACTTTTGCGTTTTACTCAAACATGCCTAACCCATTATCCAGCCAATGGAATTTGCACGTCTCTATAAAGCTTACTCAATAAGAGGTCAAAGGTCAGGCCAGAGTCTCTGACCTGACCTCCAGGTAGCGTTATTGTATGTGGTGGAGAACATGACCGATATTGGAGTCATCTGTTCGTACATCACAGCTCACACAAGTAATACATGGATCAGTGATCCGACCTCAAAATGGAGCTTTGCACGCATTGTACAAAGTGATCAATATGGTTGTTATTTGAAAGTTATTTGATCATTGAAGACAACGAGGACATCTAGGGTTGCATGAGCAGTGACAGAGGTCAGGTGTTGACCTGACATGGAAGCAGACACGACTCTAGCTTATCCTGGACAAAGTGGTTGATGCGGGTGTCCTATACTGCCGACGTGTCATACGCATCTCACAGCTTCAGCTTTGATTCATCTTCATCATAGACATCATCGTATACGTGTATTACTATTGCATATGTTATTTCCATGGTTGCCTTAGTTTTAACAAGGCAACACCACGACGTCATCCTTCACTGCATCTACGGACTCGGCCCACGCCGCAGCAGTCGTCCTGGCACGTATCGCGAGAGGTGATCCCTACTTCATCGAGCGGTACAAGGCGATGCAACCTCCTAGCGTCTTTCACAATACGCGCTTCATGAGCCAGTTGGCGAATCGGAATGCCACCCTAAACATGGAGAACTCCCTCCCCGAACAGATCCGAAGATGGGAACCTGGATATCTTCTCCCCATTTTCAGGGTGAGTAACTCTCAAAGGCAAATCAATGAGCGCCTCAAGACCAGCGACAAATCACGATCGAATAAGAGCGCGTACAAGTACGCAGCTTCTAAGAGCAGGCATTCGGTGCTTCGGTTGCTCAGCAGCGTGCCAAAGGAGCCATCTTTCGGCATAAACAAGAACTGCCAGTGGGCAGCCAGCTTGGAAAAACGTACATTTGGACATAGTTGCGTTTACAGGGTACCACCAATATACAAACCTTTCATATATACAAACATTTCATGCAAAATCAAAGGACCAGTAAAGGTATTACTGGCACGGGTGGAAAATAGGCTGTTCCTGCATCCTTGGAACATTATCCTCTCCGGATAATTATCCTCTCTTTTTTCTCATATGGAGGTTGAATGGTGCTGTTTAACAACCAACTGCTCTGTGATCAAGTGCTCAATATTCCTTGGAAAGTGAAAACATATTTTTTTGTGTCAAAGTTTCAAAGACAACAATCCTTTCGATATTCGACTACCCAAAACATTTGCTCTCTACATCCATGATTACAAAGTACAAATCCGACTCTGATCACTGAGTTACCTGAGATGGCTGAGTGCGTGTCCACAGTCGCCGTTCCAGTTAGTTTGCAGCGGGTGGAATATTGTGCTACCATGACCTTGTTTTGGGTCGCCAGGGTGTAGAGACCCCGTTAATTTGGTGAATATTGCGCTCCTGTGACCGCTTGGGGTTGCCAGGGTGTAGTGGCCCCATTATTTTGGTGGAATATTGTGCTCCTGTGACCTTGCTTTTGGTCGCCAGGGTGTAGAGGTCCCGTCTGGGGGTTGCCAGGGTGTAGTGGCCCCATTATTTTGGTGGAATATTGCGCTCCTGTGACCTTGTTTTTGGTCGCCAGGGTGTAGAGGTCCCGTTGTTTTGGTGGAATATTGCGCTCCTGTGACCTTGCTTGGGGTTGTCAGGGTGTAATGGCCCCGTTGTTTTTGGTAGGGTATCGGCATGCACAATGCACATGCCCATCGTGAAAGAGTGCACAGATCGTACAAGTGTTGTCCTTGGCCGACACAGAGATCAACTGAGCCATACCTATTGTATGAATGGCCTGTCTCTGTCTCTCTCGCTGTCTCTGTATGTGTGCCTGCCCCTCTGTAGATGTGTCTGTGCCTGTCTGTCTATGTGTCTCTGTCTCTCTTCTTCCCTCTGTCTCTGTATGTGTGCCTGTCTTTCTGTGTTTGTCTCTGTGTGTTTATGTCTGTCTGTGTGCATCTATCTCTCGCCCTCCCTCTGTTTCTGTATGTGTGCCTGGCTCTCTGTGTTGTCTCTCTGTAGATGTGTCTGTGTCTGTCTGTCTGTGTGTCTCTGTCTCTCCCGCCTTCTCTTTGTCTCTGTGTGTGTGCCTGTCTTTCTGTTTGTCTGTGTGTGTGTTTATGTCTGTCTGTGTGCATCAATCTCTCCCTCTCTCTGTATGCATGCCTGTCTCTCTGTGTCTGTGTCGGTCTGTCTGTCTGTGTGTGTCTGTGTGTGTACCTGTCTTTCTGTGTCTATATCTGTCTGTATTTCTCTGTCCGTCTCCCTCTCTTTCTCTGTCTCTGCATGTGTGCCTGTCTCTGTTTGTCTCTCTATTTATGTCTGTCTGTGTGCCTCTGTCTCTCTCCCTCCCTCCGTCTGTGTGTGTGTGCCTGTCTCTGTGTCTGTCTGTCTGTCTGTCTGTCTGTCTGTGTGCCTCTTCCTGTATCTGTCTGTTTGTGTCTCTGCATGTGTGTCTCTGTATGTGTGCCTCTGTGTCCATGTCTGTCTGTCTGTCTGTGTGTTTGTCTCTCTCCCTCCATCTCCCACTCTCTACCTGCCTCTCTGAAAACCTGCAGCGGATGATGTTCGCTTGCAAGAATTAATGTTCTGTTGTTTGATACTTACTTCTGATCGTGGTGACATTGCAGTTGGCGGGGCGCAGGGTGGCGGGCGTTTATAGTGACAGGTCATGACCATTTTAGGGTTCATTATTTGAATGCAATTTGCATACATTCAAGGGAGATGGCCATGCTGTTCCCGCGTGTACTACATGCGCTAAGCTCGTGAACCTGAGACGTACGGTGGTTAGTAACTTGGAAAATCATTACATATGGCTAAAACATAAGAGAAAACGCAATGACCGGAGATAAGCAGAGCATGAGTACTATCTTTCTTACTCCAATGTGCTGATATCCATTTCATTACATGCCATAATTGGTTGGCTTCATTCAACGTTCGTGCATTTTCAGCGAGCACATATTCTAACGAAGGGAGGGAGAGCATCTGAACTCAGATAACTTGCCTTGTTGCGACGTTTACTAATTCTCATATTACCCACCTCATAGTCTACCTCACTCGCAAGAGTACGCATTTGGCTTTCCTGAGAAGAACTGGCGCCAGCGCAAGGCTGAGGAATGAGGCTCGCTCATACTCAATACGAGGAAAATGCCTGAGCTATCTGATGGTGCAGGAGCCTTAGCCACCGATGCATGCTTAGTTTCGTGGGAAGTCATCAAGTGCAGTGGCAATCCTCTCCGGCTCGGTCCTATTGCAAATAACATTCTGGTGTGAATGGCTTTATGAAGACCCTAGCGCAAACGTTGGCTGGTTCGAAATTTCAAAAGGCAAAGCTGGCTTTGGGCAGGAGATGCTGTATGCATGTCTGCCGGCCGGGTGAGTGGGAACGGCCGCTTCCGTGCAGCACTCCACCACACCACCACACACCAGCGCAAAATACAACACCACCAAGAGTGCATGTGTAAACAAGTCCACACAGCCAATAGCTGGGCGCCGAGAACACAAACCAAGCCCTGCCCAGCCTCCAATAAAAGGCCCACTCAACCGGCCCGGTGCATCAGTATCGGGGGTGTCGGCCGCTAGCATGGCGACCAAGCTGCTCCTGCTTCTGCTCGGTGAGTAGGTGACACGCCTGCCTCGCGACACGTCCCTTCTGTGGTCCTGCGTCCCCTGTTCTGATCCTCTGCTCCATGTGGTGAGTAGGTGACACGCCTGCCTCGCGACACGTCCCTTCTGTGGTCCTGCGTCCCCTGTTCTGATCCCCTGCTCCATGTGGTGAGTAGGTGACACGCCTGCCTCGCGACACGTCCCTTCTGTCGCCCTGCGTCCCCTGTTCTGATCCTCTGCTCCATGTGGTGAGTAGGTGACACGCCTGCCTCGCGACACGTCCCTTCTGTGGTCCTGCGCTCCCTCTGCTCATCCTCTGCTCTATGTGGTCAGTAGGTGACACACCTGCCTCGCGACACGTCCCTTCTGTGGTCCTGCGCTCCCTCTGCTCTCTGTGGTCAGCAGGTGACACGTCTGCCTCGCGACACTTTCCCTCTGTCGTCCTGCGCTCGCTCTCTTCTCACCCTCTGCTCGGTGTGTTCTGTGTTCTTTACGTCGTGGTCTGGGCACGTTCTCTCGTGAAGGATCGTAGCATAATTCGGTCTGCGTAGATTGCGCTGTACAATACTGAATCATATTCCTGTACTCAGCCTCATTCTTGTGCCGGGGTAGGGACGGATTCCCACGTCGCCTCCTCCTCCCCCCCCCCCCCAGAGATATCGAGAATTTGCCATCCGATTTTCACACAAGATAGCACAAGCGAATATTTGCGACAACATATTCATATCCACGCCTTTAAAATAAAAAAAAGTAATACAAATAGAACAGACTCAGGAGCTTAAAAAGAAATAAATTTCAGGGATTTTTCCGGACATTCACGACGCTCCGATTCACATGCATGAATGTCTGTATCGTTCCAAAAGGTACATTCTACCACCTACATATGCGAAATTCATATGTTTGTACAACAGTGTGCCAATATCGGGGAAGTTTTACGGAAAATGATGCGCAATTAGGTGCTCATACCTGAAGTAATATATTCTGGTTTGTATTATTACTATATCGCTAAATTACATTGGAGACAGCAATTCCCTTCAGCTTGAGGTATGCGTAGGTCTGTTGTACAATACACAAAAATAAACCTTTACTCCAACTAAACTTAGCTAAATAAATAGTTCACATAAAAATTGTATAATTTAGTTGCATCATTGATGAAAACATTGCCCTGCTTTCGCATCTGATGTCTAATCGAGCACTAACGTGGACAAGGTGTTGTGTCTCCGTCCGTAACGGCGAGCGGCGGCCATGTTGTGTGGTGTTACCGACGGTCTCTAGTCGAACATCCACTTGTGATTGCTCTAGCAATGCTTTGTGATCTAATCTATCGACTGTGAACTTGCATCACATTTTAAGCGCAGTAGAGACAAATTCCGGCACCTGGCATCAAAAAGCTTCGGATATCCGATTTTCCCCAGAATACCATTTTAAAGAGGATGGACGTTTTTGAACCAAAATGAGACCTCAGATATACAGTGACATACGAATTAGATAGAGCTCCAGAAGAGCTGAATTAATCTCCTGAAAATATTCCGCCGAAGGGGTGCACACAGGTGATACTTATGCACGTTGCTCGAAACTCCAGTTCCCTTTCTTGCTTGATTTGAGGATTATAACAAAACGGAACCGCGACCATTGTGCATATTGATTTTATCAAAAGTGGGAACAGCTATAGCTTAAACAGGTCTATCCCATATGCACAACCGCTTGTAAGGGAAGGCTTAGGGTAGCGTAGTCTTACCGAGACCCGAGAGTCTCTCACAAATACATTAGACCTCACACCACTCACTATCATGTCACATTTCCTTCCACAGGTAGTAATCGTAATTGCGCTGCCGAAACAACACCAAATTATAGATACCACTGGTTGGAGTTTCAATGGTCTTACAGTACATTCGCTAGTGCTTTCCGATATTTCTAGCTTTTAAAATACGGCTTTCAATGGCACTTGATATAATTCACGTGAAAATGGAAGATTTCCCGAGGCCCATTACAAATCGCTCTCACGAATATGATAACAAATTCCTTGATGACGCTAAATGCACGAAACATTGATTTACATTGAATACTGCAAAACGAAAGGAGTTTAGTATTTATTTCCAGCATTGCTGATATACATTTTATCACATGCCAGAACTGGTTGGTTTCATTCAACATTCGCGCATTTTCAGTGCGCACATATTGTAACGAAGGGAAGGGGAAAATTTAAACTCATATAACCTGCCTTGTTGTGACGTCTACTAATTCATCACCCAACGACAACTTGGAACCAAGTTCATCGCTCTAACAAATCGGCATGAAAATATTTTTTTCTGGTTGCCAGGCAACCTCATGATCCGTCATCGAAACAATTGGGAAAATTGCTGGAAGCTTAAAAGCCACTCTTTCAATGCCACGCCCATGTAAGCCCATGACTTTCTATTTATCAGACAACCGTCATATGCATACATTCTGCATCATTTAATATTATGTTGCAATCGTTAAATATCGTGGATCTGTCAGCCAACAGTGCATCACCCGTGTGGCTGAGATCATGCAATCACAGCGAATACTCGTGAGTCCTCGTGCGCTTTTTGCTTGATTGCCACCCCTATCTAGTTTGTGATATCACATTCACTGCACTGCTGACCTCAAGTCTTCAGAAACATGCAGCACTCAATAAATCAATCAAGTAGGTATCGGAACTATTCATACAAATAGCCTTTTGTTTATATTGGGTCGGAAAATTCGAAACAATTAAAGACATATATTTCAGCTTCGGGCCTTCCTCAGGGAAGGCAAACACACACGGACAAGATCAATATGTTCATAGTTGCTCTAAATGAAATAAATTTGAGTTACGCATTGCTTGGAGAACAACTTCATTCGCTTCGGCAAAAAATATATATAGACAACACACCAGGATAGCGATGGGTAGTCGAGTAGCACCTCCATTTGCTATTGCGTTCATGGAAACAGCAGAATCTATGATACTTTCGGCTAGCAATACAAAACCCATCACGTATCTACGCTACATAGAAGACGTCTTTGGCGCATTTGTTCCTGGGGCCAACCAATTTGACAATTGTTTTGCGTTTGTCAATAATTTTCATCCATCTATCAAGTTAACAGCTGAAAAGTCGAACCAATCATTGGACGTACAGAAACACTTTTTAAAGACAATTTACCTATCGTGCATTCAGGGCAGTAGCGCAACCAGGGGGGGCAAGGGGCCATGCCCCCCCCCCGAAATTTTTTTTGGGCCCGCTCCGAGCCAGGGGCCCGCTTCGCGGGCCCCTGGCTCGGAGTGGGCCACCCTACTCAGAGCCCTGGCTAGGGGCCCGCGAAGCGGATCTGTGGCTCGAATCAGGGGCCCTTTGAACCAACTGAAAATCTGGGGGCCCGTTTTAACCAGGGCCCGCCTCGAACCGGGGCCCTTGATAAAGGAAAAGTGCTTTTATTTCTGCGAAGTTTTACAAACATAGGGGCCCGCTCAAAAGTAAGTGCATGTTTTCCGCAGACTTTTTAAAAACATGAGGGGGGGGGGGGGGCCGCTTGCGAGGGGACCCGCTCTCCAACCCTGGCCCCCCGAACTGAAATCCTGATTGCGCCACTGATTCAGGGGTTAGGTACACGACTGAACTTTATCGCAAGCCTATGGCAGCACCGATAATATTGCCACGCAGCTCTGTTCACCCAATGAGTACTAAACAATCGGTATTGTACTCCCAGTTGGTCAGAGTCAAAAGGCTGGGTCCGACAAGGCGGCCCAGGATCGTAGTCTGGACGAAATCGAGACGTGCTTAGCTGATGGCTACCCCGCGGCTTACCCATGAGTGCCCATGAGCAAAACGACTCAAATTCCAAGTCTCACAAAGACGACCGAAACCTTGTAAGAAATATCCCCGTTCGGAAATAATAATCTTCATTTCACTGTCATTTAGCGATGTGCTGTCGAGAAGAATGGAGGCTGACATCAAATATTCTGGTATCCACGCTAAAATTGCATGGGGGAGTAGTATAACTCTATCTATGCTGCTAGCATATCAGCACTCGCTTCACCCAACTGCCCCTCCGGTGGAAGGCATTGCAACTGCTGTGAGGGTGTCTGCATGTGCGCTGTCACCTGAAGCATGCGGTTTACTTAACAACTTGTTCTCTCTATTCTTTTCAACATGTGATATGCACAGGTGAAGGCGAGCGAATGATTAGGGAGCGGTATTATGAGCATCTCAGGGACGCCAAACACAGGACAGAAAACACCTCACTAGGCGATCACACGCGTCTGACACACCCTCATTTAATTATAACATTCCAAGTCTCACATTTAATTATAACAGCAGAGTTTCTCAGAGTGGAAATTATTACAATATGTAAAGATGTGGCGGAATCGAAAATTGCCCATCAGTTGAAATTCTTCATCACACACGAACACTAAACGGGCAGACGTCATCCTGGCGCTTCCTGAAGGCCGACTCGTGTCGGCAGGTTTTTGTGGTGATTTTTCTTGCCGTTGGTTTTCTTTTTGTTACATCAGTAGCATCGTTAGAATATAGTATCCAATCCAATAATAGTAGGCTGGCGTGCAGATGCATTATTTTCAATATTAACATACAAGTTGACATTGCAAATATTTCTCACGAAATGTGCGTCGATCAACCAGTCTGGTTTGGCGTCTGAACCGGCAGTATATTGAATGACCAATATGTGTTATTAGGAGGTATGGGTGCTATGATTGATGGGTGCTATGATTCATCAATCTCATTATGCTGTTAAATGATATATAAATATATATATATATATATATATATATATATATATATATGTGTGTGTGTACATGTAATTTCTTTTTATTCGTACTTTCCCTCTGGTACGTGAACTGGTTATTTTGGCGGCACCATCTCCAGCGGGCGTTTTTGTAGAACCTCGAATTGTTTTGTGTGATGATGCACTGTATTTCTATGAAACTGTGTACCCTGAGGAAGGCCCTAAGCCGAAATACAGGCGCCTTTTTACTTGTCTCGAATTTTCCGGCCTCATATGAGCAAAAGGCTATTTGTATTAACAGTTGCTACCTTAATAATATTCACCAATGCACTCCACATCACTAAATGGGTATTGAAGAAGAATCGGAGTAATTAACATGATACTTTTGGGTTTGTCGTTCCGGTAGGAAAATGCACATTTGAAGAAAAAAAACAGACGTAAAGGTTCATTATCATATTGAAATTTTGACGCGGATGAGTGGTACCTTACACACAGAAAAGCAGTTCCGTCCGTATCCTTCACAATATTGCCATACAATTGAATTAGCATCAACGCAGGCTGTGCCACTTTCGAATGCCGGGAATTTCCGTGACGAAAAACTGATTATCTGTTCACCTGTTTGCCGCAGCGTCGGCGTGTACTGCCGAGTTGGGTTTTCGACACAAGCAGCAGTACAAATATGCCTACGAGGCGAAGCAGGTGAGCGGCATCCCCGGCTTGGACAGCCAGTTTTCCGGGCTCTGCCTCAAGATGACGGTGCTCGTCCAGGTGCCGCTGGCCGACGGCAGCCTCAACATCAAGCTGACCGACGTCCAGATCGGCGAGCTGCACAACACGCGGGTGGGAGGCTCGTGGAGGCAGCCGTGCAGCGTCCAGTACCAGCCGGACTCGCAGTACCGTGACCACTTCTCCAAGCCGTTCAAGGTGGTGATGAACCAGGGCGTGGTGCGCCGCTTCATTACGTCCAGCGGCGAACCCACCTGGATTGTCAACATCAAGAAGTCGATGGCGCAGCTGCTGCAGGTGGACATCCAGCGCCAGGCGTCGATCGAGGCGCGCAGCATGCCGCAGCCGGACGCGTACCAGAGCAGCCACGCCGGTGAGCCGGGCGTGTTCTTCCGCGCCATGGAGCACAGCATCGGCGGCGAGTGTGAGACCATCTACGAGGTGTCGAGCCCGCTCACCGACAACATCAAAGCGGACATCATCAAAGAGCTCAGCGAGATTCGGGAGACGCCGGTGCACGTTCCCGAAATCGGCAGCTTCCGGCCGTTCTACGTGGCCAAGACCAAAAACTACCAGAACTGCCGTTCGCGGCCCATCTGGCAACACATGACGCCGCCGGCGGTCGCCTGCCGCGCCGACGACTGCCACCTGACGGGGTCCAACAGCAGCACCATCATGCGCTACCTGCTCGACGGCGACCACAGCGACTTCAGGATCCAGTCGGTGGTGGCCGAGAGCGAATCGCTCGTGTATCCGTTCTGCCACGAGACCGAGCAGCTGTGGACAGTCACCAACCAGACGCTGTTCCTGCAGGCTGAAGAGCGCATGAGTGCCCTTGTCGGTGACCCGCAGCAGCCCGTGGTGGCGCTGAATCTGACGTTCCTCTACCCGACTGCCGATGGCCAGCCGATGAGGTTCCCAGACCTGGTGTCGGCGCCGCAGATCAGCGCCGTCATGCCTGGCATGCCCATCGGTCTCATCAAGCAGAAGATCGGAGCCAATGGGCTGATCGGTCACGTCGTGCGCCTGGTGCAGCAGGTAGACGGCCTGCTGGACCACGTGCCCAAGCCGGGAAGTCCGGAAGTGGGCGGTTTCATTATCGAGATAGAGCGCGCACTCGGCCTCCTCAGCTACCAGGAACTTCAACAGGTGTACCGCCAGATCCAGTCGGCGCCAACGAAGAGGCACATCTTCTTGGACACGCTGGCTGCCGTCGGCACCAACCCGGCCGTATCGCTGCTCATCGATGTCATCAGGCACTCAGCGGCGGACGAGACGCTGTACGCGACTACCCTCATCGCCACTTTGCCGATGAACATCAAGACGCCAACACCGCAGCTGGTTGAGCAACTCGTGAAACTCTTCAAGTCCGCACCTGTTCAGAACATACCGGCACTGCGTGTGAACATGGCGTTGGCGCTGGCCAACATCTTCCATCAGGTGTGCGTCAGCACAGCCACGGTCCAGTTCAGCTACTCGCAGGGCATCTACGGACAGCCGTTCTGCAACGACGCCATGATGAACCTCATGACACAGAATGTGATCCCCTACCTGGAAACGCAGATCTCAGCCCACCAAGAGCCCGAAAAACTGGCCTACATTCAGGCGCTCGGCAACATTGGCCACAAGCAAATCATCCCAGTCCTGCACAAGCTGTTCGCGAGCTCTGGGCCGGGATCTGGGAGTAGCCCGCTGGCTGCCAGCAAGGCCATATATGCACTGGACTATCTGAGCATCGAATTCCCTCAGTTGGTCCGCAAGATGGTAATGCCTGTCTACGACGATCAGACCGCCGCGATAGAGGTGCGCCTGGCGGCGCTCAACACCCTGCTGTTGACTAACCCGCCCATAACATACTGGCAGAAGCTCGCCATCAGCACCTGGTATGAGCCCAGCGAGCAGATCTGTGCCTTCGTGCACAGTGCCTTCTCGTCGCTGGCCAACAACACCATGGCACAGGTGCAGCCGCTCTTCGAGATGAGCCGTCGCGCGCGCATCACGGTGCCGCTGGTCCGCCCGCCACAGGCCGGCATCGTTTACAGCAACAGCTATAGCTACGTTGGCCGCTTGATCTCGCAATACCAGGTGGCCGTTATTAACCGCATGAGCTACATCACCAGTCCGGAGTCGGTCGTGCCCAGCGTGTTCTACGGCGAGGTCCAGCATTACATCAACAGCCTTATCTACAGCACCAGCAAGTTCGTGATCAACGCCCAGGGAGCACAGGGCATCATCGACAAGTTCCTGGGTAGCACCAGCGCACGCCAGTCACCACGAGACATTGGCACGGCATCAGCGGCGCTGCAACGCATTATCAGTGGGCTCGGGATTAGCCAGCCGCAGCATGCCAAGGGCTTCCAGGCGTCAGCCTACATGCAGCTGATGGGTGCCATCGACGCCTTCGTGTCCGTCAATTCCGATCAGTATGACAAGTTGGTTACAGCAGTGAGCAGCACCGGGTCCGCGAGCGCTCACTTTGCGCAGAAGATAGGCTACCTAGTGGACAAGACGGTCGTGTTCCCCGCCGAATCCGGATTGCCGGTTGTCTATGTAAGGAAGATGCCATTCGTGGCTTCCGTTCGCGGTAAGATAAGCGCCACGTACAGCTACCAGGAGGGCAAGTACACTGTTGATCTGCAGAATGTGCAGCCGTTCGTTGCCAGCACGGATCGAGTCGTGGTCAGCACGCTGAGCCCCTGGTCACTGCGCTTCCTCGGCGTCGGAGTGGAGAACAACTTCCAGGTGTCGCTGCCCATTACAGTCCATGCGTCAATTGACACGGCCGCTAAGAGGGTGGAGACGTCGATATCGCTGCTTGAGCAGCCGTCGTCCTTCAGGCTAGCTCATATCCAGACGGTGCCCTTCACCACTGCCATCCCGGCCAACAGCTTCGTTCCGATGACCGCCGATCCGAACACCAAGGAGGTCAGGTCCTTCAAGCAGACGACCATCCAGATTCCGTTTGGCAAGGCGATGGGTATCAGAGGCACCATTCAACTCGTCTCCGAGAGTCCAATAATGAACTTCGGAGCCATCTACAACGAGTTCATGAAGCGCGGCCCCAGCGCCAGCCAGATGGGCTTCTGGTACTTGATGGGCTCTCTGAGAGCTCGTCATTATGACGTGATCATCGACGTGGCCAACTCTGACACCAAGAAAGCGGACACCACATTCCAGTATGTCAACAAATTTAGCCCCGACGTACAGGCGCACCAGTCAATCATCCAGAGTCGAGTACACCAGCAGAAGGCGGCACAAAACGTCCGCAGCCTCCGGAACGTGATGGCAAGCGGCGGCGCCGCCTACCAGGGAATTGGATTTGCCGTCACCTCCACCACCACCCAGCGAAGCGGCACGCAATCGGAGTACTCCTCGACTTTCCATTTCGGAGCCGATGCTGGCTTCTACAACCAGGAGATCCACATCGCCAGCAAGATGCCCCAGCAACACGTGTGCTTCAACGCCAAGCTTCAGTTCCCGGTGCTGAGCGAGTCGCGCCAGTCGATACTCGGCGGCCGGCCGGTTGTACCGGTAACTGCATATCTGGGCTTCGGAGCGGCGTCATGTAACCAGAGCAGCGTCGCCATGAAGGGCTCTGTCCAGCGCGACGAAACGGCGCGCCAGTACGCCACCCAGTGCGCCGAGGCGCAGCGCTGCCAACTTCACGAGCGGCGTGGCAACCCGAACTCGGCGGACTGCCGCATCGCCAAGGACCACGCTGCCATGGCTAACTACTACAGCCTCGACTTCACCATGAACCACGTAAGTACGGAACATGGCAAACTGTGCGCCACTATATATCGAATATATATACTGTGCGCCACAATTCCTATATATGGAATCGACTGTTATGTCATACAAGCCACGAGTTTTTCCCGCCGGGTGAAGTGCTAAGCATCAGCCATAGCGATAATTCCAAAATATAGCTTCTGAATCGTAGACAGATACAATTAGCCAACGCAATTATTATTTGACGCTCAATTAAGCCACACAATTTAGCTTAACTACCGTCGGTGTCAACCTGCTTCGCATCTCTGGTTAATCGCTTTAACACCTTGCTTCCACTTTTCAGCTGCCGGCTTACTTCCGGAACGCGTCATACCAGCTGGACTACTTCGCCAAGTACGCTTTCTGGCCGTACATGAGCAACGACGCGTACAAGACTGGCACACCAAACGAGATGAAAGTCCAGATATACATCAACCCCAACTTGAACACAATGTCGGTGGACGTGCAGAAGCCGTTCGAAGCGACCAAGTTCGAGGGCATCGTGCTGCCGTTCAACGTCCTGTACGAGCCTTACCTCCTAAGCATCCGCAAATCTGCCGCCAAGAAGCTGACCGACGCGGTGTTCGGCGTAGACAAGACGGTGTGCATCGTTGACAAGCAGGTGGTGAAGACATTCGACAACCTGGCGATAACGCGAAAGCCGTCGTCTGACTGCTGGACTCTGCTCACCGCGGACGCCAGCGGCGCACAGGCGATGGCCATCATGGAGATGCAGATCGGTGGCAAGCCCGCCGTGCGCATCCTGGCAGGCCAGTCGGACGTGCAGATCTCGGCCGGCTCCGGCGGCTTCTCGGTGAAGGTGGACGGCCGACCGTCGCCGCTCAGCCGCCAACAGCCGGTGGTGGTCAGCTCCAGCTCCGGCGGCCAGCACGCGACCATCGCCCACATCCGGCAGATAGCCGACGACTACGTCAAGGTGCACCTGCCCCAGCACTACGTGCAGCTCAAGGTGAGCCAGGAGGGCGTGCAGGTCTACGCGTCGCCGATCGTCTATCGCGGCAAGCTGACCGGCGTGTGTGGCAACATGGACGGCGAGCACATCGACGAAATGCGCGCCCCGCAAGGCTGCGTCTTCAAGAGCGCCGAGCCGTTCTTCCAGAGCTTCTACGTGTCGGAGGGCGGCTCGTCGCAGCAGTGCAAGCCGCACCCGCCCAGCAGCGGCCAGTGCGTGCACCTGCCGCAGTCGGCTGGCACGCGGTACTAGTTCGCTCCGCCCTCCCCCCCCCTCTTCGACCTGACCACACTCCCATATCGACTGACGCAGGACACTGACTTCGTCCCCCGCTCATCGCACCCCGGTACGACACCGATATAGTACATAGCCCAGTGTGATCGCAACGGAGATATATTGTAATGCGTAATTGTGTGTAAATGTGGTTCGAAGAATACACGACCGTGCAATAGTATGAAGTGTTACTCAACAAAAGACTGCCGGAGAAGGGCAGGACGCGGCACCCGACAACATAGCTTTGCACCAGTCGGTAGTGACATTTACCCCGCAAAATATGCCTATATTTTATTATGAGGCAACAGCACCAGACACCATGGGTGTGACATTAACCGGTTTGGGGAGGTAAGGGTTCTCTCGTTTTGGAAACGGTATAATTTGCCCCTCAAGTTCGGCACTTGTAACCCCAGTTTTGCTTCAGAATGAGCCTGGGTTATCTCGCATTTCCTCATATTTGAGATAACAACAATGGTCTTGAAACTTGAAACAATGGTCTGTGCTTGAAACTTTACTTAGCTTGTAGAAACTACAGAAATGTGTTTACAGTCCCCATTACAGTTCCTAGCCACTGTCCCCATTACAGTTCCTAGCCAAATCCAATTCTTTTGCTCGCTTTGCTGCTCTGGTTTTCTGCTTCACAGCGTCTCTAGCTTTTTGATACGACCTTAGATTTACGATATTTGAAGCTTCTTAAACACTCGAAATGCATCTTTCTTAGACTTAACTGCTTTCATCAAATCAGGCGTAAGCCATGCTGGCTTTCCTACCCTTCTTTTGCGCCTTTGCTTTTGGGAGACATGTATAATCTGAATTTCGATCAAGTAAGATTTTAACTATTCCTACATTCCACAGGCATTTAAATTGGAGAATTCTTCTTCCCATTCTATGGCACTTAAAGCCACTGTCATGCAGTCAAAGTCTGCCCTGTTAAAATTTGGAACCTTTGCCAAATTATCCTTGATTGTGCCATCTACTTGTGCCTTGAATCTCACTATGCTATGGGTCACTTCTTCCAAGAGTTTCTCCTACAGTCAAGTCTTGAACTAAATCACTTAAATCTGAGAAGACAAGGTTCAAGAATGAGCCCTGCCTAGTTGGTTCTGTTACAAACTGGTGTAAGAACAGGACCTCTTCAAGGCATTTCCTAAACAGTTTACATGATGGGGAGCCAACACCAACATTTTCATATCCTTTTAGATTAAAGTCACCAAGAATAAGGCATTTCCTCCGAAAGTTTCTACTGATTTCCTCGCAAATCACCTTATCGAGCTCCAGTTGCTGAAAATGTGGCAAGGTTCCTGATCGGTACAAAGCTCCTATCCTCAGTTTATTGCTGTTGCCTTTTCCCACGGCAACATCAAGCCAAATGGACTCCACAGACACATTTTTTACCTCACCTGCTACTTTTTGAGAACTGAATAAGCTATTCACATAGAGCATTACACCACTCCCTTTCACTGCTGGACCCCTATTGCACGAAAACATATTGTATCCCTGGATCTCATAGTCCTGCAAGTTATCCCCAAAATACCCCTCACTGACCCATGCCTCAGTAATGCAAACAAAATATGGTTCCTCCTCAGCAACATAACACTTGAACTCATCAAATTTGGATCGAATACTCTGAGCATTAAGCATCAAACACTTAACATATGTTCCATAACCAGCTTTGGCTTTTTCATGTTCAGTAGCTCTTTCATCTCTGGATGAGCTACCACTATGCTCCCTTGAACTACTGCTATCCCTATTTGCTGACTGAGGTTCTATTGCCTAGGCTGTCACTATTGGCATATCCTTGAGATGGCAATGTCACTTCTTCAGGAAATTTGTTATAGTGGAAGGCAGACGAGTAGATAAATCTCCTGCGGCCCGCCTCCCTGTGTACGGCTGGCAGGTGCAGGTGGTCGTCTGCACGTGCATGACGGATTCGCAGGGTGGAGTTTGCAGTGATTTGACCGGCAATGTACGTTGGCTCACCCGTCAGAATGATCTTGTGGAGCATAGTAGGACTGTGAAAAAGATGCAGATCAGCTGCGGTGAGGAGACCCAACTCGTTAAGGGCATCAGAAATGTGAAAATTTCCGTAGACCTGACACGACTCTTGTGGCGAAATTAATGATCTTGTCTAGTCTGTGGATATTTGCTGCTGACCCGTTCCCGTAAACAAATATGCAGTGGCGGATATTGGATATAACTAGGCTGTTGATTATAGTGAACAGGGTACTGGTGAACAGATGGTGGCGCAGATGGCTCAGGGCCAGAAGGAATCCAGTGCACTTGCGAACCACAACAGTTACATGGGAATCCCACGATATGTGGAGATCAAATGTCACCTCCAGGTTCCTACACGAATGGCGCTCATTTATCACGGCGTCCCTAAAGCACACTCGTATCGGAGTAATTTTGCGAGGATTTTGACGCGATCCGAATGTGAGAAGCTGAGTTTTGGTCGGATTTACCTTCAAACGGTTATCCAGGAAGTAGTCGAAGAGTTGGTTCAGACATGTCTTCATCTGACTGATCCGATTGTAGCTTCAACGGGTTTATCCCACTATGTTGACAATTCGGAGTCTATTGGGACATACATTTTGAAATACCGGTTTTTAAGGGTCACTCATGAAGCCGAAACATTTGTCTTACAGCTTGAGCTACTTTGGTATTTCGAGAACTAATGAAGATAACCATATCAAGCCTTGTGAATCGTCTCGGCAAGTGAAGTCGTTTGCAATCAACATAAACTGTGGTACGGTCCATAATCTGAAAGTTATGTTCGTTTTAAAACTACTTAAGTTAGCCTTTCTCAACCTCTAGGCGTTTAATAACTTACGTCCCTTCAACAAAGTTCACAAATAAGCGTGCATGAAAAGCTAATATTGCATGGACTGTGCCGTGTTCTGCATGGGCTGTGCCGTGTTCTGCATGGACTGTGCGGTCATCCGGTGTTCTGATAATCATGTAAGGTCGCGAAAAAATGCAATATGAACCTCAAAGTCATGTTTCCGCTTCGCATAAGTACGGCAAATTGAGCACGGTTTTCGGCCAGCATTATCATTTGACGTATTGTAGGTATGGCATAACAACTTATGAACGCAAATGTATAATATATGCATAGTCACATGTGCCGATGAAGACGAGAAGTCCAAGTTTACTACACTACAGTTTTTCATTCATTCATCCGCCATTCATTCCACAGCATATTGAGCTTTTTCACAGTACCATCGTGGCAGTCTTGATATGGGCCTGTAGATATAAAACGTTCTCTATACACATATGCTGCTTCTTTCTTGCTTGTTGCTTTAGTGGTCATTAAAACAAGTGTTGCAATACCTGCCATGCGGTTGGAAGTTTGCTTCCTCCAATGATTGGGGAACATTGGCCAATCAAGCATATGCCAGTCGATGAACGTGAACCCAGTGGCCTCGATGACCGTACCTAAATATTTGGGATACAAGTTGTATATTCAAATGTTTCACCACTACGTGCAGTCATAAGCCTTGTCTTCATTGCTGGTGAACTTAGTAGCTTGAGTGGGATACATCATCTCTCTTTTTTCACAGGATGGCCAGTAATGAATCTGCAAAGAACCAATGTCAAGGCTATTTTTATGGACATGACAAAATGTGCAAACCAGTAATAAGTTACTTGGTTGATTGGTTACCTGGGCTTTAGGACGACCCGACCATGGTGCTCTCATAGCGTCCATGACCAGCAATAAGTGATTATCAACAAATGCGGCATCAACCGCAAACATTCCTCAGGTTCATTACACGCGCGAAACCTAACTGGAATGTAAAATACAGCTGAAAGTGTGGCTCACATCCAGACTTGTGCTCGACTCAAAATGTTTTGAGTCGACTCACATGTGACTCATATATCGTGAGATCTGATTCGACTCATGATTCAGAGCAGGTCAAAATTATTTGATTTGACTCAATTCAGACTCAGAGCTCACAAAGCATGATTCGACTCGTGACTCAAACAGACTGACATAAATTTGAATCGATTCAGATCCAACTCAGTGGTATCAGACTCATGAGCCATATGATTCAGTGTGCACTGCCCACACATTATATATATATATATATATATATATATATATATATATATATATATATATATATATATATATATATATATATATATTTATTTATATGCTATATATATATATATATATATATATATATATATATATATGCTTATTTATATGCTATATATAATAAGCATTATATATATGTATATATATATATATATATATATCATTCCCTTATTTAATTTGACACATAAATATGTTTTGACATCAAAATGTCTGTTGAATGAGTTATTTTTGCTATAACATTGTTTTCAACTCACATTATATATATAATATGAGGTGAAAACAAAGTTATAGCAAAAATAATCTATTCCACAGACGTTTCGATGTCAACGCATCTTCATCTGTGTCTAATTAAATCAGGCAATTAGTATTTATTTAGACACCAACGAAGATGCTTTAACATCGAAACATCTGTTGAATATATTATTTTTGCTATAACTTTGTTTTCACCTCACATTATTTATCATTCGTCATGAACTGTAATGGTTGGTATATATATATATATATATATTTTTTTTTTAAATAAAAAAATTTAAAGTCCGCCACCCAAGATCAGGTGACCAGGAGCGCCCCGCCCCCTCCTCTTACCCAACGACTGCAAACACCTTACGTTAACACCATAAAATAAACAGTAAATTCGCGGCACTCCCAGCTAAGAGATGGAAAACAAATAAATAAGCATACAAAGCACCCGGTATTAGAGCAATACAACTAATAATCAAGAATGCTGTAAGTAGTCATACCCAAAGGTGGCATATGACTGGCCCTAGATCCATCCCAACAAGAAGTTAAGATCTAAACTATATTGTTAGTAGCTGGTTAGTGGACAGATGATAGTGAGCACTCCTAATTTCAAATTCATTTTGTTTACTTTGGCTCCTCCCACAACTCCATCCAGCTAAGCATAGGCTTGTTGCCGGGTGAATTTATCTGTATATATATATACAGATAAATGCATGTGCATGTGCATAAAGTAATTGAGTCAAAAACATTACTGAGATGAATGGTTGCCAATGCATATGCAAAGCAATGAGTGCATAATACTTCAATCCACATCAGCATGATGCACAACCTGAATCATATATACCCGACACACATCACCTAACCCCAACATAGCACCCATGTGATGCGTCACCATCGGTAGTAGGGCTGCAGGAAAAATAAGCAGCATTTTATTATTTTTGTACCAAAATCAGGATGGACCACTTAGGCTTAAGCATCATAGCATGTTAATGATATTGATAACTACTAGTTATTGGCATTGGTTTTTGGTACATAACTTCAGTACCCCTCATTCTTTACTCACTGGCAGCTGACAAGTTGACAATTGTAATGCTAAGCATGAATAATTATGCTGTGTTTTTACTCCATACTTTGTGTCATGGCATACTATTCACAAAGGTACATGCTTTATATCATTTGTTCATAACATGCATTTGAGTCATACGACTCAAATGACTCATTGTTATTTGAATGATTGACTCATGATTTGACTCATTTTTTGTAAAGAAAGATGTGATTCAACTCACGACTCAAGATCTATTTTGGGGAAAAGAATCGATTCAACTCGCGACTCATCCAAAAACGATTGAGTCAAGTCTCTTCAACTCGAGTCGAGCACAAGTCTGCTCACATCCACTTAATTTACCGAAACTGAAGTAGAACTTCCAATAACGCGTCCACATCACGTGTCCGTCTTCACTTTTATGATTACCATAACACTTCGTGACTGTACATTGCGCACAATGCATGTACGATTTATTTTTCATGTCAGTATCTTTATGAACTTGACTAAATGGATGTAATGTATAGCAATGCAAATAGTCTGAGAAAGGCCAACATACATAGGTTCAATATGAGCACAGCTTTTAAACACGGATCACATGCTATTTAATTTCGACTTTAGGCGACTTCACTAATCGAGACGATTCATAAAAGGTGCAGGTTGATTAATTTTTCAGATAAGACAACCTAAAATATTAAATAAACTGAAATGTTTAGCCTCCGTGCGCGACCCCTGGAGTGTTTTTTCTTCATTTCGGTGCCAATGGACTACATATGACCTAGATAATGGGATATACCAGCTTAAGCTATGCATTTACACTTCAGGGAAAATGATCATACCTACCCACCGGTTTTGACAGAAGCGCTTCATGTTGTTTTCCAATTCACTTCTATCGAAATTTGCTACACTTGCATGAGAATGCGCGTTCCTGTGCCAGATAAAGATGCTCGCATTACAAACACAAACATACGATTACCTAAATAGGTCGATTTTCTGGCTGAATTTTTTGAATTTTTCCTACCAAATTGGGCGCAAAAGGCGTAGCACCAAGCCCGGGAAACCTTCGTTAACTTCACGCCACCTTCGCATAACATAACGGTAATAAATTATCAGCTAACATAACACAAAACACCAGTCTGTAAGCATATTTGAAATGTGAACTGAACAGCCCTTCAAAAATATGGTCACGCAAATCGTTACAACATTTCAATCACTAGAACACCCCCGAAACGCTACTGAAATAACTGCGTGCAGGACTGAAATGCACCAACTAGCGCCACAATTCCACGGCGCCGATACACCTCGATTGAAAGACGCGTCGGCTGCCCCACACATCCTGGATCAGTCAACTTGACGCATGGTTCACCGCTTCCAGAATGCGACGACCAGCAGTAACACATGACCAAGCAGAGCGGACGCAATGCGGGCTCCAAACAGCAGCCGACCGAGATCAACCCGGCGGCGAGTGTAGCGCCGCGTGAATCCGGACCGCCAATGGCCTGTAGCACCCACCTATTAGGAACGTTCTGTGAAATTGGTTCCAATAGTTTAATGATATAGTGTTGGTTTCCAATAGTGTTGGTTTCAAAAGACCTTAAAGCAGAAAAGCAATGTAGCTCAGCTAGGAACAGGGCACTCAGAATGCTGGGACTCATTAATAGAAGTGTGATGTATAAGAGCAAGGAAGTCATGAAAAAACTGTACTTAGCATACGTGCGACCCCACTTGGAATATTCTGTACAAGCTTGGAGCCCCTACCTAGAACAAAAATATAGACAAGTTAGAGAGAGTGCAGCGCAACGCAACTAGACTCATCAGTGGAATAGGTAACCTAGAATATGGAGAAAGGCTTGTGGCATTAGATATGTACTCACTCAAGTATAGGAGATTAAGGGGGGACATGATTGAAATGTACAAAATTGTTAAAGGACTAGATCAGGTCAATTTAAATGGCGCTCTTCAGTTTAGAGTATCACATAGGGGTCATCAATTCAGGTTAGACAAGTTGAGGTGTAGGACAGTTAAGCGATAACAGGTTTTCAGTCAAAGGGTTGTTGATCAGTGGAATAGGCTGCCTGCTGATGTTGCAGGCAGTTACTCATTGAATGTATTTAAAAGTAGGGTGGATACATTTTTTAGACAGGAAAATCTTGTTTTTTTAGTTCTAATTTGTGATGGATGGGGTGAGATTTATGTTAAGTGTGTACGGCACAGACCCCTTTAAGCAGGCATGGATGCAGTTTGAAAATTATTGATAAGGCATTCAATCCACATATGTTAAGAGAGATCAGGGGAATAGGGCTGGAAAGCTAGGGTAGATAGGCATTGATAGGTGTGCGGGATATTGGAGGACTGGTTCTTCAGGATGTGGGATGGTTGGGGAGGGTCTTTTTACCAGGCTTATATTATCTTCGATTTACAGATTTAACTGGATGGGCCCTTGGGTCTCTTATTAAGTCTAAACGCTTTATAACTTTATATAGGGTGTACCTAGCAGTAGATTCAGCACCTTCCTTCGGGATGTGATACTGATGAGACTGTCTATGGTAGCACAATGGGTATTATGGGAGGAGTTTGTAATTGTCGAGTGTGTTATGCAATAGCAAGTGAGTCTCTTATTAAGTATAAATGCTTTAGAACTTTATATAGGGTGTACCTAGCAGTGGATTCAGCACCTTCCTTCGAAATGTGATACTGATGAGATTGTCTATGGTAGCACAATGGGAGTGTGTTATGCAATAGCAAGTGAATTGGTGCTAGATAGGCTGCGATGTATAGCTTCCTAGGAACTTGAGATAAGGGATTGATTGGGGTGAGAGTATGTACATTTCTAGTACCTTTTCCAGATAGGCTTAACCCAGATGGGCCCCTGTGGCTCTTATTAAGCCTTAACACTTTATGACTTTATATCTGAGATGGAGAGACAGAAAACACTTTCGAATGGACGCCAGAATCAGTAGAGCACCACTGAGGGCATCAAATCGGTCGGGAGCCTCAACGACATACCCACGGTAGCACGACACCAACGACATCTTACCATATTGGCAGTAGTCAGCAGTTCCATTTCGGCCGCCAGGTGTGCCAACCGCGTGCGCCGGCTGACCTGACTTCGCTCAGTGAGAAAACACTGAGGAATGGGTGCAGAGGCCGAGGACAGCTGCAGGTTGGCAAATGCCAGCTCAGCTCCGGGCACCACCACGTCGTTCAAACCCAGCGACTGAAAAGCCAGCCGTCGTCAATCAGTATTCACCGGTGAAAAGCAACCACCAGTTCCACTGGGAAAACCAGGCTGTGGCAACAAAACGCCTCGGTGAACTGCGTAATCACGAGCGGGGGAAAAGCCCAAGCGAGTCCACTTCTGGACCGGGCCCGACCATGGCCGTCCCGATCGTCACGCTTTTGAAACATTAAGGACTTTCATTTTGTTCCAACGCTTCCTAAACTACCACAGAGCCTAGCTTGCTCCCTTCATTTTAAAGTTACCCACTTCCATTGTAATATGTCACCTAAAATACATGCAATCCCTGTTCAAAGGAACGGTTTTGTACCTGCGTTTCTCGTACACGCCAAGGAAACAGTGTCGGTGATTGATTGATTGCTTGCTTGGCGATTGATTATGTGGGCCTAAGAGCACATCGGCTACGTCCAATGAAATGGCACCCATAGGTAGCAATGCAGGTTCAGACGCCCATTGCGTGGTTACATAGTCATGCCATGTACAAAGTGAGCCACAACCGGGAGATTGGCCGGCTCAGTGCCAGTTTGACGCAGGATTGCGCGCTGAACGGTCGTGTGATGCATATACTGAGCGGAGAAACTGTGAATCACAAGGTAGCCTGGCACCCCAGTTCGACCACTCAGCATGCCTAATTTGAGCTGGAGTTATGTCACTATGTTTACTACATTCGGAAGAAGGGTCCAAGTTCGGCGAGCTCGCAAGCAGTTTCCGGGGACGCGGATTACCTTTCAATAAGCTTGAGACGAAGGTGGGCTACGCTTCTGAACATGGTGCATGGCTAGGAAATCTCAAAGCACGCCACATTGGTTTATCATCTGATTTATTCCAAATCGTCTACATTTATTCCTAAAACACCTATATTTCAGCAAAGATTGAACACCATAAGGTCTACGTCCAACAGGCTACGTTTATAGCGCAATTTCGGCCAACTCATCGGTGATCGGTACCGGGTCACGGACAGCGGTACCATAGTGCATACGGCACGGCAGCGTCATATACACTTCATGGGTAACGGTACCATGGTGCGGAAACAGTGATCAATTATTCGTGAAATAGGGTGGAATATACCACTTTCCGAGCACCGAATAGACATCCTTTCCAAGGAAGCATCGACATCGTGCTTGTTGATGTGTGCTTATGAGGTCTCAGTGACACATTTCTAAAAGCATTTCGTGTATAAGCAGCATGCTTATGTTCACCATTATGGGTTGTGACACACAAGCATATCATGACACAATTCAAGGTACAGAGATTATCTATGATGTGGTCCGCTAAACAATGTCATCCGCTGATATGATCCGTTAACGTCGTCAACGTTAGTATAGTCATTCCTATGTTAGGTGTCCCACAAATTAAATTAAAAACATGCATTTATGAGTACGCTATTGACTCAAAATTGAGCCTCAAGAACTGAAACTATATTTTAATTGGCATGCTTCCACGACACATTTCGACATCCCACTATACTCGCTTCGACACCTCACACCTGACGAAAAATCAACACTTTTTCAAAAATCAACAAAAATCAACACAACACTGTGCATACAGGACGGCAGTGTCATATACGCTTCATAGGCAACGGTACCATGGTGCATACAGCACGGCAACGATATATCCGCTTCTTGTTGGCATCCGTCCAGCCACAATGGCGGCTATTAATGTCCTGAGTCTTCCCTGTGTCTTCCCTGAGCACAAAACGTTGACATGTTTTTATCCACAATATTCATAGAAAAGTGTGTGTATTTCCAGCATTGACGACCCCAAAGTATGCAAAAAGGTACCTGTGAGTGCAGTCCATTAAAGCACCTGTGGCCTATAAGTTAATCTAGTCCTTGTACTAACCTACAGTACCTGTACTGATCTGCAGTACCTGTACTGACCTGCAGTATCTGTACCGACCTGCAGCATCTGTACTGACCTGCAGTACCTGCACTGACCTGCAGTACCTGCACTGACCTGCAGTACCTGTACTGACCTGCAGTACCTGTACTGACCTGCAGTACCTGTACTGACCTGCAGTACCTGTACTAACCTGCAGTCTCTGTACTGACCTGCAGTCCCTGTACTGACCTGTAGTCCCTGTAATGACCTGTAGTCCCTGTGATGACCTGCAGTACCTGTACTGACCTGCAGTACCCGTACTGACCTGCAGTACCTGTACTGACCTGCAGTACCCGTACTGACCTGCAGTCCCGGCCAGCAGCATACGCTCATCAGACGGCCGGAGCGGTCCGCCAGATAGCTGGTCTGGCGGCCGCCGTGGCCCGGCTCCGACACGCGCAGCACCAGCGCCACCACGTCCACCTCGCCGAACGGTGGCGCAGCTCCGCGCGGCGCCAGCTGGTGCGCCAGCACACGTGGTGGCGCCTCCAGTGTGCCGGAGAAAGGCAGAAAGCGACACTGCGAGCCGGCGGTCAGCTGCAGCACGCCGTCACTGTGGACAGCCAGTCACTGTAGCACACCGTCACTGTGGACAACCGGCCACTGTAGTATACAGTCACTACAGCATACCGTCACTGTGGACAGCCAGTCACTGTAGCACACCGTCACTGTGGACAACCGGCCACTATAGTATACAGTCACTACAGCATACCGTCACTGTGGACAGCCAGTCACTGTAGCACACCGTCACTGTGGACAACCGGCCACTATAGTATACAGTCACTACAGCATACCGTCACTGTGGACAGCCAGTCACTGTAGCACACCTGTCACTGTGGACAACCGGCCACTGTAGTATACAGTCACTAGAGCATACCGTCACTGTGGACAGCCAGTCACTGTAGCACACCGTCACTGTGGACAACCGGCCACTATAGTATACAGTCACTACAGCATACCGTCACTGTGGACAACCAGTCAGTACAGCATATTGTCACTACAGTAAACCATCACTGTAGCACACCGTCACTATGAATAGCCAGTCACTGTAGCATACAGTCACTACAGTAAACCATCACTGTAGCACACTGTCACTGTGGACAACCAGTCACTGTAGTATATCGTCACAACAGTAAATCATCACTGTAGCACGCCGTCACTGTGGACAACCAGTCAGTACAGCATACTGCCACTACAGTAAACCGTCACTGTGGACCACCAGTCACTGTAGTATGCTGTCACTACAGTAAACCATCACTGTAGCACACACCGTCACTGTATCATATCGTCACCGCAGTAAACCATCACTGTAGCACACACCGTCAATGTGGACAGTCAGTCGCCATAGCATACAACCGCTACAGTAAGCCTCACTGTAGCACACCGTCACTGTGAACAACCAGTCACTGTAGTATGTTGTCACTACAGAAAACCATCACTGTAGCACACCGTCACTGTGGACAGCCAGTCACTGTAGTATGTTGTCACTACAGAAAACCATCACTGTAGCACACCGTCACTGTGGACAGCCAGTCACTGTAGTATGTTGTCACTACAGAAAACCATCACTGTAGCACACCGTCACTGTGGACAGCCAGTCACTGTAGTATGTTGTCACTACAGAAAACCATCACTGTAGCACACCGTCACTGTGGACAACCAGTCACTGTAGTATGTTGTCACTACAGAAAACCATCACTGTAGCACACCGTCACTGTGGACAGCCAGTCACTGTAGTATGCTGTCACTACAGTAAACAGTCACTGTAGCACACAACAGTCACTGTGGACAGCCAATCACTGCAGCATGCTGTCATTACAGGAAACCATCACTGTAGCACACAGTCACTGTCGGCAGACGACCACCGTAGTACCTTATTATGGGCAGATGACCACTGTAGTACCTTATTATGGGCAGACGACGTGGGCAGGCAGATAGTGCAGCAAGTAGAAAAGACAAAAAGAAAAGTAGTCCGAAATTAAGATACGGAATAGAAAGCGCCGCACTGCAGCAGCTCTGCCCAGCTGAGATCATAACCTAAAGCATCTTTCCCGCACTCATACCCACGAAGACCGGGATACTTTGTGCAGAGGGCAGCAACCTCAGTGGCGGCTGAAGTGTCCACACAATTCCACTGACCGTTTTCCCGCGGCCATCGCGCCGCACACGGCCACCGGGCGGCCCTCGGTCAGGAACATCTGCACCTCCTCCGTCGGCCGCCAGAGCGTCAGAATGGCGCCACTGGCGGGCATGCTCGCCTTGCCCGTCACCCGAATCTGGGGAGAACACGAGTGGAGAATGACACCATGGCATGAGTCCGACACACCGGGAAGTGTAGCACTGGAGGTGTTCACTTACAGAGCCGGTCGGCGACAATCTCTTCATACCAATAATACCAGCAAAGCATGCACACAACGGAAATGGCTGAATGCTCCGCGACATACCGCGATACGCATGGCTTAACACGCGCGACGGAAGGGCCTCTCACATAACGCGCACAGGGGTGGGGGCGGACTCGCTCACCTATAATCTCGGGAACTACTGAAGCTAGTATAAAACTTGAAGCGTAGGTTATGGCTGTAGTGAACTCGCAGCAGCATAAGCAGCATTTCACGACCATATGTCAATGACTTTACGGTCAAATGAGGTTGGGATCGGCCGTCACATCGTGCCGTGTAACATGACCGGTGTCGGGCCATGTTACACGGTAGCAGAGTGGCCTCACGTTGAGCAGGGGCGTATCTTCACCTTGAGCGGGGACGTAACCCCACCTTGAGCATGGCCACACCTTGAGCAGGAACGTGGCCTCACCTTGCGCAGGAACGTGGGCTCACTTTGAGCATGGCCACACCTTGCGCAGGGGCGTGGCCTCACCTTGCGCAGGGGCGTGGCCTCACCTTGCGCCGGGGCGTGGCCTCACCTTGAGCATGGGCGTGGCCTCACCTTGAGCAGGGGCGTGGCCGGCCGGCTGTCGTCTGTCAGCTGCTGGAGCCGCGAGTGGAACTCAGCCTCGATCCGCTCGCGCTGTCGGTCCCGGTGCTGTCGCTGGTACTCGGCCGCCAACAGCTTCTGCTGGTCAGTCAGCAGCGACTGCCGAGACCGACAGAATACATACAGGTAGGTCACACTCATGCAGATCAGCAGCGCCACATACAGATCAGGACAACGCATACTAATCATCTAAATAATCTTCAGATCAGCCACATCGCATACAAATCAGTCATGCGACATACCGGTCATCTACACAAAGAATCAACCACACAGCATACATATTAGCCGCACTCATGTGTGTGTGATGGACATGCGTGGAAACAGTTCAGACCGGCCCGCTACCGAAGTCATGTCCAGATGGGCCCGCCACCGGACAGGCCCGCCTGCCGCCGTGTCTGAACAGACCTGACACCGGACAGGCCCGCCTGCCGCCGTGTCTGAACAGACCTGACACCGGACAGGCCCGCCTGCCGCCGTGTCTGAACAGACCTGACACCGGACAGGCCCGCCTGCCGCCGTGTCTGAGCAGACCTGACACCGGACAGGCCCGCCTGCCGCCGTGTCTGAACAGACCTGACACCGGACAGGCCCGCCTGCCGCCGTGTCTGAACAGACCTGACACCGGACAGGCCCGCCTGCCGCCGTGTCTGAACAGACCTGATACCGGACAGGCCCGCCTGCCGCCGTGTCTGAACAGACCTGACACCGGACAGGCCCGCCTGCCGCCGTGTCTGAACAGACCTGACACCGGACAGGCCCGCCTGCCGCCGTGTCTGAACAGACCTGACACCGGACAGGCCCGCCTGCCGCCGTGTCTGAACAGACCTGACACCGGACAGTCCTGCCCGCCCCCGGCCGGGGACACCCTCACCTCGACACTGCTGGGGTCCGCCGCTCGGCTGATACACTCGAAGATGTCGTGCCCGGAGGAGAGCTGGCGCACCAGGGCGCGACTGGCCGGACGACGCGTCGGCCGGCCGTCCGTCGGCTCGGTACTCAGCTCCCGCTCTACGGTGGCGTACAGCCGCTCGAGGCGCGCCTGACGGCCGGCCTCGGCGGCGGCGGCACGCCGCTCTTGCCGCCGCGACGTCAGGAAAACTGTCACAGCAGGAGCACTGTCACAGCAGGAGCACTGTCACAACAGGAACACTGTCACAGCAGGCGGCACGTGGTCATGGCAGGAATACGGTCACAGCAGGCGGCACGTGATCACGACAGGAACACTGTCACAGCAGGAACACTGTCATCAACAGGAACACTGTCATAACAGGAACACTGTCATAACAGGAACACTGTCACAGCAGGAACACTGGCACAGCAAGAACACTGTCACGACAGGAACACGGTCACAACAGGAACACTGTCACACAGGAACACTGTCACAACAGGAACACTGTCACATAGGAACACTGTCACAGCAGGAACACTGTCATAATAGGAACACGGTCACAACAGGAACACTGGCACAACAAGAACACTGTCACAACAGGAACACGGTCACAACAGGAACACTGCCACAACAGGAACACTGTCACAACAGGAACTGTTATATCAGGAACACTGTCACAACCGGAACACTGCCACAGCAGGCGGCACGTGGTCATGGCAGGAGCACTGTCACAGAAGGAACACTGTCACAACATGAACACTGTCACAGCAGCAACACTGTCACAACAGGAACACGGTCACAGCAGGAACACTGCCACAGCAGGAACACTGTCACAGCAAGAGCACGGTCACAGTATGTGAGGGGCACTGTCACAACAGGAACACTGTTACACCAGAGACAATGCCACAACAAGAACACTGTCACATCAGAGATAATACCACCTGGAGGACACTATCACGGAAGGGATGCAGCACGGGAATCACGGTTAGGCCTAGGACCGCTACAAGGCCGTCTGGAACACGATTACGTGATTAACGCTATCACGAGAGGCGACACTGCCACACAGAGCATGGGCCAGCATGGAACGCCAAATCGAAACAACTATGCCACACACGCGGATTGACGAGCAGAGGGATGTGGCAAGGCATCGTAACAATTGGCACCAATAGTGTTTGTGGGCGCACACTTCTGCAGCCTTCGAAATGCAATGCAATGACAGGTTGCTCAGTGTGTATTTGGCTTGATAGTAGTCACTCACTACTGCAGGGTTGCCACAGCAATAAACACCATATAAACATATCATTACTTAGGCGTCGGGTAACCACAAAAAATTATAGTTCGAGCAGCATTTCCGACCTGAAGTAATCTGAAATGGTATCACAAGCGTATCGGTAAATAGCAACAATGGACTACTTCCCACTCGAATCACGGAATCAATTACGTAATAATACGATTATCCATCTACAAGAACTCCGATTGGGAAACCACCTCCCGCATGGGCAGGCTGTATCACCGTAACACCGAGGCAATGGCTCTGTGTACCCGATCTGCCGTCTTCTTTATCGAAGTAGAGCAGCGGGTAGACTCGGGCGACCACCACGTCCAGTCTGGAGGCGGCACCTCCGTCAGGCAGCACGCCCGCCAGGCCGACGGAGAACGGCGCGGGGTTGCTATGGTAACCGAGTCGCACGTCCCAGCGCGCGCGCCGACACGAGTTGGCAGAGATCCGGAGACAAAGTTCGCTGGTAGCCTGAGAAGAAGGAAATATGATAGCGCACTACCGTTGCAACGAGACTATCGCAAACACGTTCAGCCCATGACTACAGGGACTGCAGAGGAAACACATACATGGAAGTGCAGGTACAACAGGGATGGCATGAAAAGGCAAGCGTTGCGGACCCTGATGGTAGACTTCAAAAATATAAAACATGGCACATGGCAATTAATTGACATTGGCACAACACATGAAATGATGGTCAAAACGATGATTTCCTTTGACTCATGTAGCATAGCATTTTCTTGTGTGGATGGTACATAATCTATGCCGTCACTAAATTTTAGGATCAATTTTTTTTCGAGGAGGTCGGCTTATTGTGGACCTGAAATGTAGTCATCATTCCTCCAGATCATTTCCAGCAGTTCTTAATCTAGTCGGGGTACATGAGTGTTCAGAAGTAGTCGCACAGGTATGGCACATTTTAGTAATGTTCACTCCAGATCAGTGCAAACACGAGAACAAGACGCTACCGAACACAAATTTCAACCGGGAAAAAATATCCACGATGACCTGACACCCCACGGCTAGCAGCATCCCACTTCGGACTGGTGAGCATCTCTCACATCTAGTGGCGAGCGGGTCCAACCCTCATCGGTGAGCGGATCCAAGCACCACCGGTGAGCAGATCTAACCACCGGTGAGCGTGTCTAGCCACCACCGGTGAGCGAATCTAACCACCACCAGTGAACAGATCTAACCATTACCGGTGAGCGGACCAAACCACCACCGGTGAACAAATCTAACCACCGCCGGCGCGTGGCTCCCGCCTGGCCTGCGCTCACCTCCAGCGGTGAGCAGGGCTGCCGTTGACCGGTGAGTTCGGCGCCGTGTATGGCCAGCTTGAGGCCGGGCCACAGTCGCCGCTGCCGCGCCAGCCGCTCCAGGGCGCGGTCCAGCCGCGCCCACACACAGTACCAGCCGTCCGACAGGCGGAGCGACACCGCCTCGGGCGTCTGTCGACAACGACACCGCTGGTGTCACTGACACCAGCGTCCGACACTCGGAGCGACATCACATCAGACGTCTGCCGACACCACTGGTGCCACTGACACCAGTATAACCGGTGTCGGCAGCTGAACAGAGGACTGGCCAATACCGCCTCAGCGTAATACGGTGGAGGTTGGAGTACTTGGAGTGGCGGCACGCTTTCTTCCATTGAAAGGACTTGCGCATGCAGAACAGGATTTCCGTTCAGGCGCGGTAACCATCAGCAGCAAATGACAGTGAACACTGCTGCAGATCGGGAGCATTGTTCCGAACCGATCACCACAAATATAATGGAGGGGAATATCTAAAGAAGCCTTTGTGACATTCGCATTGTGACTTCCACACGTCCCATTTCCTTCAAAGCCACACCAACACTGTTGCCAGTCGTAATGATGAGGATGTGAATACAATTTCAATTCGACTGGGAACAGAAAAGCTGAATAACGGTGCCATCACTAATAGGGCAATGCTCATAATTCCACAGACCATTCATCCCAAACAAGATGAACCAACGAGGAACAGTGACACGCCACTACTGAAGGTGATTAATCCATCACCCCGTCACCGGTGATCACACAACACAGAGCCAACTAAAAAGGCGTTGTAAACAAGGTCAAATCAAATGCTACTGCACCACACAGGGCGGAGGATAGCATGTCACTGCATGACACAGGGTGGAGGATAACAAGTCACTGCACGATACAGGGCGGAGGATAACAAGTCACTGCACGACACAGGGTGGAGGATAACAAGTCACTGCACGACACAGGGTGGAGGATAACAAGTCACTGCATGACACAGGGTGGAGGATAACAAGTCACTGCATGGCAGGACGGAGGATAACAAGTCACTGCACGACACGGGGCGGATGATAACACGTCACTGCACGATACAGGGCGGAGGATAACAAGTCACTGCACGACACAGGGTGGAGGATAACATGTAACTGCATGATACAGGTCGGAGGATAACAAGTCACTGCATGGCACAGGGCGGAGGAGAATACGCCACTGCAAGACACAGGGTGGATGATAACACGTCACTACACAACATGAAGCTGAATACCAATGAATTACTACACCATAAGTGTAATAATTTGACACTACATAGTGCTGATGTGGTTGGGCCATAACCACAACAGCAGTCACGGCCACCACGGCGGCAGAGGCAACAGACCCTACGGCGGCCACTACAACCACAACAGCAGTCACGGCCACCACGGCGGCAGCGGCAACAGACCCTACGGCGGCGGCTATAACCGCAACAGCAGTCACAGCCACCACGACAACAGAGGCAACAGTCCCTACGGCGGCGACCACAACAGCAGTCACAGCCACCACGGCGGCAGCGAGCACGGCCCCAGGGGCGGCGGCAGCGGCGTACTGACCGTGACGACCTCGGCCACGCACAGCACCAGTGTCTTGGCGGCGGCGTCGTCGCCCTCTGTGATCCGACGCAGCGCCGGCCGCTGACAGCGGTCCAGCTCGCGGTCGTACCGGTAGCGCAGCTGCTGTACCACCTGGCGTACCGTCAGCGCCCTGCGCAACAGCACAGTATGTACCGATACCGTGGCTGTTGCACCGCCCGGTGTGCCGTCAAGGCCCTGAACAAAAGTTCGGTCTGTACCGGTATCGTGGCTGTTGGTACTACCTGACGTACCGCCAGTGCCTTGTGCAAAAGTAGAGTGTGTACCGGTACCGCAGCTGCTGTACCGCCTGGCGCGCTAGAGCCTTGAGCAACTGTACAGGACGCAACAAAAGGGCTCCACAAGTGGGCGCATCAAAATGTGTGCGGTATTCCATCACTTCATACCCAGGCATATGGCATGCGTACCAGGCTGTTCACATGCTTACACCAGATTTCAACATCCCACAGCCTGTCGTTCCCGACTGCCAACACATTGAGAACATTAAATACCCAATGTACAGACAGACACCAGCCTGGCGACCATACCTGTCAGCCGTTAGCAGTCACTAGCCCTGGACCGGCCTACACCTCGCTCATCCGAACTGATCTGTACCTCACCCAGCCCCGGATTGATGTGTACCTCACCCAGCCCCGGACTGATCTGTACCTCTCAGCCCGGACTGATCTGTACCCCACCCAGCCCCGACTGGTCTGCAGCTCGCCTGTCCCGGACCAGTCTGTATCTCGCCTTCCCCAGACTGATCAGTATCTCATCTGCCTCGGACTGATCTGTACCCTGTTTGCCCCGGACTGATCAGTATCTCATCTGCCTCGGACTAACTGCACCTTGTCACCCCGGACTGATCCGTACCTTAGCCTCCCCTGATTGGTACGTACCTCGCCTGCCAAGAATTGTACTGTATCAATCCTGCCCAGGATAAACACTCACGTCTTGTCCATGATCGGTTTGTACTCCAGCGTCAGCTTGTGCCCAGCTTCCCTGGACTCTGTGACTCACCTGCCCAGGATCAGCTTCTGCTTCACCTGATCAGGGCCGACCTGTACTCACCTGCCCGCCATCTGCTTAGGAAAGCATCGCTCGTAGCTGGCCAGCTTCCACACGACGTGGCGGTAGGCGTTCTGCAGCCAGCCGGCCGGCAACAGGTCGGCCTGCACGTTCTGCGAGGCCAGCAGCGCTGACGTCACCTCAGCCACGCCCACCGTGTCGTCATCGGCAGGTATGACGTCACAGCCGTCCATGTGCCTGCAACCGCGGACGTGTTCCTGATCCATACCGCAATCAGAGAGGTGTCTATGCTATTAACGATCAACTAAGATCCCTTAGAATCATAAAGGCATCAAAGTCATTAAGTGCTCAGGCTTAGCAAGACCCACATGGGCCATTTGGGTTAAGGGAGGATACGATAAGACTAGATAAAAATACTAAACACCATGATCAATACTATATCTTGCGTTCCAAAGACGCTATCTACCCCAGAATATCGCTATCTACTTGATCTCGCGTAACACACGAGTGATTCACCTAGATAAGTCCCACTATATCTACCCAATTTTACATCTCCCCACCTCACATATTATAAGTCAAACTTAATATTATTGGACCTAAATCATTTTTATCCAACCTACTTATAAACACATTCAATGAGGAGCTCTCGGGGACGAGTGGTCTAGGGGTAAGATGCTCGTTTCACAATCGAAAGGTTGTGAGTTCGAGTCTCACCTGTCGCTACTCTTCGCCCGCGACCAATCGGCGTGAGAGATTGGCGACGCTACATGACTCAACGGTCGACGTGTCGTAAAACCAATAACCAACCAATGAGGAGCTCTCCACGTCGGCAGGCAAGCCATTCCATTCCATTAATAAACCATCCTTTGACTGAAAACTTGTTGGCGTTTAACCACCCTACACCTTGCCTTATCTAACCTGAATTGATGCATCCTATGTGATACCCTAAATAGAACAACATCGTTCAGATTGAGATTATCCAACCATTTTACGAATATAAACATCTCAACACCCTAATCTCCCACTTGAATGCATGCATACTTGATGCCATACCCCTTTCTCAATATTCTAAATTTTATAGTCCACTGATAAATCTAATACCTTTCCGCTGCACTTTTTCTAGCATACTTACATCTCTTTCTAGGTAAGGGCTCCATGTCTGTGCGCAATATTCCAAGTGGGTCACACACGGGCTACATGCAATTTCCCCTTCACAACTTTCCTTATTTTATATTTCACACTTCTATTAATGATTCCTAGCATTTTGATCGTTCTGTTCCTGGCTGAGTTACATTGTTTTCTGTTTTAGGGTCACTTGAAACTAAGACACCTAAATCCTATTCCTTTTCAATGACATCCAAATAATTACCTGCCATTGCATATCTAAATGTCTCACCTCCAGACCCCAGATGCACAACGTAACACTAATCATACCTGAAAGACATCTGCCATTTATCAGCCCACTCTTTTTATGTCCTGTAAGTCTAGTCGAATATTGTTAGTTGCATCACTAGTGTTAGCTATTCCTACCAGCTTGATGATGACGAATTGGAGTTTAAGGGCGCGCCGACTGCCAGGGTCATTTTGCGCCCATCCTACCAGCTTCATGTTATCAACACATTCAAATACCCCATTCCTCGGCCCTACCTCAATGTTGTTCACGATGATAAAGAGAAGTGGAAATATAACGGAAACCTGTGGCACTCCGCTGAGAACATTTTTCCATTCAGATTTACATCCACTTAATGCTACCCTTTGCTTCACGCCTCTTACCCATGCTTCAATCCAGCGTATACATTCTCCATGAATCCAGTACTGTTCAAGCTGATGAATTAGACGCTTGTGCGGAACAAAAACTTCGCTAAAGTCTCAGTACACTACATCTATCCTGTTTCTATATGATGGCTTACTCCTTTTTCAGGCCCAGATGTCACCGGGGATATACGTGGTATGCGTGAAACGGTCGGAAAGACAACGCATAGTGGTATAAACCATTCACACATTTTATGAATCTCATCAGTTAGTCGTCTCCATATCCGAGCTGCCAAACAGCCTACACAATTCGTCTGTGTCCGGGGAAGGGTAGAGGTAGACAGGTCAGGTGAGCTGCGGCCGACACACACCGGCCACAAATCAAACATTTCCCTGAGATCACAGCTGCGGACGTCACCGTTCCGCACCATCAGACGACTCTCCCCGGAGGTGTTGCCGCACGATCACACCCGTACTCACAGTGTGTCGCTGCACGTCAGTCGGGCCAGGTGGGCTGATGCGAAAGTGACGTCCAGCACGAACGACTCGACGCCCAGCGATATCAGCTGTGGAGGAACAGCGTCACCGTCAGTGGACTGCCGGCCGGCAGGTCGCCAGTTCAGGATAAGACTGCGCCGGAGGTACACTTGGTCGCGAGCGCATTACAACGCAAATTCGGTCCTGTAAGGCTGTCACGAGATCGGGCTGCCCTGATTAAATCTGGTGACCAATGACTTCATGAGGTTTGGACAAGTATACCTTCTGCACGACAGTACCGCAGTGGCAGCATCCGTTCAGCCAGCGTCCTGACCGCAAAATGTTCACTTTTCAGGGCCACGCATTGAAGTCACAAAGGGCATCTGATTCGTTAATGTATTTAGTTATGTAATACATAAATAAATAAATAAATAAATACATAAATAAATAGTACGCATTGGGGCGACACCAGTTACGCAACAAGGTCAGCTACGGAGGAGCGGGAAATATTTCCAGTTGAATCGTGTACAAAACCTGCCGATGGACGACCACCTCCTTAACAGTCGTTGATTGGGACCATCTCTCTTTATCGGTGATGGAGCCAGAGACGCGTCAGTAACTGCGCGTCACTCCACTGACCTCGCTCCTGGTGAGGCAGGCCGGCACGTCCCCGAGCGCGTGTCGCAGCGACGTGCGGCCGACACCCTGCAGCCGCCGGGCCAGCACGGAGCCGACCGTCCGCAGCGTCGGCCCACCACACCCTGCCGCCACCCGCTCCGTCTGTGCGAGCCGGGCGGCCGCGCGGTCTGCCAGCAGGCCACCGCACGGCTCACCACCGGCAGCCTGCTCCGTCACTGCCGCGACGTCGACGCCTGCAGAGCCAGCCTCGAGCGGACACGGGCCAGCCGTGCCGCCGGGCGTCTCCCTCGGAGTGGGACGAGCCGCGGCCGGACACTTTTGAACGGCAGCGACGGACGTGGCGGCCGTGCCTCCGTCGGCGCGCCGCCGGTACGGGGTGCGGAAGGTGGTCGCCTCGGCGGCGGGTCGGCAGCGACGTCGGCGCGCCGAGCGGGCCTGCGGGGTCGTGCCGAGCACCGGACTGGCCGAGCGCTCGTCCTGCTGTCGGCTGCGATTGGCCACCACCTGGGTGAACTCGAATCGCTCGTCCAGGCATTGCGTCAGTCCGCTCAGACACCGCGCCAGCCCGACCGGGTCGTCGCCGTCCGCGCCGGCCCCGGTCTCCGCGGCACTCTGAGTCAGCGCTCTACCGTCAGAAAGCTCGTCGTCTGTCTTGCCGCACGATGTCTTTTGGGAAAATGGTTTCGAAGATGAACCTGTGTATTCCCTTGCTGGTATGCTGGTGGTCTTTCCCAGTTTTCTTTTGACCATACGGAAGTCTTTGGAATCGTCGTCCAGCGCAGCCCTGGCTTTCTCGACAGATATATCTGACTTTACAGCGATTCTATCCGTGCAGGTGAAGAAGCCGCGGGGACCTGCCGCGTGTGTGTCCCGACGTTTAGAGACGCCGTCGCAGGAACTGTCACATAACGTGGCTTTAGCTTTCTTCAAAGCTTCCTTAGATATTTTTACAGATTGACCAGCGCCAGTGACGAACCCGCAGTATTGGATTTCCCTCATCGGGTGCCTCTTGCACGCAACACCTAAAGAGCCGTCATCCAGCACGGTGTTTCCTATCTGCAGGGTATCCTCAGATTTTATCACAGCGCGACCGGCCCCCAACGGTTCGGCCACCACTTTTGATCTTCGATTAGTGATACCATCACAGGAATCACGAGCAGGAAAAGACCCAACCTTCACTAAGGACTCCCCTGAAACCGTCACGACACGACCAGCGCCTGTGACAAACCCTCGAGGCTGAACCTCTTCCATGTTGGAACATCCTTTGGAACCAGCATCACCACAATGTCCAGCATCACGAGCGGGCCTGGCCTGCTCACGATACTCATCTGACACCGCTGCGGTCCGGCCAGCTTCAGTAGCGGGGCCCCGAAGTTGGCTCTGCTCCATCCCCGCACACATTGACACACTGTGGTCCTGTGAATGGCTACCAAACAGAGCTCTGGCCTTCTTGAAAGACTCCTCGGATATTGCTACAGACTTCCCCGCTCCGGTAACGAAGCCCCGAAGTTGGGTCTCATCTAGCTTCAGACACCTCGAAGCAGCATCGTCACAAGACTTGTCACACTGCAGAGACCTGATCCTCTCGAGAGACTCTTCTGCCGGCGCCACGGCCCGGCATACTCCGCTGGCAAGGCACAGAGGTTGCACCTTCTCCATTGTCGGACGCCGTGAGGAAGCATCGACATCCGAGTCATCCACCGATACATCCCCGCCGTTTTGCAAAGATTCCTCCTGTGCTAACGCAGTTCGACCCGGTCCCGTAACACACTCCTGAAGCTTAACTTCCTCCACCTCAGAACAATCGTGAAAGCCAGCATCATCACAAGAAATATCATCCAGGAGAGCCCTAGCCTTCTTGAGAGCTTTCGCTGATGTTGTTACAGCTCGACCGGCAGCAGTAACAAAGCCACCACTTAAGTTCATTCCTACTTCTGGCAGGCCCTCTGAGACACCCTTAGGGGTTACTTCTCTGCTAGCATCATCCAACAAAGCCTTAGCTGTCCTGAGAGCTTCCTCCGATACCGAAATAATTCGGCCAGTCCCAGTGACAAAACCACTACCTGTACCGGTCGTTTTACGGAATATCTTTGAGGAATTTTCAGACGTTGCATCATTACTTATCTTCGTCAGCATAGTTCTAGTCTCCTGGAGAGATCCTTCGGATATTAGATCAGGTTGGCCATGCTCCATATTTGCTCCCGACACATGTTTACATTTCCGAGGTACTCCAACGTCGCATTCAGAGTCCGTGTCTAAATCTTTGGTAAACTTGCCAGTGTTACGACAGCTCGCAGAGACAATGTCGTCAGAAGAATCTCCAGCCGGTATGGCCTCTGCTTGCTCGAGGGTCTGCTCTGATACCACCAGGGCCCGACCGGCGCCGGCACCAATACCGGGCGAGTGGACCCCTGCAGTCGGATATGCCTCGGTGGTAATACGATCACGAGAATCATCATTCGGAATAGGCTCCCGGGTAGATAGCCCTGATCCGACTTCGCCTCCACCGGTAGACCGGCTCGGTCCAGTCCGCCCGATCCTCCTGCGGCCCGATGCAGTGCATCTGATACTCGGACGCAAGCCGACACTGTTCGGTGGCCGGAAGTCGACCTCACCCAGTGATTGGCGGCGGACGTGACGTTCTCGAACAGTTGGCAGTCCACGACTCGGCACAGAGTTCGCCGCAATGTCTCCCACTAGATGGCACGGTGCAGATCCGGCGGCCGAACTATCCGCTTCGACACCTTCGACCACATGGCTGGACGACGATGGATAGACACTGTCAATTCTGGTAGCCTTCTCGCCAACTGTGTGCGTATTAGCTTCCTTTTGATGGGTCTTCGGGTCCCCGATGTCGTGAAACAATGACTTAGCCGTTGCCATAGATTCGGCGGAGACAGCGACCTGCCTGCCGCCAGCGGTCTGGAAACCGAGTGCAGACGGCAGGTGCATATCACAGATGGATGGCGCTAACTGCTCGCTGTGACTGTCAAGCTTCCCGAGACCACCGACATGCTTCACGGAAGCAGCGGCAGGCTTACAGGGATCTTGACCAGACCTGTCAGAACACTCGTCGGAATTTCCAGGATCAGCTTCAGGCTTTCCGATTCCGATGTCGAGCTTCGCTTGAGCATCGCCGCCAGCTGCTTTTCCCCCACGAGCACTCGCATCCCGTCTCACCAGCTCTCCTTCCGTCGCATCTAGGAACATCTGCTCAGCTCGTCTTAGCGCCTTTTCAGAGACGTTAACCAACCTACCACTGGCGGTTTCAAACCCGGATCCACTCTGTGGTCGCAACCTGGAGCAACTCTGAACACACCCGCCCATAGCAGCGCGCTTCAGACCTGATCCTGCGCAGCTCGCTGCACTAGTATCGCCAGCCTGCTTCACGCCCGACTTCGTGGAGCAAGTCTCGGCCACTATTGCTGCAGTTTGTGGCGTATTCGCCGTCGCGACCGCTGTAGGCATGATTGGTGATGAAGGCTGCAGGTTGTCACGCACAGTCAGCTTTGTAACAAGTTTCTCCTTTCTGCACTGGTAATTGTTACAAGGGTCCGCCGTTAGACGTTCTCTTTTGGCAGCATCTGCGTCACTCCATCCAATATTACTCGGCTCATCAGGCAGGTTTGTTTCCCCTTTCTCCTGAGTGGGCACATCCTGCACTTCGCACAACACTGCATCCACAGTCATCCCCTCCGTTCCGCCAGCCATTTTGGGTTGTACGCAAAATGTAGAAGCTAAATCATTAGGCTGGCATGCATCGTTTTTGCCTGAGTCTAATGCATAGCTACTGACAGAAGTATGGTCGAAAGCATCGGAAAGCAGTTTTTCACCTTTGCATATCCTGGAGGTCTCTGTGGCTGACGTTTCACATGCAGCGCAGTCTAGACATGGCTTTGCATATTTCATACTCCACCCAGCATTGTCTGACATGACTGGTACGTCTATTCCACAACTGACATCGTATGCGACTTTCACATCCTCTAAGACAGCCGAAGCTTTCTGCATCGCCTGGGCGGAAACCGCCACGCTCCGACCTCCAGCCGTACGGAAGCCGGTGTGCTCTGACACGTGCGTTCCATCACTAGGGCACGGAGAAGTTGGCACAGTGCGCGCGAGCGGACCCGACTTTTTCACCCCGTCTCTGACATCGTCTGCTTCAGTGTTGCCCTCTTTGAGACAGCCATCGGAGGGTGGGTTGGGCCGTTTTCCAGAGTGTACAGCTATGACGGAGCGGACGGGCGGTACCCCGGCGGTCGTGTTCGGCCACAAGCGGTTGCCGGCCCCGTCGCGAGTGCGCCGCTTCTTGTGACTGGAGAGCACCGGCGACGAGCTGGACTCCTCCTCAGAGCACTGGTCGTCTCCTTCGGCCGCGTGCGACCACAGCCGCTTGGCGCGGACCGCGCCGGCGCCGCCAGCGACTCGGCCGCACGGTGTGCTGAACCAAGCCGCCGGCACCGGGGCGTCCGGCACCAGCTGCTGGATGACGCCGCCAGCGTGACCTACCGTCTCGGCCGGCCCGACCGTGGACGGCGCCTCGTGCGGACCGGAGGTCACCGCGTCACATATGGTCTTCTCCTGGTGCGCTGCACCGATGATCGTGGCCATGCCAACGTCCACCGCCTCGTCCGGCTTCGGCTCCGGCAACTCGTCCAGGTCGTTGAACAGGCGGCTAGCTCGTGCCAGGGCCGCCGCGCTGGCTTTCAGAGCCGTGCCCCCGGCCGTGCTGAAGCCGACCAACTGGTCTCGGCAGATTTCGGCTGGAGCATCACCTCTGTCATCCTTGTCACTCTGAACGGGCCAAAGGAGTGCCTGCTGACAGGTGGCCTCCTTGTCTGTCTCTGCGTCACCTGCGTCGCCACCGCCTCGGCTGAGGCTCACCGCGCCAATTCCGACCGCCGGCGATCCACCACCGGCTGTCTGGCATTGTTCGACCTCGCCCTCGTGGGAGATCACAGCCGAGACCGGCGGCGCGGCGGCAGACGGCACACGACACTGCGTGAAGAACGCCTCGTCGTCCTCGTCGAGGGAGGTGACGATGGTGGCCACGCACGAGCGCACGTCGCGCTCCTCGGACGGCGTCAGCGGACCGGCCGGCAGTGGCGGCGGCGGCGGCTGTGCAGCGGCGCCGCTCCCGTCGACCGGCGCCAGAGTGCGCGCGGCAGTGCCCGGTCTCGGCCGCGCCCGCGGCGTGTCGCGCGCAATCTGACTGGCGCCCGGGTACAGGAACCGGCGCACGGCCGGCGACCGTCGCGTGTGCGACGGCCGCCGTGCGACCCGCCTGCCGTCGGCCGGCACCGCGCAGCCGTGCGTCCGGCGGGACAGCCGACCAGCACGGAGCCGGGGGTCGCTGCAGCCCGGCTGCTCCGGCTGGCCGCCGGAACCTGCAGCCCGTCCACTGGCATGGCCGGGCGTGACGCCACCGGCCGCCACACTGGGGGGCGCCGGCGTCGGCGCGGCGGCGCACTCGAGCATCGCGGCGTCTTCCTCCGTCCACGCCGCGTCCAGTCCCTCCCAGTCTGCAGAGTATGGGCTGGCTCTGGATCCAGCGCTCTCCTGAAGCTGCAAACGGGGGGTGTAACATCAGCCGAGATCTACACAAAAGACTGGTGTAATGCGCGTATATCGCCAAGCAGCATCGTTGTAGGGCGGACAAATGAACGCCCGTTTACAGTTGTTCCGGGCTCCATGGTCATTCCATCCACCTGGAGTGACAAGTAAAGGAGTCAACTACAGCAGGTCAGTAGCTTGATTTTGTACGATATTCTTACATGACAGACGTCATGAAATCGTGATGAATTGTGTTGTCTGTGGTAATGTGATACAATTACGTTGGGTTTCTGGCGTGCCCAATACGTTACATGAGGACTAACTACCCAACATCGCCTGCAAACGCCACACAGAGCAGCGTCAACGCTGGTCAGACTCCCAGTGGCTGTTCGCCCCATCCAATACAACAATGTGCCATACTCTGCTACAACTACAGCATATCTGAAGCAAGTTGAGCTCGTGTAGGCGGATGGCCACGCGATTTTGATACACAACAAGTAACAAGTAAGCTCCAATTATCAGGAAGTTCGTGTGGGCACTGGTTGGTGTTGACAGGTTGGCTATTTTGGTTTAGGGGGCACACTGATCGCAATGATCATCTGGCATCCATAGGAAGCGAGATGATCTTCACAGCTATAGGAACCACATGTGGGGTGTAGGTTGAGCTGTTCTGAAGTACTTTGTGCATACATTGGAAGGCTCCGGCATTGTACGAATCAGTGATAACAATCACTATCCAAAACACACTCCCGTCTCCCTCAGCACAGCTACACTGTCAGCCGCCTCCGGACAGCAGCTCACCCTGGCTCCCAGATCAATTACAGCAGGTGTGGCGAAAAACACCGGCTGGGCGAAAGTCGCCAGGCCTTGTGGGCAGGACACTCACCGCGGCGCCGGGGGTCGTGCACAGAGACGCCGACCACGTGCCGTCCGACAGATCCATCGTGGCGCCCAGCGACACGGCCAGCCGCAGCGGTGTTGACGTGTTCGGCACGGCCCTGCCAGCAGAACAGTGAGACGCTCATCGTCGACACAGGTCTGACAACGTAACAGTGGGACACGACACCCATCTTCAACACCATGCTGACAACATAGCAGAGGGACACCCATCTCCAACACAGCCCTCAGGACAGAACAGTGAGACACCCATCTCCAACACAGGCCCGACAACATAGCAATGGGACACCCATTTCCAACACGGGTCTGACAACAGAACAGTGGGAACTGGGACACCCCTCTCCAACACAGCCCTGACAACAGAACAGTGGGACACCCAGCTCCAGCTCCAGCACAGCCCTGACAACAGAACAGTGGGACACCCAGCTCCAGCTCCAGCACAGCCCTGACAACAGAACAGTGGGACACCCAGCTCCAACACAGCACTGACAACATAGTAGTGGGACTCCCATCTCCAACACAGGTCTGACAATAGAGCATTGGGACACCCATCTCCAACACAGCACTGGCAACAAAACAATGGGACACCCATCTTCAACACAGGTCTGACAAAAAAACAGTGGGACACCCATCTCCAGCATAGCCCTGACAACAGAACAGTGGGACATCCATCTCCAACACCACACTGACAACATAGCAGTGGGACGCCCATCTCCAACACAGCCCTGAGAACATAGCAGACACCTTCATCAAGCATAGCCCTGTCAGAACAACAGTCACACAGACTGTGTGAAAATCACACGAGCATATTTAACACATATGACAGCATGATCAGTCCGGTGTTCCCACAAGCATAGGCGTGACATAACAAATGCCAGGCATTCCTATGTAGTGAAGTCCTGATAGTAGGACAGTCAGATGCTCACAGTAAGTGCAATTTTGACACAGCAGTCAAGTGCTCATATCCATTAGAGCTCTGACAGCTGAGAGGTTAAACGTCTGTTCTTAGCACAGCTCTGACATCAGGATGTTCTGAACACCCACATGGCACAAATTTCACTTCACAAGCCAGCAACATACAGCTAACACATGTCTGCTATCAGACATCCAGAGTTACATGCCAATTTGTGTAAACATGAATACTGGCTACTAAAAAACCTTCATATATATATTTACTTACTTAATATCCCTCAACCTTGCAGAAGCAATGCCTGAAACATATCAGATGCAAGATAAGCATCCAAATCAAGACATACTTTCTCCTGGGATATCAAAAGAGCAAGGAAGTTTCTGCCTGTTGCAAATTCCCACTCCAACAGAGGCAGGTTGGAATTTGACAACAAGGCAAAATATAAATAACATTTTGTATTAGGTCTATATGTTGTACATTCTAAAACTACCTTCAACTTCATATGCTAGCGATTTTCACATTAATCCTGTCTTAATTTACAGCTTACACAAATTTGCACTTTGGACTCAGCAACCAAGCACCAACAAATACTACCTAGTCAGCAGGAATAATGGTCACTGATCACCCAATGCAGTCAGATTTCAACTGGTTTTCAGCATAGAGATGCTCACCAGCTATCAGTAATGCTTGGCTTTGAAAAATCTGAGTGACATGACATGTGTATTATAATTTATAGTTGATCCTCCCAAAGGAAGAGGTGCTGTTTGGTTCTGTATGCCCTTTAGTCAATAATGCACAGGCAATAGACCTGACAATGATTCTAAGAAATCCACCTAAAAGCAACACATAGTAATGCCTAATACTTACAACAAGTTCCAAAGAGGAATAGTCTATTCCTCAAAGGAGTGGGTGTTTGTATATTTGTAGCAGCTCGAGATGTCTGAGGTGTCTTTATGAAGTCTAGATTTTCCTCAGTGTTGAAAGGATCAGCAGCATTATCTGTGTGTGATTCACCAATGGCTTTCCTGCAATGAAGCTGAGCTCTTTGAGAAAATTGCAGAATAGCATCTGCCACACCACTTCTTGAGCTGGATGTTGACTGGGCATTTAACAATTCATTTGCATCCCTGCCTGCTAGCCACTTTTGTGATACTCCAATCACTGGTGAATGGGACTCTTGTTGTTCTTCCTCTTCATTGGCTGGCATAATGGACTCTGCTGTAGGCACATGGCAAGGTCTGAGAAAAACAAGTGACAAATGTTACAGTTCACAGCTGTGAAGTATAAAAGTGTTCGTGTATCGATAAGGGAATCTCTCAAGAAGCATCAAGATGAACTTTGCAGGCCTTTATAATTCAACTTGCCCTTTGCTCTGTGGAAAAAAAACATGTTGACATAAACAGACTTAAATTGATCTTTATAATTATTTATAATTTTCACTGTGCAACACAGTAGCTAAATGCAAGCCCTGAATACAATTCACCAGCAAAGCCAATATGCATGAAACAAATTAAATATAAACATTCTTAACAATGCATTAAACCTAAGTCAATGAAAACAGCATGTAAAACATACTTTCCAGTATACAATGACTAGTACAAAGAAACATATTTTCATAACAATTTTTATCTTCCTTGTTGGCATATGAGCAGAACTTCATTTACTACATCATTGCACACTAACAGGGATTCCTTATGGATTATTAATCAATTATGTAGGCTCCAGCTCATCCTAGATAGATAACAGTCCAAGTATTTACACCATCACACAGGAAACTTTGGTGCCCATGTTCATTTACCTGTTATGAAGGATCACATATCCATGCTTCTTGATTTCTGTGAAAGTCAGGGAATAAAATAGCATAGCAGATGGAAGTTTTTTACTTGAAACATTTGGCTTAAGTTAAATAAAACCAATTAAAACTGGAATAACAGCAGACTGCAGAATGAGGTGACATTTAATGAATTTTTAGGTTCTATAGGGCGAATCTGTTGATAAATCATGGTAGATTTATGCCTGAAGGATATTGATGAATTTGTATTCCAATGCAATGATTATGAACATGTTAATATGGCACTCATTTCATCTGGAATTGCATGTTTTTCAGTTGGCAGACAATAACATAAAAAGGGGCTTGGAGTTGTGCAACATAGCATAAAAAGGTTAAAAAAGACAAATGTAAGAACATAACTTAGTCTGCCCCTTGTAAGAAAAAAACTTCAAAAATGGGAAAATTCCAAACTATTTTTTTAAATTTCCAACAGCATTTCATTTACAAGCATCATGCTTATGCTCACCATTACAGACCATGATGCACTAACATCTTGTCACAAAATTCCAGGTAAGAGGATTATTTATGATGTGTCTATCATACATTACCATTTTATACCATAGGCATTTTTAATCATTGTTATTAACATAGCGATCTCTAGATTAGGTATCTCATAAACAAAATCAAAAGTGTACAAGTAAGCAGAGTGGGAAACTTACTTTCCAGGTTGGGAGTCAGAGTGCATACTGATTTCTTCCGGAGTACATTTTCATGGAAAATATTTTTTTTATACATGGAATCTGTTTACCAGTAATGGACTGGAAAAACCTATATCAGTACCTACCTACATAATATGCATAAGTAATATCATTCTCATTTTGGTCAAATCAAATGCCAAAACATAGGAACAAAGAAGTGAACAATGGATGGCACCGCCCGGCAGTGACCCGTAATAATCAGCACTGTTTAGTTAGTTATTTGAGTTTTAAATCAGCACCGTTTCGTTTCTCATAACTCACAGGAGAAATGCACTTTCCTTTCACTGTTGGTCTCAGTACAAGGCTAGCCATATGAAAAACAAACAAAAATACTTCACACTTCACCCTCAGCTCAGAGCGCATACCTACCTACGCAGCCAATTTCCCACGTAATACGAACCCAACTCCGCTACCGCACACGCCACAGTTGGATGTGATCAAAGCAAAGGATCAGTCAAGATCAGTCAAGAAGCATCAGTCAAGGTCTTGTGTTTACAGTATGACACTATTAACCATGTGTTCAAAGTTGCTAATGGTTATGACGTCATATTAAAAATACCTTGCATTCATTGGCTGACAGACATATTTCAGAACAGAAAACGCTAACGCAGCCAATTCTGATCGGTCGCCTCCGGGACTCCGGAGGAGTGTCAAAAAGGGGAAGGGTCTGTATCGTAACCCCTAATGTATCATAACCTCAAATGTACATTAACCTCAAATGTATCATAACCTCAATGTATCATAACCTCAAATGTATCATAACCTCAAATGTATCATAACCTCAAATGTACCTAACCTCAAATGTATCATAACCTCAAATGTATCATAACCTCAAATGTATCATAACCTCAAATGTATCATAACCTCAAATGTATCATAACCTCAAATGTATCATAACCTCAAATGTATCGTAACCTCAAATGTATCATAACCTCTAATGTGTCATAACCTCAAATGTATCATAACCTCTAATGTGTCATAACCCATAATATCAGCTGACGATGGAGAAGTGTGGCGTGCGATTTTGGCCCGTACTAAATCAGAACATGTCTCAGCTTACGGAAAACCATTGTGAAAAAGAAATGAACTTGAAGTATACCGTATCCTCGCTAGGTGGCAGCATGCTATTTATTTGCACCATGATTGTTTTCAAGGACCAAAACTATTGTGTGTGTGTGTGTGTGCAATTTTATAGTTCATTGATTAGCAAAGAGGTTTCCGAATAAATGATGACTCAAGGCATGATTTATTGATGCATTGCTTTATTTACGGCCATGCAAAGGCTACAGACCAACACGTTAGTTCATGCACTTTTTGTGTAGTGCGATAAGTGCTGCCAATTTTGATGTTTTCCTACATCTGAAGATTTTTCCGTGTTGCCAATCTGGCAATGATTTTCACCATGGGAGCGCTAGTCTTGTGTGTTCAAAAGACGATGTCAATCACGGCGCTCCTGAAACAGACTGGCTTTAGGTGTTTTCGCAGTCCACATCACGTAGATTCTGTCTCGCTCGTGTTCGCAGCAGGACAGTCAGCGCCCAGTAAGGTGACGTCATAATTATTTCGATCACTGCGGTTCTCGCGGCTGTTGTACCAGCGGCTCGGAGTGGGCCACCCTACTCAGAGCCCTGGCTAGGGGCCCGCGAAGCGGATCTGTGGCTCGAATCAGGGGCCCTTTGAACCAACTGAAAATCTGGGGGCCCGTTTTAACCAGGGCCCGCCTCGAACCGGGGCCCCTGATAAAGGAAAAGTGCTTTTATTTCTGCGAAGTTTTACAAACATAGGGGCCCGCTCAAAAGTAAGTGCATGTTTTCCGCAGACTTTTTAAAAACATGAGGGGGCCCGCTTGCGAGGGGGCCCGCTCTCCAACCCTGCCCCCCCACCTCCCAACTGAAATCCTGGTTGCGCCACTGTCTGCCGCCATAGCTATATTTAAGAAATTGATTGCTATATGTCGAAAAATATAACTTAATTTTGTTGATGACATTTTCAATTACATCGTTTATGTGAACGTCAGATCCATTCGAGAAATTACGCCTGCGCGACAATGCCAATGACTTTATTCAACTAATGGCTCCCATCGTTCGCGCAGCGACTTGATCGCAAACGGTGGATGCATTTTGAGGGAGATAGATGCCAATAACCGATAATATTAAATATACCTGAAGGTTATATGCGGCAAATTGCTGCCAGCTGAGAGTGATGCACCTTCTATTTCAAGCAAATGCACCCAATACCTACCATCAGCGGGAGCCGACATCGCGATGCGGTGCGGTGTTTTGAAGCGTGGACTAGGCACGTTTCAGATCAAGGGCGTGCTACACTCTCCTTGTTGACTACTGTAATCAACGCTTAACCATTGTGACACGAGGGCTTTTTACAAACGCATCCTTGGATGGAAGGCAAATCCACCTAGCCGAGTTTTAAAACCGTAACAGGCAGAGCAATGGTATCAATGATGGCCCACACAGGTCAATTATTGGCAACTTTGAACTTAGGTCAAGCCAGGCTAACTAAGAACAGACTTTACATGACACATGCACTTTTACAAGTGCTACGTATGTGCTGACATCGTCGTTAACGTCTTCAGCATACTCCGAATGCTCCAAATGACGAAAATGTGGAAATGTCATTAATCTCAGAATTCTCAATTGCCCCAATACCACACGAAACTGGTTACATCCACAACTGGGAGCCTCTTGCTAATATAAGTGGTGCGTAGATTGCGGAATATGCCCCATAAAGGCACGCAAAGCCGAGGATCATGGAGTACGTACCTGTGCGGAGCCGTGACAACCGCATATATCATGTCCTGACATGACCCATAATTGGGCTTTACCTTAGTGTGCGAAATTCATAAAGCTCAGCTGCTGAGAATGTCGTGTAGATGTCTAAGTTAGTTCCAGATCTATCGCGAACATACCGAAGGAAAGGGAAGGGAGAGGGCTGGATTCTGCCCCCCCCCCCTGCCGTCGCTATCACCCGAACCCCATCCGAGGGTTCGGGTGCTCAAGCCCGATTTCGGAATACAGCATTCGTCCAACCGTTTCAGAAGTGGTTTGGATGTTGTTAATGGACTAAATATAGTGTTTGTGATGGATGAAGATCACGCCATAGGGGATAATAAGATCAACTTTGCTCGGTTGTGCCAATTGACACATTCCAATGTATGGGTAATACTTCTTTCATATTAATTTCTTCAATTTCACTTAAAAACGTCATATTAACGCCCGAGTGATATTTCACTCCAGAGCTGTTGTTAAATAAACATTACTCTCACCTGCATACCATGTTTCATCGAGATCACGAGTAAATCGCACTTATCAAAATTCATGAAATATATGTAGCAATCTGATCTAGAGGACTGGGGGACTTCCCCCAACAAAATGAGCTAGCTGAGCGAGCTGACTCAAATGAGTCATGTGGTTTGATTGATACTGTCTTCCCGTCCAATTACGTATAGTATAGTATATTCACGATCTGACGAATGTAGTCTTAACACGCGCACTGGAGGGGGAGGGGGCGAAATCCGCCCACCCCTCCGGTTTTTCGCAAATATTTCCAGATTGTACCGGTCGATATACGCAATTTTGTGTACCTGCCTAAAAATGTACTGCACGTCGTTTGACGTTAGAAAAACGAAAATTGGCCGAAAATGTTTCGAGCTAGAGGCTATCAAAGTCAAAACATTTTGTAGCCCCAGACCACAAAAATCGGTGCTGATGCGCTTCCCGTATATTGGCAAAAGAGAAGTGTTCTTGGCAACACTAACGACTTGTTTGGTGTATATTGTTATGCTATATAGTTCCAAGGTCATGTAAGGTCACCGAGGTCAAGTCAGGTTATGTTCATGACAGGTCAACTGGAAGATTGTCATAAACGCAAATGACTCATGCGATTCATGCCATTTCGCATGTTACTCCCTACACATCCTGAACACAACTGTTTTTTCATTGTGAACCTAAGCGTTTGCACATTTCATTCATGTACTTCAGCCCTTTCTTCGTGAAGCCGATTGCGCAGGGCCGCCCGCCGGCCAGCCGGGCGGGCGGGGTTCTGGTAACTTGAGTGGGAGATGGGCATACACCGATCGGTCTGTTTGCACAGCGCCTTGTTTGTCGCTGTTAAAATATGCCTCAATTACTGCAGCGGGACGTGAAGGTTTATCGGTGTTTGAAGAGGGAGTGCTCTGGGAGGGCGTATCGAGCATATCAATGCTTCGGTCGGTACGAAGATCAAACTGTGGGCAAGACCTTCACGACCACGATAATATTTGTTGGACGTGGTGTTTGGTTTGGTCAACCCTGTATCGCTTTCCCCCACCGTGTGTCGATAGGAGTTGGCGTTTGTGAAAACAGGTGTGCCGTGAAGCATTTTCTGTTCTGAGCCCGTACAGGTCGGACGCAAAGCTGATCGCTCATCATGTCCCGCCGTACGCTCCGCCGCCTTAGCGCCACTGAAGCAGCGCATCTCATCCCGCTGATCGACTCCGATGAAGACGAAATTGAAGCATCGTCGGACTTGGACAGCCAAGAAGAAGATGCCCTGTACGTTCCAGACGAAGACGATACGGATGACGAGAACACTTCTGTGTCTACAGCCGCTGCCGCCGGCACGCCAGCCGGCCCGTCAGCCAGCACGTCAGCCGGCCAGTCAGCCGGCCCGTCAGCCGGCCCGTCAGCCGGCACGTCAGCCAGCACGTCAGCCGGCCCGTCAGCTGGCTCGTCAGCCGGCTCGTCAGCCGGCCCGTCAGCCAGTCCATCAGCTGGCACGTCAGCTGATGCGACCGGCGCGACCAGCCCTGAAGCCGTGGCCGCCTCCGTACTGCGGGACCAGCCCGTTCCGGCACCCAGCGTTCGGAGCATGCAGAAAGAGGTTACAAAGTCGAAGCGTACCCTGGAGGAAGGCGAGTACGTCCCACTTCAGCAAAACCCGGGCGCCTTCTGCGTGCGTGACCGCCGCACAACACAGTGGCTGAGTGGTCGCTGCAGCCGCCTGCCCAGCGCTCCAGGAGGCTGGACGTGAACCTGACGCGCCAGAGGCCAGGTCTCATCGGAGAGGCGAGGACCGTATCATCGGATATGGCAGCATTCAGGTTGTTTTTTTTCAGGACGGCGTGATCGACCTTAATCTAAAACACACCAACGAAAAACTGCTGGAGGAGAAGGCAAAGTATGAGAGGACCACAAAACATCCGGACTCCTTGTCACCTCCAGACGTACGCTCCAGTGACACGCTCAGAACTGATGGCTTTTGTCGGCCTCTCTCTGCTGCGGGGCTGCGTGGGTGCAAATAGCACAGCTGAGGACCTATTCCAGGGTGCATTTGCACCTGCGCCATTCTCAGCCACAATGAGCCACCGCCGCTACATGAAGCTCCTGCGCTGCCTTCGGTTTGACGATATCACAAGCCGACCTGTCAGACGTGAAGCCGACAACTTCTGCCTGCTTCGTGAGGTGTTCGGCATGTTTGACGAAAACCTGCGGCGCCACCTGAAGCCGTCAGACGTCTGCGTGGACGAGACGCTTGTTCGATTCCGGGGACGCTGTGGTTTCAAGGTTTACATGCCCTCGAAGCCCGGCAAATATGGCGTTTTGTTCCGGTCGGTGGCCGATGCCGAGTATCGGTATATATGGAAACTCTGGCCATACGCCGGGAAACCGACCAGCCCGCAGCAAGCGCCGCCAAATTCCACTTTCGCGTCTGTGGTCACTGGCGGATCTAGCCCACCGGTTTGGGGGGGGGGGAAACTTTCGGTTTTCGGCGTCAGCCCCCCCCCCCCTCCTCCAGTGGCGTATTTAGGAATTGCATCAGTGGAGGGGTCGGAGGGATTTGGAGGGTGCCCATTCTCCCACTATTTTTGGTTAAAAGCATCGGATTTCTACCACTATTTGTCAAAGGGACCCATTTTTTGACAATAATAATTAATGACAACATAATTTCCTGTGTAGGGTCCCCAGCCTACCTCCACCGCTTCTAAGTTATGATATTTTTGTTCTTGTTTACCGAAACGTTCACGTTCATACTAAGTCAACGTTCGTGCACGTGTACACACTGGCAGATCCGATTTTGTCAACTCTTGCTGTAAGCAGAACTTGAGCAGCATAGAACCCTCGATGTGTGTCAGAATCTACTATGCTGCCATATTGGCTTCCAAACAATTATAAAAATACCTTTAAAACTGGAGATTCTTTCATCCAGACGATAATTTTAACCTCGGCAAAGGTTGCTGCATTTTACTGCATTTCGGGGGGGGGGAGCAAAAGACACTATGCCCCCCCTTTTAAGCGCTTCGGGGGGGCATGGCCGGAATGGCCCCTCCCTGGATCCGCTAGTGTCTGGTGGAGCTTGTGAAATACCTAGTAGTAATAGTAATAGTGGTAGTAATAGTAGTAGTAGTAGTAGTATGATTATTATTGTTATTATTGCTGTTCTTATCATTATTATTATGACAATACCCATTATAGTTTCCTCACATGTCCCAAAGCGTAATGTTCCCTCAAATACATCAAATGCATGAAAATGCATACCTTGACCTTTATAAAGTGCTGATATATAAGTGACCTAAGGTCAAATGCAGCATCTATCATCCTTATTACATCATTAGTCATGCTCAAAGCATCATGGAAGCCCATTGTGGGGCAATCCATAGCACTGTCAAGCCAAGGCACGCAAAACAAGCAAAATTAACATGTTACCTCATTTGACCTTGAAGATATAGACCTAAGGTCATGCAATTTGCACACAATAGAGTTTACCACTGTACCCATCTACACTGAAAGTTTCGTAACTCTAGCTTTAATGTGAGCCGAGATCTTAGGGGGGGGGGTGGAATCCCCCCCCCCACACTCCAGTGCGCATAGTTTTCAGAGGCCCTCCAGGGCGCGTGTTAACACGCTGTGAGGAGAGCCAGGCGTGTTCGGTCTGCATTTAAACCAACCCGACGACTAACATTGGCACACGACACCTGGGTGTCGTGTGCCAGCCACCTCCGACGACGATTGTATCCAGCCACCTCCGACGGCTGGATACAATCGTCCTAATAGCGCATGATTCGTGGTTGGTAATATAAATGAAACATATCCTTTGCCACATGTTTCCACATATTTTGTATTGAACGTGCATCACTTTAACTCTGTCCGGCATTCAACAGTACAAAATGGCTTAACGTTCCGGCTTTGAGGAAATTAGAATTGCATACACGCCAGGTCACACAAGGACTTGCCCGGCTCCATGTGCCTAATTACGTTTCGCCAGTCTGTACAACACAATAGCAAGAACACGACCTTGTCTGCATCTTGACAACAGAGAGAAAAGGCGTTTGTAGGCGAAACAGGATTGCCCTGGCAGTGTTCGGTTATTTGAATGCCACCTACAGACCATGGCTGACGATAGTGACGACGTCATGCACAGAGGAATGGCTCCAGTTCAATGAGTAAAACACGACTGCATTAGCGTTACGAGCAAACCCGTAAACCTTTGCCTCATTGAGGGGTACCACAGCCTATTTGCCAACCAAGCCAAAACATGCAGCACACATCTTTGGACTCTGAGACGAACTGGGCCAACCATGACACAAATTGAGCACTTTATGACAAGTGGCAATGTCTGGGAGGATTCGTAATAGCCGTAATGTGCAGGTGCCAGCCGAGCGTGATACATTTCGAACAGCCCTCCACAGTCCACACATCCCTCACATCACGACAGATCAGCACTAATCCGATGGCACTGTCGCATGGCATCGCGTCTGAACGTCTGATTGCGAGTCTTTTACATCAATGTTACTGTAGCACTGTAATTAGTAACATATCATTACAAAACTGGGGCCGGTCGAGAGCCAAGCTCTGGAAATCGGCTAACGACCCGGTCTCCGGTCGCATCGGCGCCTGGCATGACGCGGCCGGGGCGGCACCAGTGCAGCAGTTCGACTGGTGACGGGCTGGTGTTCTTTTTGTGAGAACTTTGAGCATGCTCACCATCTCCCTAGCGGCAGTACCCTTTGCCACAACCAATGCACCCCGAGACTTGCTGGGCTCCTGCTGAAGTAGTTCCAACTGTTTCTTCATGTCACCCTGTGTTGGTGATGGACAGCTGGGATTGGGACCAGCATCAGCATCCTTAGGTTCAAACAGAACATCATCATCAGGCTAATGAACATAACTGTCTCCAGTGTGCTCTGCTGCTGGCTCAGGATTTCCAGAAGCACTGAAACATCAAAATAATATCGTCAAAATGCTAATGAACTAGACAGTGTCACACATAATGCACATATAAGAAAATCAGTTTGAACTGCTTTGGTTATTAATAATGTTGTAATTAAATTACTTTTAAATTTGTTAATAACATGCAGTAAAAACAAATCAAACATATGCCACAAAGGCTTTCCATAAATGGCTGAGCAAACATTGGAAAAAAATGCATTCTAAAATTTGGAGAAATACTGCAAACAGGTAAGACTGATGCAGCCACTTCTGTTGCAGATACACTATTACTGTGACATATAAAACTGCAACAAGAATGCCATTGTACGTATGCTCAATGTACATTTTTATTTTTATTTGTATGCCAAATGCCACAAGATGATTTCACACTAACTCAGGCAGTCAAGTCCAACTCTACCTATGCCCTCATATTATATTGAACCTTTGTCCATGTACTACATGGGTGTTTTCATGTGTCCTCCATAAAAAATACGTGAAAACTTGAAAATGTAATTATTGTGCTACTCAACATCAAAGTGGGACCAAAGGCACCTTTTCAGAAATCCAATCTCTGAAAACATGTTTGCACCTCAGGTAAAGCTAGAAATGATTATAATGGGCTGCTTTGGTGTTTTTTCCTGCTCATAAATATACCTGTCAACCAATCAATGTAAAGACATCACAAACATTGCAAAATTTCTTCAAATTCTGCAATTCAAAATTGTTGGGTGTTATCTTGCCTCCCAACTGAAAAGTATGCATTTCCAGAGGAAATGAGTGGTCAGATCATGTTCAGCACATTTATAAACATTGCAGTAGAAAAAGAATTTCCAAGAAATCAGAAATTACACCAGACTATAACTTCACAAATTTCCTTCGAGTGGTCAGATCATGTTCAGCACATTTATAAACATTGCATAAAAAGAACTTCAAAGAAATAAGAAATTACACCAAACTGGAAATTCACAAACTTTCTTATTAAAGTTATTTTTGGAATTTTGTGCATGTATTTAATCTCCCCGGTGCAGGTTTTTGTCCTCCCTGTGCATTTGAATGCTTATTTTTTCACTGCTGGTGGGCCTCACAGAGCCATTTGCCATCCTTTGCAGTCTGGGTATACAGCATATGTATGGTGCATACCCACAGCCAACATATGCCCATAGGCTTGTGGTGGAAATGGCATATGGTGGTTATGATCTGAGCATGAGGCCTAAAAATATATCCAAGGCTCCACCCCTGATTCCCACAGACCAGAGCTCATTGCCATACTTTGCAGTCTGGACCATGGCCACTTGTCATTTGTATAGGATTAAATTAAAACAGTTTTAGCTTAAAGTAACATTAAAAAGACAGATGACATAGGTGTGTAACTACTTGATGCATAACAAACAGGCAGGGGCCTATCTACCTACCTCCGTATTCATGGTAAATAACCTAAAAGCAGCGGTATTATTGGGGATACCAAAGCAGCACACCTCACAGCAAGCTTCCATGCATGCATTGGCGATCCTCGGATTTTTCGGAAACCGGAAAAAGCTACAACATGCTGTGCCAGACCGATGGCTGCATTCTTGCACAAAACAAAATCCTATTTCAGGGAGGCGAAAATCACCATGCACAACATGCGAGCCCAACTACGCAGCGTACCAATAATAATAACCATTCCAGAACACAATCTATCCAACCTACAATGCACGCGACTCACCCATACACGAAGCGTTCGACAAAAGCTATTCTTGCTATTTTCACAATAACGCTGCACTCTGATTGGTCAATTTGGCGCTCGTAGATGTACAAAAATGACATTGATCATAATCGCCTAGAAGCGTCACATATGTAGCTAAACGCGACGCCAGCAGCTGATTGCTATTGTCCAGGGATTTGCTGATGCTCTATGGGACTATGGGACCTATGGTGGCATGGTGCTAAATTAGAAGCTTTTATTAAAATGTAATATTCAATATTTGAATGAAGTTACCTACTTCAATGACATAAAACCACCAACAAACTGCATACATCTTTTAAATATCATTTCCACCATGGCTGCTCAGCAAATTAGTCCCACATAGGAAGACGATACTTCTAAATCAACACATATGGAGAAAAAATAAGGTGCAGGGGTGAGCTCAGGGATGTGCTGAGGGATCTTCAGTTGGACTGAACCGGTTGCCCTGCCATCTGCCGATAAAAGTTTTGACGTGCCTCATTGCGCTCCCTTTTTCCTCCAAAAGGACCCTAGCAAAAACCACCAGATTTCACCAAGATCTGCAAATTTCCAAAGTTGGCAGCATCCTGGCGCTGTAAAGCTAATGAAGCGGACATCTAGCGGAGAATATACCAACATCAGGTTCTTTTCACTGGCGGCGCCGCTAGGCAGAGTCCAGAAGAACGTAGGACCTCCGTACGGACGAAAATCGCCTGCCATGGCCCGGCGTCGTCAGCTGATATTAGAGGTTTGTACGTTAGGAGTTATGATACATTTGAGGTTATGATACATTTGAGTTTATGTTACATTTGAGGTTATGATACATTAGAGGTTATGACACATTTGAGGTTATGATACATTTGAGGTTATGATACATTTGAGGTTATGATACATTTGAGGTTATGATCCATTTGAGGTTATGATACATTTGAGGTTATGATACATTTGAGGTTATGATACATTTGAGGTTATGGTACATTTGAGGTTATGATACATTTGAGGTTACGATACATTATGGTTATGAAAACTAGGGGTTGTGATACATTTGAGGTTATGGTACATTTGAGGTTAGGGTATATTTGAGGTTATGATACATTAGGGGTTACGATACATCCCCGATATTTGTGGTCACGGCTTTGACCTCATTTGGTGCATAACATATTGGTCAGAACACACCTTGTAAAATTTCTTTTTTTTCCAAAGCCCCCAATAAAAAATTTCCCCCCCTTTCCCCCAATTTTTTAGACAGTAGTTTCGATATAACTGACGATTTTCTTAGGAAAAAAAAATCAATTTTAGACCTTTGAACTGACCTGGAAGGTCAACCATTGACCTTAGAAGGTCATACTGAATTCCAATCGCGAGATCTCGCCAAGATCTATAACTTTAGTCTTTGGTTCCTTTTCGTAACATGCACGGTTTCCAATCGCCAGGGAGGGGGTCGTACCGACCCCCCACCCTATACGACCGAAGGTGGTAAAATGCCGAATACTGGCGAGGGTTAAAACTGTCAAACTTTCCCTCTATATGGGTGGCAGGAACACAGGTTTTCCGAGACGCGGCTCCAGAGCCGGAGAACAGTGTTCTCAGTGCGCATGCGTATCATCTTGCAAGTTGATGATGGCGCGTTGTTGTTGGCAATTCCGGTGGTTGAGATTTATGGAATATGTGAAGCTGTGGTCCGGCTGCTGACTGCTACAAAAAGTGATTAGTTTGAGTGGTGACCGTAAGTGGAATAACCAGCGTTTTTTTTGGGTGTCGTTCTGTGTGTTTTTATTGATATCTTTGTTCCCACATTTGTGTCGGAGTACATGTGAAGCCCATCCTATCCAGTATGAACCCGGAGTGCAAAAATGTTTTCAGAGATAAAATCTCTTAAGAAGTTCCTTAATTCCCACCCTGCAAGTAAGTGCACAATTGATGGCAATTAAGCTTCAAACTTGCAAAAGGGATTTTAAGCAACATGACTTCTATGACAAATTTGGACATTCTACTGTACATCCTACAAACATCCTACAAAAAAACATTATTTTAACACTGGGCTGGACTATGTAACATTTCTTGTTGTTTTTACATTATTTTTGTGTGCTATATTGTCAAACCTACAGCCCCATTTACTGTTATTTTGCTTTCCGTCTAAAAAGTAAGCATTTGAGGAGGAAATGAGTGGTCCGATCTTCTCAATCATGTTCATTGACATCACATTGGAAAACACAACTTCAGAGATTCAAAAATTACCTGCAAGTACAAATTTACAGGGGTGGTCGGCCCATGTAAGGCAGTGCCTCACCTGAGTAGAGCTGGGAAGCATTTTGTATGTTATTTTGGTACAAATGATGTTTTCATCCACTGGAAAATAGGAAAGTTGAAAAACTCGAAACAAATATGCATTGGTGACTCATAATTATAGTGAAAATTGAAGTTTTCACTATAAATAAAATTTTGACTATAAATAAAAAATTCCCAAAAATTTGCTATTTTAGGGATTTTTTGCGAACAATGATAAATCGAGGACCATAATGGGTCATTTTGATCGATGTGCTCTATGTACGTGCTATGTAGACTATCCCCTGCAAAATTCAGGTATATCCAATGTGTCACCATGATTTTATTCGGTACCCCGTAAATATATATAGTGGATGAGTAACACGAACTTTGGTGACCTGAGGTCAAGCTGTGACATTGAAGGTCACATAATTCGATGTGTTGCATCTTTGATGGACAGCAGACATCTAAGCGTTGGAATCATTCGGCTAAGTGAAACACTTTGAATTTTATGCGGTATCCAGTTTTTGACCAAACTGACCTTTCTTGACCTCTGGAGATCGAACTTCTTTTGCAAGCGACAAAGATCGTATCCTGAAGAGGAAAAAAAATCGGAGAGTAAGCTAATAGGATGCTGAATGCAAATGCTAATATCATGGACATTTCGCCTTCTACCATTGTACTGTATGAAAAATTAATTTTAGGACACTGAGCTACATAAGCTGCTAATACCTAGCTAACAGTTTCGCATCGTTCGCTGTAGCACATTTCGTATCTACTCCATATCGCCACGTACTCTGCCCAATTTTACCCGTTGGGTGAGACAAACTATGAAAAAGAAAAGGCCTGCTTTGCACTAGTGGAGCTTAAGCAGAATTCTATAGATGGCTAAATGTGGTACAGGATGAGACTGGACGTTCAAAAGTTCCGCTTGACAAACGTTTTGAATGGGTTCAGATATTTTTGTGTCGGAAGCAATATAACGAGATCTCGGTATTTCCCCCTCCTCCAAGTGCGTTCACCAGTACGCATAGTCCGGTTGCCTGCTCCAAAACGGCTGGCCAAGTCCAGTGGCCTATCCGGAGTGATCAGGATGGTGAAAATGTCAACAAGGGGGAGGGAGTAAGCTTAGAGGCGTGCCGGACCACAGAGGTCATGTGCGCTGCCTTTAAAGCGAGTAGGTTTTGCAAGCGTTTCTAAGGCAACTGTGTACATTTACATTAAAGGAGTCTTACGTTATAGTGTATGTGATGTATAGTGTTAAGGTGTTGAAGGCGGGGTGGGCGAGGAAGCATCTCCCGGGTGCCGATAGCTTCAACGGCACCGCTAGGTAGCCATTTATTTCGAATGGGAAAGCGAGTCGGCTCATATACGTCCGATCCCATTCTTAGGTGGCTATTTACGTTATTCCTACGAGTGCATGCGCGGGCATACAGTGCATGCTGGAGTGCGTGTTGAACTGCGTGTTGGTGGTGTGGTTTCTACGAAGATCCTGCTAGTTTGGTGGCCTACATATAGCCAAATAGTAATTGGACGAGTTTGGGGTGTTTATCACCCAGAAGCGATGGAAGCGAGAGGGTGATGCCCTCTTTTTGGCAGAAGGCCTTAAGTGGCTGTTCTTTGAGCGTCAAAGCTACTACAGTTAGCGGGATGTGGCCTTGCTTAATGTGGTGATGCTGGTGTCGCAGTGAGGTGTCATATAATGGTCATCTTCTAGCTTATGCTGCGTTAGTTTTGTGCAAAGAGTTCTAAGCCTAGTGAGGATGACTTCCTTTTGGCGATGTGATTGGTTTGATGTGGTCCATGTGCCTAGTGTTGGTTTCATGTTGTGGGTGTGGTGGGAGCGGTGAGGTGTAGAGTTGTGGTGTGTCCATGTGCTCTGGTGAGGTGTAGAGTTGTGTTGTGTTCATGTATTCTGGTGATGCTTACGTATGTGGCGTTGTAGGAGTGCTTTGCAATTGTCTATCGAATATTCCATGTTGGGATAAGTGGTCGATGCTAAGGCTCGCTTTGCCAGCCCGTCTGTTTGCTCGTTTCTTGGAATGCTAGCATGGCCTGAAATCCAGAGGAAAGACAAGTTGTCTACGTTGCGGGCTACGGCTTGTTGGATTCGATCAATGACTGGATGTGGGCAGTCGTGTGTTTTGCTAATTGACTGTAGGACTGACTTAGAGTCTGAACAAATTATTATGTTTTTTTTTTCATTTTGCGTCACTTTAGAATGAAGATTTCGGCCGGAATGTCCAGTGCTTTACCGGTGTCGATGTAAAAGTTATCCGGTAGACGTTTGGAAAGCCTAAGGCCTGATCTAGTGATGAGATGCCTACTTCGAGCTCGTGCTTTGACCCATCCATGCATATGAGTGTTTTGTGATAGTTGAGAACGGCGAATTTGTTGAAAGGGCCAAGAATGTCCACCGATGCGATGTCTGATTTATTTTCCGAGAGCAACTGCTCGACCTTTGGCTGACTGTGGGTCCAGAATGGCCTAGTGGGCGATCGAGCTGTAGCGGTTGGCATTGCGAAGGGTGGGGTGACTTTGGGTGCAGTGAGGGTGTCGTCGAAGATGGGTGGGAGGTGTGCTGGACTCCGGGAGCCGTCTGCTGATGGGTTGGTAGGATGGGTTGATGCTGGCCTGGGTGTTGGTCTCGGAGGTGAGGAAAGCGAAGCTGTGCCGGAGGCGGGTGCGGTTTGGGAGGGTGGGATTTTGGAGGTGAGAGGGTTGCTGCGTTGTGGTGGTTGGCATGCACACTCTGTACTGCCGCATACCGACACACCTCCCTCTCGAATGCCCACTTGGGGCAGTCGGGGTCGGTGGCGGAACGCGGCCCGTCACAGGCTGCACATCTCCTCTCGATTGATGTGCAGTCGGACGTTGAGTGGTGTGCTACACAGCGGCCGCAGCGTGGTTCTGGTGACGTGCACGCACGTTCGCCGTGGCCGTAGCGCATGCAGCAGTGGCAGCGTGGTAGGAGAGGCACGTAGCGACGTATCTCGTACTGCTTGTCGTGTATGTGGACGTGTGGTGGAGGCTGCAGTGTGTTGAAATCCAGTACCATGATGTTGTGTGTGAATCTAGCCTTCCGTCTGATGTGGTCTACTGTTGTTGTGGCATCGAAGAGGGCTGTGGCGTGAAGCAGTGATGCCATGCTGGCGAGTAGAATCTTATCCAACTCCGGGACGAAAACATGGCCCCGGCTGGTGTTGAGTGTGTGGTACAGTGCGCTAATTGTTGAAAGTATTTGTGGCGAGTAGCGTGCGTGTGTCGATGTAGCGTGCAGCGTGCGTGCGTGTTGTGTGCTTACTACGATGTAGGTGGTGTACCGCCGAGTGATGATTAAGTGTGGTGTCTTCAGGATGTGACGTATGTGTGCGAGTGAAGAAAGACTCTCGTATGATGGTGTGCTACTGTTCGGTGCAGGTTCCTCCTGAGCATGCGCTGTGTGCCGAATGGACGCTAGATGCGCGCGTGGGTATCATAGTGTTAGGGTCTGGCTCACCTCACCGGCAAGGTGTCCCTCCTTGCTGAGAATACCCGGATTCGTTGTGCCTTGGACAGATCTTTCGCCATTTGGTCCCAACCCCGGCCACAATGGTCCAGAGCAGTTGGCTCGTCACCGTTAGGCTTCCTCCCGGGGGGGGGGCAGGGCTAGCTGGGAGACAGAAGTTGGGGATTAGGTGGGACGATTTCCTTTTTGAGTCGCTGGATCGCTGGTGTGCTCGTCGACGGTGCCTGGAGCTCTCGTTGCTTGCTGTCTTCTCTTCGTTCTTCCTGATCTTCTTGCTCTTCTTGGGCTTCTGGTGCTTGCTGGCGTCGCTTCGGAGTGTGGGTAAGCGCGGCCGCACTTCCAGGAGTCTCCATACGGCAGGACCTTCTGAACGAAAATGTCAACAAATCCGCCGGAACACCATATTTGCTTCGATGCTATGCCATCGGAATAGCCCCTGGGTTACTCAGTTGTTGCGTCCGAGAGCTTTTGGCAAATTTCAGACGTACTAGAGACAAACATTGTCAGTCCATGCCATTTGGTGGCCTCTTCGACGTCATACTACCTGCACCTCATTCCGCCAAGATTCCCATATCCCTTAGCTGCAAATATAATATCACGTAGCTCCCAGATCCCTTCCATCGATGAGGCCCTTTTCCGATGCCAGTCACCGAGTTTCAGTTTGTGACGGGGCGACTCCTGGTCGGGTGTGTTGATGGACCGCTTCGCTCCCGCACGGCTGTACAGCTGCAGCCATGCAGGAACCGTCTCCCGTGCAGGGGGTTAATGCAGCCCTCCACTGATACGTTTTCGCAACCACGGAAAAATGGCGAATGTGAGCGCAACACCGCTGCTTGTTAATGGGGCGTTCTCTGTCGACCTTATGGTATCAGTTTAAAAAAAAAGTAATGTCAAGACACTGAGTTCTGGCGTTGTAAGAGGGGCATGTCAGGCCGATTTCCGCCAAAGGCACGAATGATGACAAGCAATTCACCTGACGTGCTTACAAACATCAATAGCCTTGTCAAGATAATGAGAGGTCACATATCTAACTTGACCTCAGATGACCTCTAGGCGCATGGATGACTGTGTGATTACCTTTGACACTGGAACTACACTTGGCGTCCACTGGTGTCCATACGTACAAAAAGGTGTTCTCGAGTACTATTTTGGAAGTGTCCGAAATGGCGTCCACACTTCGATCTCATCTGACCCTTCGCTCATGAATTGACATGCAACATATTTTACATCGTTAGTATCCCTGGGTAATACAAAATGCTATGCCGAACATTCGAAGCGCATATCAACTATTGATTGCACACAACAGCGAATGGCTAAGCACCGGAGTTATCGATTTTTGTGAAAAACTGACTACTAAGGTGACCTGGGAGGTCACCCAGTCACACAAAATATAAAACTTTGCCACGAATCGCTAAACCTTTCACGCACAGCACGTTGGTTTTTCTTTTATGTTGCCAGCCCTCTTCGTTTCCAAACGCAATGGGAGGAGCATGTAACGACCCCAAAGCACTGGAAAAGGTGGCAAGATGCTGTGCACGGAAGAGGGTTAAAATAGAAGCAAGGACAAGTGACCCGGGTGACAAAGATATCAGAAAGCTCTATGAGACCGGTACGCCGAACATACCACATCAGCACTCAGCTAATAAGATCTGCATGTTGTTTCTATTGTACAAAGAGCACGAATAGCATCCTACTTTTATGGTAAAGGTATTTATCAAATGGATCAGACATGCTACGTGTGCTCCCCTCGCCGATGAGGGAATAAACCACACAAGGACAGCTAAAATAACGATAGGTTTATTGTTCTCATAGTCAGAAGCCAAAACATGGGTATCATAGTGCTGATTCGAGTGACGAACTCACGCAGATGTTCGCAGAACGAACAAGTCACGCCGATGTCCGCAGAACGGGCAGGTCACACCGATGTCCACAGAACGAGCAGGTCACGCCGATGTCCACAGAACGAGCAGGTCACGCCGATGTCCACAGAACGAGCAGGTCACGCCAATGTTCGCAGAACGAGCAGGTCACGCCGATGTCCGTAGAACGGGCAGGTCACGTTGAATGGGCATTGGGCACAATAATATATGTTTATACAGGTGACGGTGTGCCATACTAATACTACTACACTCCAGCCTGGCCAGGTGCGCCGCCGTCGGGTCAGTCCAGCTCAGTGTAGCCTTTCCGGGTCAGTGTCGCTGACCCGGCTCGGTGTCGCCGGTCCGGGCTAGTGTCGCCGACCCGGCTCGGTGTCGCCGGTCCGGGCTAGTGTCGCCGGTCCGGCTCGGTTCGCCGGTCCGGGCTGGTGTCGCCGGTCCGGCTCGGTGTCGCCGGTCCGGGCTAGTGTCGCCGACCCGGCTCGGTGTCGCCGACCCGGCTCGGTGTCGCCGACCCGGCTCGGTGTCGCCGCAGCAGGCGTCGCCTCGCAGAAGGCGGCTCGCTGCCGGCTCTTCTGGTCCCAGCCCTCGGCTCTCGCCGATCCTCTACTGTTTAAAGCTTAAACCAAACGGCTCCCCTGTACCGGGAGGACCACGACGCACGACACCAATGGAGAACTTACCTTCTCGCCAGTCTAACAAGCTAACAAGGGCGTGGCCGGCCGCTCGCGCCGGCCCCACTGGTATTGCATTTCAATACAGGGTCACACACTGTCGCACGCACACGTCCGCTCCGCGCAGGGGCACACACGAACACGCAACCGCACCCGCGCAAGGTCACCGACTCGGCACGGCTCAACGCGGCACTGCGCCCACACGTTCGTGAGCACGAATCAGTCGACGGGAGAGCTCTGGACGCGAAGAGCGGGCCTACATGGAGGTGAATCAAACCCAATAGCATGGTGGTTCGAGGTAGCCGTAATGCAATCTCCTGAGAAGGATAGTCGGCAGAAAACGTCGAGTTTGAGCGCAGCTGGAACTGAAGACTGCGATAAGATCCTTACAATACTTTAGCTTTTACCGTGTGCAACGAAAGTTAATTTTAAGGAAGCTTTTCACTAACGCCCGCACGACCACGGTGATTCCCGAGCACTATCGGGAAGGGCAGGCGGTGCCTACCCGGCATCTCGCTCACAACACAAACAAACACACGCACACACACACACACCGGCGGCGGTCAGCTGCAGCCGGGTCAGGCTGCGTGACGCCACGTCTGACGTCACTGCTCGTCCACAGCTGGTCTTCGCACTGACCCATCACAGGGAGTGGGCGTGCTCAGAGTATCACGTGACTTTCTACACAGGCGGGGGGGGGACAGCAGGACATTCACGGGTACAAAGATGAAGGCATTCTGAAAGGCAGGGTTTTACTGAACACCGTCCCGTCCTCACGTTCGCAACAGATACCAAGATTTGATAACGGGCTAGGAAAACACGTAAAAAGTAGGAAGCAGTACGTCCTCCTTCTAAAAATACGAACTTCATTGTTGGTGATTGCAGCCTGTACAGGGATTCAGGGGCAAACAGGGTGAGGCGGTAGCCATCCCGTCCCGCGGCTCGACGGCCACGCTCTCGTCCATGTGGACTGCATGCTGCACCGCCGAGCACGGCTCCGTTGCCGCATTCTGCCGCTAGCTGATACTGCACCGCTCAACACGGCTCCGTTGCCGTATTCTGCCGCTGGTTGGATACTGCACCGCCCAGCACGGCTACTTTGCCGTATTCTGCCGATGACGGGATACTGCACCGCCCAACACGGCTCCTTTGCCGTAGTCTGCCGCTGGTTGGATACTGCACCGCCCAACACGGCTCCTTTGTCGTATTCTGCCGCCGGATGGATGCTGTACCGCCCAACACGGCTCCTTTACCGTATTCTGCCGATGACGGGATGCTCCACCGCCCAACACGGCTCGGTGTCGTATTCTGCGGGCTGATTCCTGAAGGCTGCCGTCGGCACAGTGCAAAGGGAACGGTGCCAGGTCGAAGTGCACGTACCATACCAGGTCGTCTGCGTACGACACAGCTGCGCACAGGCGCTGGCTTACTGAGCACGGAACCGCGTTTCGGAGCGCCATGCACCACGGGCCGAAGTGCACGTACCGAGTCGCACAACGATCCAAGTCCTGGCTGCCCGCTCCCCTCGCGACCGGGTACAGGCACCGCATCACAGTTACCACGCAACTGGCCGCGAGCTCCGCTTCAAGCAGCACGAACGCCAGCCCAACGACAGCACACTGCGGGACGGGAGTCGGAATCTGGTCGCCGGGCGCGGGCCTGGCGTCACGAGAGCACCGCCGACTCGTTCGCGATGTCGGGCGGTCGTCACACGGCCGTTTCGTGGTCGTCTGACACCACCAGCTGGAAATGCTCCTGACCTGCAACCAAAGGGCACATGCGCCAGCGCCATCAATCAGACAGTGGGTCGCCGCGCAGGCTGGGACGATACTCGGCCGCCGGGCGTGATCAGAATAGCTATTTTAGCTGTTCGGTGGGATCCAACGGAGGATTGATTTTCGCGGAGATTGATCGAGCACAGCCACGGGCTGCCGTCGGTATTGGTATGGGCCGGGCACCTAAACTTAAAGTTGGTGTGCGTCGCGACGCATCGATACGTTCCACCAGCTGGCGATGATGTTTGCGGCACTTTTGTGCATAGAGGTTGACCAGGATTGACAGCTGGTGGCGCCAGCCGGACAAGTGCAGGGAAGTGGTTCGTGTTGCGCAACGCACAATTTTATGTTTGCAACATATAACTTCTTAATAGAACAAATCGCAAACCATAGGGCTTACTGAACTTATCCCGAACTACTCGATACATTGCAAGGAACCACGCGGATAAATTAATGCACCTTCTTCGAAAAGCCGCAATTTAATCGTGGAAATTCAATTTCAGCACGAGTGGAAAATGGTTAAAAGAAGCAATAGGTTGAAATTGCATTTTCGTTATCTTTTGTCACCTTGATCACGTGCATGGCTGAAGCTTGACAGGAGCGCAACCGGAGGCAGACAGCCTTTCTTCCACCACGAGCAAAAAAAATGCACTGGCAAATAATAATTTTCCAACAAGGCGTTGCTGATTTGAAGACATCACCATTTTAGCAACATAGATGATTCTATTGCTTGGGAATCGTCATTCCCGGTGTATGTTACCACCAATACATTCATACATATCCATGTTCATGTAGTACGATTTCGCCTTTCGCCTTTGCCGATGTCGCCTTATCGCCTTTGATGGCCCACAAGTATCACCTGTGTACTACACACATGGCATATGACGGCCCTACCTCTGCCGCCTTGTCAAGCCCAGCGGCCTCACCAGTGTATTCCGACCAGAACTGACCGTGACTCTCAGTCCCTCGTGCCACTCACTCTCGAGGTACTCGGCCAGCTCGTGGTCGTTGGCCTGTAGCGCCAGGTGGCGCGGAGTGTGTCCGTCGCTATCCGCCAGGGTGAGCATCGCCCCGGACGCCACCAGCATCGAGCAGATGGTCCGACGGCCGTTCAGAGCGGCGCCGTGCAGCGCAGTGTGGCCTCTGCGGCAGGCGCGTTCGGTCAGGTCAGGTCAGATCAGGCGACGACGCTGTGTGGGACCGGGTGGCCTCTGTGGCAGGCGCGTTAGGTCAGGTCAGGTCAAGTCAGGCCAAACGACGGAGCTGTGCAAACCGGGTGGCATCGGCGGCAGTCACGCTAGATCGGGTCAGGTCAAGTCAAATCATAGGTATAGAAACAGAGGAAGGAAGGGGGGACATGGCGCCCACTTTTCATGGAAGCTTAACGTTAATGCTGTGGCGATGCATGGCAAGAATCAACTTCAAAAGGCCCCCCACACTTTTTTAGGCGTTCCGACGCCTCTAGGTTTGTTATTGGTTTTACGACACGTCGACTGTTGAGTCATATAGCGTCGCCAATCTCTCACGCCGATTGGTCGCGGGCGAAGAGTAGCGACAGGTGAGATTCGAACCCACAACCTTTCGATTGCGAGACGAGCATCTTACCCCTAGACCACACGTCCCCTTGAGATCAGGCAATGGCGAAGTGTAGGACCGCGTGGTCTCCCGTGGCAGACAGGTCAGGTAGCGGCACTGAATGAAAATGTAGGATTGTGACCTTCCCATGACCAGGGAACGGTTAGAGTAGGTCACGTTATGTAGCGCACTATGTAGGGCCGTGTGATTTGTTGGACACTGCTGTTGTAACCACAACCGAACACCGACATATTGGCTGGGGAGTGTGAAGCATTTTCTAAGCAGGTGAAACTTGGAAAAATCATCGGTTCGTTGTTGTTCTTGCTCACAAAGTGGATCAGTGCGACTGTTCGGCTCCTTCTCCATTAAATCACTTGATCAGATAAATCGACTGACCTGATCTGACTGTGCGAGAAGGTCAGGGAGACGAAAACATTTCGATAAAGGTCGGCCAAAGGCACCGCACAGCAGACAATCAGCAGGCTGAGATGCAGTACGGTAGGCAGTACGGTACATTACAAAGTACAACATTGTAGGCAATAAATTGTACCATGTCTATACTGCACAACAATGTACTACCTTGTGCTATATCCATATTATACTATATTGTAGTGGCCGCAAAAAAAAATGTATACACCGCGAGCGCAAAAAAAAATATATACATGGTGATCACAGAAAAATATTTTATTGTGCTCCCCAGCAAGTCAGTGGGCGGAGCTCGGTATGACGTATGTAGCTGGGCCCCACCCCTACCCTGACTCACACAGCGAGAGAGCTCGGTGAGCGACAGGCTCTCAGAGAGGTAGGGCCAACTGTTTGATGCTCTTCTGGGTGCCTTTTTTTGCTACGACGCCCGACTTTGGAGGCCTATAATTTTGCTCCCAGTGGTTAGAATGGGACGAAAGAAGCTCACGGATGTTGAGAAGAGTCGGGCTTTGACCCTGTTGGAGCAGGGCATGTCTGTGATACGTGCCGCCGCAGATCTACAAGTCACGAGGCAGGGTATTTACAACCTCAAAAAGGCCGCCGCCTCCCTACCCCCAGGCACCACTCCGAAGAGAATGAAAGGCTCTGGAGCACCCCGCAAGATTTTCCCATGCACTGACCATATCCTGAAGAGAGCTGTGATGTCAGAGCCTGCAATTACCGCACCAGCACTTAAAAAGAAGCACCCTGATCTACTCCAGGACGTCTCGATCAGGACGATTCAACACCGCCTGCAAAAGGACCTGGGAATGCCATGTCGCCGAGCTGCCAAGAAACCGCTCCTCACCAAGGCCATGAAGAAAAAAAAGGTTGCCTTTGCCAAAAAATATTCGACACTTCACATCAGACGACTGGAAGAAGGTGATGTTCAGCGACGAGAGCACCTTTAGGCTGGTCAGGGGAGCCTCGAAGGTCGTTCGTCGCCCCAAAAATGACTCACTACTACCCTAAGTTTATTATGACGATTGTTAACCACCCTGACGGTGTGATGGTTTGGGGGGCATTTAGTGGCAAGAAGGGCAGGGGAGGGTTGTATTTCCTGTCTAAGAACGTCACCATGAAGGGGAGCAACTATATCGAAGTGCATAAAGAACATTTGTTTTTTTTTGTGGGGTATTCATGAGTGCGATTCTGGATCGGCGCCCCTGTGGCAAGGCAGTAAAAAAAATCCTCAGTGATACCCATATTGAAGCGTTAGACTGGCCAGGCAACTCCCCGGACCTAAACTCCATAGAAAATGCCTGGAATGTTATGAAAAACAAGATTCAAGAGGCCCGACACAGCAACATCAAGGATCTGTAGGAGGCGCTGAAGCAGCTGTGGATCGACATGGACATCTCCTACTTCGCTAGTTTGGCTGAAGGCGAAGGGGGACATGACAAAATATTAATTGTAAGGCTTATTCATCAATAAATGTCATGTAAGCTTCATTTTGTTGCTTTATTAGCCAAATATTGTTAATGTATACATTTTTTTTGCGGCCACTGTACTATGGTGTACTGTATTATATTATGTTGCACTATATTGCACTGTATTCCATTACATCGCACTATATTGTAATACATTGTACTACATTGTACTAGTTTATACTATGGCACTAGTTTATACTATGGTACGACGCATTGCGCCACCCGGCCTCCTGAGTGGCGCAATGCGCTGAACGGGTGCAGGAAATGTCACCAGAAGGACTTTACTCTGCTTAGATATTATAAATACTGCAGAGGAAATGTGTGCATTAAAGGTGCAAAATTCAACATTTAAAGTGTATGCCTATCCCTAAAGGAAGAAAGCAGGAATTAGAGCTTCGCGATACAACATTTAACGGAATGCTAACATTCAAAAGATGAAGAGTAGGTTTCCCATGAGATAATAAAGCAGGAATTAAAGCACTGCTGCACAGCACGTAAGTCTCCAAAAGCATGACGGCCGGGCAGAGCTGGGTTCACTTGAATCAGGACAAGTTCAATCGGGTTGGTCGGATCAAGTGCCGGCGCAGGTCAGGTCAGTTCAGGTCAGGTCGGATCGGGTCGGGTCGGGTCATAAGCATAGGGTCATAAGTAACAGTGAAGCACAACACAGCACATTGGTGTGGCGCTAAGTACATTTAATAATATGCGTTTTAATATAGATACGCAGTATGAAAATGGAGCCAATGTCAGCCAATGTATATGGCCGGAAGGTCAGGAGCAATGCTGGCGCAGCATCGAGCAGGCTCTTTAGAGAAAAACAACATGACGCAGTACACTCGTCACTTCTGCACCCGACTCGGGGAGAGCGGTGGCGGTACACGAGTACGCTCGGAACGCCCGCGGCTGTTACACGCGTGAGCGAGCCCTAGCAGACCAGGGGCAATAGACGGCAAATCACGAAACCACGAGACACGCGGGGGGCGGGGGGGCAGTCGGCCGCGTGTGGGCGCGTCAGGACAGGTCAGGACAGGACGGCGGACACCCACTTGTCGTTGTCGCGCATGTTGACGGCCGACGACGGCGCGTTGCCCAGCAGGTAGCGCACGACGTCCTTGTGGCCTGCGCCGCTGGACAGGTGTAGCGCCGTCTGGCCCAGCGCGTTGATGGAGAACAGCGACACGCCGGACGTGTGCAGCTCCTTCACCTGCCATCGGCGGGTGTGTGTCACACAAACAGACAGACAGACAGACAGACAGACAGACAAACAACATACTACGGATAAGAAGCAGATATTGACGGAACGACCATGATTCTCTAGACGAGTTACAGTCACACAGCACCTTGGTAGTCTCTCTGGCAGACTTGCAAATCCAAACAAGAAAAACACTGACAATTACTTGCAATGCCAGAAGTTTTCTGAAAACAAGTTTTTAAAGGCAAAACATCAAAACGCAGTGTGAAAAATGGCTGAAAAGTAGGGCTCTGCCCTCTAAAACGGAAACATTTGGAGCCGAAGAGTTTTTAGGTCAGCATTTTTCCATCAAACGCCTTTAGTCTGTGGTTCGGGAAGACTTCTTCCTCACATCTCCTGTGGTGAAGGAAATTATGATAGATGCAAGAGGCATGCAACGCACATCACGCCACATATGGATTCACTCGAATACATGCACCCGAATACTCTAATGCACAATTGAATATCAAGGTTGCCATGTTTTTTTTTCTCTTCATAATTCTAATTTTAAATGGTAGGGAAGCTTCGGTTTGCTCAGGACATCGGAGCTAATCCCCTACCAGCCGCAACCAGGTGGCCTCCCGGATTGTGACTTACACAACGGGACGGCACAGCAAGCCCACACGAAAATGGCACAGCAAGCCCACACGAAAATGGCACAGCAAGCCCACATGAAAATGGCACAGCAAGCCCACATGAAAATGGCACAGCAAGCCCACATAAAAATGGCACAGCAAGCCCACACGAAAATGGCACAGCCTCCCGACACATCGGCGTGACAGGTCACACACGCACAGACAACTCATCTGCACACAGACACACAGACACGTACACACACCGTCCCTCTTACCCGCATCAGATCTCCGCTCTGCGCCGCGTTTAGTATCTCTTCCGAAGACCGCTCCAGAAGGTGACTGAAGCAAACACGCACCCGGTCAACAATCTGAACGGCACATCGCCACAGATGGGCAGCAGGGTCGACAGGTCAGCGGATAACTCGACACCCACACCCGGTCACAATCTGAACGGCACATCGCCACAGATGGGCAGCAGGGTCGACAGGTCAGCGGACAACTCGACACCCACACCCGGTCACAATCTGAACGGCACATCGCCACAGATGGGCAGCAGGGTCGACAGGTCAGCGGACAACTCGACACCCACACCCGGTCACAATCTGAACGGCACATCGCCACAGATGGGCAGCAGGGTCGACAGGTCAGCGGATAACTCGACACCCACACCCGGTCACAATCTGAACGGCACATCGCCACAGATGGGCAGCAGGGTCGACAGGTCAGCGGACAACTCGACACCCACACCCGGTCACAATCTGAACGGCACATCGCCACAGATGGGCAGCAGGGTCGACAGGTCAGCGGACAACTCGACACCCGCACCCGGTCACAATCTGAACGGCACATCGCCACAGATGGGCAGCAGGGTCGACAGGTCAGCGGACAACTCGACACCCACACCCGGTCACAATCTGAACGTTGACAACAATCTCAGTGTTGACTATCCCATTGCTCGAAGTCGGACTGTGTTGGGAAAAAATGGCAAATTATCTCTAGATTCGAAGTTTGGAGGGATATTGACTCGCACAAGGATTTAGCAGAACATGTTGGTGAAGGGCAAATGGTCTTGGGTGGAAAAGCAAAGAACGTCCGTTGTACTAAAATGACATTAATATTTATGAGAACATACCTCAGGTTTGGAACGAAAAAAAGAGCTTAAACCAACATCGCCCACGCACAACTTGTGGTACTTGAGGGGACTCACAGAAAAGTACAATTTTTGGCTTTCAAATCCGGCAATCTCAGGGCTGAGGCAAGGATCAGGCGGGGCCGAGCATGATCAGTTTGGCCAACTTGGACCGACAATAATCTGACTTCTACTGAAGTCCGTCAGTGGATTGGAAGAAGAACGTCACGGGTGGTCTCTTTCCTCCCAAATAGATAAAATAGATAAGACACATGTTTTATTACAGCCGGTCGAATTAATGGACGAAATCGCGGAAGTAAATGGTAAAGCCGACGATTTCTTGCCACACTTCCAGGTTTTGCAAAGATATGAACGTAATGGAGTCCTCACTGGGGAACAGCCTCCACAGCCCGCTCCCCGGATCCCTCCGTGTGCTTGATTCAAGCGGCTGGTGGTCAATTCCAGGTGCGGTTAATTACATGAGCCGGCCTGCAGTGGAACCGGTTGATTCTACCGTGCAATGAAACGCTCACTGGAGGTCATCCAGACACCACTGTGCTTAGTGGGACTCCAAGTTCAGACGACTGGAATGCTACAAATGTGATCCCGCAAATTGGATCAAGATTGGCTACATGGGCTGAAGCTCTTGGTAAGACAGACATCGCTTCCACAACTAGGCTAATGTTCACGTTTGCAGCGTAATGTGCCGTCTCGCTCCGCCCAGTGGTGTCCAGTGTCGTCTCACTATTGGTATCACTCCTAAGACGGATATCTACCATACATCCTCATTATATACATATTATTTTTATTTCTCCGTCAGGTCCATAATACTTTCAAGGAGACAGAGCTACTCATTACCATCGCAGACTTCTCTTTTGTTTCCTGAGCGCTTCCAGAGAAACGCTGACACAATAACATCTCAATACGATACCTTGAGAGCATGTCACATATTAAACATGGACCTGCAGTATCTGGGGAGGTGCATTCCTGACAAAGGTGTTATTGACCGACGGAGACAGACGGAGAATACAGGTAGCGATAGAGAGAGAGGGACAGGGAGAGGGAGAGGGAGAGAGGGGGAGATGGAGATGGTGTGGTGGTGAATTGGTGTTTAGGGGCGTGTCGACTGCCAAGGTCATTTTGGAGATGGAGATGGAGATGGAGATGGAGATGGAGATGGAGATGGAGATGGAGATGGAGATGGCGATAGAGATAGAGATGGAGATGGAGAGGGAGTTAGTTAGTTAGTTATTTGGGCTTTAGGGCGCATCGACTGCATTGGTCATTTAGCGCCCAGAGATGGAGAGGGAGAGGGAAAGGGAGAGGGAGAGGGAGAGGGAGAGATGGAGGGGAGATATGATTGTGCGATACTCTTGACACGTACACGCCTCAGGGCACCACTCTTGTGCCTCCCATGCCATCAGAGCAGTCGAGCACGAACCGGCACACAACGAACCAATCTGACTGGCAGCCATTATTAATGTCTTCAGGGGCTGGGATTTCACGCCAACTCTTTATTTGATACCGACGGAAATCGATTGCTAATTGGGTCTGCGTGAGCGATCAGAACCGGAAGTTGATTTGGGGTGTTGCATCATGTGTGTCGCGACCGGCAACAAATCGTGTCACCTGTGACGGCACACATTCTCGAAAAGTCGCTCCCGCAGAGTGTCACAGAGCGGTTGGACAACTAGCCATAGAAGACCCAACACCCGACAGCTCGAACCAAATACCTGGCCAGTTTCGACATGGCTTCATCGCTATTCTAGATTTAAAAAAATGCTTCAGAACATTTGTATTTTCCCCCATGCTATGTGGCATGGAATGGTCGAATTGCTACTCTCTTGGCTGTTGAGGACAGCACGTGGGCCAGATATGGTGCCGTATGTGACACCGGCTGTCGGGGCCACCAGTGCTACCAGCGATTACATGAGCGGTGGTACCGGTGGTAATCCACAGACACGCGCCCTCGGTGTCGTGTTCACGTGGCCGTCGACGACGGACCGGCAACACGTGATGCCTCGCCCTCCGGGAAGCCCCCACTCCAGGACACCGCGGGCTCACCTGTGGCCGCCTGGGGCCACCAGGCACGCACTCCATCCTTCGGGAGTCGCACCACGTGAAAGCGTTCCGGATCTCTCCGCGGGAATCTAATCAGGACAGGATTGTTTCCGGGAAGTGCCACAAAGCCGGACGCCCGCGAGCCGTCAAAGCGGGCCGCTGGATCCTTCCTCGGAGCACGGCGCGGAGCGTCCGGGATCAATAATCGGTACTTCAGGTAACTCGCCACCGTGGCTAGATATGCCAGATATCGCACGGTACCTTCACTGGCAGATCCAGAAGACTGGATTTCGATCGGTTGGGGGGGGGGGGCAAGTTCGAAATTTCTGTGATGTGGAAAAAAAACTTCAGATTTGAACAGCTAACATTCGGTGGGTCCGCTTGAGACCATATTTTTCCAATGCAACGTTTTGGGAGTTGGAGAAAATGTCATTTTAGTGGAAAGTTCTGGAAAATTCGGCCGTTTTGGGAGGGCATGGCCCCCGTCAAATCATTCCGCCAACGAGTACCCCAAACATCGCTGCACGGCAATGTTTGCACAGCTGCACAGCATCGCAGGCATCTTCACAGGGCGGCACCAAACAGGAGACGAGACGCAGCATACAGAGCGTTTCCTCACCGCAGTACGGTATCCCATGTCCGGCACAGCTGCCCGAGGAATGCCCACACGGCGGCTCGATATCCCAGCCATGGCGCGGCAGACCAGACGTGACGCCCGACCACAGATCAAGCAGCCAGACATATCCCAGACATGGCGCGGCAGACCAGACGTGACGCCCAACCACAGATCACGCAGCCAGACATATCCCAGACATGGCGCGGCAGACCAGACGTGACGCCCAACCACAGATCACGCAGCCAGACATATCCCAGACATGGCGCGGCAGACCAGACGTGACGCCCAACCACAGATCACGCAGCCAGACATATCCCAGACATGGCGCGGCAGACCAGACGTGACGCCCAACCACAGATCACGCAGCCAGACATATCCCAGACATGGCGCGGCAGACCAGACGTGACGCCCAACCACAGATCACGCAGCCAGACATATCCCAGACATGGCGCGGCAGACCAGACGTGACGCCCAACCACAGATCACGCAGCCAGACATATCCCAGACATGGCGCGGCAGACCAGACGTGACGCCCAACCACAGATCACGCAGCCAGACATATCCCAGACATGACGCGGCAGACCAGACGTGACGCCCAACCACAGATCACGCAGCCAGACATATCCCAGACATGGCGCGGCAGACCAGACGTGACGCCCAACCACAGATCACGCAGCCAGACATATCCCAGACATGGCGCGGCAGACCAGACGTGACGCCCAACCACAGATTACGCAGCCAGACATATCTGGGCGTCAGAGTGGCCCCAGAGTGACCTTCACAGTGGCACTCGGGGGAACGTCACCACAACGGATTGTCGCGGGAGATCTCAACAGAGCTGAACAGTGCTCGGACCCGGCGCTCAATAATCTTCACAGACGGACGGCGCCTCAGGGAATGACCGGCTGCTGTGAAACGACAGCACGCTGCACAGCAGCATGTGACGCAATGTCGACGCCGTCGGCCTGCTCGTCCTCACGAGGCACGACGCGCCACAGCCTCACCGACGTCACCGTCGCCGGGAGCCAGCCACAGACCGCTGGCATTCAACGATTAGCCGGATGCCGAATGTGACCAGGAGCCTGTTGCCAAACGTCCCGTCACCGGGTGGCTAGTGCTAGTGACATTGTACTGACGGTGCGGTGAACGTTTGGGTGATGACGCACCACATACATGCCGCAAACGAACCACAGCACAGCCCTGGGCGTGCTCAGAGCACCAGCTATGCATACCATGTTTCTGGATGGCACAACACGATGAGGAACATGCCGACTTCTGGAAATCGATTGAAACCGTCGAAGTCGTGGTGTGTATGCGATGCACTGTTGATGAAAAAGAAGCTCCAAATCTTTAGCATGTGACTACAAGTCTATTGGTGTCTACCATCGTCCTCGGCTCTGTGGTTATCAGACACAATGCGGGCGGACGCGGGAACTTGGCGTGTTCTACGGTACATGGAATGCACGGAATGTACATATGGCGTGTATGTACATAGAACCAGCAATATGCGCGGAAAGGTTACCGGACCGGAATACACACGTATTCTGGGGCAGTGTGGACGGCGAGAAACACACTCGAAAAGATCGCCTGATCTCGAAGTGCTCTATGGTTGCGGGTGCGATGAGTTGCTCTCGCGGGAAGGCTACGAGATTCGGGCTGGTCTAGGGTTGCCTTTGCAACGAGTAGAGCACTCGAGCAGCTCGTCGGTACTTGGAAGTGCTCCAGGGTAGTTCAACAAGTGCCGCACGACGGCAACGCACCCCGAGTTTCCTGGGGCTATGCAAGTGCACGCAGTGCTCGACGTATGAGGAAGGTTCTCGGAGTGTGCTGGGGCCCTGCACGGTCCGTGACGCGCGCGGGAAGGTCCGGCTGGTCGGATAGTACGCTGGAGCGGCGCCTCTGCGTCCGATGAGAGGACGCCGCCGACACAGAGCGGTGCCGCGACGAGTCCTCTGTCGTGGCGGGCTCGTCGTCTATGGTCGGCGGCGGAGTCAGTCGGGGAGTCAAGTCAGGTGAGTCGGCAAGATCTTCAGTGAGAACTAAGACATGTGCATATGCTTCATAAATTCCCTGCATCTATTGAACGCATTGGGATAAAAACGAATGGCACGCTTAACTGCTTCGCTGCTCGACTTTTTCAATTCATCCATTCCATCACGGTTCAATTTGGCGAAAACATGCTTTTCTACTTCCTAAAATCCATCGCCTTGATACGATTTCCCTTCACCTTTCGCTTGCCAGCAAGTCGGAATGACTAAGCGGACCGAAATATGCGAGCAACGCATCATTTGCTTTCACCTTTGATGGCCAGTCAAATATATTTCGCACAGTCATGCATGCTATGTTCAGGATTCACATGTATGCTATGATTTCAGCGTTGCAGGTAACACCAGTGTGCCTATAAAAATGGCACGTCACTATGATGGGGTTCGGGATATTTTGTCCCCTTACTCTATTCCAAATTTATTCAGCCGACCTGGACGAATTTTGGCCGGAAGATTGCGAGGTGCCAGGTTACATACACTAAAAGACCAGCAACATACAACGAGGTGCTGGCATCATGTGACGTGTGAATGGAGGGGTGGGATGGGGGCGGGGGTGGCTAGAGGTGCTTTGCACCATGCTCTCGTAGAAGCTGACTGGAGTGTTGTGTTTGGCTCCCCGCCATGCGAATGCGGAACCCGAGGGCCCCGGCGATGTCCTGTGACATAAGCGAGCGTGTGGGTCGCCGCCGGGCGGCGCTGGCGGCCACGGGTCGGCAGCGTAACCTGAACTGGGCAGTGCGGTCCGGTATGAGGTGCGACACCCGCAGTGATACACAGCGGCGCACCCGGGAGGACGATATCCGGTCCGTGTGGAGACATCAGTTCCCGCGTGCGCGGCGGTAAGGCCAGCCTGCCAGATGCGACGTCTCACCAGCTGAACGATTGTTTTGCGGGCGTGGGGATATGTGAGAGACGCCGTATCTCGCATGCCGTCTGGCGTGTGTGGCCGTGTGCTCGCTGGTGCCGGTGCTGTTGACACTGTCGGGAATACGGACCATCGACTTTGGAATGAATGGCTCATCGGCTTGAGGTGAAGACGGCATCAGCATTCGCATGGTGCGGCTATCTCTGGACGCGTTCGGCACGGTGCTTCAGCATTTAGCATTACCCAGTTCGATGCTCCTGCATCCTGGTAGCACTCCCTCGTCTACCGCATCTCTAAGTCCAGTGATCTTAGCAATCCGTTCAACTACCGTCCTATTCCCACTGTTCCCGTCGTTGCCAATATTACGGAGCGCGCCGTCCACCAGCAGCTCTACAACCACATGTTCCAAAACCACCTCCTGTCCCAACTCAGTACGGATTCCGGCCACGAAAACTGGCCTGCTTCCCACATCCGACCAAGTCCTTTCCGCCAATGACCGAGAGAGATATCCATTCTTTGCCTGCCGGATTTGAGCACACGTTTTGATGTGATAACTCACTCGAAGCTTTTCTCAAAAGTAAGCCTCTCAGGTATCGACATTTCCTGGTGTTAAGCCTTCCTCCATAATCACACCACGATCACTGACAGTCTGACATGTTGGGGACCAATGCAATGTCTATATCATTGCCCAACGGCATCAGGGACTTTAAGAATCAGTTATCGGCCGCTTGCTCTACCGCATCTTCTCCAACAACATCAGTCTGTTTGCAGAAGGCGCGGTAGTAGTCCAGCACACATATGATACTCAAACTTTGGTCACTGGTGAAAAAAATATAAGTTTCAAAACGTCCGTCACTCGGATGGAAGAAGTTCTGGTCTCTATTGACATTTTGCTTCGTGTGAATGGTCTCAAGGTAAATGCAGGGAACACAACTGATACTGCTGGACAGTCAGGAAAATCTTCGTCACGTCCCAAACTTGTTGATACAATTTCGCGATCATGATCTCATTCCCGTCTTGGAAGCCAAAACTATTGGCTAACTTTCGATAGTCCTCCGACCTGGGACTCTCACGTCTCCATTACCATTAGGCGCTGTTTCAACACTTGTAGTGGTGTGTCGCATCTGAGGAGCCACCTGCCGGCCGCTGTCATCTCCGTCCTGCTCGATGCTCTGGTTCTCTCGTATGTGCTGCGAAATATTGTGATTGGAGAGTTTTTTTTTGTATGGTAGCTGTCGTTGTTGTTTTGGGCGCTACCGCCATTCCATTTTGTGCTCTTGCCTGGGTAGGCGGAGCTTTTGTTCGCCGCCTGGAGACAGGAATATAGCCGACAATACCGTACTCTTCTCGTTTGGTTGCAATCCGCAACAGTATATACGGTACTGCATTTCGTTGTACGGAAACGGAACGACTCAAAATTTGTCTTGACTGCAAACAATCACCAATTACGCAGCGAAATTATTTTCGACCGCAAACAAACTTGATCATGTATTGGATCTCCTAGTGAGGCTGGACTGGCTGAGTGCGAAGGACCTGGTATCGTACCACGAGCTGTGCTTAGTGCACAAAGTACGGCGACACGGTGAGCCTACGGTCCTGAACAACGGATCCCCACTAGTGGCTGAGAGTCGTGACCGGCCCACGAAGCGGGACGGCCACTTGTGTGTCCCCCGGTCACGAACCGAAATGGACAAAAGACGATTTTGTTGCCGGCGGCGTGGCAGTACAGCGGCCTACCGCCGACGTTATTCAACTGGCAGTCCCGCTGTTCAGTTCCCACCTGAAGCGCCACCTGCACAGCGATCCAGAATGACTCCCAGCTTTAATCCGTACACCACACTACAGTTTATGATTGTGCTACGTATATACATGTATGCATGTATGTTACATCACTGACCTCTTTTATACCACTTATGTGGAAGCCACAAGTCGATTATGGATGGTTCTAATATGTGTCTTAATCTGAACCTGAGTCTGAGGGTGGGGGTGGGGGTGGACGAACAACAGCCCCAACTTATCGCGCTGCATGAAACAAACGTCCTCGAAATAACCTCTGCTTCCCTACTTCCGCCCGAAACCATCGAATGCCTATCACACCTGCCAATGCATCTCCAGATATCAGGCAGCGAACGACCTGCGTACTGCAATGTGCAGGGTGTAATGCATACATCTGGTGCATCGGGTACCCACGTGCCACAGGCAGACACAACCCACCTGACCTTCTACCACAGACGATCCCGTCGGTCCCCAGACCAACCTTCAAATTGTGACCGGCCGCTACGGCCAAATTACCAGTCGACGAATGAAGTTCCAACTGCAACATATATTATTGACGTCCATCCGCAGATGGGCCAAATTTCAGTGAGTTATCTGTTTGTTTGCTTTGGTGCTCTGGGATGTTGAGGTATCCGCTTGCTGGGAATGATGTGGAAATCAGGCGTTCAGGGAACTGGTGCATCCCACCAACACTGGAACGAAGAATACGTGATCGGGTGTTTGATGCATCTGGATGTTCAATACACGATCGCTGCCTGAAATATATTCAAAGCATGACTATATCTTGATATGAGATGCACGTAGTCAGAAGAGAACGCCGACTAAGTCAGTGTGTGTGCTTGTGTGTATGTGTGTGAGTGCGTGTGCATGGGCGTGGGCGTGTGAGTATGTGTGTGTGTGTGTGTGTGTGTGTGTGTGTGTGTGTGTGTGTGTGTGTATGTGTGTGTGTGTGTGTTTGTGTGTGCTTAACTATATATAGAAGCTGAAAAAACACCCAACCATAGTTCCTCCAACATTCCACCCAGCAACAAGCTTATGCTTAGCTGGATGGAGTTGTGGGAGGAGCCTAAGCAAACAAATGCATTTCAAATTAGGAGTGCTCACTACCATCTGGTCACAAACCAGCTACTAACATTATAGTTTACGCCTTAACTTCTTTTGGGATGGATCTAGGCCCAGTCATATGCCTTCTTTTGGTACAGCATTCTTCATTGCAAGTTTTATTGCTCTAACACCGGGTGCTTTGTATGCTTGTTTATTTGTTTTCCATCTCTTGGCTGGGAGTGCCTCGACTTTACCGTTTATTTTATGGTGCTAACGTAAGGTGCTTGCAGTCGTTGGGTAAGAGGAGGGGGCACGCCTGGTCCCTGATCTTGTGTGGCGGACCTTAAAAATTGTATTTAAAAAATGCAGCAGTCAATGACCAGATACATAATGCTGTGAGATGATGTAGATAATGCAGCCTGATAATACCGATCAAATTCTGTCGCTGTTTAGCAGCATTCACGGCTACTTCTCACATCATCGCCAATTTTATTTACTGAATACACACACACATATATATATATATATATATATATATATATATATATATATATATATATATATATATATATATATATATATATATATATATATATATATATAGGCATATATGTCTCAGAAATAAATATAGCTGACAAAAAAAATAATAAGAATGATACTAAAAATGCGAATAACAATACTAATAATAGTATTATTATCATAATAGTTGCTATTATTATGGTTTTCTCTCATGGCAATGACCTCATATGTAGCATACCAGCTTAAACACAGAAAAATATACCATTTGCTATGGGTCTACTAGGACACCATTCACTTTCCGCTCCCGTGGTTCCTCAGCGCTTGGCACTGCACTAAACACGTGGGAGATCACCACAATCACAGCCGAGATTGCACAGGACGGGGCGAGAGTCAGGGCGAAAATATTCAGTCAGTGGGTCCACTTGTTTTGAAATCAACGTAATTGGGTTGGGACCTGATAGATCACCTGCCTCAGAAAACGCCGATGATTGCGTTATCCCACTGCTACAATGATTCCGCTGATTTCTTCTCCAATTCCTGCAGCACTGTGATTGTGTCTTTGGCGTGCGCCAAAGCCATTCGATTAGCTTCGCTGTCATACAATCTTCATCTCTATCGCGCCTTGGGAGTTGCAAAAGGTGTGATTACTTATATGCTACACATGATTATGTTCAACCTCGGAGGACTGAATGAAGAGCATATTTGCACGCATTAATCCGCAAACGGGTGCAATCACAGCAGCAGTATTGTCGGTATTGAACGAGAGGATCGAACGGAATGCTTGCACAGCACACTGCCTGCGTGCTCTCCGTTCACACTCCAAACAACCAGTTGCCAAAAACCTAGCTTCCACACCATCTTCCACGTCAACCAAACATTCCAAAACATTGCCGGAAATATGGCAGCCGGTTTCGACATGGCTGGCGGCGGCTGAACGCCAGCCGGATCGCAGGCATCCACCCGACGGTACCACACGCAATGGTCACAACACCCCGTGGGGCGTCGGCAACCACGTCCGCACACACACACCCGCGCACTTCACCGCTGGGCTGACAGCATACACCACGCGAAACGCCGCCGAGCAGGAGGCTCAACGCGACGGTTTTAGCTCCGCCTTTGTGCCCTGAAACAATTGTCGGATATCGGCGACACGCAGCCGGTCCGACAACAGCAGCGAGCACACCGGCACCGGCGGCCATCCGTCCCGGCAGACGTCGACTCTCCGCGGAGAGGCGCGACACGCAGCCGGTCCGACAGCAGCAGCGAGCACACCGGCACCGGCATCGTCCCGGAGGTCGCCCTCCCCGGAGAGGCGGGCCCCCCTTTTTTTCGGACACGCACCCGGTCCAACAGCAGAAACAGAGACACCCGGCGGCCATCCGTCCCCGGCAGACGTCGACTCTGCGCGGAGAGGCGCGACACGCAGCCGGTCCGACAACAGCAGCGAGCACACCGGCACCGGCGGCGTAGCAGCAGCGAGCACACCGGCCCCGGCCCCCCCCCCCCCCGGGTCCTCTCCGCGGGGGCCCTTTTTTTTGCGCCCGCGAAACCATCCGTCCCGGCAGACGTCGACTCTCCGCGGAGAGGCGCGACACGCAGCCGGTCCGACAACAGCAGCGAGCACACCGGCACCGGCGGCCATCCGTCCCCGGCAGACGTCGACTCTCCGCGGAGAGGCGCGCCTCGCTCGAGAGGCCGTCCGCCCACTCGCGCCACGGCGGCGGCGGCGGCGGCGCGCCTCGTACGGTGCGGCTGCATGCACGGACCAGGCACTCCCCTGGGATACATACCAAAACCCGGTTCGAGAGCCGGTGGAGGAGCCGACAGCTTCACGGGCAGCCGGCTTGTTCGCAGCCGTTCGGCTTCGGGCGGAAATTTCACTATGCACCGGCCGGAATTTCGTCATGTACCGATCGGAATTTCATGTACTGGTCTGAATTTCGCCATGTACCGGTCGGAAATTTCGCCGCCTGCTCCAGCCGCGTGTGACCACTCGGCGTAGAGTGCCGACGCGGCATGACCACTCGGCGTGACGAGTGCCGAAGCGGCATGACCACTTGGCATGATGAGTGCCGAAGCGGATGCTCTGCCCAGCCGCGTGACCACTCGGCATGTCGAGTGCCGACGCGGCATGACCACTCGGCATGACGAGTGCCGAAGCGGCATGACCACTCGGCATGACATGCCGACGCGGCATGCTCTGCCCAGCCGCGTGCCCTGACGAACAGCACACGACCTTTTCTTCTTCCAGTGGTGCAGGCTGCATCCCTGGGGCATACCCCAGCCACCCACCCAGACCACATTCGGTGGGATGAGTCCGAATAATGCGGACAGCCGTCGACCGACGCTCGCCTCCGTCGTAAAGTGTGCCGGGCGAATGGTATTCACTTACAGACCACTCGAATGGCCTCCCAGTAAATGCACAATTATTTGGCGAAAAGGAATTGCAAAATACATCAGGGCATACGAGGGCTGCTCTGTTTCGACAGTTTCAAACCAGAATTTCCCGGAGACCATCTGACGGTGCCGTGAAACCATTTTTGGCTGCAATGCGAAAGAAGTTTTCCATCAGTTAGCTCCTGGAGTTTCAAGGAGCATGGACTGTGCAGGTCATACGGCGGTCAGAAAATCAGTACTACATTATCTCATCAAAATAAGCGTGCGTGATCTTACAACCGTTAGTTGAATCATTACACGTACTACCATAGCACTTATATGCATGAGACACCGCCGGAATCACCCATAAATCGCGATAGTCACGAAGAACAATGTCAGCGAAGTGCATTGTAATGCTGTTGCGGAGCATAAAGGCATTTGGGGTAGGTACACATAACACCTCCTTAGTTGATTAAACCCGCGGCGAGCCGTGGGGAAATTGAGGGCGCCTCGGACGGGTTGACCTTTCATGAAATCAGTCGCGAGCATACCGATGTGCTGAAAGCGGTCCAACGCTCCGAAAAAGTGCGAAACATCGACAGATCGGAGACGACCGTGGGCCACCACGCTCCGAGTGCAAAGCGACCGAGCAAAACTCAAATTGTAGAACACTTGGAATAATGCATGGACACTTAGATACATCGGCGGTGAAAACAGGCGGGAGGCACTTGAGAAATTGGGCGCCCACCACCGGGCGATCTGTGTATCTACGAGATTGGCTACGAGACAAAACTCAAATCTACGAGATTGGCCATTGATGAACGTCGCTATGAGGTAGATGGCGGGAGACGGTATGTGAGCACGCTTTATTTAATAGTGGACGATGTTGGCGGTAATTGAGTGACATTTTGGAAATATTTGAAGGCAAGCACACAATTGGAGCTACGAAAACAAAACCGCTCAGTTTGGAAGTTAGACTGGGGTTATTAACAACATCAACAAGCCCCCCCCCCCCCGCACCCGAGACGAGGTGTGGAGATTTGACCGGAGGGACGGGACGTGGCGGGTTAATGTGCTGCCGACTCTTCCCCATCCTTTTTGTTATGTTGGTTTGTATGTACAGTCGATTAAAAATGCGTGTTGGAACTGCGCACGCGACCTAGTCTTGTCTCCCGCCTCATGCTGCACGAAATTATACATCAAAGAAGCGCCAAATGTTAAACAAAATTGCGAGAAAATGGGTAGTTGTTACGCCCCCACTCGTGGCGTGCCAAAGGGAGTGCAAGGAGCAACTGCTCCCTGAGAGTTCGTGGGCCCCTTGCGGGCTCCAAACACTGGCCGAAAGACCTATCGGGGCCCCGAAAAATTGCGCCGTGGCTCCGAAAAACAGCACTCCGGTGAGAAAAAATGCGCGGTGCCCCTGCAAAATCGTGCCGGGACATGGAAAACGAAAGTCACGCTGGGACCACAAACAACCACGCCAATTACACGAAAAATCGCACCGGGCCCCGAAAATTTGTGTCGGAAGACCAAATAAGTATACTGGGGAGCCTAAGCGGGGAACCCTCAACAGAAAAAGTGAATTTTCATTTAATATTTTTCATCAAAATGCCCACTTTGGAAAAAACATAATGGTCGAAATCCGATGACGACTAAAATTGGGGTTGGTTGAGCCCCTCCAAGTCTGTTTGCCCCCACCTTCCACCACTGACCCAAATCATGGGTATTACATTGCTCCACACCCAACAACACTATCTAAATCCACTAGTAACCCACTGTCGTGCCAAAGGCCTTCGGGTGCCGACATTTAGCTGTTTTTCTTTACCCATTGTGGGCAAGTGACAATTTGCGCTCCGGCCCCCTCAAAAGGCACCTTTAAAGCGCATTGGAACGCCAAGAAACATACAATGAGCACCAAAGGCGCGCCAGGCCTCATAATGCAAGTTCGCTGGCGGACATCAAAGCGTCTTAAGGTTCTTCTGGGCATCGGGGATGCTAGGCATACCGAGGGCCCGCTATAAAGTGTGTTGGGACCCTAGGCGTGGTTTCCTCTGAAGTGTGATAGGGACACTGAAGCGTGTTGAAGGCCCTAAGGCGTTTGGGCCCATGGTTGCGTCTTGGGACTCAGCAAAAGCGCATTGGAGTTCCCTAAAGCATAATGGGACCCCAGAAGCACAATGATAGATCCTAAACGTATTTGGTGGCCCTAAGGCTTGTCATGAGGCCTCTAAGGCGCGTTGAAGGCTACGAAAGAGCGGTGGGACCCCAGAGCGGCTTGTAAACCCAAAAGGTCACGCTATTAGGTGCTGCGGAACTTTTTTAATGGCCTTGACACGCTTTTAGGCTACTCCCAGCACGTTTTAGGAGCCTCCAGCAAGCCGTAGGGGCCCTCGGTACACATATATGAGCCCCAGTACAATATAAAAACCTTAGCACGCTAACTGACGCTTCACGGTGGTGCACCTAAGCTACCCATCACGGTGGATACCCTTTTTGATTCCCGCTGTCTGTATTCGGCCCCGACCGCAATTTTGGGACCCGACGGGATTTTTTGGGTCCCAGCACGATTTTACGGGCACGTACTGCATTTATTCCGGGCCGTCGATTGGATCTTCGGGACCCCGACGGATTTTTTTTTGGCCTAAGCGCGGACCTTCGGGGCCCGCTGTATTTATTTGGAAATAGACGGGAATATTTGAGACCCGAATCGAATTTTCGCGATTTTGTGGGCCTCTCGGTACGATGCTCGGGCCCCGGCGTGAGTATTCGGGGCCGCACTGTCATTATTTTGGCCCCATACAGGAATTGCTTTGGACCCCAACGGAAATTTGTGGCGCCCAGTGCGATTTTTGGGGCCCCGACGCAATTTTTCCGAATACTAACGCCATTCTTGAGAGGCAACCATCTCTCATGGGGCCCCAAATTGTTGCAGGTCCCCAGCGGGCATACAACTAAATTTCGACGAGCAAAGCGCGCCGAAATCGGACCCCTCTGGCATGACGTGGGCTATGGCACCCTCAGCCCTCCTCTCTAGTTGTGGTACTGCCGCTCTCCCACTTCCTCCTCATTTAGTTTCTCGGCTCCTACGTCCATGCACTCAGCGTATAAATTAATGTCTTTTTTTTACAGTGAGTTGGCTTTTGTATATCAAGGGCAGACCCGGTAATTTTCATGGGGGCACTAGCCTTTTTTCTCTCCAGAGCGCGCCTCTTCATCTGAAGTTTCCCGTGTATTCGCCCCTGATTATGTATCATGTTTCACTATATCGATGACTTATGCTGAGTGCTCTATAACTGGATTATGCTCGGTCGGTTTGCCTTCGGATCATAGCAGCCACGGCCGTCTTCTATCTGTCGATGTCTTGCACTACCGCCCCTAGTGGCTGCGGTGGTCTCTTGATCAGAGGTGCCGACAGGGAATTTCTATCAAGTAGATGGCATCCATGATGAGGCGCTGGTCCAGTGGCGTGTGTCGATAGTGCTGGCTAGCAGCTTGCATATATCTTGTCCTCTCTCTCTTTATTTCTCTTTGTCTTTCTCCTTCTCCTTCTCCTTCTCCTTCTCCTTCTCCTTCTCCTTCTCTCCTTCTCTCCTTCTCTCCTTCTCTCCTTCTCTCCTTCTCTCCTTCTCTCCTTCTCTCCTTCTCTCCTTCTCTCCTTCTCTCCTTCTCTCCTTCTCTCCTTCTCTCCTTCTCTCCTTCTCTCCTTCTCTCCTTCTCTCCTTCTCTCCTTCTCTCCTTCTCTCCTTCTCTCCTTCTCTCCTTCTCTCCTTCTCTCCTTCTCTCCTTCTCTCCTTCTCTCCTTCTCTCCTTCTCTCCTTCTCTCCTTCTCTCCTTCTCTCCTTCTCCTTCTCCTTCTCTCTCTCTTTCTCTCTCTCTCTCTCTCTCTCTCTCTCTCTCTCTCTCTCTCTCTCTCTCTCTCTCTCTCTCTCACTCTCTCTCACATACACACACTGGTTCTCACTGTGGCTATTTCTGCCTATGGCCATCCGTCATTAGATGTTCACGGGTGAATGATGAGAGCCAACAAATTATGTGGAGATACCACGGAGACTTGGTACCGATCTCATCTTGCCACGGCTCAGATGCAGAAGCTGTCCCGTTCATCTTAATGCCGAAATATCCTAGCATAGTCTTGACGCAAATGTGGAGCTCCCTGGAGAAAACTGTGAATTTCAAGTCGTAAAACGTGCATCGTTAAATTATCTCCGAGGTCCGCTTGTATCCTGACTTTAAGCCGGTAGAGAAACGCATTAACGTCCTTCGCCATGGTACTAGCTGTCAAGCTCCTGGATGTTATTCCAGTTCATGCAAATAAAAAGCGTGAATGCAAACGAACGATGCGGTCAGCAAGGCCGTAGAGAAGAGACAGAGCACTAGCAAAATGAGAAAAAGATAGAAAAAGAGTCCGACGCGGATGCAGGGACAAAGCCGTGACAGACAGACAGAAACATGCGAAGACGCAAATGTATGTGTAGAGCCAGGGCCAGAAGCAGCCGGATACAAAGACAGAGATACAGACCTGGGAAGGGAAGATAAGCAGATACGGACGTAAAAACGGAGACGAAGGTTGGAACAGGGGCGGCGACAGGGAGAAATAGACAAAGATGGGAAAAAACGTCCCTGTGTGGCAGTGGTCAGATGACATGGTCAGATGACATGGCCCGACATCGAGCGGAGCCATGTTGGGGTCAAGAGTTGGGACCCGCATGCGTCCGAAACTATTCTCGGGAGATACATACCACTAGAAAGAGTCCGCCAAGCATTGATTTGTGGCAATATGCCTAATAAGTAATTCTTTTGCGCTTTCGTCTCGGCGAGGTGAAAGTGTACATAATGGAAGCGAGAGACGGAGATAAAGGTAATAATAAGACGATGATATAGACGAATCACGACAAAACAGATGCAGTGGGAGACAGCCGGTTTTATTAACACGGAGCTGGGGGCAGAGACGGAGGAAGAGGTAGACGATTATACAGTGGCAGATGATAACAACAGCTACAACGACGGAAATGGGGCAGAGAGACACATATATATGTAGAGACAGAAAGACACTCATTCTGCCTGGCTAACATTATCTCGCCACGGCAGTACACCATGGTCCATGCTCAAATCACCCAAGTTTCGATCCTGCCAAACGCAAGGTTATGATCCTGACATCAGACCATTCCGTTGCCCGTGCGCCCCGACACTTCCTGCCGCTTACGCCCTGTGACATTTGACGTCACCCCCGAGCCGCCCCCCCCCAGTACCACTAACACCACCCGACGACCATGTTGCCCCGACACATTCTCTCGTCCAGGCCCCAGCGACATTTCACTACCCACGGGCTACGCCCCTCCCCACCCAGTACCACCACCACCACCACTCCACGACCGAGCACGCAGCGCACCCCACCCAGTACCACCACCACCACTCCACGACCGAGCACGCAGCGCACCCCACCCAGTACCACCACCACCACTCCACGACCGAGCACGCAGCGCACCCCACCCAGTACCACCACCACCACTCCACGACCGAGCACGCAGCGCTCCCCACCCAGTACCACCACCATTCCACGACCGAGCACGCAGCGCACCCCACCCAGTACCACCACCACCACTCCACGACCGAGCACGCAGCGCAGCTGGGTGGCGACAGGTCTCACTTGTTGTTGGCAGAGGCGGCAGCCTGTGGGGTGACTGCCATCGGGTCCAGGATGAACAGATCCTCAGCGCTGATGTCAGTCACGTAGTGCAGGTGCTCCTGAGCACGGTCGATTCGGAAGAACCGCTCCGCTGTGCACGCTGGCGACACACAGATAACACTGGTACACGATGGCGACACATAGATAACACTGGTACACGATGGGGACGCACAGATAACACTGGCACACGATGGGGACACACAGATAACACTGGTACACGATGGGGACGCACAGATAACACTGGTACACGATGGGGACGCACAGATAACACTGGTACACGATGGGGACGCACATATAACACTGGTACACGATGGGGACGCACAGATAACACTGGTACACGATGGGGACGCACATATAACACTAGTACACAATGGGGACGCACAGATAACACTGGTACACGATGGGGACGCACGGATAACACTGGTACACGCTGTCGATACACAGATAACACTGGTACACGATGGGGACACACATATAACACTGGCACATGCTGGAGACACACAGACGGCGAACACTAGTACATGGTAGTGATACACGGACAACACTGCACACGGTAGTGATACACGAACAACACTGCACATGGTAGTGATACACGGACTACAAACACTGGCACACGATAGTGACATACGGACTACAAACTCGGGCACACGTTGGCGACACACGATAAACACTGGCACCTGTTGGTGTTGTACAGACAACAAACACTGGCATATATCGGTGGCACACGGCAAGCTCGAATCACTGGTCCACACCGGGAATGCACGGCAACAGTGGGCCACGCTGGCCACACAGACAACAAATGCTGGAACAAGCCGGCGTCACACGGAAAACACAACCAGACGCTGGCAACACACAGACAGCACTAGCAAACGCCGGTGACACGCGGGAAGCATTCGCTTCCTTACCTGTGTCATGAAGTCAAAGACATCACTCGAGACTCCACCGGATCTGGCTGTGGTCAGGCTGTGGTCAGGCTGTGGTCAGGCTGTGGTCAGGCTGTGGTCAGGCTGTGGTCAGGCTGTGGTCAGGCTGTGGTCAGGCTGTGGTCAGGCTGTGGTCAGGCTGTGGTCAGGCTGTGGTCAGGCTGTGGTCAGGCTGTGATCAGGCTGTGGTCTGCCTGTGGTCCGGCTCGATGCAATTGCTCTGACTTCTGGGTCTTTCGGGAGGGCGAAATGAGCACCACGTGCAGAAACGCACTCGACGTACCGTTCGCAACGCCGGGCCCATAATCAAACAGTGGATCTGGATAATAAATGGAGCGCAAGTTTCGACGTGGCTGTCTGCGCGGGCCGTGTCCGGTGGTTTGTGGTGAGGAGGCGGCTGGAGCGACACGCCAGACGCACGACATGCTCTCTCCGCACACGGTCGGCCGGTGCGGTACGAGAGCACGGCATGGACATGGCATGGACATGGCATGGACATGGCATGGACATGGCATGAACATGACATGAACATGGCGTCCGGCGCCCAGACCTGTACACATCGCAATCAAGCCTCGTCGACTCTTTGCCAGTTATACACGATGTACATTACAGGGACGTGTTGTGGTGGTCCGGTCAGATTTGCAGCGGCGGTGGGTGGGCGTTGTCGTTGCTGGTGTGTCGACTACGTCGTGTCTTGCTCGGGGAAAACGGCCGTGTCCTGGCATACGGAGTTTGCACATTCACTTTGTTTGGCTTGCACGACACAGCACCACTTGTAGACGATACCAGCGCCACTTACAAACCACACAGCACCACTTATAGGCGACACAGAACCACTCCCAGCTGACATAGGTCACCCACAGTTAACAAAATACCACTCGCAGCTGACATCGGCCACTCACAGTCAACACAGTATCACTCACAGTCAACACAGCATCACTCACCGTCGACAAAGCACCATTCGGCACTGAGCGGGGGGCTGTGCTGGTTCTCCTCCTCCAATGTGTTGATATGTCGGCGCACTTGCTCTAGATCAGCGTCGTGGTTCACCCTGATGATGCCGAGGGGCATTGCTGGAGCACAGGGGCACGGGTTGTAGCCAGGATCATCACACTCAGAGGAGTTGTTGGGCACAGAGGCACAGGCCATGAATAGATCACGCCTAAAAGCACCGCGGGGTATCGGAGCGCATGATATAATCAGAAACACGCCCACAGGTATTGCTAATGTACAAAAGCACAGGTTACAACCAGAATCACTCCAAAAGGCGTCGCTGGGGCACAGAGGCACAGGTCACGATCACGATCAGGACCACGGCCAAAGGCATCGCTAAACATGCTGTGTCCAGGCTACCTAACAAACATAGCGAATACCAGCATAGGTATATACGACGAATACGAAGAAGAGCCTCCAGTCATGTTGTTCCGTCACGTGTAGTTACGTAGACCGCGTGCTGCTGCTGCCATGCCCTTTAACACCGAATGTTAGGAGGGGGAGGGGAGGAAATGCCGAGTGGCTGCAGATGGAGAGCGGAGCTCGTAACTACTCGAGACACAACGGCTGCACAGCAATGCGCCATCCACCAGGTTTCAACAGCTGGTGATGCTACTGGCAAGGATGGAAGCATCACATCGGAGGTAGCCCTGCGCTGTCCAGAGAACCAATAAATGGTGTCAGCAGACAAATGGGCGGCGTGTGAGCGAAATAGAGTAAGGCGAGACGGAGCAGTCTGGAAAAGGCAATCGACACCAGAATACATCAATTCGGAAAACGATAATTGCATCAAGGACCATGGGGCGTATTCAATCAGGATGAGTTGGGAAAATGGCAGCGAGGATTCCTGGCCACCGGTCAGCCTTCTGCAAAACACTGACAAGTGGTCCATGCCGCCAATGTCTTGTCACGAACGTCACACTCGATAGCCAAACCGCACCCCAGTGCGCGTCGTCCGTTCCCGTTAACGAGCGATTTCCTCACGTTTATTATGATTGTTTAGACTTTCACCGTCTGACGGACGTTCACCTTCAGTCATTGCAGGAGTCTGGAGCTGAGCACGGACGCAGGTCCGTACAAGTGAGACGGTACAACGTCCGACAGCAGGCCGGCCGCACCATCTTCTCATCCATCAATTATACGTGCTCAATTTCCAGTACAATTCCCTCTTTCAACGAAGCAAATCATGTGGAAATACACGGAAATGGTCTTGAATGTGTACATACATTAATGTTAACCGACATATACGACACGGTGAACCCAAAGCGCTGCCCGCGACCGGAGACGTCCACCCGTAGTCAGCAAACTTGTGGTTTGCTCCAGCCTGAGTAATCACTCAAACCAGGCGAAACTCGATAATTGTACACAATGATAATGCGATACATCATCATTAAAGTGTGCACACGGCCTTAGATTTGCTTACCACGTCTGCAGGGAGAGGAACGGGGATGCGAAATATAAAGAGGATGTAAGGCAGTACTAGCCGCAAATTGTCTTCTTTTCTTTCCCAGCGCATGCCATTGTGTGATGCTTAGCTAAGGTGATCGAGCTTGTTCAGGCTTATCCTTTTAGAGAATGTGCATACAGTGACTGGTGAGTGCACTTAAGATCTGTGGCACATTATGTGCTAAAATTTTGAAATTTCGCTGTTAACTGCAATAATACAGCGCAAGACGCTTAAAAGTTGACACGTGTTTCTCCGATATGAACATGTGCATAATTATAGTTATATCAACTTCTCTTGTTAGATGTATGTATCAACGCATATTGTTCAAAAACTAACTGCTAATTGTGAAAAATAGTTCCGTTCGAGAAAATGTTGCTTTGTACATGATATACAACCGCCCACGAACCTCACTCCAACAAACAGAGACAAATAGACGGAACAAGAGAAGGAGAGGGAGAGGGAGTAGGAGATGGATCGGTACATAGAGGGAGAATGGGAGAGTGGGAGAGTGGGAGGGTGAGAGTGATAGAGGATGAAAGAGAGAGAGAGGGAGAGAGAGAGTCGTCCATCTGCATCAGCCGACGAAAACCAATCAAAACAGGCGAGCGCTCACAGTGCTGCATCAGCGTTTCCTTGTCGTCGTGGTACTGCTCGTAGTCGGACATGGTGATCCGGTTTATGCGCATGCGCAGCTGGTCCAAGTGTGGGTCCCTGCAACAGACGCAAGCCGTGACAGAGAAGACGCATAGCGGTACAGATGGCATGTTCTAGTACTTCTCTGAAACAATGCAGCAGCTTGCAGGGCATAGTACATACATACATGCACATACATGATAGTGTATATATATATATATATATATATATATATATATATATATATATATATATATATGCACATGCATGTATCAATTCAAAGCCATGCACAATTACATACCGAATACGCCCTTACACCTTGCTGAAGAATGGTATTACCTTACGAACAATTCTAGCATTGAACTGCATCCTGCCAAAAACATCCACATATAAAGTATTCATAATACTAGCGAAAGCGTCCCTTCTTCCATAGTGTCTCAATTAACATACGGATGACAAGTGACAACATCAAATCACATTTGGCCAAAATAGTTATCTTGAAAAATACTGGCGAACCATTATCGATGAGAGTTAAACATATCACGCATTCCATCCGTAAGTCGGCTATAATATAGCTTAACCGCGAAGTTTCGCTGGCTTCTTTACCATTTTGCGTGCTGTGAAGCATGCACTCCTTCTAATATCGCAGCCGATGTCGCAACAAACAGTACCAATATATTCGATACCATTCCAACAACGTGAATAGAGTAGGCATATATGATACGTGGTAACATACAATGCTAATCTATTCGATACCATTCCAATAACGTCCACCGAGTAGGTGGACACGATACGTAGTAACATACAATACCAATATATTCCATACCACTCAAACAATATCAACAGGGTAGGTAGACACCAACCGGGCAACACTAACGTTACTAACACAAAACACGTCTCCCTAGGAAAAAGGAAGTCTGAGAAAACTGCACTTTTGCTCTTTGTCTTCGTACAAAGATGATCGAGATGTGACACAATCGTTTTGTTCAGCTTCTGCGATTTTTTTTGTACCTTGGATCTGGATCCATCGAAGACGACGCATTTTTAATTTGATATGATGTGATCAATTGCGCCCTAGATAACCAAATTATTTGTTCCCAAACGATAATATTTTCATTCTGGACCGCCCATGCTTGGTTAATGAGAAATCTCACTGCACTACACATGGTGCAGGGCACTATGCATAGTCCACTAGGCACAGCATGGACTATGCGCATATGCATGGTACACAGTGCAGTGCACTATGCATAATACACGAAGCACAATATGGACTATATATAGCATATGAAGTCTATATATTGCAATGCAGTTATTTCCTGCATGCAAGGAAAAACAATTGTTGTCCCAGTTGGAACTTTTTCGGAGCCTGCAACGCGATTATATTGGTATAGCACAGACACATGGCACGTAGAAGCAACACAAGAGACACAGATAGCATGCGGCCTGATGCACGGCTCCGGCAGAATGCAACATCAGTTTCGTGGTTGGCTCACTGAATAGACCAATGCCTGGGCTCATTCTGTAGAAGGAAGTGGGACCCGTACACATACACTGAAGTCGGTCTCTTGCATCCAGACAAAAAGATAATGTCGCTTTCCGTCATTCCGAGGACGACTCACTACAGCTCGGCACCCTGCAGATGGCGGTTCAGAAGCACGATGAAGAGAAAGCCACGCATTGTTCTTGTGCTGTGTTATCATCTTCCGCATCCGTCTGTGGTGGGAGACCCCTGCAGGGTCTCCTGTGGGGTGCCGGCCGTGCGGACCACGCGTACTATCTACATATTCGCTAGTGATTTAACGGGAATGTGCTGTATCATCGACATGCATCGTTGGAGAGCTGGGAAACTCCTGTTCGCTCATCGCAAACAAATAGCACTGAACGTGTTTTTTTAAGAGCCTCGGATCGGACAACAAGACTGCCTTGCATTATGAGACCAATATGGCAGCGGCAGCCGATCTACGCCATTCCCTGCTTTCTCTCCGAGATGCCTCATTTTATATACAACACTTCCACACAAGGCGAGACGATCTGCCTAGCTAAGCTCTACCAACAGTGCAGAACGATGTTCCAACGTCAGAAGTAGGCTTCTCGTCGGAAAATCTGCTCGGAATATATGCAGGCCGCGCTCGCACACGGCCGGCTTTATTTCGGTGAAGTTCGGCATACACAAGTTGCCGGGGGCTGGCAGAGTGGCGAGAGGGTGCCACTGGTGGGCGGGCCATTCGGCCGCACTGTCACGTGACAGACTCCACACACGCCGCAAGTGGCAGCCGCGCTAAAGTCGGTGCTGTGGCACGCGGACAGGCCGACGGGCCTTCAGCTGCGAGGCGACTCTGCGGGTCGACCCGACGTCATCGACCAGCGGCCGAACGGTGCCAGTGTGCGGCGGTCGCCGAGACGCCGGCAGCGCGGAGGGGAAGCGGTTCGCCCCCCACCCCCCGCCCCCGGGGATGCAGAGCACCATCGGCTGATGGACAGTGCCCGATGAGCACGGCACGTCGAGTCGCCGACAGGCGCCAGCATTGCCAGCGACCTCACGACTGGGAACCGACGCCGACACGGCATGGCCGTCTGCCTGGCAGTTGCCAGGTCGCGACAGTTCACTCGGTAGGGCGTTGGACTCCTCTGGATCGCAAGGCCGTGGGCTCGAGTCCAACAACTGACGGATTACCGAGTCAACCCGCGACCAATCGGTGTGAGGAGCTGACAATGCTACGTGGCCTAGCAGTCGAGTTCGTCGTAGAATAACCCAAGGCTGTTCTTCCCTTGCACTCGTAGCAGCGGACACGACACGGTTTCCTCCCAAGTCGTGCGGCACATTTCCATTGTGATGACGATCAGCGCCCGGCGGCCTCGTCGGCTGTCATCTGGCAGACGCAGCTGGAAATGGCGTCTGTCCCACCCTCTCGTGGCGGTGTCGGCAACGACAAGCCACTGGCCCAAAACAAGAAGACGAAAAACAGGAACTGTCCGGGGGCTCCGGCACCGTCATAAACAATGCTGTCAGCCACCAGCATGATCGGCACATCGCCACAGGATATCTCGCAATGGGCGGGACTATGGAGCCGGTCGACCGTCACGTGGTGATGGCAGCTTCCGCAGGCACGTGGAAACGATCTTGAGAACAATCGCCAAATTCACGGGAAGCGAATGCCACTTTCAATTGGCTTTACAACGTCGTGTGACTAGAACAGATTCTTCGAAGGTTGAAGAGGCGATGTGCTCTCGCAGTCCTCAGCCCACGCTTGTGATCATCGAATATTTCAATTAAAATGGAGAAATATGACTGGGCTGGGTCCTCATAGTTAGGCAGATGCATCAGATTAGGAGAACATGATTGAACAAACAAGCTCGGGAAATGCTAGACACGGCTCAGTGTTCGGATACCTGGAGACCATACGAAGGTTGGCAACATGAGCGGAACAGCATTGCCGCATTGGACTTCTTGTTGTCAATATCGTGGCTCACTAGATAGAAACAAGTACTGCCATGAAACTGTACCGTACCAAGCATCACGGTGCAATGTAATTATGCACGCATCCATGATATGGAACCGATCTGGAAGTTTATTTTGCTCCCATAGACGTAACGCTAAAAGTTTTACAGGCGATCCCTGCTTGTCTAAAGTGCCTGCCCTCTGAGCAGATGCCTTTCATTAGGGGCCTCGCACGTAATGGAGGGGGTGGGTGGGGGAGGGGGACGACGAGTACCCATGCTTCCCGTCCACGGCGCGTGCTCTGGTGTTCATTCACGGAACGTTACGCGACAGACGCGATGTTAATGATGACAAAGTAAATGAACACAAAATGCCGCGCCAAAATTTTCCAAAACGGTAGACAAATGTGCATCAGCAGACAGGTAATAACCCGCCCTATCTGCCTGAAACATGTTTTTTTTCTAGCCCTGCATGTTTATTGTGGTTACTGCAGCAAAAGATCGCCAGTTGGAGCGCAAAATGACGCCGGATGTTGCAAACAATCCCAAAGTGCTGCGTTCAAGTTTGTAACAGGATAGTAAAATGCACATCAGCAAACAGCATGACAGTAGGCAGAAAACTAGTCGGATGTATTCCATGTGAGTTTGAAAAAGTGACGGTCTTCACCTTCAGCGACTAATTGCCACGCCAAAAAAATCGTAAATCGCTATGAAACCAGTTCGATATCAGAGGCAGTGGCATCTACTATTTCATTACTGGATGTGTTCTTTTTTCAAAAGAAGCCTTAGATTGCATGCTGTTCCGAAGTATTTACTCCGGCCGCACCGCGGCGCTAGTAGTCAAATGTCCGCGCTTGGCGTCTGGGACGATATCGGAGCCCCCTGGTAATGTACATGATGAGCGGGCCCATTACGCTGGAAACCTTCGCTCAGGGCCGAGGTCGGTACCGCGCAACATCGCATAACACCGGCGATCAATAGACGACCGTAGGACTGCCGACGCAGCCAAACAACACGCGGAGCCACGGAACGCCGAGCCCATGCTGCATGCGACGCCCCCACGCCGTCGGGGACTAGCAGCGAAAAAGAAAACTGACAAGTGTCGTAACAAGTATGGGCCATCCGAGTTAGTTTGTTAGTTACTTGGGCTTTAGGGCGCATTGACTTCATTGGTCATGTAGCGCCCAAATGTGGGACATCCGAGAATCAATAAATGTGTCGGGAGTGGCGAGTTCTGCTACATGTTTACAGCAGACGGTCCTGTAAGTCCACATTTATGGTTTCTCGGAATAATACCAAAGCCTCCTTCCCTGCTCCTCAAAATTGCATTAATTAGCTTGGAAGGTAGGTTAGCGTTAAGCAGATTGGCAGTTCTGAACCCGTCGGGCTATGTTCAAGATACAACAGCCCACCACGCATAACTAGCCGAGTGGCCAACCATTTATCAGGGACGTACTAGTTGACCGTCTACGCGGCACAGAGGTTGGCCATGTCAATCGAACAGCTCGTTCAGTGAGCGAGTAGACCGTTGAGCAATTATCATGCAGGAACTGGGAAATTAGCGCGCTAAAGCGCACCTAGTCCACCGTGGTGCGAAGGCGACTACATTCCTCCCCTAACTTTGCTCCTGACAGCTGCCACCTGACACCCGACAGATCCCGGCGACTACAGCCTGAAGTGGGCTTCTATCTTTCTGACACTTGGGAAGCAGGCGGGAACCACAGGAATATGGACCGATATGGATACGTCGAGTCAATATCGGTTGGAGCCCATATTGCCAATCGGAAATCGCTCGGCCCGCCCACTTCATCACACTCATGCTAGCTGAACGGTCAAACTAGATCCCAATGCGACCACAAGATACTGGCCGAGGAATGCTAGCGAGAAGGGAGAAGTGAAAACGACTCGATCCCTGACAAATATATAGAAATGACACTCTCAAGGCCGATGAAGTGCACACCGACCTTCCCAGGAGGAAGGAGTGAACATGCATCACGATAAACCACGACACTCGCATGCGTGATCTAAAAGTAATCACACCCGGAAGGCAACAAAGTCGTCTGGCTCGGATTAACAAAGTCCACACAGCCCAGCCAAGCGCGAACACACCGCACACGGCCACCAGAATAGCCAAGTGTCCGCAAAGGCGATGTTCGATGTCCGGCCTGCACTTCTGGAAAACATTCATGAGCCGCAGCCTGCATCTGGCCAAATGGTTACTATCCAGGCCGCCCAGGACTCCAGAGGGCGCATGTGGGCGCGCTCGGCCGTAGATAGAACATCTGGCGGCTGGGGAGACCGTACCACGGGGGACCGAGACGGCAGCCGTCAGCCGGCCAAGGAAGCCGTGTCTCGGAGACAGAGACAGCAGCCGTCAGCCGGCCAGGGAAGCCGTGTCTCGGAGACAGAGACAGCAGCCGTCAGCCGGGGAAGCCGTGTTCGGAGACAGAGACTGCAGCCGTCAGCCGGCCAGGAAGCCGTGTCACGGAGACAGAGACTGCAGCCGTCAGCCGGCCGGAAGCCGTGTCTCGCAGAAAGAGACAGCAGCCGTAGCCGGCCGAAGCCGTGTCTCGAGACAGAGACGGCAGAGTCAGCCGGCCAGGAGCCGTGTCACGGAGACGAGACGGCAGCAGTCAGCCGGCCGGAAGCCGTGTATCGGAGACAGAGACGGCAGCAGTCAGCCGGCCAGGGAAGCCGTGTCTCGGAGACAGAGACTGCAGCCGTCAGCCGGCCAGGGAAGCCGTGTCTCGGAGACAGAGACAGCAGCCGTCAGCCGGCCAGGGAAGCCGTGTCTCGGAGACAGAGACAGCAGCCGTCAGCCGGCCAGGGAAGCCGTGTCTCGGAGACAGAGACAGCAGCCGTCAGCCGGCCAGGGAAGCAGTGTCTCGGAGACAGAGACAGCAGCCGTCAGCCGGCCAGGGAAGCCGTGTCTCGGAGACAGAGACAGCAGCCGTCAGCCGGCCAGGGAAGCCGTGTCTCGCAGAAAAAGACAGCAGCCGTCAGCCGGCCAGGGAAGCCGTGTCACGGAGACAGAGACGGCAGCAGTCAGCCGGCCAGGGAAGCCGTGTATCGGAGACAGAGACTGCAGCCGTCAGCTGGCCAGGGAAGCCGTGTCACGGAGACAGAGACTGCAGCCGTCAGCCGGCCAGGGAAGCCGTGTGACGGGAGAAGAGAGACCGCTCAGCAGGGGACCATGTGACTGTCACCATAAGAATACCATGCGACAGGACGGCGTCTGTCAGACAGCTGACAGCATGACAGAGGCTGACCTGAGATGGCATGCGTCGATACACTGGCAGGTACAACGGGGAATGGAGGGGAGGGGAAAGACGTTATTTCGAAACATTTCGAAGCATTCACGGTTGCAGACACACGACCCGGGACCATCGAGGCTGAAGACTCGCGAGCCTATCGTAATTGACTCTCTTGGAGGCGAGCAGAGACATAATCAAGTTGCGTCCAATATCGGTGTGTGACACCCATTTCAGGAACAGGTACAGCCGAATTCGGCACACAGACACGGTGCAACTCGACATACTTTCTCCATATTCGGCGGAGGAACTAAATTCAGGAAATATAGTGCTTCCAATTTTAGCACCAATGCGTCGAGAATCAATCGACCCAAGTCGAAGTTGGCAGCACTTTTGCGAAAGTAGACTCCTCTGTCTAGTTGTGTCCCCGTATCTCACACTCCAACATACCAGGCGAAACTGTCGAAGCAGCACAGGAGACACGGTGTGTCACGGTCCCCCTGGCCCACAGTTCTCCGCTAAGTTTATGCGACACACACCCGCTCAGCGCGGCATCTTCGGTCACAGTGTCACTGAGCCGACCGATCATCGACCCCGGGTCACACATGTCGCGTGACACAACGTAACAGGCCGGCGGCCGGTCACACCGTAGCCGTGTGAGCAGGCGGCCGACCACGCCGTAGCCGTGTGAGCCGGCGGCCGGTCACGCTGTAGCCGTGTGAGCCGGCGGCCGGTAACGCCGTAGCCGTGTGAGCCGGCGGCCGGTCACGCCGTAGCCGTGTGAGCCGGCGACCGATCACGCCGTAGCCGTGTGAGCCGGCGGCCGATCACCCCGTGGCCGTGTGAGCCGGCGGCCGACCACGCCGTAGCCGTGTGAGCCGGCGGCCGATCACGCCGTAGCCGTGTGAGCCGGCGACCGATCACGCTGAACAGTGAGGCACGGCGGCGCGCACACAAACCCTACCTTTGACCAATGATCGAGAGTATTTGTGAAGAAGCACACATATTTCCGCCCTCGCTCGCAACTACAGGACCAAAAGAGATATCACGCAAACGCCTGCGCGTCACATGAGAAGTACTTTGCGGTTATTTCAACAACATCTGCAAAGGATGAATGACTATGACACAATTTTCCACTACATAATCGCTATAGCGCCACTGCGGACCACATTACCCAATGTTCGACCAAACGTTACACCAAGATGTGACCCAGTCACCTGAAAGTATTTCTAGATCTCCCGACCCCTTGCTACTCCTTCAAATCCTTGATATAAATTTTGATAAATATTTTATTAGTAGCTAGTAATTTCAGCTCTCCGCGGCCATTATGACGCAGACTATAATTTTCGGCGTTTTGCGACATTTGTGACGGTGCATATGCTGTCACAACTCGCGTGACATAGGCCAGGGGTGGTTTCTAAGATGGTAAAGGCAAGCGCTATCCATGGCGACTGGTGACGTCATACACACGGTCTTCTAAAGCGAACGGTCAAGCCCCAGCGCTGGTCAGAATGATCCAATCAGGGACCACGTGTGATGCGGCTCACCTGTCACCTGACACCTGACGCGGGCGGTACACCTGACCTATGCCTATGCCTCGAGTATGGGCATACCATACTCGACCACGCGCTGCCTAAGTGATCGACATACGCAGAAAGCCAACAGCATTGACGAATGGCCGACAGATTCCACTCGGAGCGGAAACAAATGAAACCTTTTTGAAGCTGCCGGGACAAAGGATGGCCTGGAGCATTGTGCATTCTGGGCGTGCAGACGGTGGTCGGCGAGAACAACACGGGCGTAAGACGCCCGCGTGGTGGTGAGGTGGAAAAACAGCGCCAACCGAACAGCACACTGAGGTGCGTTGTCGTGCATAGCCAAGTGAACTGGGCGCAGTTTCAGGCGCCATGCGGGGGCGAGAAGTGCCGTCGCAAACCTGTTCTCCGAACAAACATTGCCGCTGCCAGCAAATTGAAGACTAAAGATTAACCACCATCCTGAAGCTTCTCGAGATACTTCTAGTCGTGTCTTTGTAGTTCATTTGTAGATTCTGGCTTTCTTCGACAGGAACTTGGTTGATTCAATGGTATAGTTGCGGTCTTTTGCGCACTAGGTTTCGCATTATTTTATTACATTCTGGTAAATCCTCCGAATAGTCGCGAGCAAGGGTAAAGTTTGAGCAAATCGACTCTTGCCTATTTGCGGAGCTTCACATGAGCGGATCGATCTGACCTAAATCGGCCGGCCCGACACGATTATAACGCTTTTGCACCCTTGGGAACTTGTATTGCTAAACTCCTCCTTGAAATTTGATCTTTACTCGCTTTCCTCCCAATACATCCTCCAAAGTATGGATGTTTGGATGTTATTGAAGAGGAAAGAGACTTTGGTGTGCTGGTTTCAAAAGACCTTAAAACAGAAAAAAAAAAACAATGCATCTCAGCTAGGAACAGGGCACTCAGATGCTGGAACTCATTAATAGGAGTGTGAGATATAAGAGCAAGGAAGTCATGAAAAAACTGTACTTATCATATGTGCGACCCCACTTGGAATATTCTGTACAAGCATGGATGCCCTACCTAGAAAAAGATATACATAGCTATGTTAGAAAAGAGTGCAGCGCAAAGCCACGAGACTCATCAGTGGAATCGGTAACTTAGAATATGGAGAAAGGCTTATGGCATCAGATATGTACTCACTCAAGTATAGGAGATTAAGGGGAGACAGGATTGAAATGTACAAAATTGTTTAAGGGCTAGATCAGGTCAATTTGAATGATGCTCTTCGGTTTAGAGTATCACATAGGGGTCATCAATTCAGGTTAGACAAGCTGAGGTGTAGGACATTTGAGCGACAACAGGTCTGCAGTCAAAGGGTTGTTGATCAGTGGAATAGGCTGTCTGCTGATGTTGTGGGGAGTTCCTCATTGAATGCATTTAAAAGTAGGGTGGACAATTTTTTTTTAGACAGGAAAATCTTGTTTTTGAGTTCTGATTAGTGATGGATGGGATGATATTTACGCTAAGTAAGTGTGCACGGCACAGACCCCTTTAAGCAGGCATGGATGCAGTTTGAAAATTATTGGTAAGGCACATGTGCTAAGAGTGATCAAGGGAATAGGGCTGAATAGCTAGGGTAGATAGGCATTGATAGGTGTGTGGGATGTTGGTGGATGGTTTCTTTAGGATGTGGTGATAGTTGGGGTGGGTCTTTTTACCGGGCTTATGATATCTTCCATTTACAGACTTAACTGGATGGGCCCTTGTGGCTCTTATTAAGTATAAACAGACTTTAAAGTACTCGCAATCTATGTCCTGCCAGCAGGTGCTATTACTGCACCTCCCGTGTCCGAACAGTTCGGCGTGCCAATGCCAATCTATGTCCTGCCAGCAGGTGCTATTACTGCACCTCCCGTGTCCGAACAGTTCGGCGTGCCAATGCCAATCTATGTCCTACCAGCAGGTGCTATTACTGCACCTCCCGTGTCCGAACAGTTCGGCGTGCCAATGCCAATCTATGTCCTGCCAGCAGGTGCTATTACTGCACCTCCCGTGTCCGAACAGTTCGGCGTGCCAATGCCAATCTATGTCCTGCCAGCAGGTGCTATTACTGCACCTCCCGTGTCCGAACAGTTCGGCGTGCCAATGCCAATCTATGTCCTACCAGCAGGTGCTATTACTGCACCTCCCGTGTCCGAACAGTTCGGCGTGCCAATGCCAATCTATGTCCTACCAGCAGGTGCTATTACTGCACCTCCCGTGTCCGAACAGTTCGGCGTGCCAATGCCAATCTATGTCCTGCCAGCAGGTGCTATTACTGCACCTCCCGTGTCCGAACAGTTCGGCGTGCCAATGCCAATCTATGTCCTGCCAGCAGGTGCTATTACTGCACCTCCCGTGTCCGAACAGTTCGGCGTGCCAATGCACTTCGTGATACAATGTACGTCACGTTACCTCCCAAGTGCATTTCAAGTATAATTTGGACAGGCTATGGGACGCGTTTCGAATACTTGTCGATTATTCGGAGCACGCTTCGTAGAGTGGACGCCTGGTAAGCCGCCTTTCACCGAAAGCCCCTGAATGGTGGGAACACAGTCAGAGTTGTGCTATGGCTGTTGTTATTTATCGTCGGGTTTCGAAGGACCGTGTCGGTGCCAGCGATGTCCCTGGGTCAGTACCGTCACGCTATCCACAGGCTTGATGCATGCCAAGGAGTTCGGGTGGCAGCCACATAAACTCGGCATTCTTGGCTGTTTTATGTTCGTTGCCAGCGTCAGTGTCTCCATCTATATATAAGCCAGCTGCTAAATTGATTTACCTAATGACGTCACTCTAGCACTATGGAAAGCGCAGCTGGTCAACCGATCGTGTTATCTGTTGTGGGCGGTGTTGAAATCGGTTTGATTGGTTGGTTATTGGTTTTACGACACGTCGACCGTTGAGTCATGAAGCGTCGCCAATCTCTCACGCCGATTGGTCGCGGGCGAAGAGTAGCGACAGGTGAGACTCGAACCCACAACCTTTAGATTGTGAGACGAGCATCTTACCCCTAGACCACTCGTCCCCTTGAAATCGGTTTGAAAGGGAGAAAATGTTCAGGGACATTTTATCTTATTTACGGACAGGAGAGCTCGAACAAGGAGAATCTTCACCTCGCACAATCTATCGGTGCCAGTGTTGAGATACTAGTGGCAGCCTCCATCCAGATTGCGTTTTGTTAAATCCAAAACGGTCTTAATTTCTGACGTATTGTGGAAAGTAAGTCCCTTTTACACATCTTACGGACCATACATTTCAAACGAGCACAGACATCGACAGAGATAAATGGACTAATGTAAGCTTCAGCAAATCCTTTCCAGGCATCTGCGAGAAGGGAGGTATCAAGCATTCAGATTGGTCACGTGGGATAGGTCGCAGATGGCTGAACCGATCTCATTTAAGACCAATCGATTTAGTGAGGTAGGTTTCCTGCATCGTTCTAAAGTTTCCGATCTATATCTAAAGATGCGAAATAATCCTCAAATTTGTATGCGTTTCCAAAACTATTCAAAGGCTGCACGTGGAAGCTAAACTCGTCTGGTCACCAGCAACAATTTCCATGATGTCATCGTGAAGTCATTGGGCGAAGCCGAATTGTAGGGTAGCTTATCTGTGAGTGAAGACACCGATCCTGGCGACTGACAGACAGGAAAACGAAACTATTGAGTTTCCATAGCCCAGCCGACGACATGAGCACACGCTAAGCCTGGCTGGCCACTGGGCCAGCAGTGCTGGTCTAGAAAGGTCAATAGCGTGGCCAAGGATGCTTCGAGATCCGAAGCTCAGATTTGTCGTGATTACACAAGTCTGATTCTTCCGATATTTCAGTCATTCGGCATATTCGGTCTCGGTGCAACTGGAATGCCCAGTCTTGAAATCTACGAAACAAGTCTCAGCTAAGCTAAGATGTATTTGAAGTGTCCAACAAATGCTCAACTGAAATGTAATTCAATGGTATAAAACACGCATTAAGACATTAACGACGCAAAATGCTGCAGTATTACTCCAAAATCTTGACTTAACTTAAACAAAAATAGGTTACTAAAAGTATGAGAACAGGTTCGCGAAACACGGCAATGGTAATTGGAGTTGGTACAATAATACAATAATTCAAGAGTGGAAGTGGTCGGAATGACAAAAAAAAACATATTCAAACGTATTAATAAAGAAGCCAGTGGGGTTTCCAATGCGTGTCATCAAGCTGAGTCGAGTCAGATTGTTCGTTGATTTCGTTTCGAATGTACACCACAGCAGGCCCGGGACTTCGCCCTTACTCTAAGCTACACGTACTAGACAATGCGGATATAAATAATGCTGGGAACGCTTCTACCATTTCGATCTCACTATGTCAACATCAATAAGTGCAAAGCAGTAGGCACTAAGGTGATGAAGAAATGCCTTTACTCCTTGGCACATCACTGATGGGGTGAAAATCAGGTCAAAAATTGTTTTCTCCTTCACTTAGCCATGAAATGTGCAATTTAAGAGCCCGTAATTATACCTTAGACCTACACGCGAGTTTTTCAATGTACTTCAAGGTTCAAAAAGTGTGGTTTCCTTGGCTGAGCCTGGTTTTCATCATAACCATAACCATAGGCAGGGTGTACACCAATTCTGCCCACTGTGTATTCGAATCAAGCGAATTCACCAAAGGAACTTAGTGGCACAGACAACGGTCTGAGGAATCTTTCTTATGCTTACGGTATTCACGGGTGACAAATATATCGGTCCATTTTGTCGGACGAGATTTTGGAATGACATTAAAATACATTTTCCCATTGCAAGTAGTATTTGAGAGACTTTATTTGATATGTAGGCCATCACGTGTTCTTCTGCGAACTTCTAATGGATCATCTAGTTAATCGAAAGCAAGCTTTAATTATTCACATGCAAGAGCATACCATTCCCTCGAAATGGAACAAGGATCAATCATGTGGCAAGAGCCTTCGTTATTAGTGACAATATTATTCGAATACAAACTCAACAACTAGCATAATTATAGAGCACGCGCATTGATTGAAGTTTGAAGTTCGTATTGCTAAACAATAAATTCGTCCGTGAGTTGGACCCTGATTGACTTTGGAAAAGAACATAATTGCTTTTGCGTATTAATTGAACACCACAATTCAGAAGCTTAGCTTCAGTTTTATATATTAGACAGCGCTGCACGCTTGAAGTGAAAGCAGACGAAAATATATATATTTCAGGTTCTTCCAGGATCTGACCTGGGCGGTGAGCGATGAACCCGACAGCGTTTCACATTATTTAAGTTGTACACTGTTGGCACTCCATTGGTTGCTGAAGTTCGTGTGTGACAAAGTTTGAATCTTCACAGAACAAATAAGTACTCAACCGACAACTTAACGGCCGCCGCGCTTGCACTTCTTTACCCTCCATGCAATGAATACGGTGAATGGATTTGGTAAATGCAATTGAATTATGTGATGAAACGCTCACGGCTTCAACATTCCGCTTGATTTAAGAACAGCGGGCAGTTCAATCCACAGGACCCATCCAGCGCGGCGGCCATGTTGACAACACAAACCGCCTCAGGCGTGTCACTGCCTGCGACCCGGCGGGCCCCTTACACCCCCACGCGACGGATGGTTGTCACAGACGCGAACCGGCAGCGACATAACGCGCACTTGGCGACTCGACCTCGACGGGACTGAATAACGCCATCACGGTGTGTGTGTGTGTGTAGCCAGACCTGGACGCAGCGGTGGCGCTCCTCAGCCTCTCGGGGACCACGGCGGCGCCTCTCGGGGGCGGCAGTTGCGGCGACCGCCGCAACGTCCTCACGTGCGCGACGTGCTCAAACGTGCGCGAGGTACTCACGTCGAGGCCGACTTCTCGCCGCGCCGTTTGCATATCATCCTGGCGCGGTTGAGGTGGGTGAGCGTGATGATGGACGGCTTGACACGGCACGCCTCGCCGTCCACCTGCATGGGGATCGTCTTGGCCGTGGTGATGACCGCCTTCTGGCAGCGACCCAGACTGGTGCCGTGGCCACCGGCGTGCAGCAGCGGCTGGCGGGGCAGGCACAGGTCAGTGCTACCCAGCGGCGGGAGGGGGAGGCACAGGCCAGTGCTACCCAGCGGTGGGAAGGGGGGAGGAACAGGTCAGTGCTACCCATCGGCGGGAAGGGGAGGCACACGTCAGTGCTACCCAGCCGCGGGAGAGGAGGCACAGGTCAGTGCTACCTATCGGCGGGAGGGGCAGGCACAGGTCAGTGCTCCCCATCGGAGGGAGGAAGGCACAGGTCAGTGCTACCCAGCGGCGGGAGGGGCAGGCACAGGTCAGTGCTCCCCATAGGAGGGAGGAAGGCACAGGTCAGTGCTACCTATCGGAGGGAGGGAGGCACAGGTCAGTGCTACCCCTCGGCGTGAGGGGACAGGTACAGGTTAGTGCTGCCCCTCGGTGGGAGGAAAGGCACGGGTCAGTGCTACCCATCAGAGGGAGGGGAGGAACAGGTTAGCGCTACCCCTCGGTTGGAGGGGAGGCACAGATCAGTGCTGCCCTTCGGCGGGAGGGGGCAGAGACGGGTCATTGCTACCCCTCTGCGGGGGAGGAACAAGTCAGTGCTGCCCCTCGGTGGGATGGGGAGGCACAGGTTAGTACCACCCCTCGACAGGAGGAGCAAAGACGGGTCAGCGCTACCCCTTGGTGGGAGGGGGTGGGGAAAGTACAGATCGGCGCTGTCCCTCGACAGCAGCGGCTGGCGGACGCAGGCACAGGTCAGCATTAGTCACCGCTGTCTGAGGTAGATAACCGCTGTCTGAGGTAGATACATGTCACCGCTGCCCCGAGGAAAGAAACAGGTCACCACTGCCCCGGGGACAGACACAGGTCACCACTACCCGTGACATGAAACACACATGGATCACCATTGCCCGAGGTGGGGTACAGACACAGGTCACCACTACCCGTGACATGAAACACACATGGATCACCATTGCCCGAGGTGGGGTACAGACACGAGTCACCACTGTTATGGGTGGGGGGGGGATTGGTCGTCACAGCCCCGGGACACATACGAATCACTACTGCCAAGGGGTACCTATGACCCAGACCAACGCACGGGTTACCATTGCCTGAGGGCATCATTGTGGGAGCGGCTTACGCATTGGACAGTGGCAATCCATGGGTGGGGCAGCGCCCCGGCAAGGCAGACAGGCAACTCCTAAGTCATCATCACTCCCTTACTCGAAATCAGCCAGCACACATTCAGCACACATTCCGTCGGCTCAACGTGACGAGAGGCGAAGCAAGCAGCCCAACAGGCAACAGCCATTGCTGTGTTGCTGGTGGTCTGGTTATCTGACAATGATCGTCCCCACAGGAAATGTGTACTGGCCCTCTGGCGGACAAGTTATCTCATTGATGGATACTATCGTTGGTCTTGGTGACAGCACAGCATCGATTGGTGGTCATTACATTGAGCGCTGTTCAGGTAAAATATAAACACACGGATTACACCAGCCCAATGTCAGGCTGACACCAACTCCGCCTGAAACTAGTCCAGCACCAGTTCACTACCGCCGGCATGAAAACAATCCAACACCCGCCACCAGTGTAGCATCTTTCCAGCACGAGTCTCAGAGCAGTCCAGAGAGCATTTGCTTGTCGCCCTTCCAATATAATTGATCCACGTCTGATGAATCAGGCGAACTACTTCGCGCTCGAGCTGTCCTGGGAGACACAATTAGCCCAATACTGTTCTTGCTGCCTGCCATCACTCAACAGAGAGGTGATACATGGGCAAGCGAGGCTTCTCGAAAGCTTCGCAGAGGAAAAACGGACGTCTTTCAGGTGGATGGTACACTAACCGTGTCGGCCGGCGGATCAACCTTCGCAGGGCCGGGTGAGGGCTCTTGAAAGCCCCCTCTAACTTTCGATCTACGTATGCTAGGACGAAAAGCAGAACATCGTTTAAAAGCTCCGGTCATGGAGAGTCCGAAACATACTTTAGATGTACATTTGGACTGGTAATGACGTCACCACAGGTCGTAATAGGTCGATATGTGAACCCTGACTTGACCCCCTGGAAACGATTAGAAAAAGACAGAGCTTGTGTATTCTTTCGACATTGTTTTGCAAGAATTAACATCGATGAATGCATTTATATCGATCATAGTGAAAAAGGAACAGACAGAATAGTTCAGGTAACGTCAGTATCAGGTTTGAAAACCCACTTCTAAATCATGTACGTTAGAGACACAGGGATAATGCCATTGACAATTTACTATACATAGCCTATAGCTCATATCACATCTTATTTATCCATTTTCGGACATGTTAAATTCGCTAATGGTCATATTAGGTCAACCCAGTGACATGACCTATACCTTGGATAATTACCTGGAATTTATATATATATTATATATATATATATATATATATATATATATATATATATATATTAAGGTGGAGCCTAAACAATTTAAAACACCCATTCAATGTCAATGACCTTTGATAACCTGGACGTAAAATTTTGACAAAATATTGAAAACAGATTTACAATAAGGTACTGAATATGTGGTATCTCTGCGTCTGCTTATTTGGCCGCTATCACAGAAAGGCCCGATTGGGGATGGGGATGGGGCCCCTCCCCTCCCGTCACGACGAGAGACGCAACAATGGAGGTTGCGAGATAATTCACTCTTCATGCCAGATAATCTCTAGCATCTGACGAAGCACATCTGAGGCGATATTCATGATTCTAGCCAATCCAGAGAAGAAGTGCCAGGGAAAGGGGAGAGGAGAGGGAGAGGAGGAGGTGATATCTACCACCCCTTCACCACACGCCATTCTTGAGGTGCTTCACTGCGCGTGCTGATCCAACTAATCGGCCAGGGTCAAGACGAACGGAATTCTAAAATCACATGCTACTAACGTCTGGTTTGAGAAAAGGAGGCTCGAAGACCGAAATAATGAGATCCCAAACACCTACTTGGGTCATCTGATGAAAACATGGCCAGCAATTTAAGAACAGTCCCTCACTTCGGGAAGCACGAAACAAGACTGTTGGCTCAAATGTTAAGAAAGAGCTCCCATCCTGAGGGAAGAAACCGGTAGCGAAGACCTTTTCGGAGAAGGTTCGTTTGGAAATGGAGCTTTGAATTAAGACCATTGTTCTCCGAACACAATTTCTGGCTCCGGACTTGACCCAGCTCATGCATTGGAAATTGTGCGCACGTAACCATTCAATAAGTCTTGACATAATCCCGTGTTTATTCATGCATACAAATACAGGCATTTAATTTAACTGTGCTGGCTGCGTTCAACAGGACCCGCGAGGTTCGTATGCTTCAAACAAAGCCAGTTCAATCATCTGTTGCGCAAACTTCAAAGTATATTGCAATGGCAGCTACGTGCTACGCCTCGTCAAGCCGGCCGATGGCTATCGATCGGAGTGCTGCTGTCATCGTCACGCACGTCATACGTCGCCACCCAGATCGACACTTGAGAATGGGACCTTTAACTGAATAATACGCCACGCACATTAGGCAACACACGCAACAATATTGTCCACCTCCATGGCGATAGTAGGTGTGAATATTCAAGATCTGCTAACGGTAGCAGCATGCCATGAGTGCATGAGAGCTGGAGGACAACGGCACACAGTCATCGGATATCGGCTTTAGCTTAGTCTCAGTTACCTCCAGTTGTTCGCCAGATCTAGCTTTAGTGTTCATAATCTAATCACACAGGGCAGCATATTGAACAGCGGGCGGACGTTCTTTCTGCTGGACGTGTCATCTTGAAGTGCGCACTCAGTGTGCTGCCAACTACCTAGTATGTGTCGCCAACCATCCACACTCACGCGACTGTACGGTAACAGAGACAGACAGTCGTCAGATGACGCGAGCTTCTGGCTGGGGATAGCTGTCAACGCGCCTGGGCTGCCCAGGCGCGCCTGGGTGTGATCCGCACAGGCTGTCATTTAGTGGTCTATTTAAAATGCACTTTGTCTTGGGATGACTTCGCGCAAAATTTTACTCCGCCTCAGTGTTACTGAGAAGCTCGGCGGCCATTTGTCAGCAAGTCGGCTCCGCTAGTGATTCATTCATGCTTTCCGCTAAGTCGAACTACTGACGATTCACAAGAAACTGCGGAAACCATGAGTCGACTCAAGTCGACATCAGTCAACTCAAGGATCGAACATAGGTCCTCGTCGAAGTAGCTGGTCGAAAGTAAAGCATCCCTGCTGGTCACAAATAGAACACACTACGTCTCTTGCTTTCTGCGATGCGCACCCAGATGGTGAGTAGAGGCGCCTCCTAATGCCACTCGGGCCGCCGGAGCCGCAGCGATGTACTCCAGTTTACCTCTGCAGTAAACCCAGCACACCTTGCGAGGCCTCATTATTAAATTCGCTCGTAAACTATGACCACCACAACACCTTGAAGTCAGAGGCGGCGCGTCAGATCGATCCTCAGTGGCTGGTGGCTCGAGGAGCGACGTTTGTTTGTGGTTGCCAAGCTCGCTTGCAGCGGTGCAGGGACCCGGAGTGAACCGAAATAAAGCTACGGTCGTGCGGCATGCAGCCGCCTCTCTTCTTGTGGCTGCGAATAGCGCTGTGAAATGGAAGACATCGCGGAGTTTCTGTCACCAGACGGCAGTCCAGGCGAGTGTTGGTTATTGGTTATTGGTTATTGGTTTTTACGACACGTCGACCGTTGAGTCATATAGCGTCGCCAATCTCTCACGCCGATTGGTCGCGGGCGAAGAGTAGCGACAGGTGAGATTCGAACCCACAATCTTTCGATTGTGAGACGAGCATCTAACCCCTAGACCACCCGTCCCCTCCAGGCGAGTGTGACACGAAAGGCAGCAAACTGCGGCCCGCTGACGCTGGGAGTGTGTATTGAAGGGATGTCGATGCTGGTTTTTAATAGTTCGCGCGTAATATGTCAGTAACCATTTTATGGGATAGGCATTTCCTGTGTCCCTATATCCAGCGGAGCAGGTGAGGATAAGTTCCTGGTCGAGGAATCCGAGAAAAGGCATGGATTATGACAAATTCAAGAGAAGCCTCCTTCAAACGAACTAAGCACTCCCGTGTAGGTATACATGTGCGGCACATTTCGAAGAGTCTGATTGTGTTGCTGAGATGTGGCATGATGAGTATTTCTAGACAAACATGAAATATGCTAATGTTTGCTTACCGATTGCCGACGATCGTCCTCATGTACTGTGTTTGAATGCCTTATGGTCTGAGCAGTGCCTGGGAGGGCACTTGCTCCCCCTCCCCCGTACTGGATGTGCCATTCCAACAATTTCAACTTCTAATATTGGACCTTAATGAGCCCCCCTCCCCAATCCATCCCCCAACGTGACAGTCGGCTATTGCTCCGCACGCCTTCTTCGATTCACGTGAGGTAAGATAGCGAAGCCTACCAACTGATGACAATTGACTAAGACTTGCATTACAAATCACACTTGACAGCCTATTCCATGAGGTAGGTAACTTCATCAAGCATGCTAACATCTCTCAAGACTATGCTGCAGGCCGTCCGGATCGCAGAACAGTGAAAGGGGCGTGCATCGCCAGTGCTCGTGCTGCGTATGCTGATGATCGAGCGTCCACCAGTCCCCACATAGACAACCAAAGTATCTGACAACAATAGGCGCCGGCAACAGCGACCTTCTCAGTGGCGATTATGGACGCAACGTCACACAAACCCACAAGCCCAGCCTGCACCATCTCGTCCCCGGCCCAGCCGAGGGCACCAGTCTAGGCTGCACCACCTCGTCCTGTCCCCGTGGAGAACACCAATCCAGGCCACACCACCTCGTCCCCGGCCCAGCCGAGGGCACCAGCCCGGGGAGCACCATTTCACCCCTGCCACGGAGGTCGAGTCGAGAGTGCGTGAGCAAGTGGCAGGAAACAGTCCAGAGCACTGCATACTTCGCCTGGATAGCGCCGGGTGACGAGAGGTCAACTTAGCAGCCCCCGGCGAATCTCGCCTCGAAATCGCCCCCTGAACGCCAGCGCGCGCAGGGCTGCCAACGGCCGTGATACATTTTTACGTGAAATAGAGTGGAAAATATCACTTTCTGAACACTCAATCGACATCCTTCTCCAAGAAGTATCGACATCCTGCTCCTTGATGCGTTCTTATGAAGTCTTCGTGTCTCCTTTCTAACAGCATCTCGTTTATAAGCATCATGCTAATGCTCTCGATAAGGAATGGTGAAACACGAACATTTCGCAACGCAATTTCGGGTGAAGGGATTAACTATAATGTCATATGGCATACTAGTTTATAGCATAGGTATTTTCACCCTGTCCCGAATATAGCTCTTCCTAAATTATCATAAGTACCTACACCGTTGGCTCAAATTTGAGTCTGAGAGACATCAAAAGCATTTTCAATGACACTAATTCCACGGCAAATTTCGACATCCTACTGTGCACGCTTCGACATCTCACACCTAACGAAAAACCATTACTTTAACCCTGGCCAATGGCCGTTGAGTCCATTACCGTATCTCGCGCCGGCCACGCTCTCAATACGTTGATGATGTCCGATGAAGTGTTGTCGTCTCATCGTGCCCGCCGGAATGGTCGCTGCGTTAAATGGCAGCAATATCAGCGAGTCTGAAAGATTGCCGCGCTTTGTGCAGCTGGGCCTGCGAATGACAAATTCTGCCGGACGGAGGCGCGACCGATGACCGGTCGGCCGGCGCTGCGACCATGAGTGATCGTTCTGCCGCACGGCCGCCGCCAAAATGAGCCGGCCGCGGCTCAAAATATCCCGCCAACTGCTCGACCCCCGCAGCGCGCGCGGACTGGGCGCGGGCTTTTTGCACATAGCGAGAGCCACAGCCGGCGGTTTTCGAAGGCCGGGCTTTAGGGATCGCTCCATGCGAGTCGCGTCGACTCCTTTGCCGTGCGAGAGACACTGCCTGCCGAGAGACACTGGCCACCTTTCAGAAGGAAATAAGTCCAGTTGAGACTGGTGAAGGATGGTAAATGGCGATTACCACTGGTACAAGTTCATTAGGGTTAATCATATGGCAATTAGCGTCGGCACCACTGCTCAGAACTACCTCGACCAGTCAGCCCCTAGTGGAGCTAATTGTACGCACTATGGGCATATTTATATGACGTGAGTGGAATAAACAGATACATTGAGGTTTATGAGTGGGTTCCATCATCCATACGAAAGGCTTCATCCTGTGATATGGTTCAGTCCCCGAGGAACTAGTGGGAATGGTGGGAAGGACGTATGAAACGGCATGGTGGATAAGAGGGGGAGGGGAGGAGGAAGAGGAAGGCTTCGGTCGGATCTATGACCTCCAAAGTCTCCGTCAAAATGTCTGTAGCGGAACCGTCCTGTGGTTACCATTGGCATCATTTCATGCGCACTAATCCGGTTTAATCGCCCAGTAACGTTCCCGTAGTTTTAGTCGCGTCCGCAAACGCGACACGAGCGCCTCCCGTGGCGGCCGCCTTGTTTTGCTGGTGTTTTGATGTGCGTTTACTCGAAGCTTAAACGACACTGGGAAGTCAAATGTGGCATCAGCCATCGCAGAACACGAGTGGTCGTCTGTGGTAACCCGATATCGTGTTGCAATACCGCTGTGTTACACACGTAGTCTGACATGTGTGCATTCTCGGAATGGGGGGACGAGTGGTCTAGGGGTAAGATGCTCGTCTCACAATCGATAGGTTGTGGGTTCGAGTCTCACCTGTCGCTACCCTTCGCCCGCGACCAATCGGCGTGAGAGATTGGCGACGCTACATGACTCAACGGTCGACGTGTCGTAAAACCAATAACCAACCAACCAATTCTCGGAATGGCGAAGATGACACCACCTGGGTCGACGTTCTACCGCTTCCTCGGCTGCCCATCCCGTCGTCGCTGCCGTCAATCTAGAGGTCGTCGAACCTTGACCCACCACTGCGTCAAGACCTAACCTAAGCTAACCGTTTAGGTTATACTGACAGGTGTATGTGTATCTGCATATATGTACATAAGCATGCACACACGTGAATATATATATATATATATATATATATATATATATATATATATATTCGCTCAACTGTGACAGCAAACAATGATCTTCCACAGGAAATTTGCTATCAGCAGATCGAGATCCAGATCCAGATCCAGATCCAGCACGATTCAAATTAAAGCTAATAATTGTTTACTCCATGAGTAGTGACACCACGTGAGACGCATGCGAAAGTACATACGACCGGTACCTGTGTGCGCGTGCATATGTATTTACGAGCGCATGTTTGTTTCGTTTTCCCAATACCCGCTATATCCTTGTGAGGTGAGCATGCAGTAGCCGTCGGTGATGACCATGCTCAATATTGCTTGCAGTACTGTCTCGTGTGTTTCCGCAGCGAGTCGCCCGTCCCCCCCCCACCACCCAGCTCCCCAGCGCTAGTGTCTCGTGTACTTCTCCAGTGAGTCGCCCGGTCACTCCCCACCCAGCCTCCCAAGTGGCAGTGTCTCGTGTACTTCTCCAGTGAGTCGCCCGGTCACCCCCCACCCAGCCTCCCAAGTGGCAGTGTCTCGTGTACTTCTCCAGTGAGTCGCCCGGTCACCTCCCCCCCCCACCCAGCCTCCCAAGTGGCAGTGTCTTGTGTACTTCTCCAGTGAGTCGCCCGGTCACCCCCCCCCCAGCCTCCCAAGTGGCAGTGTCTCGTGTACTTCTCCAGTGAGTCGCCAGGTCACCCCCCCCAGCCTCCCAAGTGGCAGTGTCTCGTGTACTTCTCCAGTGAGTCGCCCGGTACCCAGCCCCCCACCGGCTTCGTGTACTCTCCAGTGAGTCCCCGCCCCCAACCCAGCCTCCCAAGTGGCAGTGTCTCGTGTACTTCTCCAGTGAGTCGCCAAGTCACCACCCACACAGCCTCCTAAGTGGCAGTGTCTCGTGTACTTCTCCAGTGAGTCGCCAGGTCACCCCCCACCCAGCCTCCGAAGTAGCAGTGTCTCGTGTACTTCTCCAGTGAGTCGCCCGGTCACCCCTCACCCAGCCTCCCCACCGGCAGTGTCTCGTGTACTTCTCCAGTGAGTCGCCAGGTCACCCCCCACCCAGCCTCCGAAGTGGCAGTGTCTCTGTACTTCTCCAGTGAGTCGCCAGGTCACCCCCAGCCTCCCAAGTGGCAGTGTCTCGTGTACTTCTCCAGTGAGTCGCCAGGTCACCCCCCCTCCCAGCCTCCCAAGTGGCAGTGTCTCGTGTACTTCTCCAGTGAGTCGCCAGGTCACCCCCCCCCCAGCCAGCCTCCCAAGTGGCAGTGTCTCGTGTACTTCTCCAGTGAGTCGCCAGGTCACCACCCCCACCCAGCCTCCCAAGTGGCAGTGTCTCGTGTACTTCTCCAGTGAGTCGCCAAGTCACCCCCCACACAGCCTCCTAAGTGGCAGTGTCTCGTGTACTTCTCCAGTGAGTCGCCAGGTCACCCCCCACCCCCCACCCAGCCTCCCAAGTGGCAGTGTCTCGTGTACTTCTCCAGTGAGTCGCCAGGTCACCCCCCACCCAGCCTCCCAAGTGGCAGTGTCTCGTGTACTTCTCCAGTGAGTCGCCAGGTCACCCCCCACCCAGCCTCCCAAGTGGCAGTGTCTCGTGTACTTCTCCAGTGAGTCGCCAGGTCACCCCCCACCCAGCCTCCCCACCCAGCCTCCCAAGTGGCAGTGTCTCGTGTACTTCTCCAGTGAGTCGCCAGGTCACCCCCCCCACCCAGCCTCCCAAGTGGCAGTGTCTCGTGTACTTCTCCAGTGAGTCGCCAGGAGCCGACGGCGGACCGTCCTGGACGCGCCTCTGCGACGATCCGCGCATTCCCATTCGACATTCTCACGAATGCGACGTCCCTAGCCAACATGACCAACGAACTGGCGCAATGCGTAAATAATGCAGACGTGGCAGACGTATCGAACGATAAAAGACGTGCCCAGAAAATACAGTGTTACTGGAAGCTGACCGTCTTGCCTTATATCAAGTTGTCGTTGGAAATGGACCCCGGAATTCGCCACGGAAATCATCAATCGCAAGGCTTTTATGTAGATTGCTAAGCGTGATACGTCCACTAGGAATTTGAAATCGAATCACTTTCGCGAGTGAAATAATATGATCCATGCTATTGTGATTGCACCATAAGATTACAATTCAGAATCGGCTCAATTCACGGGATCCGATTTTCTTTAATTAAAAAGAGCATACTTGGTTAAAAAGTGTGCTCCCCAGACCAACTGGAATAATACAGTTATAATTATTCCTCCGAAACTGTCTTCAATCGCTAAATTGTACTTTCGCAGTGCTTCAAAATCCATATGTCAGCTTGACAACTTAGGGGTCGAAGGGCAGATACTATGCGTCAGCGAGTTATTTGAACAATTGTTGAACGAAAAAAGGAAATACACGTAAATCGTCCGTTATATCTTAATTAATCTACCTGCGGTCTTTAATTTCCTTTGGTTAACGTTGTGCTGCCTTCATCTTGGAAAAGAGAACAACGTGAAGAAAAAACACGCTTTGATCCTGTATTGGCTTCCTGTACGGTAGTACTAAACAGTGCAATGGTAATCTCATTGACGTCAGTTACTCAGTGCTCCGTTCGACCCTCGCCGACGGCCTTCTCAGCCAACATCATGGCTGCCGTGAAACATAGGACACGGAAAGGTGGAGTTGGTGTTTCCTCTATTTGCAATCTGACAAACGGTGTTTACGCAAAGAACGGCGGGCCACACACGTTTGGCGACGAACCAACAGCGGCTTCGTGCCACTTCCAAAGCACCGCCATTCTTCGTTTGCTGATGGGGTGACGCTCATCGACACCAGGTGGAATGACGTCATTCGGCCTGAAACTGCTTTTCCCTGACGTTGCACCCTCATTGGTGCCGAGAAAAGCATGCGGCGAGCCACAAACGGCACCCCGGTGGCTACTCCCAGCGCCGTAATTGTATGTAGGTGCATCACTCCGGGCATCATGAAATAAACATCCGCGGCGGGAGCCTGTATACATGCTCGGCACGTGCACCACCAATTCAGCTGACGCAGTAAAGGCGGCAGAGATCGGCGCAACAGCATGCTGCTCGGCGATATTACCTAGTACATCGAGATGGAGCAAGGCGCCTTACCTCCCAGTACCGATAGTCATTACTTGGTACTTTTTGTTTTGACTTCGCGATCTAGAGAACATTTTCCCGCTAGATAACCGAACACAAATTACGTTCATTACCCTCGATCACATTTAATGTAAGTGAAGACTACAAAGGCTGACATATTGTTGGCGTGCAAAATCAGAGCCAAAATGATTCGACATCCAATCAGTGGCAGTACTCCTTGAGATGTTGTGACGTCGATTTAACACGGAAAGTTCCAACATACAAGCAAAGGTTTTCAATTGGAAACACATACCAATAGTCACCAATAAGGATAGCATTGTGAGACACAAATGGAATAGCACGTGAAGCGCCTCATATCTCTCCATAATAGGATGTGCAACTCACTTACTGTACTCGTGGGTATACGCATTGAATGCGATGAGTCCTATGGACGTTGGATTATTTTAGGCTAAGTTCGAGTCTACAGTCGCATCGACTGCATTTGCAATACGGCATTAAACTGCAAGCTGAGCGAACCGGAGGTTAATTGTGACCATTAGCTATGAGGTTTACACGTCATAACTGCTGACGAACGCGAGCTTCGTGTCCAAGCCAACAACAGCCTCCACTGCCGAACCCGGGATTGGGGATGCTGGTGCTGTCCCGGTGATCCTGGTGATGTCCGATGACTATAAGGTCATGACAGGTCAGACGTGAATGACGCTAGAGTGACCGCATGTTTGCCGATTTAAAAAAAAGAAAAGAAAAACGCGTTGGTGCACACAAATTGACATGGAATCCGAACGAATGAAGATATTTGATATTGGTAAACGACTATCGATAGACAACTAGTAGGTAAATAATACGCTATGTCGTTGTTTTTTGGCTTTCACAATATCAGCATTTGAAATAAAAAACATTGGTGGAAAATAGTTATCCAACTTGTAACCTTATTTAATACAACGAAGAATGGCTCTTAGATGCTCCTGAGTTTTAGACATTGCGTGTAAAGAAAGCATACGACCTTCAATATACCAGGAGGTGCTGAGTTGACATCAAAAGTAACGTTAAGGATTATACTTTATTACTCAACGTTTCGGCCAGGGGCCATCGTCAGGCCCCTGGCCGTTGAGACTAAAATGCTTGGCTGTTCCCTGACGATGGCCCCTGGCCGAAACGTTGAGTAATAAAGTATAATCTTTAACGTTACTTTTGATGTCAACTCGCACCTCCTGGTATATTGAAGGTCGTATGCTTTCTTTACACGCAACAACTTGTAACCATTAGATTTAGAATTTCGATAAAAAAGCAACACACTGTACAAGACATGACTATGAAGAATGTCTGTACCAAATGTAAATAAAGTATCTACAAAAATCAGTGAGGTATGGTTTGAATTGTTCCGCAGTGCATACCAGGTGGGCGAGCCGTGGCGCTCCCCAGTCGAAGTGCGGCCGCGGTGACGGTGCGGCGGCTACGGGACCACCGTTTTGCGGTGAGGTGCGGTGCGGCGGTGGTGTCAGTAGTGGTGGTGTCAGTGATGTCAGTGGCGGTGTCAGTGATGTCGGTGGTGGTAGTGCCAGTGATGTCAGTAGTGGTGGTGTCAGTGGTGTCAGTGGCGGTGGTGTTAGTGGCGTCAGCAGTGGCGGTGGCGGCTCGAGGTGTCGCTGCGCGGCCTGGATAGAGGAGCTGATTGACGAGCCCGACTACAAGAGCCGCTGTTCTCATGTGTACGGCTTGTGCAAGCGACTCAGATCCAGAGACGCAGCCAAGAAGAGCGGACTCCCCTCGCAGTAACAAAAAATGCACTAGATCAAACAAGAAATTGTGCTGGATTTCTCACTACACCAAACCACACATTTTTTCCGGAGCGTTTCGGGCACAGAAATCGTTATCCGTTAAGTCATTTTTTGTGTGTTTTTGTCCCCCTCCCCCTTCAGAAAACCCTGGCTGAGCTCAGACCGGATGCCGGGTGCCGGATGCAAGTGTCTAGCACGTGGTTGTCTCATGAGAGCGGTGTCACATAGTTTTGTTGTTCGCTGTTTGCATGCATTGTATATTAGGTACATACATGGTGTGCAATGATATGCACCTGCATGTGTATCCAGTAATAAGGAAAATATTCATATTGCTAACACTGCAGTTTTAAAACTGTTGCATGTCCCAGAGATGTTGAATGTCATTTTGCTCATTCAAATCGGTCCGCTAGTTTCCGAGCTATGCATTTTTGATCAGGTTGGCATGATGTGACCTTGATCATCCTGCTCCTGTCCCTTCATCTTATCATGTGAAACCTGCGCAACTGCACGCATAGCAGATACCTATAGCACATGTAAATAATACACGCCAATTGGACAGTCTGGCTTTCCATTACAAACTAGGATATGTACGTGCATCCGTCCGTTTGTTCACCACCAAGGTCCTTTATTTGATCTTGTCCTTACATGGCTTATGCACAAACAACGGCGCTTGCTCACATGTCTGATACTGGAAATTACAGCTAAGAGCTCTCACTTTACGTTTAGACGGTTCAAATAGGAGGAACAATGACCGACATTTCAGCCATCGTTTCAACTACACTGGATCTTGACCTGCGACCTAGTGCGACCACTTAACATTCGGTATCTTCCAATGCAGGGTGCTAAATCAGTGCGCAATTATTTCACACCATGTAATAAGTTTTTGAATCCAATACGTTGTCCAAAGAATCACATATTCCAATACTTCACATTTTAAAGCTTTGACCTTGACCTGTGACCTTAATACAGACTCAAAACATAAGTTAAGCGTTCTGAGATCGCACGCCATGGCGCCATCGAATGCCGTTTCAATTTTTAAAATAGGCCTAGCCGTTCCTGAGAAAAGCAGGGGGGGATATTTGCCCCCTCCCCGGTCAATGGTGAGGAGCCCGGTCAATGACGGGTTAACAAAGAAAATATCGGGGGAAAATATCAGGACAATTTCCTGCAGTCTACTTTGGCGTCAAGTACTTCTAACTCATCCCAGGTTGTTTTTTTTAGTTGCTTAAAGAGTTCATAAATATTCGCCAATTTGCAGTCGTATGATTATATGGTCCTATCCTCTATATCAGAATGGTATCGACTGTCAGTGATTCAGGTAGATGAAGAGGAGGCCAGCTTGTGTTGATCATCCCATAACATACTCTGTAGGCAGGGTGTGTTCGAATGCTCTGCCATCGTATCGCTTGGAATATCCGCACCAGCCTAATGCAAGCTTAAACGAATGTGACCAGCCACGATGGAAGGCGAAAATAAAGAGACAAACTTCAGTTCTTACCGGAAGCAGCATAGTTTGAATTCGACTGGATGAAATAATTTGTGCAATATGAGCACTATTGGAATTGCTCGAGTTGGAGCGAGAGCCGCGCGCTCTGAATTCGGTATTGATGCCACGCTCATTCAGCTGAAGCGACGCTATTATCATTCGAGTGCAGCAGGCAATAGATCGCCAGCCACCTCCCGACAGCACAATTTCAACAAATAAGCGACAACACACGCACTGTCAGCCGATACAGGTCGCCCAAGCAATTTCCAGCGGTATTTACAGAGAAGCTCGCTCATTCATGCACACGTTCTGACGCACACACACCCAGTCTCGTGGGGGGGGGGGGGAGTCGTTATGCACCACCCGTAAAGTTTTCCGCGGACGGTGAAAAAAACGGCGCACGTCAGCGCGCCGAAATTTACACCCCATTTTCGACATAGCTTTGGCATGTTGTGTGAGAATATTTAGGTCAGGTCATCCACGGTCAACGAGTTATCCAAGGTCAAGTTAGGTTACCTCCAAAAAAGTTCAACCAGTTGTCACACTTTAATGGATAAAGATATTTGAATGAAACTTTCAGCGTTTGCTTATCTTTAAGGATGAAACAAAACGCACTAAAGGATTTTTTTTTGTATTGTTTTCGTTTTTTTTTAAAACTCACTAGTTTTGCATATTTGTCCATCAGGGCTACAATTAAGATTTTGACTAAAGTAAGCATTTGTTATGAGGGCAAGTTAACTAAACACAACGTTTTGCGGTCCACTCTATTGATTATAAAAATAAAAATGACGAAAAGTGAAACTCAAAATTTTGAACATTTCAAAAATGTAAATGTTAATTCTTGGGTGGGAAAATTTTTTAGGGCCATGGTCGATTTCGCCTTCCTTTTCTGATTACAACTAACTTTTAATTTTCAAATTTCCCCCAAAATGAACTCCCCGGAGCCAACAAAATGGTGTCAGTCGTGATCACACAAACCTCCCGAGTGACGTCAATTTTTTTCGTGGGGGAGGGAAATTTTGTGGTGGTTTCGGGCCCTACTCTTCGAGCGCTTTCCGATGACATCACTTTAATTTTCCTGCAACGCTTAGTTTGCGAATTGGACGGGGTATATAAGAACCTCCCAAAGACAGGGTGTGAGGATCTGACCGGAAAGACGAAGAAATATTGCTTTTGTTTAACTTATACCATGCATAGGAAATATACAATTTCGAGCATGTTTCGCCAATAGAAGCCATCTTGCTAGCTGGCCTAGTCAACTGGCGAAACATGGGCATGCACCTGGCACATGCCAACGTCAGACACCTTGCCTTGCTTCTCGATCTGGCGAGAAATAAACATGCTGGCATATTTCCTGGCATTCAACTGCCATGAACGATATCATATCATTGACGTCTTCCTCCACTTTATCAAGAAAATATGACCTATTGATCCGGCTATATTCCAGATGGCCAGAAGAGTCCCACGATGAGCCAGTCTCATCCAGGTGCGACTTCCTCTTCGATGCACATCCACCGCCATGATTTACGTGATGGCACCCTTGCGACTGCTTCGTCTAGACGCGGCCATAAACGGCGGCTCCAACGGGGCACGAAGCCTTTAACGGGTTCATGAAGGAGCATAGTTAATTAAATTGTGAACTATTCAGGCAACAATGCAGCTTGAAGACCAATCACGAGGCTTCTACTGGGCTATCGATGCTGCGCACTCGAAGTGAACAATTGCAGAGGATATGAATTATTAATGTAGTAGGCAAGAGCAGTGTACGTTTAGCCACCACTCACCCGTGTGCAGCATTTTGGCACCTCCGCCAGTGCAGGAGGGGGGGGGGGGGGATGCGACCCACTGGAGTTTCCAAACGGACGTGCTAGGGAGACGAAACAAGAACGGGTATATGAGATGGGGCAAGGTCTCGCGATCGGCACTGACTTGTGTATCTGGAGTTGATAGGCGACACCTCAGGTCAGTTAAAAAATAACATTTTCGCAAAAATAGAGACTCACAATTAGATCGCAAACGCTTCCTAGACTGCAACAGATATACACTTTTACGTATAATCAGGATGTGTGTCGATACTCTACGGATGTAATGGCACATTTAAAGCTCCATTTAAAGCATAGGTTACGGGTTACATGCCCTGCCAAGGTCGGATCCCACATTTGAATATCCGATGGGATGTTGGGTAAAACCACTGCTTCCACCAACCCAGGGTAACAATGAACGGCAAAATTGGATCCGGAACTTAAATGACCTTACATATCGTATAAAGTTTAAAATGTCTATCCGATGTCAACGTATGTGAATGACCTTGGAGGACCTTGGAATGGTAGAGGGATAATGCCCGGATATCAATCCAGTCCTCTATTAGCCTAAACAGCACAACATGAGTCGCTTTAGGTCACAACGTCATGTCAGGATGCGATAATGCGCCATTTTATTGAAAAGTGGTCGAAGGTGTTGCCCTTCATGACGTTATAGCTCCGAGACGTGACATGACCAAACACACAAAAATTACCAAAAGCTCCGAACGGCCCAGAGATGCTGACAATTTTACTGAGTAACGTCGAGCGGTTTGAAAGCTATCGACGACAACCATTGGGGAGGGGGCATCACCTCCCCCCCCCCCCTCCACTGGCGAGGGCTAATAGGAGTTTGCATGCCTAATTTTTCGGCAATATCTAAATTCCTGAAACATCTTTACACTGAACATGAGAGCACCGGTACGCCTTCCTATACGTGTTGTAGTGTTGGCGGCTCTAAATTACTGATCGACTACGCTTGCTATTAACACATCTCTACCAGGGGACGAGTGGTCTAGGGGTAAGATGCTCGTCTCATAATCGAAAGGTTGTGGGTTCGAGTCTCACCTGTCGCTACTCTTCGCCCGCGACCAATCGGCGTGAGAGATTGGCGACGCTACATGACTCAACGGTCGACGTGTCGTAAAACCAATAACCAACCCGACACATCTCTACCTATAATGTCATTCCAAGTCCACGGGCGGCAGCTTCTCATGCCAATTGAGAGCATCGCACTTACGCTAATTAGCCATCACCGTTGTACTGAATTTCGCGCCTCGTCACACACTGTGTCCCTGTCGTCAGAAATGGCACAATGCGCGCTCAGAGTTTAACGTCTGTGTGCCTGCCAGTGCACCTGTGTGTCCGTTCACGCGTGCATCTCTCTCTCTCTGTGTGTGTGTGGCCGGAGTACTGACCAGCTGGTAGGTGGTGAGCCCGATGTGTGTGTGTGTGTGGCCGGAGTACTGACCAGCTGGTAGGTGGTGAGCCCGATGTGTGTGTGTGTGTGGCCGGAGTACTGACCAGCTGGTAGGTGGTGAGCCCGATGTGTGTGTGTGTGTGTGTGGCCCGAGTACTGACCAGCTGGTAGGTGGTGAGCCCGATGTGTGTGTGTGTGTGTGTGTGGCCGGAGTACTGACCAGCTGGTAGATTGTGAGCCCGATGTGTGTGTGTGTGTGGCCGGAGTACTGACCAGCTGGTAGGTGGTGAGCCCGATGTGTGTGTGTGTGTGGCCGGAGTACTGACCAGCTGGTAGGTGGTGAGCCCGATGTGTGTGTGTGGCCGGAGTACTGACCAGCTGGTAGGTGGTGAGCCCGGTGTGTGTGTGTGTGTGGCCGGAATACTGACCAGCTGGTAGGTGGTGAGCCTGATGTGTGTGTGTGTGTGTGTGGCCGGAGTACTGACCAGCTGGTAGGTGGTGAGCCCGATGTGTGTGTGTGTGTGTGTGGCCCGAGTACTGACCAGCTGGTAGGTGGTGAGCCTGATGTGTGTGTGTGTGTGTGTGGCCCGAGTACTGACCAGCTGGTAGGTGGTGAGCCCGATTTGTGTGTGTGTGTGTGTGGCCCGGAGTACTGACCAGCTGGTAGGTGGTGAGCCCGATGTGTGTGTGTGTGTGTGTGGCCGGAGTACTGACCAGCTGGTAGGTGGTAAGCCCGATGTGTGTGTGTGTGGCCGGAGTACTGACCAGCTGGTAGGTGGTGAGCCCGATGTGTGTGTGGCCGGAGTACTGACCAGCTGGTAGGTGGTGAGCCCGATGTGTGTGTGTGTGTGGCCGGAGTACTGACCAGCTGGTAGGTGGTGAGCCCGTGTGTGTGTGTGTGTGGCCGGAGTACTGACCAGCTGGTAGGTTGTGAGCCCGATGTGTGTGTGTGTGTGGCCGGAGTACTGACCAGCTGGTAGGTGGTGAGCCCGATGTGTGTGTGTGTGTGGCCGGAGTACTGACCAGCTGGTAGGTGGTGAGCCCGATGTGTGTGTGTGTGTGTGTGGCCCGAGTACTGACCAGCTGGTAGGTGGTGAGCCCGATGTGTGTGTGTGTGGCCGGAGTACTGACCAGCTGGTAGGTGGTGAGCCCGATGTGTGTGTGTGGCCGGAGTACTGACCAGCTGGTAGGTGGTGAGCCCGATGTGTGTGTGTGGCCGGAGTACTGACCAGCTGGTAGGTGGTGAGCCCGATTGGTGTGTGTGTGTGTGTGTGTGTGTGTGTGTGTGGCCGGAGTACTGACCAGCTGGTAGGTGGTGAGCCCGATGTGTGTGTGTGTGTGGCCGGAGTACTGACCAGCTGGTAGGTGGTGAGCCCGATGTGTGTGTGTGGCCGGAGTACTGACCAGCTGGTAGGTGGTGAGCCCGATGTGTGTGTGTGTGTGGCCGGAGTACTGACCAGCTGGTAGGTGGTGAGCCCGATGTGTGTGTGTGTGTGGCCGGAGTACTGACCAGCTGGTAGGTGGTGAGCCCGATGTGTGTGTGTGTGTGTGTGTGTGTGTGTGTGTGTGGCCGGAGTACTGACCAGCTGGTAGGTGGTGAGCCCGATGTGTGTGTGTGTGTGGCCGGAGTACTGACCAGCTGGTAGGTGGTGAGCCCGATGTGTGTGTGTGTGGCCGGAGTACTGACCAGCTGGTAGGTGGTGAGCCCGATGTGTGTGTGTGCGTGGCCGGAGTACTGACCAGCTGGTAGGCCCGATGTGTGTGTGTGTGTGGCCGGAGTACTGACCAGCTGGTAGGTGGTGAGCCCGATGTGTGTGTGTGTGGCCGAGTACTGACCATCTGGTGATGGTGGCTTGTGTGTGTGTGGCCGGAGTACTGACCAGCTGGTAGGTGGTGAGCCCGATGTGTGTGTGTGTGGCCGGAGTACTGACCAGCTGGTAGGAGGTGAGCCCGATGTGTGTGTGTGTGTGTGGCCCGAGTACTGACCAGCTGGTAGGTGGTGAGCCCGATGTGTGTGTGTGTGTGTGTGTGCGGCCCGAGTACTGACCAGCTGGTAGGTGGTGAGCCCGATGTGTGTGTGTGTGTGTGGCCCGAGTACTGACCAGCTGGTAGGTGGTGAGCCCGATGACCTCCATCAGACCGTCGGAGGTCGACTGGTCCCGGCTGACCCACGGGTGGGTGCCGCCACCGTAGCTGAAACACATTGCCATCCGTCTCAGGTCTCGTCTCTTTGACACGAACAAAGTTCAGTTCAGGGCAGGCTCTCGGCAGCCACAACCTGCCGACTTAACTCACACCGTGCTGGAGAGCCAGAGCAGTTTTCACGTGATGGTGTGCCCGTCCTCGGTAAACATGCATGAATAATGCTGGTCGATATGGTGTGACACGATAACGTTGCATTATGTGTTGGTGGCGTTCTGGCACACCGCAGTGCGACTGTAAGATTATTATGTTTTAGACATTGCGTGTAAATAAAATATACGACCTTCAATATACCAGGAGGTGCTGAGTTGACATCAAAAGTAACGATAAAGATTATACTTTATTACTCTAATAAAGTAATAAAGAGTAATAAAGTATAATCCTTATCGTTACTTTTGATGTCAACTCAGCACCTCCTGGTATATTGAAGGTCGTATATTTTCTTTACACGCAATGTCTAAAACCCAGGAGCATCTAAGAGTCATTCTTCGTTGTATTAAACATTATTATGTTTGCCACGTCAGAAGCGCACGATTTACTTCGTTTCCCCACTTATTTGCGATGATAAATCAGCATTTATAACCCCATTCATAAATCAAGTTGGATATGAAGACGGCACAATAAACAAAGCTGAATAAAGTACGACGGAACTGAACACTGTAAAAAAATAGTGGCAAATGTGAATGTTGCAAAATGTGGGTGAAGTAAGTCGACCCAACACCCATTGAATACAGTTCCTGTATGGAATCAAGAACAGTGTCAGCAGACGGGCCTGTAGGAGCGCTGGAAGAGCCAGGGTAAATGCTACAAGTGCAGGGAAGTCGAAACTCAATGTAGGTCGACAAAGGCACATTTCGCTCGTTAGGCCTTCAGTGTGTATACAGCCACGTGTCGTCAAGCGTTAATACAGAGGTAAAGTGATTTCGAATGGGTTACACACACCAAATTGCATTGTTAAAAGCGGAAACAAAAGGCATCATCCCTTCCTAAGACTCTCGCACCCTGCACCCAGCTCCACACCCCGCGACACAAGCCATATAATTCACCCATTTGCCGTGCGGCATGGACGACCGGTGTGAGCTGGAGCGCGGTGTATGATAGCCGCCCGCGCGCCGCAATGTGGCCGCAAACCTCACATTTCAACAACGATTGAGAGCACATCCGGGAAGATGCTCTGATGAAGTTGATAAATGCTAGCATGAAAAGAGAAGATCTGGCCGTAGTCGATAAAATTCGACCTAGAAATGCTGTACGCTGGGTACAAATAATAAACAGAAAGCCTCAACTGTTCTGAGTGACGAAACTAAAACACGGAACATGGGTGCAAGAGCGCTATGGCAATTTAAAAAGCGTCACGGTGTGGCCGGGTGGATCAGAGGAACCTTTGTGCCACAACATGGGAGTAGACGGACAGGGGCGTCACCGTCGCTGGCAACAACATCCTTAGAACTAGAGTCAACGACCGACACACTTCGAGGTCAGTGCCCTACAAATGTGAAGAACACACAATCGGAGTTCAAAATTATCGGGGTATTTATAACTGGTGAAATGCGACAGGCATTCCTATTGCAGTGTCGCACAGCATATGGGAATCGTAGTCGTAATTGGAACTACTTCTTACAGCGCACGAAGAACACCAATCCCAACCGACGTGGCGCATGTCTTTGGCTCTGCACTTTGTCCACATGCATCCTGTTGCCACAGCCACATAACAGCAATGGAAAGTTGGTCGGGCAGCTATCTGCTGCCATTAGCGCACTCAAGCAGTTGTAGGTATGAACAAGTCCAGGGAAAACTTGGAAGCACAGAGCACTGATCGAAGCAGCAGTACCGAATCCGCTTCTCGGACAGCCAGCGAGTGCACAAGTGCACACGTGCACACCAACACAACACAACGCAACACAGCACAAGTGTAACACACGCATACAAAACACGCGCATAACACGACACACATAGTACAAACACCGAACAGATGCCTTGGGTCAGCTCAACTCGAGACTGTAATTCTGACACAGAATCCATTTGCTACGGCGACCACACCACGGTCACGTACCCTCCACACTACGGTCACGTACCCACAACACCACGGTCACGTACCCTCCACACTACGGTCACGTACCCACAACACCACGGTCATGTACCCTCCACACTACGGTCACGTACCCACAACACCACAGTCACGTACCCTCCACACTACGGTCACGTACGCTCCACACCACGGTTACGTACCCTCCACACCACGGTCACGTACCCTCCACACTACGGTCACGTACCCTCCACACCACGGTCACGTACCCTCCACACTACGGTCACGTACCCTCCACACTACGGTCACGTACCATCCACACCACGGTCACGTACCCTCCACACCACGGTCACGTACCCTCCACACCACGGTCACGTACACTTCACAAAATGGATTGGAAACTCAATTTGATACAAAACGAACTAGGTTTCGTCCTCGCTGCTCGTGGCGCCACCAATTCAGCGAGACGTTTACAGATCCGGGTCAGTCTTAACTGACTTGAATCTTCATCGCAGAGGCGCAATCGATGAGCCCGACTATTCCTAGCCGTCAGATTAAAGCCGACCCTCTCCACGTAACGCGCTCTCAGTATCTGGACGGAGAAGTCGCCGCCGGTGGCTGTAACGCTGCAGGTCCCGCTCCTTCCGCACCCCCCCAATCATCGACATTCATCTGAGCACACCGCGGACCTCCAGCCGTGAACTGGCCGGTCTGATGAGCGGACACGCATCGGCGGCCGAGTCGCTAGTCCCTCCGCCCGGTGACACCTCGCCAGTCCACCTCTGACCAGGTTGGCCGTGGATCGGCTCGGCGAGGCACGCGACGGTGGACACGGCCGGCGTTGCACTCTCGTGCTCGCCTCCCCGAAGGGCGAAGCCGGAGACTCCGCCACGCGTTCGCGCTCGCCGGCAGTCGCTGCTCACGGGCAGTCGCCGCTCGCGTCGAGATTAAGAAGGACGCCGATGTAGACCAACCAGAACGGGTGTTTATGGACGCCAGAATGGATATCTACGGAGACCAGAAGGGGTGCTTATGGAAGCAAAGGTGAGCTTTCATGAACACAAGAAGGGGTGGTTAATGTGCATGGAGACCATGATGAGCGGCGTCTACGGACGCCAATAGGGGCGTTTATGGAGACCAAGAGAGACGTTTATTGAGAGAGATGCTGGTTTCCGAGGTTAGTGGAGACCCTGGGTGTTGCCTATGTAGATACAGAGAGCGGGCTATGAAAACGTGGTCGTTTCCGAGACAGAGCCAGCTGTCGCTACAATGGCGAGGACATTTATTGCTATAAAAACGACAGAACCCATCACCACCGGACCGGAAACTCAGCCGCAAGACTGACTTTTCTGTGTTCGTTCTTTCCGGGCATGGGCATAAGCAAGCCCTTTACAAATGCTACATCAGACATTGTGGTCACAACAACACAACTGTAGAGAAATGCTGGATAAATTGCTGGAGAAATGACCATAAACGACACAGAATAACAAACCGCTGACCAGTACAACAAGGCAAGCCAACCGAAGCGAGACCACATGTGTGCCGTACACGTCAGCTCTCCCAGCCGGGAGTCAACTCCACTTCGGTCCCCATATAGTTATATCTCCAGCCGGGAGCGGCAGCGCGGACCTCGTGCGGCTACCACCGGCCCGACGGTCAGCGTCCGGCCTGTGGGGTATTGGCCCACTCACCTGGGGATATTGAGGAAGAGAATGGCGTGCACTCTGTGCTCCAGCAGCTTGGGCGTAATATCGTTGTCGTCGCACACGATGGTCACGTGCTCCGACAGATCCTTCCAGCGGCGCTGCAGCAGGTCCTTGCCGCCGGCCTGGCCGTAGAACATCTTGTTGCGCAGTCGCGAGCTGAACTTCTCGGGCCGCGCCTCTGCGGGCACGAGGTCGGGACGGGACAGTGAACCGGACAGTAAACCGGACAGTGCGGATCGTCCCGACCGAGTCCAACGGCACAGACGGACAGCATATCGTGAGCGGGCCGACAGGACAAATCAGGTCAAGTTAGACAGACGGCCGCAGAAGGTTAGGTGGACGGACTATCTTGTTGTCTATCTATCGTTGTCAAGCATTGCACAGTATTTCTCACAAGCATTTTCATTTTCGCTTTATTCTCATTTTCATTTTCAAGCATTTTCTCACAAGAATTTTCTCTCGTCTTAGAAGCATTTCAATTAGACGCTTGTCTTACGCACTTCGCATGCATGCAGTATAGGTATTCTTTGCACAGGTGCTCTCGTTTTCAACACCCTGTTGGCAAATAATTACTGCAGTATTGTGAAATTCGGGTTCTGCTGGGACCACTTTCAAGTTTGAACAGGGCGTATCGAAAACCCGAGATTGGTTTTAGACTTATCCTTATATGAAATACATGCATTTTGACTGTAACTGGACGCAAAAGTGTTAATTACAGGAAACACCAGATACAAAACAAATAGTATATTTCGCCACTATGAACATGGATAGTAGAATCGCAGACCCAAACATGAATAGCTGACATAGAATATAAATGCTGGACAGGTTCGAAAGATTGGAAAACAATTTCCATCGCACATATAAATAAGTGATAAAGACAGAAGGACAGACGGAATGGTAATACAGAGGACAGGGTAATACAGATGGCGGGGTAATGTTCATAGCAGGATATATAATACAGACGAAAAATATATATATATATATATATATATATATATATATATATATATATATATATATATAATACACCTTAGGGCAGGGTAGAACAGATGGGTGGATGATGCAAACGGACTGAGTAAACTTGCACTTGGAATGGCCGTCTTCAAAAAAAATTGCATGGCCGGAATACGAAACGAGAAGCATGGAAGCCATGGACACGGCTCGTTGCGGCTCATACGGCTCATACGGCTCATACGGCTCATACGGCTCATACAGCTCGTTACGGTTCATACGGTTCATACGGCTCATACGGCTCATACGGCTCATACGGCTCATACAGCTCGCTACGGTTCATACGGTTCATACGGTTCATATGGTTCATACGGCTCATACGGCTCATACGGCTCATACGGCTCATACGGCTCATACGGCTCATTACGGCTCATACGGTTCATACGGCTTGTTCAACAGTGCAAACAAACTGCTTCGGTTAAACTGTTCTCGTCAACCGTTTTGGCACGACGTTTCTAGGTGTTCTTGATCAGGGGTGCAACCAGGATTTTCTGAGGGGCAACCCCCCAATTTCATATCGAGACGGTTTTCGGCGCGCGAAAGGCGTAGGAAATGTCTGTTTTGCGTGGTGCATATCCCAAAATTTCCTCTTTGATCTCATGCATATTTTTTTTCTGAGGAGGGAGGGGGGGGAGACCTCCCTTAGCTGTGTCTCTGTTCTCGATACCATTTATATTTCAAGGCCGTTCGTAATCGAATCATTTAAGAGGGGAGGGAGGGGCAACTAGGTTAATCTACGCTTGGTGGGGTAACATCATAACGTTTCTTTTTATAAAATAAACAAACCCCTAGCCCTCTCCATCCCATAACTGCACGTGTACAGGTGGCACGGTAAGCCATGTGAGATATGGCTTACCCTGCTCAGGAATCATCATGTATATTTTTTCGGGAGTGCGGAAGGCACGGGCGTGATTTGAAGTCGTTCATACAGCCAATCAAAAGTATTCATGTCGAGCTTTCTCATATCTGGGGGAGAGCGATAACCGGGTCGCAGGTACGTTTTAGTTTCGAGACACGTGATCACCAGGGTGGGAATTAAGGCACTTCTTAAGAGATTTTATCTCTGAAAACATTTTTGCACTCCGGGTTCATACTGGATAGGATGGGCTTCAGATGTACTCCGACACAAATGTGGGAACAAAGATATCAATAAAAACAAACACAGAACGACACCCCCCAAAAAAAGCTGGTTATTCCACTTACGGCCACCACTCAAACTAATCACTTTGTGTAGCATTCAGCAGCCTGACCGCAGCTTCACACACTCCATCAATCTCAACCACCGGAATTGCCGACAAACAACGCGCAAACAGCAATTTGCAAGATGATGCGCATGCGCACTGAGAACACTGTTCTCCGGCTCTGGAGCCGCGTCTCGGAATACCTGTGTTCCTGCCACCCTATAGTGGGAAACTTTGACAGTTTTAAGAGACGTCTCCGAAGTCCCGGGGGCCACCGATCAGAATTGGCTGTGTTAGCGTTTTCTGTTCTGAAATCTGTCTGTCAACCAATCAATGCAAGGTACTTTGTATATGACGTCATAACCATTAGCAACTTTGAACACATGGTTAACAGTGTCCACACAAGTTAACAGTAAACACAAGACCTTGACTGATCCTTTGCTTTGATCACATCCAACTGTGGCGTGTGCGGTAGCGGAGTTGCGTTCGTATTACGTGGGAAATTGGCTGCGTAGGTAGGTATGCGCTCTGAGCTGAGGGTGAAGTGTGAAGTATTTTTGTTTGTTCTTCATATGGCTAGCCTTGTACTGAGACCAACAGTGAAAGGAAAACGCATTTCTCCTGTGAGTTATAAGAAACAAAACAGTGCTGATTATTACGGGTCACTGCCGGGCGGTGCCATCCATTGTTCACTTCTTTGTTCGTATGTACTGGCATTTGATTTGACCAAAAATGAGAATGATATTACTTATGCATATTATGTAGGTGCTGATTTAGTTGGTTGGTTATTGGTTTTACGACACGTCGACCGTTGAGTCATATAGCGTCGCCAATCTCTCACGCCGATTGGTCGCGGGCGAAGAGTAGCGACAGGTGAGACTCGAACCCACAATCTTTCGATTGTGAGACGAGCATTTTACCCCTAGACCACTCGTCCCCGGTAGGTACTGATTTAGGTTTTTCCGGTCGGTTACTGGTAAACAGATTCCATGCATACAAAAATAATGTCCATGAAAATGTACTCCGGAAGAAATCGGTATGCACTCCGACTCCCAACCCGGAAAGTAAGTTTCCCAATCTGGTGACCACCTATGCCCATCTAAAGCTTCCTCCGATTATTCCTCAGCTTAAAATAAGTTGGCCAAATGTTTCAAATGGGTGGCTTGAAAAGTAATTTCTGTGTGGCTAGGTCACACGGTTCCCAACAACCACAAACGCTCTCGCTACACTCTAGGCGAGACTGCTAGCCGTCCAGGAAGCGGGACAGCAGTTTGACCTGCTAGAGGCTTTTCGTTCCGGCTGAGAGTGACTGGTTAGTCCGATCCGATAGTTGGGACGAGTTAGCGGGGTGGCCTCCTGAGGGATCAATGGAGGCATGCTCGGCTCTCGATAGAAACCAAGGTCGTATGAACCTAACAGATGTAATGATCGAGTGCATTGCCCCGAGGGAATTAAACTAACTCCCGATTTCCAAAATAGCTAATGTTCAACTACTGCCAAAGATGTTTTTTTTGCTGATGACCATCAGTCAGAATGTCTACTAAACCAAACTTTAGTATTTGACGCAGGCGTGCGTCCATATTTTCCAAAGTTCCTATCTTCCAACGTTCATAGCTATCAAATAGGAAGCTAAAGTCCAAAAATTGGAAGCCTATGTTAGGTTAAGCTAGATTTGGCTCCTTTCCGGGCTGTTTTGGAAGTTGACTTCCAATTTTCGGAATTTAGCAATCTATTTGGAAGTTAGGAACGTTGGAAAACATGGACTTTGTAAGACATGATACGACTCCGGTACATGTTGTAAGCTACAAAGGAGGCACACAATTATTACTCAGCTAAGTGCGGCAAGAAATAGTACTCCGCACGAACAGCTTGAAGTCGAGTAACAGTTACTCACCTCGCGCCTCATGAAACTCAAGAGCGATGTGCGCGTCCACACCCAGCGAGAAGTAGTTGTTGATGACGTTGAGCGGCAGGCTGTCCTTGCCATCCTCGCTGGGCTCGGCCGCCTCGTTCTTCTGCACCTTCGCCTCCCATCGGTCGAGCTCCTGGGACTCGCCCTCGCTGATGTTGCTGAGGATCTTCGAGATCGGTTCGTCCGTGTAGCCCTGCAACGGCGGCGCGGCAGGCGAGTGTCAGGTGCCAGGTCAAACAGCCGGGGACGAGTGGTCTAGGGGTAAGATGCTCGTCTCACAATCGAAAGGTTGTGGGTTCGAGTCTCGCCTGTCGCTACTCTTCGCCCGCCGACCAATCGGCGTGAGAGATTGGCGACGCTACATGACTCAACGGTCGACGTGTCGTAAAACCAATAACCAACCAACCAACCAAATCAAACAGCGACCCGATCGGGCACGCATTAGAACCCCCCCACCCCCCCACCCATGACCCTCACGTGGTCAGCGGAGACAAGACCAACGTGAAGAGGCCAGATGCGATCATCGGCAAAAGACAACTGAATATAAGACAGACGCGTCGGTCTTATATTCAATTGTCTTTGGAGTTGAAGACTCTTGGAGTTGCTACCGAGACTCTTTCAACTGACTCTTGGAGTTTCTACCGTCTAGACGGTAGAAATTCCAAGAGTCAGTAAGTAGATATTATTCGACAATTTGCACGGGTTTATTTGATCGTGAGCTAGGGAGCCGAGCCGAGGGTAATTCAAACAGTTTCTCAACGTTGCCTAACTTGTAAATTAGCGGGGTGGGGATGGCCGAGTGGTTAAGGTGTTGAGCTCTCGATACGAAGGTACCGGGTTCAACACTCGCACCGTTCGGGACATTTCCCGATCCCGCGGCCCACCGGTGAAACAGTGTGGGCGGCGCCATTAGCCGCAATTGTGTATAAAGTGCGTCGTGAAACACCAAAAAATAACAAACAAAAAACTTGTAAATTAGCAGGTGAAACCTAGGACGTCATTTACCATGTATGATGTCAGCGCGAGGAGGGAAGCATAGGCCTTTCGAGAACCTTAACCATTATCCCCATGGATGTGGCACGGAAGGCGTCGACCTAAAATTAATTAGGTTTATTTTCTCACTTTTTTCGACATCTCTACACACTTACCGTTCCTTGGTACTTATGTCTTACTTTCGTTTTTTGGCGATCATGAGAAAAAGCAGTAAAAAAAGGGTACCACCATTCGAAAAACAAGATTGGGATTTCTAATAAACTCCATACATCTCGCAATCGTATTCAATAAATAAAAATGTCGGAGGTCACTTGAACGCATTGCAACCTATAAGCAGCACATTTGTGGATCACATAGTTGAATAATTGCTCAGCAAAATGTATTCACTGTTTTTCCCTAAGCATGTGTGCTGGTTTGATGTAAGTAGCTGGCCATTTTCTGCGTTCTGACTACAATCCTAAAACTGTATATAGCCAGCTTGCGTGTCCGATCTCGTTTATGACACGAACGGCAGCTATGACACGGGGTGAGAATGCATTCGATTGGCCACTCAATTATCAAATTAAATCTATCAGTTTCATGTTGCAGTGACTTCAGCCTGTTGCGAAAAGGACGGGGTTTTTCCCCATGTTTCGCAATTCTCCCACATAAAACGAGTGTGATGAAGTGTGAACAAATATGTTTGGAGGTGAAGGGAAACGCTGCCAGGAGAAAATTATACTTGTAGTCCATTTAACCAGACGGCACAAGTTGCGTGCATTCTGCTTCTGGCGAAACCAACAAGCCTATTGCTGACGCCCACATTGTTCCGAGGCCGCCTTCATAGCTAAGTTAACGTCCAAGTGAGCGTAACAGCACGGTCGGCCGTGTTGGCCCGCCGGTTCCAGCTCATCCTGTATGCGGTCCAACAGACGCTCACACATCCTACAACGTCGCTCGTAAATCTTTGGCAGTTGTTTCGCGGGGTTGCGTCACATCCTGACTAAGTGCCGCAAGATCGCACCGCATTCGCCCAAATCGTGTCTCAAAGTCCGGCCACGCCGCCGGAAATACGTGATGTGCCACGCCACGCCCCACGGTGCTCCTGAGCATCTCAGCATACCGCCCGACCCCCAGGTATGTCTGAAAACACGGTTGGCTCCCTCATCCCTTTGAGGAATGGCCTCACCTCAGCGCATGCTTTTGTGTTTTTTTTTTTTTTTTCATTGGGAGCACTCCGACTGGATGCATACAAATTAAACTTTTTGCAGACGTGTACGCATACGTTTGGTTAGGGAAGTCCGATAGAAAGCTAGCTACTCTCAAGATGAAAGCTCTTTGGATTTGTACCACCTTATTTCGAAGCTCCGGAAATTCTGAACTGATGCCCCCACATCAATGGGCCTTGTTTCAAACCTATATGAATGGGGGGGGGGGGACATGTCATAATGCAGCGGGCTTCAGAAGGGCACTTTGAGCTGGATTGAGGGTAACGTAACCGGCTAAGGTCGTATCTAAGTTATCGGAGGACTTTTCGACTTGCGAAAAAGTCACTGTAAGGTCGGCGAGGAGCACTTTAAACACGAACAGGGGCACTCCAGTCTGTCGAAAGGCACTCTAAGCTATGGAGGGCATCTCTGATGTTCCAAATCCACGCACTATCCTCAAATTGGCAGCCTGATCTACCAGAAGGGCACCTTGAGTCGTCAGAGGAAATCAAAGAAATCGAAAGGGAAATATGACCTCTACATTTAGGATACCCATGACCTGCCAGATGGGCAAATTAACATGCAATGGCTAAGGCTAGGGCTAAGGATCTAGGGCTACGCGAGGGGAGACATGCACTTGCTGTTTTGCTCTTCGACAGAGGACCCTTTAATTTCCAGTGGGACCAATGGGGCCCACGAAAACTTGGATTTTTTTTCGATGCCCTCCAGTGAACCAAAATCGTTAGTTAGTTAGTTAGTTATTTGGGCTGTAGGGCGCGTCGACTGCTTTGGTAATGTTGCGCTCAGGATAAAAATCGTGGGGGTCTGGGCAACATGGGAGGGCTATGGGCACTGTACCCTCAGGCTTCCCATTCAAACATGTTATGCTGTATGGATTGTCAACATGGTCATCTTTTCACGCACTGACTACTTTGCGGAGAGCACAAAGGAGCGCAGAAATTCAAAGCGTAAGACCATCAACAAGAAACTTTGCGATGCCGCAAAGCAGCTCCGAGACAATGATAACATCATTATCAGGAAGGGTGACAGGTCGTCCATTTTTGTAATTCTGGACAAGGAAGAATGCCTCAATAATATGAAACGTATCCTTTCTGATACCAACACATTCCAAAAGAACCCAAAACACTCAACGGCTTCGTTGAAAACCAATGTGAACAAGGTAATCGTCTTTGCAGACGCCACAACTGGCGTCATTTTGACAAGAAATATCAGAGAATTCGCCCCTGGATACGCGTACGGAAATATCAAGACGCACAAGATCGGCAACACTCTTCGCCTCATAATATCATAAGTGTCATCTCCGACGCATAAACTCGCAAAACAATTGAACTCATTAATTCGTCCCTATAATGACAATGAATACTCACTAAACTCGACCAACGAATTCATTTATATTCAACGCACAAACGAACCAAGCCGAATAATTGCATCTCTCGACGTGGTGAACCTATTCACTGATGTGCCAATCAACAGTACCATCAAGGTCCTAATCAAGAATGTCTGCCAACATCCAACGCTATCACATCTGGAGATGTCACGTGCTACTCTAGAGAAGATACTTTACGCCTGCACATTTGAAGTACCCTTCCTTGGCTCAGATGAGTGTCTGTACCGATTGCATCGCTATGGGGTCCCCTCTTGGTCCCCTGCTCGCCAACGCTTACATGCGCGACATAGAAAACAGGGTATTCCGAGACAGCAAGCCTTACATCTATTGCTGTTATGAAGACAACATTTGCATTAACCCTTTCACTGCCACAGCCGGTCTGCCGATTTGCGGCTGTACTGCCGCAAATTCGTCTCTGAGTCACCGGATTTCAACTCTAACCCTTGGTATCCTTTGGTAAGTCACCCGACACTGCTGAAATTACACCGGTAACAAATCATTCGCAAATGCAAAATTTTCCAATTTCAGGCATTTCAGTTTATGACGCTTGATCACCAAAACGCCAACGTTCCTGCACTCACACTTCGTGTGATTTTCGGGTTTCTGCTAAGTCTCCTACGTTTTGCTAATTGCCTCCACATGATAGTTTTGTGCCATATTTGATGTGTGGAATGCTTGGTATGGTGGTTCGCTTGGAAAGTACGATTAATTTAATTCGATGGTTAGTTTTCTTCCCACATTTGCTAGTGGTCAAGAAATCTGGATACCCGCTGAGCTTTGATGCACCGCATCTCTTTGGTTAAATGCGCCCCCAGATTCGCTACCGAACCGTGGTCCTACCCAGTTCTTTTTTTGGACCCGTTGCATTCTTTCGTCGTCTACGGATGTGCTTTAGGGCTCCAGGCAATTTTTATTAAGGGCCTGGTACATTTTGGAGGCCCGACTCATTTTTTACGTTTTGCTACTTTTCCTGCACCGACGATATTTTTGAAGTACCGGCGCGTTTTTGAAGATCACGATGTGTATATTTGGTGTCCAGTCCTTTTGTTCCTTTTTAGGGCCATGTGGTGCTTTGAGGTCCCAGCCTGTTCTTCAGGCCCGATTCGGTCTCATGGCCCCGGTGTGCTTTTATGGACTCTGTGGTGTTTTTGTAAAGCTCCCGGTGTGTTTATTTAGAGCTACAGCGCATGTTTTAGGGACCTGCCGTAATTTGAGAAACTCGGTACACTGAGGGCCCGGTGCATTTTCGGCCTCCCGTTGTATTCTTAGGGTCCCACTGTATTTAATTGGGGCTCCAGACGCACATTTGTGGGATCCAGCACGATTTTAGAGGCTCTGGTGTAATTTCTCGGGGTCCCGGCGCGACTTTTCGGGCCCAAGCGCGTAATTCCGGCGGGATCCGAAGCCAACTTAATCATAGATTAATAAGCACTATGCATACCCTACAAATGAATTGTTTGTCAAATATAACATTCTGAAGTTCCCTCATATTGTGCAGGAACAGAGCATATTACTACTTCACATATTTTTGAATCAAACATTATCAATCACTATAATGAATATGTTCCAATACTCACACCAAGTAACTTAAGGCATGTTGATCATTTAAATGTACCCTTTTCATCGAAATCCTACAGACTTCATTACATACCATTTATAGGACCAAGAACTTGGAATAGTATTATTGGTACAAAATTTCCTTCCTGTAATCATGTGCCTATTAAGAAAGAAGATATAAAAAAGTTATCAGAGCTTATTTCATTAGCTCATATGTCACAAACTAACTGGTGAGCAAAAATTAACCTTGACCGTTTGCACACTACAAAAAAGAGGAATTATATGTAGGTGGTTAATATAAGTATGTGTGAGTAAAGCTGGATCAGTAAGCATATGCACATGTGATGATGCATATGTACCTATATGCTTAATTGCATGTAAGTACAGGTGTGTATATGCAGATGTGTGCATGTGTATGTGCATAAATGTGTATGGATGCATATGTGTGTATGTTTATGTATGTGCATGTTAGTATATATGTATGTATGTATATTTATATATATATATGTGTGATTGCATATGTGTCTATGTATGTGAAGTATGTGTAGGTGTACATGTTTCATGTGTGTGCATATGCAGGTTTGTGTGATTGTGCATGTGTATGTACATGGATCCAACTTCTTCCTTTTCCCCTCATAACACTTTTCACTTTGTGGCCCCAGGAGTTCCTTGGTGCTACTAGCTTTTTACCTAGCTGAGGTGCTCCTGGGGCTACTTCTACTAATAACTGGTGGTGGCCTATCTGCAAACAAAAAGACAAAAAAAGATGCAACCAGTTGTAGTGAACTGGATGTATGCAGACAAATTACATATGCATTGGCATACTGAGGCATTCCTAAGCTGGCTGTCCTAACTTTTGAATAGCTGGCGATAGGAAAGCCCAATATCAATCGGGCCTGTAATAGTGCGTGTAGCCAAATAGGATAGGCTGCTGCATACCAAACAGGGGTCGATATTAGACAAAAAAAAACTTTCTGGGTTCGACGCAATTGTTGGTGCCTTCTGATTTTGAAGTCCGAGTCCCGGCGTGATTTGTCGGGCCCCCGACGCCATATTCTTGTGTCCATCTGCAATTTTTCGAGCTCCAGTATGTTTTTTTTTGGGGGGGGCGTATGCGATTTTTGAAGGCATCTGACGGTATGTTTATGGCTCCGGAGCGATTTCCCGTACTCGGACATATATTTTTTTCGGAGTTTCTCCTTATTTTGGAGGGCTCCGGCTTAATTTTCATCGGACCCCAATTCAATATCTGTGGTCATGCTGTGCTTATTTGAGGCCATCGACGCCACTTTTTTGGAGACCCGAAGGGAATTTTCGATGCCCCGACCAGATTTTCTCGGACTACCGACGGGAATTTTGGGTCCCGAGCATGATACTTGGGGGCTCGGCGCGAGTTCGTGGGGAGCGTTGCACTTCACTGGGCCCCAGCGCGATTTTGTTGCGCCCCGGCGCAAATTTTCGGCCAGGTGAAAGTTTTTTTTGGTGCCAGCTGTATTATGTAGAGCCCCTTACGCGAATTCTCGGGGCCTCGACATGAATTTATGGAGCCCAAGAACAATTTTTGGGGATCCGGCGCATTCTTGGCCGCCCACGCCTTCAGGAGGCGGGGGTCATTTTCCTCTTTGGTACACCACTGCGGCTGCTCAACGAGTTTTCCTTCAGTCGATGATACCCTTCAATGTAGCAGAAAAAGCCCTTATAATAATTTTCTTTTAGGATCTGTTCGGATTTTGTTTTCTGTGCTCGGGTCGATTCGATTATGAGTCTCTTTGTGATTTTGCGGTCGAGTTCTATTTTTTGTAGGTCCCATGCGCGATATTTGTACGCCCCGGAACGATTCTCCGAGCTCCAGGTGCATTTTTGTCGTGCATCAGCACGCTTCTTTTCCGGCACCCGACGCGTTTTTAGGGTCTTTAACGCAATTGTTCTAGCCGCAGAGTGACGTTCCGTGTAGGGATTGATATTTTGGAAGCCGGCTTCGACTTTTTGGGCTCCAGCGGGACATTTTGGGCCCCCAGTGTGACTTTCAATGGCAGCGATGCGACTTTTTTGGGTCTAAGTGCAATCTTTGGACCCCGTCTTCATTTGTTGGGATCCCTATTGCGAGTTTGAGTGACCTCGACACGTTTTCGGTGGCCCAACACGTTTTGGAGGCTTTTGGAGCTATTTGTGAGACCCCAGAATGATTTTCCACGTCAGAACCGTTTTTTTTTGTCGTTTTCCCGGCTTCATTTTCGTGGGTAGTCCCGATGAGACTATTGGGGCCCTGGTGCGACCTGTCGAGCCCCTAGCGTGATTTTGAGAGGACCGGGCGCGACTTTTTGGTACCGCCAGGCTCAGGGTGATTTTCAGGCGCACCGGCCGGATCTCTTGGGGTCCCCGTCGCGATTTTCAAGAACCCGGCACGATTTTGTTGGCCCCAATATGATTTTCATGGTCCAGGCGCTAACGTTTTGCAGCCCCAGCGTGATTTTCATTAACCCCGGTTCGACTTTTTGGGAGCCCCAGTACGACTTTCAGGGGCCCGACCCGATCTTTTGGACCCCAGCGTGATTTTTATGGGCCCAGCGTTTTTGTCCCCCATCGTGATTATCAAGGTCCCGGTACGACTTTTTGGACATCAGCATGATTTTTAGGAGCGCAGATGCGAATTTATGAGGCCACCAGTGCAATTGTCAGGGTACTCGGTCCGACTTTTTGGGGACCACAGCGCGATTTTCCGGTGGTTCGTCCCGACCATTTGGGCCCCAGCATGATTTTCAGGGGCCTGGCCAGTCTTTTTTTGGGCCACAGCGTCATTTTCTGGGGCCCGGCGATACTTCTTGGGTCCCCAGCGGTATCTTCAGGGGCCCGGTCCCACTTTTTGGAGCCGCCGGCGTCATTTTTAGGAGCCCCGGAACGATTCTGGAGGCCCCAATGTGATACTTGGGGACCCCATAACCTCTCTGGAGTTGGGAGCAACTATCCCCAATGCCCCCTTCCGTATGCCACTGCTTCGCTATGCACACACACATATATATATATATATATATATATATATATATATATATATTTTTTTTTTTTTTTCCTCCAATTCGCCCTGAACCGACCCGATCCCTGAAATAATATGGTGAGTGGTGGGCACAATTCGAGACCATGTATATTTTATGGGAGGTTAAATGGTAATATTGTAATTATCATCGTGCTCACAACAAACGAATTATTCTGAGGTACAGATGTTTTGGCCTTTTCTGATTGAGACCTATCATTACATACCCAACATCATATAAGCAAGTCGGAAAGCAAGTAAACAACGTGGAAAACATGAATGCGTACACCGCATTATTGGTATCATGCTTCATATCAAATGACAGGCCTTGATGAGCTGGATGCATCTTTCACAAGCATAAGTGGAAGATAAGCATCATTTTGCAATGAGAATCATGCCTGAACACGATCCTAATTACACACCGCCCAAAGGATGCGATGTATTTCAGGCAGGCACGCCATGGCAACATATATATATATATATACACACACATACACACACACACACACACACACACACACATATATATATATATGTGTGTGCATATATATGTATAATATAACGTCTGATCACCAGACCGGCATGCGGCGATCAGTTCAAAATGTGTGTTATCCATTGCATGTATCCTTTCTTTTCCGGCATGTTGATGGGCCAACTCTCCGGTTTGTTGTCTATTTGTCGTGTTTTGTTTCTATTTACCTCTTTTACCTTCAATATGTACCCTTTCTCTTCTTCACATATTCCTTGTTTTCACTTTCCTCATTTTTTGTTTCTCTTCCCCCCCCCTCTCTCTCTCTCTCTCTCTCTCTCTCTCTCTCTCTCTCTCTCTCTCTCTCTCTCTCTCTCTCTCTCTTTCTCTTTCTCTTATGTGCTCAAAGGTCATCAGTGTTGCACTCCTATATTTCTGCGTGTGACGTGCGTATGCGCCTTGCGTGTACATTTGTGTAAGCGTTTGTACATGTGTGTTCCTGTGCAAGTGCGCGTGTTTGTGCTGTGGTCCTTGTGTGACTGTGAGTGTATGTTTGTGCATACGTGTAAGGGTATTTTATACATACGTGTAGGGGTATTTTATACACACGTGTAGGAGTATTTTATACATACGTGTATGGGTTTCTATACACACATGTAGGGGTATTTTATACATACGTGAAGGGTATTTTATACATACGTGTAGGGGTATTTTATACATTTGGCAGTCTGCACTGCGCGCGTATTTATCTCCGTTGCACCCGGGCTGGAATGTCATATGTCGAGTGCTAAGTAATCCTTTTATCACTGGGGCACAGTGAATATATGCAAACACCGTGCTTTTCTTGGACACCGTGCTTTTCTTGGTCTGGATGTGATGCCGGCTGACAAATTTAGTTATCAATGTTCATCCCGACTTTCCACCTTCTCTTCTCGATCTCCTCTTGCTTCTCCAGTCAAGAGCGCTGCAGAGATTTTGATTCTTCTAGCATTAGACGGGGAGAGCGCATTCCAGATAACTAATCATGAAGTGATGGTACAAAAGCAATGCATTGTGCATTGTTTGGAGGAGTGTTTGGTAATCCAGCGCACATCAGCACGGAGTGATTTCAGTTTTCCCACTTAGCCCAATTGCCTCACTGTTTAGGCCGGTAGCGAATGTGTTTTTAGAATGTCGATGCTGCATGTATAATTGGCAGCAACCAACGTGCCGGACCGTTCGCCACCCAGGGCTCCTCCCCTCCCCGCCAGCCACACCTCCCCACCCCTCCTTCCACTACCCACAGCCCAGCACGGCAAGGCACCAACGACTCGCAATGAGACCAATTCCGAAAAGTTAGGAGCCAACGGTGCAAAGCGACATGGACACCCTTTTGCTCATATATTCCATTTCCATGAGAGTGCACTCGGCTTCCACTGACTCCGTATCAAATCAGGTCGCTGTGTGGAGAAATGGTGCTTATCACGCATCCAAGTAAGGCCATCAACGACACGTCATAGCACCAGTCGGCATGCTTGTGCCTACAGTGGGCCCTGGCACGCCAATGTCGCGCCAAGTTCCCGAATAAAACCAAATGACGTGGGAAAAATGGGTGTTATTATCTGAAGCCTCCACATGGGTGCTAGGACCGGAGGGTATAATGGCCTGAAAGCTTCCAGTGGGTGTAATGACCTGAAAGCTTCCGATGAGAGCTATCACCTGAAGGCTTCCGACGAGTGATTCACCTGAAGGCTTCCCATGAGTGTTATCACCTGAGGGCTTCCGACGAGTGATTCACCTGAAGACTTCCGATGAGTGTTATCACCTGAAGAATTCCGATGAGTTTTATCACCTGAAGGCTTCCGATGAATGCTATAACATGAAGGCTTCCCATGAGTGTTATCACCTGAAGGCTTCCGATGAATGTTATAACCTGAAGACTTCCGATGAGTGTTATCACCTGAAGGATTCCGATGAGTTATATCACCTGAAAGTTTCCGATGAATGCTATAACCTGAAGGCTTTCCATGAGTGTTATTACCTGAAGGCTTCCGGTGAGCGTTACCACCTGAAGGCTTCCGATGAGTGTTATATTCTGAAGGTTTCCGGTGAGTTTTATCACCTGAAGGCTTCCGATGAATGCTATAACCTGAAGGCTTCCGGTGAGTGTTATCACCTGAAGGCTTCCGGTGAGTGTTACCACCTGAAGGCTTCCTATGAGTGTTATCGCCCGAAGGCTTTCGATGAGTGTTGTCACCTGAATGCTTCCGATGAGTGTTATCACCTGATGGCTACCGATGATTATCACCTGAAGGTTTTCGATGAATGTTATCACCTGAATGAAGGCTTCCAATCGGTGCTATAATCTGAAGGTGTTCAATTAATTTCATAACCTGAAGACTTTCGATAAGCCCACCAATGAGAAGTTTCATGTTTCCAATTGGTGTTGACATGGAATCTTCCGATTGGTGTTATAATTTGAGGGCTCCCAATGGGTGTTATGATTTGAACGCTTCCAATGGGCATCATGACCGGAACGCTTCCAATGGGTGATATGACCTGAGGTGCGCAATACCATGAAGCGCATGCTCATGCAAACTAACTAGCGTTCTCAGGTTCTGTTTTGGGTTTACTTCAGCAAAGGCTAGGTGCACTCTCGCGGCTACTTGAATGCCTTTGTTATTTAATGTGTATAAAATGGCATCAGGCCTCGACCCTTCCAGTGCGCGCACCGACACATTCGAATTCCACATAACTTCTAGTTATGAGGATTTCATTACTCATCCCAGCAATTCACATCACTGAAGTATTTCATTAATTGTGTTGATTCTTCACTAATTATTTTGAGGAAAGAAAAAGAGATGGAGGAAAGAGACGCGAGTACCACGTAAGTAGGACTTGTCATTGATTTACTCATCTCATTTTGCACACCATTCATTGCTGGACTAAGACAAGCTTCACGTAAACTCCAGCAGGAGGAACTGTTGGTAAATCAGACTCAGTAGAGATCACAGCACGAGACAGGTCGGTCCGGCCATGCATGCAGTTCTGGACACATCAATACCGCATCCAAAAACACTTACGCTCTACGGAGAAAAATCGCGCATGATTTAACTACCAACTGATTTATTTTTTTCCGCGTGCGTCCGGCTCCCAAGCCAGCCGAGGCGACAAAACAATGTTGGGAATGGGATGGTGAACGGCTTGTATAGGAAAAGACAACGTAAAACACGACCGTAGCACTCACACATTAGATAGATAGATAGATAGATAGGTACATATATAGATAAATAAAGATAGGACACACACACACACACATATATATATATATATATATATATATATATATATATATATACTATATATATATATATATATATATATATATATATAAAGATAGATAGATATATAGATATACTTGGTTGGATAATTTATTTATAATTTGGGATATAGTATTGAATAGGGTGTCGCATTGTTCTCAACCTTGCTTTCTAGTTTTACAACTCTTCCCTTTACAAGCGTCACCCAAACGACACCTGTGGCTCTTATAAAGCCTTAACACTTTATCACTTTATGACACTTTATGGGACGTGGGCGCATCATCTGACGGCTTGAAACTATCGGTGGAAACACAGGATATCACTGCTGGTGGCTCGCGCCCACCGCTATGGTTCATGTTTATGTTACCACTGGGAGGTGCCAGTAGCCATATGGCTAGTCCGAGGGACCGTGGACTCCTTCCACATCAATTAAGATGTATATAGTAGGCGCACTGCAGAGGCAGGTACATAATAAACTGGCATGTGACTGAGGACTGAACCTTTCGTCCACTCCTAATTAACATAACCACGAGCATAATTACCGAACAAATTGACTTTTAGTCGTGGATCATCGAAGCAATTGAATTGCGCGTAGCAAACACTAAATATGAGATCGCAGAATACACATCATGTGTTGGCAGCGGCCCGACCTGATGAAGTCAGGATAAGACATTAGCCAACTTCGACTACGCACTAATGCCACCACCACATGTGTATTCAGACTCCGGCCTGCACTAATTTGCATTGGCTGCGACGTCCCCTTTCTACACGATTTAAATAAGTTCCCACCACCGCAATGTAGCTTCCTTGGGCCCAGATACCTATGGTGTTCCAATCCACACATGAAGAAGCTCCTATTACCGCTGCATAGCTTCCCTGGGCCTTAATACCTATAACGTTTTTACCCACGTGAGAAGAAGTTCCCATTGCCGCTACATAGCTTCATTGGGCCTAAATACCTATGACGTTCCAATCCGCGTCAGAAGACTTCGTGTTGGACAGACGGCACAGCATTATATGAAGTAAGAACACCAGCCAGGTTTCTTATCCGAGAATGAGCGTATTGCCTGCCGTTTCGCCTTTGGTGGCACAAGAACCGCGGCTGTTTCGCCTCTGGTTACACGAAAACCGCGGCTGTTTCGCCTCTGGTGGCACGAAAACCGCGGCTGTTTCGCCTCTGGTTGTACGAAAACCGCGGCCGGTTCGCATCTGGTTGCACGAGAACCGCGGCTCTTTCCCTCTGGTTGCACGAGAACTGCGGTCGGTTCGTCTCTGGTTGCACGAGAACCGCGATTGATTCGCCTCTGGTTGCACGAGAACCGCGGAACACAACTAGCACGCTACTTGTCATGATACCGAAACAATTCCAACATATTTCGGCTCTTAGATCGACTAGTGGCTTTCCAGGATGGTTCACAGGCACAGGTGTTTAATTCTGAAAATCATTGGGGGACGCATGAAGGTAATGGACGGGCCACGGAGGTGGAGGCACACTCTATGGAGACTCATATTAAAAGTTGAAATTATTTGGGGGAAAAGCCAACATCGATGAGCACATTCCCACTAAAAAAATTCATAAAACACTCCTGGTTGCAAGCCAAACTGTCGCCAAATATGGGCATAGGAATGGATTCCGCCAGCCATGATTCATGGACAGTCTGTACAGACGCAGTCTTCTGCAGTAACTCAAAATGAATCGGGACTTGCCAGTTGGCAGCTATCACACGACCAATCGCTGGATATGTGTCTTACTCGTTCTTCCCTGCCCGACAACTGGCAGCGCAGAACGAGTGCATCGAAAAGCGTCGCCAGCCAGGGTCTTGGCGATCAAATATCAGCACATACGTTGAATTTGACAATCGCTGGACTTGGTCCGCATGGTCAGTACCTTCCTGACATTAACTGCGCTGAACTTGGTCAGCATGGTCAGCACCTTCCTGACATTAACTGCGCTGAACTTGGTCAGCATGGTCAGCACCTTCCTGACATTAACTGCGCTGAACTTGGTCAGCATGGTCAGCACCTTCCTGACATTAACTGTGCTGAACTTGGTCAGCATGGTCGGTACCTTCCTGACATTAACTGCGCTGAATTAAATAGCCCGTTCGACATAAATACCAATGAAATGTGAAATGTCCCAACCACTTGGGATTGGAATGTGTTTGCCGGACTTACACTGTCGCCTTTTTTGGGCAACACTATCAACTCCAGCTTCCACTCAGTCATGATCGTTAGTGTCATTAATGCATTTGGGCTTTTAGCGCTATGACAGGTGCACATGACACCGTCATATCCCAGGTGCGTACAACATTAACGACTGTTGGGTAGCAACATACCGTTTTGAAACTAGCATCTTGTTATATTTCACATCACGCAGAATGAACGTGATGCAAAATTCGATAGGTGTCAGGCATCGTTTCTCTTCATACTTACTGATATGCTATCAGTACAGAGTAGCATTTGAATACAACTGTCTGGTCAACCGTTGAATACGTACTGGCATACTGTGGCTGGACAAGCACCTATCTCTCTCTGTCTCTGCATCGGCCTCCCTCTGTCTGTCTGTTGGTTGGTTGGTTATGGCTTTACGACGCACTCAGCAGCTGGTGCCACATGGCGTCGCTTGCCTCTCACCCTGGCAGGAAAGGTGGGCACCGCGGGGAATCGAACCCCGTACCTCTGGCATGCCAGAAGCTCAGCTTAACTACTGAGTTACCGAAACCCCCTCTCCCTCTCCCCCCCCTCTCTCTCTCTCTCTCTCTCTCTCTCTCTCTCTCTCTCTCTCTCTCTTTCTCTCTCTCTCTTTTATATATATATACCTCTCTCTCTCTCTCTCTCTCCCCTTCTCCCTCTCTCTCTCTCTCCATCTCCCTCTCTCTCCCTCCTTTTTTTTTATCTCTCTCTCTCTTTCTCTCTCTCTTTATGTATACTTTATATATCGCCCACATCAATGTCTACATCACTTTACACGCACCGTTGCCCACGGCGGCGACGGCAGTGCAGCAACTGGCGAGTCGGCCATGGGAGAACCGACTGACGCGCATAGGGCGGGCGACCGTCTGTGCTTTGATCATCTCGTGGAACTGATCACAGACAGCAGGCAATGGCCAAGTAACAGTGACAAATCGGGCATATGTTCGGACGTCGCGTGCAGCCGCCCGGCGGCGGGAAAATCAGGCCGAACGGAGGCTTCTCCGCCTGAGGACCAGATCAGGTCTGCGTTTGACAGCAGGAATCATAGCCGACATCACCAACGCGGTGAAAGGCTGGCCAAGCTCACCACACACACACATACACAGCAGGAATATCGAGACTACCCGCACTGCGGAGCTGCCTGGTTCTGGCTGGCCGCAGGCGACGGCTGTCTGGTTCTGGCTGGCCGCAGGCGACGGCTGTCTGGTTCTGTGCTGGTTCCGGGAGACGGTTCCCTGGCTCTGTGCTGGCCACGCGCATGTGGCTTGGTACTGTGTAGGAAAAGGCTCGCCGCTGCTGCAGCTGGAGACGATAAGAGGAAGAGTTTCCGTCATGGCCGGTGATCCGGCGGCTTGGAGTGGTGGTGGCGGAGTGGTATGGCTGTGCTGACCGCCGGCGGTGGTGGCGGAGCGGTATGGCTGTGCTGACCGCCAGCGGTGGTGGCGGAGTGGTATGGCTGTGCTGACCGCCGGCGGTGGTGGTGGAGCGGTATGGCTGTGCTGACCGTCAGCGGTGATGAGGCGTCCGCCTGTACCGACCAACAGAGGTCACAGAAGGGTCGACTGCCCTGCTCGATAACGGTGGGAAGTCCTCCGTTCATCCTGCTCGGTGGTGGTGAGGGACCTCCCCGCCCCTAGCCGGCGTGAGGGTCCGCCTGTCTTGTCCATCACTGGCACGAGCAGGCCGCCTATCCGCCCCAGTAGCGATGCGTAGGTAAGTCGACGGCAAACCAGCCGACTCTGGCAACTCGGGCAGAACTGATCAGCGCTGCCGCCGCCCACGTCGTCTGCTGACCGCTGGCCGGCCAGGTCACGGCGTGCTACCACTAGCTGATGCCGGCCGTGCATTTCTATAGACTGCGATAGGAGCGCAATGGCTCCGGTCGGCAGCCCAGTGCCCAACGACGTGACGGTAACGACGGGGCTCTGGAGTAGCGTCGGCACGCGACGGGCGAGTCGAGTGGGACACCGCTACTGCCACTGCCACCCTGCCCCTCCCCTCCGACCCCGCTCCGCGCAGCAGTTCCGGGAAATGCCCGGAAGCCGTGAATGATGAAAACAAGCAAATTATGCCGAGATGTCTGGAATATGAGGAAGGTTCGACCTCGAAATGCTGCATCACTACACATATTTGCACTACTGAAGGCCTTTTAACGTTCAGCTGGTTATCGCATTCAATTTCGAGATAGAGAGATAGAGAGATAGAGAGATAGAGCGAGGGAGAGAGGGAGGGAGAGAGGAGCGAGGAGATAGAGAGATAGAGAAGGGAGATAGAGAGAGGAGAGATAGAGCGAGGAGAGAGAGACAGAGGGAGAGAGAGAGAGATAGAGAGATAGAGAGAGAGAGAGAGAGAGAGAGAGAGATAGAGAGAGAGAGAGATAGAGACAGAGACAGAGACAGAGACGAGAGAGACAGAGACGAGACAGAGACAGAGACAGAGACAGAGCAGGACAGAGACAGAGACAGAGAGCAGAGACAGAGACAGAGACAGAGACAGAGACAGAGACAGAGACAGAGACAGAGACAGAGACAGAGACAGAGACAGAGACAGAGACAGAGACAGAGACAGAGACAGAGACAGAGACAGAGACAGAGACAGAGACAGAGACAGAGACAGAGCAGAGACAGAGACAGAGGCAGAGGCGAGACAGAGCAGAGACAGAGCAGAGCAGAGACAGAGACAGAGACAGAGATGAGACAGAGACAGAGACAGAGACAGAGACAGAGACAGAGACAGAGACAGAGACAGAGACAGAGACAGAGACAGAGACAGAGACAGAGACAGAGACAGAGACAGAGACAGAGACAGAGACAGAGACAGAGACAGAGACAAGAGACAGAGACAGAGACAGAGACAGAGACAGAGACAGAGACAGAGACAGAGACAGAGACAGAGACAGAGACAGAGACAGAGACAGAGACAGAGACAGAGACAGAGACAGAGACAAGACAGAGACAGAGACAGAGACAGAGACAGAGACAGAGACAGAGACAGAGACAGAGACAGAGACAGAGACAGAGACAGAGACAGAGACAGAGACAGAGACAGAGACAGAGACAGAGACAGAGACAGAGACAGAGACAGAGACAGAGACAGAGACAGAGACAGAGACAGAGACAGAGACAGAGACAGAGCAGAGAGCAGAGACAGAGCAGAGACAGAGACAGAGACAGAGACAGAGAGACAGAGACAGAGACAGAGACAGAGAGAGAGACAGAGACAGAGACGAGAGAGAGAGAGAGAGAGAGAGAGAGACAGAGAGAGAGAGAGAGAGAGAGAGAGAGAGAGAGAGAGAGAGAGAGAGAGCGAGAGAGAGAGAGAGAGAGAGAGAGAGAGAGAGCAGAGAGAGAGAGAGAGAGAGAGAGAGAGAGAGAGAGAGAGAGAGAGAGAGAGAGAGAGAGAGAGAGAGAGAGAGAGAGAGAGAGAGAGAGAGAGAGAGAGAGAGAGAAGACAGACAGGTGGGAGAGAGAATAATAACAATTCTCGCAAATATTTGTGTATTTTCAAACTTTCAGACGTGGTAGTCCACACGTTCGAGTAGCTTCATTTCCATCGAACTATGCTCATTTTGTGGTTGAAGGTGGATTGAGTACGACATTTTACGACATTTCGAAAGGTTTAGAAATGAAGGCAATATGCGTGAGACTGTACTTGTCCTCTGTCTAGCAATATTACGATCGGCCTTTACGGAAGCAGTCATGCATGTATTGTGGACCACAACCCAGCTCTGGCGCCCGAATGCGTGCCGGGCGCGTTCGTCATGAATGCATTTCGCGAACTGGATAACAACCGGAAGTTTGCTCTTGACCATGTCCGCTCGCCACACTGGATGCTGGCGATGATGATGCTGAGAGTGTGCATGCAGCGCACGGCCGACAGGCTCCCCTGCGCTGTGGGCAGCAGCGTTACAACGGCAGGCTGACGACACGAAGCCAACATCACAGCTGAGTATCACCACGAGAGGCCGGCGCGCCCTCTCGTGGGCCGGGACGTGGACAGGGGTGTGTGTGGGGGTGTGGAGGTGGGGGGTGGGGGTGGGGGTCGACAACGGTCGAGACGCGACGGCGGCGGTGCCGTGCCGGCCTGCGCGGTGGCCGCCTGCTGATCTACACACCATCAGGCCACAGACGGCGCTGCTTTGCCGGCCGTCGGGCGGTGGCCGCCTGCTGATCTACACACCATCAGGCCACAGACGGCGCTGCTTTGCCGGCCGTGGTGGCCGCCTGCTGATCCACACACCATCAGGCCACAGACGGCGCTGCTTTGCCGGCCGTCGGGCGGTGGCCGCCTGCTGATCTACACACCATCAGGCCACAGACGGCGCTGCTTTGCCGGCCTGCGCGGTGGCCGCCTGCTGATCTACACACCATCAGGCCACAGGCGGCGCTGCTTTGCCGGCCGTGGTGGCCGCCTGCTGATCTACACACCATCAGGCCACAGGCGGCGCTGCTTTGCCGGCCGCGGTGGCCGCCTGCTGATCTACACACCATCAGGCCACAGACGGCGCTGCTTTGCCGGCCGTCGGGCGGTGGCCGCCTGCTGATCTACACACCATCAGGCCACAGACGGCGCTGCTTTGCCGGCCGTCGGGCGGTGGCCGCCTGCTGATCTACACACCATCAGGCCACAGACGGCGCTGCTTTGCCGGCCGTGGTGGCCGCCTGCTGATCTACACACCATCAGGCCACAGACGGCGCTGCTTTGCCGGCCGTGGTGGCCGCCTGCTGATCTACACACCATCAGGCCACAGACGGCGCTGCTTTGCCGGCCTCGGGCGGTGGCCGCCTGCTGATCCACACACCATCAGGCCACAGACGGCGCTGCTTTGCCGGCCGTCGGGCGGTGGCCGCCTGCTGATCTACACACCATCAGGCCACAGGCGGCGCTGCTTTGCCGGCCGTGGTGGCCGCCTGCTGATCTACACACCATCAGGCCACAGACGGCGCTGCTTTGCCGGCCTGCGTGGTGGCCGCCTGCTGATCTACACACCATCAGGCCACAGACGGCGCTGCTTTGCCGGCCGTCGCGCGGTGGCCGCCTGCTGATCTACACACCATCAGGCCACAGGCGGCGCTGCTTTGGGCCGTGGTGGCCGCCTGCTGATCTACACACCATCAGGCCACAGACGGCGCTGCTTTGCCGGCCGCGGTGGCCGCCTGCTGATCTACACACCATCAGGCCACAGACGGCGCTGCTTTGCCGGCCGCGGTGGCCGCCTGCTGATCTACACACCATCAGGCCACAGACGGCGCTGCTTTGCCGGCCGTCGGGCGGTTGGCGCCGAGGCGAGTCGACGCCGACCGTACGGCACGCGGTCAGGCTGTGCGGCCGATCAATGGGCGCCGGGCGTGAACCGCGGCGTCGTGCGGCGCCGTGCCGGCCAGAGCGACGACGACGCAGCGCCTCGGGCGGCGTGCACGGGTCGGCGGGCTGGGGTCAAGGGCACGCGCCGTAGACGGACTGACCAGCATCCGGTAGGCTGAGGTGGGATCAACGTAGAGCACACCACTGATTTAAATTGCACAACCCAGTCCAATACGGAGTCATACGAGCCAATCAAATTCGGTTGGAATCGCAACGGATATGTGTTCCCATCCGCTATGATTTTGATTTGGCTTTTATTATTTTATTTATTTATTTGGTTTTTCTTCCACCACTTCATAGTGAGTGATCAGGAGTGCGCACTCCCTGTCCCCGTGGCAAAGGTACCAAATTGTGCATTGGACGCAAACGGGTACCAAAAGTAGCATACTAAAATACTAAAATATTACAGGAAAGAACATTGCCGCTGCACTCCCTGCTATAGACCAAAAATAAGGCCGATAAAAAATGCCAGAGAAAAAGGTGAGCAAGATCGATAAATAAAGCTATAAATCCGCTGTCACATCCAGGCGAAGGGCACCACAGCTACCGAGACACCCCAGACCCAGAGATAAAAGGACCACTTGATCACTCCCATGGCAATAAACAAGCCCCAGGCCACGTGCGCCACCCAGCCCAGGTGCGATAGAAAAATACTCGCGCAAAGCAAACTGTCAAACTGTCGGCCCTGTGTCGTGACTGCCAGTCCTGAGTAACCCGGACAAAATGTGCATCGTCGTGCTGGGCCTCTGTAGTGTGGTGGTTAGAGCGTCGGTCCAGTAACCGATTGGCCGTGCCTTCGATATTTGCAGCGGCGGCGGTATTTCCCGGCTGTGGGCCGGTAGCAGTAGAAGTGGAAAGCTGTGTACGATAAGGAGTTGCTTTTTCGTCAACATACTAAAATACCGTATCGTAAAATATCGTCAATTGTTCTTGACTTGTAGCACCATCAAGTTGTATGTTGAATTGAAAATGACATTTTCGATGGCGATATATCTGGTAGCAGAGTTTACAAGGTATGCATATATTCTGCGCATCGGTTTACATTTTACACAATGCATACATCCATGCAGAGCTCTGTCTCCAAAGCCGACCAAATGAAGGAGGCAATCAGCGAGCTTGCTACATTTTCCTCACAATACCAAGGTATTTTGCGTAACGTACACTCAATGGGGTCGACGTCTTTGCCTGAAGAATGACTCACGATAACACCACGACAAACACTGTATAGAACTGGGTCAGCGTATTGAGCTTAGGCTTTTGCCATGCTGTGAAGGGAACGTTTTAACAGTTAACAAGTCCTGAGTGAGTATGTGAGATTCAAGCTGTACACCCTGGCTTCATCTCGGTGCGGTCCAGGGGCGTGTCAGCCCTACAGCCACCATAGGACACTTTTGCGGGAGCAAAGCTACGCAGATTGTGCCATTGGTTTCTGACTTTCTACGCTAAATTAACAGAAAATGTGTGTTTCTGAAGCATTAAAAAGGATAAAATAGCAAAAAGATTGACAAGGCCTATACACGCGAGGAAAATTATACGAAATAATTAAGTACATTTTCAGTTAATTGCTAATACCTTAAAACTGTGCTTTAACCGCTGGGAAACGTAGTAGCAGCACTTTAGCAATGCAACTGTATATGTGCGACAAATTCTGGAGGACATGTTTCAATCAAACTCACAGTGTATGCGTGTAATTGGTGCTTGTGTGCTAGAATAGGATACTCGTTACGATTTGTGTGATATTTTGTTCCCTTAAGATTGCGAGTACTGCACTTAATTTGTTCTTGTCTTCGAAAAAGCGACTGCATATCTCAGCAATAAACCAGTGACTAACATAACAATTCAGAATCATGCGAACTCTAACATGTATATCATAAGTACCTATCTTGACCTAATGTTGTGCGCCACATCCTATGTTTGTGAATGTTCTGCTACTTAACCCTTTAGTCTTTCCGGTCAGGTCCTCACAACCCGTCTGGGAGGAGGTGGGGTGTCCTTTTACACCCCGTCTAATTTCCAAACTAAGCGTTGCACGAAAACGTAAGTGTTGTCATCGGGAAGCGTTCGACGAGTTGGACCCGAAAACACCCCAAAACTGTATCCCCAACAAAAGTGATGTCACTAGGTGGTCTATGTGGTCATGACTGACATGTTTTTAGCTCCTGGGTGTTCATTTGGGGGGGGGGGGGCAGATTAAAAACAAATTGGGAATCAGAATAGGAAGCCTTCGACAACTCATATTAGCCAGTTGCATGAAAATAATCGACCCAAGAAGTCCGACATCCCCTCATGTTTTGGTCGTGGCTAGGCTTCGGATCATGTCAAACAACTATGTTGCTTCAGAATGGACTAGACGGCAATATATCTATGCATGGGCACGTGATTAGTACGCGATCAAATTGCATGAAACCAGACGGAACTAAGAACGCATTATTCCGAACGATAATTATCCAAAGAACACCATGAACCTGGCCCAGAATGCTGGCAGGTTTTCGCTGTCGTTTTTTTCCGCTATTTCCCTATCGCTATACATTTTCGCTATTTCCTTATAGATTGCCTGTATGCCGCATGGCAGCCACCGACAGAAAATCCGGGACGTCATAACCGAACCTGCGCAGAACGATCCGCAGAACCGGATGGCTTTACCTTGTATCTATGACATTGGTGCAGTCCCTTCAAGATCATGCAACCGGGTACACATCTTCATTTTAACAGCCTTCAATTTCGTGAATATAAACTGACGTGATGAGAGCGTTTGGGGCGTTTTCGCACCCGAAGGTTATAAGTCAGCTGTTTTCGCAAATGCAACGTTTTGCAACTCAAAATGCATTTGACATCACAACGGAGATATGATTACAATAACGAAACACTTCACAGGGCACTCCATGACATGTTTTTGCCAAGAGCCTTCTTTTCCGGCAGGCATATCTCAGGAAGTTCCGACACGATTGTCAGCATTGGCGGCTCGGGCGCTGAATGCCCTGTGAGGAGCCGACACTTCCTCCTCAGTCAAACGTGTGTCGGGTTCGGTCGGGTGAACATGCCCGTGACAGGTCTCCAGTGTGAAGGAAACGGCGACAATCCCAGCCGAGCGCTTGTGCCAGGTCCAGCTGTGGAAGACCTCCCGGTGAAAGGTCGGAAGTGTGGGCAGGAGTGAACACTCACCCCTCCCCAGCCGAGAGCACGCGCCAGGTCGTTGCCCGTTCCCAGCGGCAGCACTGCAATAGGCGGCGGCGGCGAGAAGTTCATCTGGTCCAGCACGGAGAGCACCCAGCCGACTGTGCCGTCACCACCGCACGCCAGCACGCGCAGGTTCGGCACTTTGCGGAACAGCTCCAGTCTGCGGAACACGGCCGGCATCGTCACGCGTCCGGCATCTCCACACGTCCGGCACCCAGCCGACTGTGCCGTCACCACCGCACGCCAGCACGCGCAGGTTCGGCACTTTGCGGAACAGCTCCAGTCTGCGGAACACGGCCGGCATCGTCACACGTCCGGCATCGTCACACGTCCGGCATCGTCACACGTCCGGCATCGTCACGCGTCCGGCATCTCCACACGTCCGGCATCGTCACACGTCCAGCATCGTCACACGTCCGGCATCGTCACACGTCCGGCATCGTCACACGTCCGGCATCGTCACACGTCCGGAATCGTCACGCGTCCAGCATCGTCACACGTCCGGCATCGTCACACGTCCAGCATCGTCACACGTCCGGCATCTCCACACGTCCGGCATCGTCACACGTCCGGCATCGTCACACGTCCGGCATCGTCACACGTCCGGCATCGTCACACGTCCGGCATCGTCACACGTCCAGCATCGTCACACGTCCGACATCGTCACACGTCCGGCATCGTCACACGTCCGGCATCGTCACACGTCCGGCATCGTCACACGTCGGGCATCGTCACACGTCCAGCATCGTCACACGTCCGACATCGTCACACGTCCGACATCGTCACACGTCCGGCATCGTCACACGTCCAGCATCGTCACACGTCCGGCATCGTTGCACGTCCGGCATCGTTACACGTCCAGCATCATCACACGCCCGGCATCGCCACACGTCCGGCATCTCCACACGTCCGGCATCTCCACACGTCCGGCATCGTCACACGTCCAGCATCGTCACACGTCCGGCATCGTCACACGTCGGGCATCGTCACACGTCCAGCATCGTCACACGTCCGACATCGTCACACGTCCGACATCGTCACACGTCCGGCATCGTCACACGTCCAGCATCGTCACACGTCCGGCATCGTTGCACGTCCGGCATCGTTACACGTCCAGCATCATCACACGTCCGGCATCGCCACACGTCCGGCATCTCCACACGTCCGGCATCTCCACACGTCCGGCATCGTCACACGTCCAGCATCGTCACACGTCCGGAATCGTCACGCGTCCAGCATCGTCACACGTCCGGCATCGTCACACGTCCGGCATTTCCACACGTCCGGCATCTCCACACGTCCGGCATCGTCACATCCAGCATCGTCACACGTCCAGCATCGTCACACGTCCGGAATCGTCACGCGTCCAGCATCGTCACACGTCCGGAATCGTCACACGTCCGGCATCGTCACACGTCCAGCATCGTCACACGTCCGGCATCGTCACACGTCCGGCATCGTCACACGTCCAGCATCGCCACACGTCCGGCATCTCCACACGTCCAGCATCGTCACACGTCCGGAATCGTCACGCGTCCAGCATCGTCACACGTCCGGAATCGTCACACGTCCAGCATCGTCACACGTCCAGCATCGTCACACGTCCGGCATCGTCACACGTCCGGCATCGTCACACGTCCAGCATCGTCACACGTCCGGCATCGTCACACGTCCAGCATCGTCACACGTCCGGCATCGTCACACGTCCGGCATCGTCACACGACCGGCATCGTCACACGTCCGGCATCGTCACACGTCCGGAATCGTCACACGTCCGGCATCGTCACACGTCCGGAATCTTCACACGTCCGACATCGTCACACGTCCGGCATCGTCACACGCCCGGCATCGTCACACGTCCGGCATCTTCACACGTCCGGCATCTCCACACGTCCGGCATCGTCACACGTCCGGCATCTCCACAGGTCCAGCATCGTCACACATCCGGCATCGTCACGCGTCCGGCATCTCCACACGTCCGGAATCGTCACACGTCCGGCATCGTCACACGTCCGGCATCGTCACACGTCCGGCATCTTCACACGTCTAGCATCGTCACACGTCCGGAATCTTCACGCGTCCGGCATCGTCACACGTCCGGCATCTTCACACGTCCGGCATCTCCACACGTCCGGCATCGTCACACGTCCGGCATCTCCACACGTCCAGCATCGTCACACGTCCGGCATCGTCACACGTCCGGCATTGTCACAGACTCGACATTATCACAGGTGCGACATTGTCACAGACTCGACATTATCACAGGTGCGACATTGTCACAGACTCGACATCATCACAGGTGCGACATTGTCACAGACTCGACATTATCACAGGTGCGACATTGTCACAGACTCGACATTATCACAGGTGCGCCATTGTCACAGACTCGACATTATCACAGGTGCGACATTGTCACAGGCTCGACATCGGCCCCCTTGGTTGCGCCTCCGGTCACGGCTTGCACGTAGAGTTTTGGATGTCTCCAACCAAATGGTGCATACATAGCACGAAGCCTGCATAGTAATGCCTGGAAGCATGACATGGGCACCAATGTACGCAATCGATCTGACGTCGACAATTGATCTGAATCCTCACAGCGTCACGGTTCAAGTTGACCCACTCACTTGTGTTCTCAGCTAAATAAGGATATGCGGTAAACGCAAGATGACGCTTCGCCTTTGGACATTCAGACTTACTTGGAACAATGTTATCTACCTTGTTTACTTGGCCTCCCAGGTCAGGCCAAACAGTTTGATGCTGTAGTGTAGTCAGTCACCCTGTCATCGCCGTCGATTTCCAACTCTGACAGTGAAACAAATGTGATCTCGTGCTTCAATTTGGTGATATGATAACGGAAGACGTATTCTAATACACCGATGCGTGCAAAGGTCAAGGCCACTGACCAGGTCCAGGTCAAGTACTTGTTACTACGTGATGAATAGCTAAAGGTGAAGATTCTCGAAATAGACTGTGGAAAAGTGAATGATTATCACCAAATGAACCCAAATGCTTTCTGCTTTGCTTGCTAATTTTGAGGAAACATTCAAATTGGTCTATATTGGGAAAACTACCAGACATTTCCTGCAAAAATTCCGAGTTTTCAATCAAATTTGGAAACTTAGCACATCCGAAACGAACACCGAACACAATATTACCCTCTATTAACCATTTAGCCTTCGCAGTTGTCGGTATTGCATGCCGGGAGACCGCAATAGGTGAACTCTTCGAACGTTTCAAGTTATATCTAAATGAGCCGACCTGATGTTAACTTGAATCTTTGGACACAATTACAGAACATAACTTGCCATTACATATATTCCGATTATTCATAAATACTGACTAATCAAAAAGATACGCACAGAAGAAACTTGTTTCAAGTTGAAGTCTCTTTTTGGCCTGGTAACCTGATCTGAGGTCACTTTTTTACGTTTGTACTTTTAGTTCATCATTCACATATGCAACCATATTCCACTTTTGACTGCATCTTGTACGATTTTTTAACTACATCTGCTTCAAAATACATCTAAAATCGCACTTAGGCAAGTTCGTAACCTGATTTTGACCTATATTAGCATCGAGACCTAAATAAACTAGTACTCATACTCTTACACAATGCGCGTGCGTCAATTCTTGGAAGACATGCCAAACTTCAAAATGATGCCGTGAGCCACTTAGGAATATCACAGGAACACCGGAAGGATTGACTTCGCTTACCAGTACCGTCAGGGTTAAAGGACTCGACTACGCACACGATGAAGATGCTTCATAATTCTGGACGAGCATATCGCGGCCATTTTCCTGACACTTATACCAGATTATACCAGATGCCAATTATATACCAGCAGCCAATTATACCAGATGTACACCAACTTTTTCCCACCGGAAACACTGTGCTGGCTGACCGTGGGCGCGGAGCTGAGCTCGTCTCCTCCCAGCTCGCTCGTGTTCCCGCGCCCGAAGCGTCCGGCCAGCAGTGCCGCGCCGGGCGTGTGCCGCACGGACTGACGTCCCACTGCACCGGCACAGAGGCGGACGCAGCCATGTGAACATAGTGCAGACATCGCGCCACTGGCGACGCACCTGCCGGCGGTTCTGAAGCGCGGCTCCCAGCCGGTGCGGGCGCCGGCGTCCAGGATGGACTCGGCACCAGCACAGCGGCGAGCAACAGTCGCCACCACCAGGCGATGTCCGGCAAGGAGGAGTCGCGGAGCCGGCGCGCCTCGAACCGGTCTTCGTGTCGAGTTCGGCGATCCAATCGGCGACCCGATGACTCCCGTCGTCACTCATGGCGCCGCATTGCGCCGCATTATGCTCCGACGGCCCGCACGAGAGCCTGTTACCGGGACAGAACCAATTTCCGAGCGGCGACCGCGAGTGATGTCACAGCTCGTGGTGAATGCGGACAACGCGATCGGTGGTGTCTGGAGGAACGTCAGCTCAGGTGAGGTCAAGACAGCAGAGCAGGCGATCACACCTCCAGGTGAGCAGGCGATCACACCTCCAGGTGAGCAGGCGATCACCTCCGGTGGCGGCGATCCTCCGGTGAGCAGGCGACTCCAGGTGAGCAGGCGATCACACCTCCAGGTGCACTTGGGCGGCCGCACTGCTGTGCCCAGAACGAACAGCTATACGGCTCGTGTGTGGACAAGACAGACAAGCGGCGTAGCCGGCTGGTGGGCTGTGCCGAACACCCGACAGCGATCGGAAGTTCGGGGCGAGTAGGCCTGGGGTAAGGAACCCGTCTCAACCGGAGTGTTGAAGGCTCGAGCGCCGCCTGTCGCCACTCTTCGTCCGCGACCAATCGTCGTGATAGATTGGCGACACCATGCGACCCGGCAGTCGACGTGTCGTAAAACCAATAACCACCCGGTCGGAAGTTGCAGAGACCTCTACCGCGCCAGAGTAGGCGGCGACCTCCTCACACAGTGCCCGCGGCAGAAACATAAGGCGCCCAAAGACCGTGACTGTTGTATCAGAGGCCGTGGCAACGGCAACAAGGACCGTGACCACGGCAGCAAGGATGGTGACAACAGCAGCAAAGACCGTAGCTACAGCAGCGAAGATCGTGACCACGGCAGCAAAGGTCGTAACCACGGCAGCGAGGTCGTGACCACGGCAGCAGAAACCGTAGCCACGACAGCGAAGGTCGTGACCACGGCAGCAAAGGTTGCGACCAATGACCATTGTGGCGTGGCGACCGTCAGCATTGAACCAAAATCAGTACACCCAATGGGCTCCATTCCATGACTGCGGAATCGATTCGCCTATCATTCGCCACGCCATTCTCTGCGCCTCCGACACGGCAGTGACAGCCTGTCACTACGATGATGTCGCAGGGAAAACATTGGCGAGTCCGTGCCACACTCGGGACAATTTGTGCAGGTGCGTCCATGAGGACCGGCACACTGGCGACCACGGCCTCCCGTGCTGTGCACGGGGAGGCACTCGCTGTCGATGGGCTGTGCGTCTGTGACGACGAGGCTGGAGACGGAGAGCTCCGTCATACATGCAACGCCAGCCGATGGTGTCCGTCGATGGTGTGACGGCTGACGGGCGACGGGTGCCCACTGCCCAGTGGTCTAGTAGTTCAACGCAAAACAAGCTCTAACTTTCTGCATGCGTAGCCTCACGCTTAGGCTTCAAGGGCAAACAATTGCAAAACTTAGTGTTGGCGAAAGGCAATGATGCTGAAGCAGAACTACCATTCGGCTTCACGAAGTACCAGTTAGGATAAGCGCAAAAGCCGGCATGATTCTCTCCTCTTCAACAACAACGGAGCACACCCGAATCTCAGGAACCTCACACATCTCGAACAGAAAATGGATTTCATTCATTTGAACGTGCGTGTTATTTTCTAAATCCCTCAAGTTCAGTTGTTATCCGGAACTGATGTTTCTTTAATGCGTGTCGCACAATTGTTCCGGGCTTAAAACTCCACTTGCATCCGAAATAGATGAGAACCATTCAGTTGCCGACGTGGTATTAAGCGGCTGCCAAACACATCAAGTACAACTCCAATACCAGTGACGTGCACCGCCGATCTCCACAAAACTAATGTGCTTGAAGCCGACTTTGCTGGGGAAGGGGCAGGTGGCGCTAGGCCTTCAAACATCTCAGGATGCCTGGTTCGAAGTCATGTTTTTTTCTGTCGTCCTCTGTTCTTCTTTTGCTGGATGGTTATTTAGCTGCCACTGAAAAACAGCAAAATACCGATATTTCCTGCTTCCCTTGACCAGCAAAGTTAGCCACCTTTTCCTCAGCTTGTAATTGTGTGTACGGAGACCTTGAGCTACATTGGCCCCTTCCACATGCAGGTGCTCTGTGTGGTCAACCTGCTTTGTAGCAAAACGTAAGCTTCACCTGGGTTAATTGCAATCCCCTGTGATGCTCAAAGTTTCCAAAGTACACCAGCCTGCTGGTGTTTCGCCAGGTTGCCATGCTGTCCGCTCCAGGCACAGACTCGTCCACCTGACGCCGACGATTAACCACATGATGGCGGAGTCATATCTCATGCTGTCTACTCCAGGCACAGACTCGTCCACCTGACGCTGACGATTAACCACATGATGGCGGAGTCATATCTCATGCTGTCTACTCCAGACACAGACTCGTCCAGCTGACGCCGACGATTAACCACATGATGGCGGATCATATCTCATGCTGTCTACTCCAGGCACGGACTCGTCCACCTGACGCCGACGATTAACCACATGATGGCGGAGTCATATCTCATGCTGTCTACTCCAGACACAGACTCGTCCAGCTGACGCCGACGATTAACCACATGCTGGCGGAATCATATCTCATGCTGTCTACTCCAGGCACGGACTCGTCCACCTGACGCCGACGATTAACCACATGAGGGGGTCAGGCACGGACTCGTCCACCTGACGCCGACGATTAACCACATGATGGCGGAGTCATATCTCATGCTGTCTACTCCAGGCACGGACTCGTCCAGCTGACGCTGACGGTTAATCATATGATCACGGAGTCAGATATGGCACGTGAGACGGTGTTCCGTGGGGGTGCCGCACACAGCCCGATGGCGGAGAGCACTAGACACTGCCGCAACTGTCGGCCGTGTCTGCCGCGGATCTGCACTCTTCTGAGAGACCTTCACCACATCGCCACCTTTGATGTGCATGAGCGGATCAAGGGGGGGCAAACATTTGTGTCTTCGTGTTGCTTTTGTATCGCACACATACACAGCACACACTCGTCTGCACACCATTGAACGTAGGTGGAGTATGGGTAGGTGTGCAACGTATTGCACACGTATTCCACATACTCACAGTGCACGCGGCTGACGGCGGTTTCGACCCGCTTGTGGGCCAGTCCCGAGCACGCGCTTGCTCTCAGATTGGCCGCCGCCCCACGCTGGGCGCACGGGCGGGGCTGTCCGGTCTGCCCGGCCCGGCGAGCAGAGGACCGATCGGTGACGGGGCGAGGCCGTCCCCTCGGTGCGTGCTAGCAGACCGAGTTAGCCGCTTTAACGCTTAAAGGCAGATCGTGCCGGCGAACACGATGCCTCGGGCGCGCTGATCGGCCGGCGTTAATCTTGTGACATGGCTAACATTCTCCGGTTACTGCCACCGCTGGGATACGAGCCAGCCGAGGAGAGCCTCTCACATGCGAAGCGTCCGCATTGGTCGACTGCGCCACCTTTCCAGTGTTAATTATCCGGGGTGCGTCAGAGGGTGTTCGGGTTGGACTGGAGTAATATCGGGTTGGACTGGAGTAATATCGGGTTGGTCTGGAGTAATATCGGGTTGGTCTGGAGTAATATCGGGTTGGACTGGAGTAATATTGGGATGGACTGGAGTAATATCGGGTTGGACTGGAGTAATATCGGGTTGGACTGGAGTAATATCGGGTTGGACTGTAGTAATATCGGGTTGGTCTGGAGTAATATCGGGTTGGTCTGGAGAATAACAGAAATACAGTTTCAGGATTCATTCGGTGTTCGTGACTGAATTAAAAGTTAGTGCTTAGATGAAAATTAACGTATATACTACTTCGACCCTTATTTGCCCAAGACACATGCTTTTTAGAAGCATAAATTTCAAGTTACAAATATACTCACAGTTTACAGCTACTCAGCTCCTAAGATGGCTGATGGCAGAGAACTTGCTAACTATTTGGTGTAGATTAAGGCTCCGAAAATGTATTCATTTTGGCCAAGTGAAGGCCAAACATTTTTTACTTCAATTCTCCTTATGGCGACAATACGTCAAGTAGGTATTTGCCTATCACATTAATGCTTCATTCTTTCATCATGTCGGCTATCATCTCTTAACTAATCACGCGATACGCCAGTGGCTTCAAATAATTTAACTCCAACAAAAAAACTGCGAGAAACTGTGCTGAGCGTTTTGAACTTCTCTCGCCACATGTGTCTGATAACGCCGGAACTAGCCGATGGCGGATGGCCAGTTGGTTGGAGGTTATGAGCTGTGGAGGTTGTGATACGCTGTCGGACTCGTCGGTCTGCGGTCGGAGAGCCGGCCGCACGCCGGCGCCGGGCCGCCGTGCAGGACGCTCAGGCCGACCACAACTCCGCCGACACACTTCACGCTTTAGTCCCGCCTGTTGGCGACAGCGGGCGTGCTGTCGGCCGTCCGCCTGCCGACACCAACTCGTCACTGGTCGTCAGTGGTGGCGGCGGGGTCGTCAGCGGTGACGTCACGCGAGTCCCGGCGCCGCGCAGCAGGGCAAGCCGCCCGATGCGCAGGCACTCGGATGCACGGCTTTTTACGACTGCCCGCGGCAATTTCGCGATTGCGCTCGCTCGTTTTTGCCTGGCCAAGAGTCGCGAATGTCGCCCAATATCACCGCCGGAAATGATCAGAGGCAGGGCAATGGCGGCTAATTTGTAAGCAACATGCCGATACGAGATCCTTCACGGAGTGGAATTTATCTGGGCTGGAGATAAGCGGGAGAGAAGATGGGTTTGAATTCCGATTTGCGTTCCTTCCTTTACACATTTGATGCTAAAGAAGTCAGTGTAATCTTTGCTGGCTGACATGCACTACGAACGCGAATTGATGTTATGCGTGGCATTATATCCCTTTGAACCGCACCTTTCCATGTAGCTTCATCGAAATTTGGTTAGAGTTTTATAAAAATGTAATAAACCGGCAGGTATCCCAGAACCCTACCCACCCTGCTCATGCAGACATGTCTTCATTGGTTGCGGCGCAGTTCATGCTTACGTTTATTTCCAGTGCAGATTTATATTTTATGGGGCTATAGAGAACGAGAAATGAAACGATTTGGTGTAAAATACCCCCAAAAAGTGGAGTAAGAGTCTCGGAATAAAAACATGCATCAACACATACGTGAGAATTCTTGTTTGTTTTTCCATGCTGTCCAAATGCTAACCAGAAGCATATTATTCACATGGTGTGTTCCTCTTGGACTCGCTCCAGGCCGTAATGTCGGATTCGGTAAACAGGCAATAAAGGCATGTTTTGCGTTCAGATACGCTCAGCTAATATATCGATACGGCAGACTTGCCCGCCTGAGGGTCTATAATTATGGCATGCTAGTGCACAAAAATGCAGCGATATGACCGGCTACCCTGGCCTGGGATATTGCAGGGAACGTCAACACTACTTTGGACACGGTCAGAAACAATTGCAAAACAATGGACTCGAGCGCTATTTCTACACAAAGATATTGTATCAGCAAGCATGTTCAAAATACCTGTTCTAACTGATCTGCTAGCATATTCAATTTCTGTTCGGATGTGTAATGCATAGTATTAATATTATTATTATTATTATCATTATTAAGATACATATTAAAATATTCTCTCCCTCTCTCTCAATATATATATATATATATATATATATATATATATATATATATATATATATATATGTATATATATATATATATATATATATATATATATATATATATATATATCATACAAGCAGCCCTGCACTGTTCTATAGAGGTGGGTTCATAATATCCAAATTTCATATCTTCTAAAGTTTATAACTGATAGATTGGCAATTAACTTAAACATTGAAAGGTTAGTTCTGGTCACATTCCTATCCGGGCTGTTTTGAAGTTTACTTCCAAGTTTTGCAGGTTATGAACTTTGGAAGAATAAGAACCTCTATGAACCTTCCTTATTTATCCTGTGCAGCCATGCGGAGATAAATGTGGAGATATGCACATGGAAGAGCAAGGACAATGGGGTTGTATCGGTAGGGGGAGGGGGAACCATGTAGATGTGGAGGCAAAACATGTTATGAGGTGCTTGCCCAGAAGATTTAAGTTGAAAGAGCTTTAAGTGACCATATGTTTGCGCGACTGACTCACTTACTTACTATGCTACGGTAATCAATCCATGGATCGATCGGATAGGCTCACGGAACGCAGTTCCGAGTATTAATGCCACGGCGCCAAATCCAACAGCAGTCGTAGTGCACTGACGCCGCTTGCTCAAACACTTGACTGATGTTCATTATACGCTAGAGTGTAGCCAGACTGTTGCCTTGCGTCGGAAGCATGCAAGCTGTTTGCAACGGAAATGAGCAATTGCGAGTTATAGGCACGAAATCAACGAAGTGGCGAATGCTGGAATACTTACCGTTTAGACCGTCGGTGAAAATAAGGAAAATATTATAGCCAGAAATTGAAAACACGACATGAAATATAACCATGCACTCAACATTATTTGGAAGTATTAATTAAAAAACAAAATGCCCTAAATTGAATACATTTCGCCCACCGGGATTCTTCAGTTCAAGCACACACTTCAAGGTAGGTGTGTACATGGACTGGAGACCAGTGGGAGAAATGTATTCAATTTATGGTATTTAATATTTGCATGATTATTTTCAAACAAGTCTGAGCATATAGTTGTATGTCATCTCGGATATACAACAAAGCTGCTCACTAAAACACTACCAACCCTCATTACTTGAGAAATGGAAAATTCAAACTTGAGGACGTCGAAACTAATCGTTACGTCGTCACACAGCTAGCCAGTGCCCGTATTGATAACAATATCCAAATCATTGGCGGATCTAACCATCGTGGCCACGTAACGGATATATATATATATATATATATATATATATATATATATATATATATATATATATATATATATATATATATATATATATACATATATATAAATGCACATCTGCATCGCACCCGCTCCTTGCAACGTCTTCACCACGGTACGCGTCATCTATTCAGGCTGCGTGCAAATAGCCGCAAACACCTGATCCCCTTAACTTGATTTCGGGTCTGAGAATACCTTAGCAGCTAGATCAATACATCAGATATGAACTGTAAGCATGGGAGAGCGTACACGTGGTGGCAGCACAGTACATTCGGGACAGTCGCGGTCATACCAGCCTGAACTGTACTCCCCAGGGACATACTTGTATAGGCCATACTAGTGCGAGGCATACTCATGGAGTAAATGCAAGTTTTGCAACCTACATCCACTTTCAGATGAAAAAAAACGAAATATACCAACCAGCTATAATATGGCCATTGACATTATTTCCATGGCATCACAACTATGCAAGTACCAGCCCAGGACATACTGAACGGGAGATGGTCAACCACCTATATCCCTGAAGCCCAGAGGAGGACCTCGGAACCGATCTCAGTATCCGACTCCAGGATCAAGTCCCGATAAATTTTACTTACATCGTAAGATCCTCCAGAATTCACTTTTGTTTCATTTTTGGTCGAACATCGACAAGGACCTGCAGGACTTATGGCCTTCCTTTGCATTTTGCCAGGCGAGAACCATGAACAAAGATACGTAAGCTTTTCGGACAATCTCTGCAGGATTCAAGATCTATATTTTGGAGTTATCTTACAAAGTGTACTTCTTATCTGCTTAGAGCTACTCAGAGAAGGTACACATATCCTTACTATATTAGATGTTCGTTAGATATTCGTTAGATAGATGTTCGTTAGATATGATAGGGGTTCCATGTTATCCAAGGACATTCCTCGTCACAAGGTTCAGGTATTGACCACCATTGTATTTTTCAGTATTATAGAGAAGTCGGCCTCCAACTGAAACTCCGGGCTTCTGTGTCTTGGGAGACATGGTCTAGGGACACCTCATCTGGGCCGGGAATGCCAGGTTCAACCAAAGCTGCTTCATACTTAGTTTGAAAGTGCTGGTTGCTACCAAGCCGCTTTATATTAACCGAAATTGGCAACGCACAACGGACAGCAGTCGGGCACGGGCACTTGTGTGCTCGACTGCTCGACGACAAATCAGTGACTTCTCAGAGCAACGAGACGGTCCCCCTCTTCGATAACTCATCAGCGACTCCTCGATCGCGGCTACCTGCTGCCAGCGGCGAGCCTCAGCTAAACTGAGCTGGGTGGGCGGGAGGGGAGGGGGGGGCTGACCTCCACAGGGCGATGGCCGTACCACACAACCCGCCACACCCGGCGGAAATCACGATAGGCCGTTGGCCGTCCATCGGCACTTAGACGCTGATTCAACAGCTTAGCCGCCCTTCACCAGGTGCTGCGGTGTGGAGAGGACAGTGACAGGCAGGCTCTGACATATACGACTGTGATATGGCTACCTAGTGTCACACTAAAGCTACCACCAGAAACCAACTTCAGTGCACTTAAACGCAAGGTCCTAAGTTCTTAGTCTACTTTCCAGATAAATTCTGAAATCCACTAGATGATTCACAGCCAATTATATCAGTCGGTCGGACATACATTCGCTCAAGGTATGCATTCTCACCAATAGATCAAGCGTCAAATTGTACAAATTGCTGTGCGTGATTAGTCTTAACCAGAAATTAGTATTCTATTTACACTGCGTAGCGATCACGAGATCGGTCACGGCCCGAGCGTGTGCATCACGTCACATCTGATGACTCCCCTGGAGGTGCGTGGCGCCAGAGGTACCGCCAGCTCAGTGCTATCGGGGAGTGGGCAATATTCCCACTCAATCGGGTGCTGCCCGACAGCGGCCGTCCTGCCCTCGAACTTCATCGCGTTGTTGGTGGTGGCAGGTCGTGGTCCTGTGGTCTTATGGTGTGAGCTGGACTGACCCGTCCAGCTGCGTGGTCAGCTCAGCTACGAGCCGACCTGCTGATCAGATGTTGAACTGTCTCCACCAGGGGTATGTGGTGGAAAAACGTCGGGCACAGTCAGGGTTCAGCGAATGGATACAAGGATCGGAAGATTGCAAGACAATTTTACCACCAGGTACATTTGTGTTCGTGCATTCTACCATAGCGTCCATTCTACCACGTTCTACCCGCAATTCATCATTGCATTCGTACTACCACATTCTGCGCATACTCTGCGCACATTCTGCCACATTCTACGCATCTGCTTGCATGTGTGTCACACAGGGCACCGAGACCGCCCGTACCGTCACGCTCCGTCAAGTAGTACACCGGCCCAAACCGAACTGAACAGCCCACAACTCAAACAGCAGGTGTCCGCACGTGGCTCAATCGTGGCTCAATCGTGGCTCAATCGTGGCTCAATCGTGCATGCTGCGTTCAACTGGGTGGCACAACGGCCAAAACGGTCTTGTGGCGCACAGAGCGCCCAGGCTCACCGACCCGATCTAGAGCACACACTGCGCCAAGGTTCTACCAACACACGCACGCACATATACACACACAATTATGCAAATATAATCGGTAGCCAACAATTCTGAGATATGGGTGGAAAACGACACCCAACGGGAACTGATTCTTCACTCTTACGCATGGGAAGTCATATATTTTCATGAGTTGACGTAATTCAAGGGATGGATTGAGCTGAGGAGAAGCAAAAATATTATAACTTTTAAATAACATGTTATGGTATGACGAAATAAATATTTATCCATGAGTTGATTTTGTCTTTTGCATTTTGGCTCGCGATTTAATTTTTGTTTTCAACGTTGGCACCATTCATCTTAAAGTGCACTGGAATTGGCTACAAATCATAATACACTAAGTACTCATTTACAATTTCTTTTATTATAACTTCCACCGTTTGGCTTCAGTACTCCTATTGGCTTTGAAATACTCCTATAAGGGTATTTCAAAATGCTTGACGTATTAATTAACATCAAATTTGTGCAGTTGAACTTTCAACTGTTCATGTTTTGCAAATGAACTAGGAAGCGACAGGGTTAAATCACGAAACGTCTGTTCTATAATTTCACCGTAGCTACCATAAATTACTACTTTCCTACGACGATGTATAAAACGATTTCACACATTAGCTTGAATAGCATTGCAAGCCGCACTTTCATATTCCGAAACTAATCAAAAGATTTAACAGGACCTCGATATGAAAGGATCATTGAAGACAACTTTTCTAAGGATATGAGTACTCGTCTTGTGCCGAATTAATTTTCATCTGGACATTTTTCACACATTGATCAGAAAATGTATCATATCATCAAAATGGTGCGAAAGCAGGCGGCGATCAGGATAAACTTCACATAATCAGGACGAACAAAGCTTGGATTCACACGGCAGCCCGTAGTAACGGAAGCTGAGGCGGTCATCCCCTCCAGATGACAGCAGATGTGTAATAGCCCTGGGTCCAGTCCAGGTCTCGCGACACCAGATGTCTTTGATCCCGGTGCGAGTCTTGCCCATTTGTAGTGGTCTTGATCTTGTCCTTGTCCAGTCTTGTCAGAATCTTGTATGAACTTTGTCCATTTGAAGTAAACTTGATCTTGCATCTTGGATGGTCTCGTCTACGCCGAGAAGCGGCAGAAGTTCCTTTAGCTGCTTTGCCATCGGACAAATTATAGCGATCTTCATCTTGACCTTCATCTTGCCTAGTCTTGAACTTCATGACTAGCAGCAGCAGCTGCTTCCTCGATCCAGTCATCCGGGCCACTGACATCATTGTAGACAACTTCAGTTCCAACTGGAACTACAGGGCTTCTGTGACCTGAATGATATTATAGTCTTGAGAAACCTCAGCTGAACCGCAAACACCAGGTTCAACCAGAGTCGCTGCCGACTTGGTTCGAAATTGCTGCTTGCTGCTGAATTACTTTATATTGACTGGATTTGGCAGCGGGCAGCGGGCGACAGCGGGCGACAGTCGGGCGACAGTCGGGCGACAGTCGGACGACAGTCGGACGACAGTCGGACGACAGTCGGGCGACAGTCGGGCGACAGTCGGACGACAGCGGGCGACAGCGGGCGACAGTCGGGCGACAGTCGGGCGACAGCGGGCGACAGTCGGACGACAGTCGGGCGACAGCGGGCGACAGTCGGACGACAGTCTCGGGCGACAGTCGGACGACAGTCTCGGGCGACAGTCGGACGACAGTCGGACGACAGTCTCGGGCGACAGTCGGACGACAGTCGGGCGACAGTCGGGCGACAGCGGGCGACAGCGGGCGACAGTCGGGCGACAGTCGGGCGACAGTCGGACGACAGTCGGGCGACAGTCGGGCGACAGTCGGACGACAGTCGGGCGACAGTCGGACGACAGTCGGGCGACAGTCGGACGACAGCGGGCGACAGTCGGACGACAGTCGGGCGACAGCGGGCGACAGCGGGCGACAGTCGGGCGACAGCGGGCGACAGCGGGCGACAGCGGGCGACAGTCGGACGACAGTCGGGCGACAGCGGGCGACAGTCGGGCGACAGTCGCGGGCGACAGTCTCGGGCGACAGTCGGACGACAGTCGGGCGACAGTCGGACGACAGTCGGACGACAGTCTCGGGCGACAGTCGGACGACAGTCGGGCGACAGTCGGACGACAGTCTCGGGCGACAGTCGGACGACAGTCGGGCGACAGTCGGGCGACAGTCGGGCGACAGTCGGGCGACAGTCGGGCGCGCGGACTGGCGTGCCACACTGCCTGACCAAAGCAAGTGACTTTCTGCTCAGAACGTGGTGACGGCCCGGCCTCGTCGATAACCCGTTGGTGACTTCAGAGCGACGGGGGCTCCCGCATCTCTCACTGACCGGCGACCGTACCGCATAGCCCGCCACACCCGGAGGGAGCCACGAGGGGCGGTCGGCACGTGGACGTTGGCCCAGCAACGCGGCTCGCCGTATCAAGTGTTGTGATGCGGCGAGCAGGGGCCAGCAGGCTGAGCGACAACAACACAACAACACAACAACATTCATCCATCGCATATAAACACAACAACAACGTTACACTTCAACGATTGACGCATAAGCAACAATGCTTAAATTAATGCGCCTCTCCATTAAAATTGGCCAAGCCACGCCGCCACGAGTCGCTCCAACATACAGGACGAGCATACCGACACGTCGGTAGCTTCCTCAGCCGCATGTCAAGCCGGGGGACGACTTCGCGCCGTCCCCCCCGCTCCCCCCAATCGTCCAGCGAGAGTCAACGGAGGAGCAATAAATCGAACAGGAAGAGAATCACGTGAGATTGCGTGTTATTCGCAGTGCCTGTCGTGTGAACTTGATGAAGGCCGGGAGAAGCGAGAATTGTTATTGTTCGGTAATGTTGTAGCCGAAAGTTAATAAAGTCCAGACACTAGTCTGGAGTTTAAATTTGAAATTGAACATGGTAGCATCCCAAACCAACAATGGCAGACACTTCGCAACAGATAATAGGCCGTGAATTGTGGGCAATCTACATATAGCTTTACAACAATGGAATGAGTCATCATTGGTCAATTATACGGACAAAGTGTGTTTGGGGTTTGACGTATTTGGAAGAGGCAGGCTTTAGGGCGGCATGTTCGTGTTCGCATGCAAACTAGCCATGTATTTTCTAATGTCGCTCGTAGAGGAAAATATGATGGAGGAGCTGAATTTGCGAGCTCTTCCTTGATTCATTTTTGAAGACAATTTTCGCGACGGTTGGTTTATAATGTGAGCTGGGAGTCTGTTCATAGCACGCGCAGCGTCAGGTGTAACTGTCTGTAGGATGAGACCGTTCTGTAGTGGGATACCATCAGCATTCGCGTCTCTGAGTTATATGCCGGTATCTGCTTGTGTGCTGGGTACTGTTACTTTGATGCACAGGGGAATCGGTGTCCTATTGTGTGTCGAAGTCGGATGGAAAATGACTCGACAGCTGAGTCGTCCAGCTTTGAAGGTGTCCCAGCCAAGGTCTTGACCAAGTTTGCAGGTCGGTGTGCGAAGTCAGCCAAGGTCTTGTCCAAGTTTGCAAGTCGGTGTGTGAAGTGGTGCACCGGTCACGAGTCGTGCAGCTCTAATCGGCAGTCGTTCGAGCCGAATTTCGTCCCAGAGCGCAATAAGTCAATCCTATATTTTGTCCCTGTAGAGTGAGGAAGAATAGAAACGTGTAGTAAGATTTAACTTTTTCAAAACGTCATACTAGGGATACTCGTATTCGGTAACTCGGATCGGTATTGTAACTCCGATTTCAGTACTTGGTGCCGCAAAAAAATCAGGTCGGGTAACACCGTGGTTGTTTTCCTAATAAAGTTGCACCGTATGGTTTAAGGATTAAACGTAAAAACCCGGTAGGCACTATACTGCTCAATAATATTCCAAGCATTTTGGAGGGCTTGGGAATATATTTGGGAGTTAGGACTGTAGGCAGTGCACAAGGATGTATTGTCAGCGCTGCAAAGAGTGTCCTTTGTCGTTGTGTCAACCGCCAGTTGATGTGGGGTAAGGCAAGAATAGGTCCACGAGGAAACCCCTGGGGACACCCGGCTTCCGTTGCTCGACTGTTGGAAAGTAGGCCAACAAGTCTAACTCGTCTTCCATCGCGGAAATAAGAATTTACCCACGCTAAAAGTTTGCCAGGCAGGCAGAATTCGCCTTTGCATTTGTAGAGGAGCCCCGCGTGCCCGAGATTGTAGAAGCAATTAGATATGTCAAGGAACACAACTGTCATGTCTTGTCTGTCGTCCAGTTATTTGTGTAATTTATGATGTGGTGGTGGTAGTTATTGGCTTCCGACACGTCTACCGTTGAGTCATGTAGCGTCGCCAATCTCTCACGCCGATTGGTCGCGGGCGAAGAGTAGCGACAGGTAAGACTCGAACCCACAATCTTTCGATTGTGAGACGGGCAACTTCCCCTAGACTACTCGTCCCCGTGTGTAATTTATGAGTCAGATGAAGGACTCTAATTGTGTGCTGCGGTAAGGCCTATATCCGCTCTGCCTTTCTGAACGTAAATGATTAGTCATGAGATGGTCGTAGAGACGTCTGAAAAAAGGTTCCCCAACAGCTTTGAAAGCATAGGGAGCGAAATGATAGGCCGATAATTATTTGGGTCACATGAAATACGTTTTTTTTTGGGGGGGGGGATAGGATTTACGATTGCAATCTTCGAAGAATATGATAATATTTTAAGATGGAGGGACGTGATGAAGGGCTTTACTATTGGAGCGGCAATGCCAATGACAGTAAGGTTTATCATTCTGAGGGGAATTATCGAGGATTTTCGAGGACGTAAATTTATAAGTTCTAGAATCTCACGTTCGTTTGTGGCAATTACACATAAAGTGGCTTCGGTACTCGTGGCTGGGTTTGGTGAGTGCTGGGATGGTTAAGAGTGGGTCGCCCAGTCTTGTTTGTGACGTAAAATGAGAGTATATAATGTTAGCTTTTTGTTTGTCGTCAGTCACTAGAGTCTTGTGGACTTCCACAAATGGCATTTCATGGCTCGGATTTATTCTTGTCATATTCTATATTTGCTGATACTATTTCTATGGATCGAGCCGTGTTCCCCCCCTCCCCAAAATGTATATTTGTCTCTGTACGCCTGCGTCTCCAAGTCGTTTGTTCATGTCAGTCACAGTGCTATGTTGCATCTTCCAAGTCTCACAGCTACGTGGTATGTCACGTCTCTTGGCCCGTCTAAAAGTCGGTTTCTTCTTCAAATCTGCCTTTTTAGGTCAGTTGTTACCGAAGACTGGTCTGCAGATTTAAGCCGCCATACATTTTTGGAATTGCTTCACTAGCCTTAAGTTCGAGTTCCTGTAGTCCCAGATCTGTCTGATCATGGGATTTGTCCGAAGAGTCTTAATTTTGGCCTCGAAATATAATGGAAAACGGTCAAAAGTTGAACAGGTCTATACCACAGGCTTAGTTGCCATTTCCGGACCAGGCACAGGGTGCCAACGTTACTGCTGCTTCTTGTGGGTTGGAGAATAAGTTGACTGAAATCAAGCGTGTCAATAGCAGCTTTTTATGTTTCGATCAAAAGGTAACTTGTGGAATCCAAAGGACTACCATGGCATGTGGAATTACCTGGAAGACATGTATTGTATGTGCTTACATCACATGCAATGGCTATTATAGCTGTATGACAACGCTTGTGCCAAGCCGATCTAGTCTGACGTGTTGTAAATACGGCTGCACTGCCTTTCTACTGTTTGGCAGGGATAAACATAGACAGAGTCTATGAGTAAAATGTCTCCATTGAGTATCATTCACACCCAAGTTCGCTCCTCTCCTTCAGCTCCCAATTCGGAGACTCAGTGACGGGAGGGGGAGAGCGGACATGGCATGCTGCCCCACAGGGAAATCCTGTCCATGTGCATTGAAATTGGGTCGTGGAAGTTCGTTAGGCGGTACACACATGGGCTAACACTAGGGTCTGGTTTTGCTTCAGTTCCAGAATGTCAATGTCATTGCAGCATACGAATGAGGTTAGTTCGCGTCGTATATCGGGAGAACGTAATACTGCTGATGTTAGCATGACAACTTAGGCTGAGTCTGATTGGTCTCTACGTCTATAATAAGGTTGGCTTAATTGTCCGTAACATATTTGGCAATCGATTTTTTAGTGTGTACCTTTCCGTCAGGTCTAATATCATTCGGTGAAAATGTCCAACTGCCCATGTCTGGTGCCGATTCATCTGCGAGAACGAAAACCCTTTCGCTCGGCATGGAGTGGGGCGGAGCCGTGTCGCGATACACACTGGAACGTCGTGCGGTAGAAGAACACTCATGCTCTTGGCAACGAGGCTTAGCGTACTATTTTCCCCGGCTTTCCTTTTCTCAGTGATTTCTTGGTCCGGGGAGCAAATGCAGCTATGAATTGGATACCCAATCTGATGCAAAAGCTATCGTCAGAAGCTAACCTCGTTACAGCACGTAGCCACTGCATTTCAGGTTGTCGAATCTCGTTCTTTCCCGGTACAAGACTTAAGCGGCATTATCCGAAACGGTCGTTCAGAATCCAGCATCTACGTGAATGACCCATCGCAATTTCTGGTGCACACCAGGAACGAGACGAGACGACGACCGGCGGTGCCGAGACCACAGCGACCAGGAGCCTGTCGAGCAGGGCACGCAGACCGACGGCACACCGACCAGAGTGCTGGCCAGGGGTGGGCCGATCCGACAGGGGCCAACATCGATTGGACGCCCGATGCCGGTCGACAAACAATGCGATTAGTTCATTACGCTGGTCCCACGCGGCTTGCTAATGTCGGGGCCGACGCGGAGCCCGACAGAGCGACCGCGACCACAGCCGCGCCCTGGGTGACCTTATCGCGCGGGGTCAGGCACGTACTCCGGGCGGCACGTCGCCACCAGTCGGCCGACGCCCAGCTCCGATGAAAGCCACCGTGTCACGAGCACGGTCTTCGGGGATAATTAAAAGGTGTGGATGGAGGCGA